>CM038678.1:390337384-391537384 GCA_021605205.1 Aegilops longissima | reverse complement strand
ACTCCTCATCTTTTCTATTCTTTAGGATGACGGATGCAAGGAACAAGTTCACACAACCAGATGAAGACTCACCTTTCGGATATCACTTGAAGGAAGTCACTAGATACCTGAACATAGGAGTACCAAGCTTCACCGGGACCTTCAACGCCACTTTACCCGAAGAGGAGCGCTGGATGATTCAAGTCTACATTCCAGGAAGGACATTTGCACCAGTCACGGAGCCCATAGAATTTTCCTTTGATTCACCAACATGGAGCTTGGGAAAGAGCATGGCAGCTCATATCACCATGGGACGAATTGGAGAAGTTTACCGTGATGATCTCAAGAATACTATCTACCAGATTTGTGGGCGCCAAGATGAGCAATGGGAGATGATCAACACCAGGAGGGACAGATCAATCGCAGCTTACATCCAGGAATTAAACCAACACATCCGACACCAGGAGAATCAGATGTGCACAGATATGGAGGATCTGCAGAAGGCTATGACCAAGATCAAGGAGCTAGAAGAAGAACTCAAGGCCACACGTGAAGACTACATGGAAGAGATCGTCGCTCTAGTGAGACAGAACAGCGACCTAAAGGAGAAGCTTGGAGTATTCAAGGGAGGTTCAACACCCAAAAGAGAAGGGGGCGAATCCACTTGCCCGGATAATTATATCATCATCGACGATACTGACTCGGATCCCGATGACAGCGATGATGACTTTGTTGATGAAGCTGGAGCAGATATTATGGAATCTTCATCGGAGCAGTTTTTCTAGTTGACCACCATAATAGTAGTAGTATTTCCCCCCATTTTAAATTAGTTTTAGTCCAAGCACTTTGTAACGATAGTTAGACCGTTGTATATCTTTGTTGAATTGATTGGAGTGACATTGTGTGTTTTTGTCTCATGTGCGTATGGGTAGTGTTTCTCACTAGACCTCATTCTGTTCTTAACTCTCGTCTTTTCTATAAAACCTCAGATGCCTCTGAGACGCGACCCCGGATTTGTTTTCACGCCAGAGATCACTCAGTTGATTCAGCGGAGAATGCCTTGATTCAAACATTGGTACAGAACCAAGGCAACAACAACAACAACAACAACAACAACAACAACAACAACAACAACAACAACAACAACAACAACAACAACAACCCCACCACCACCACCACCGTTGACCATCCGACGTTTCTTAAGGCTGAATCCGCGGTGTTTTCCAAAGAGCACCGAGCCGATAGTAGCAGATGATTGGCTCCGTAAGATAGGGAGGAGTTGACCACTGCAGGATGTACAGATGGAGAAAAGGTGAAGTTTGCCGCACATCAGCTCGAAGGACCCGTGAGCAGCATGGTGGGAGAATTTTACAGCCACTTACCTCAGAGACACCGCCACATGGGATCGGTTTGAAGCTTCCGTCTGCCCATGTTTCAGCAGGAGCTATGGCCATGAAGAAGTGTGAGTTTCAGCAACTTACGCCAAGGAGGACTGGACGGTTGGCGAGATGTGGATGATTTCATGAGTTAGCACGTTATGCCCCGGATGACGTTGCTACGGATGCGACTAAGCGAGAAGTTCCTAGAAGGACTGAATGATGAGCTGAGCATGCAGTTGATGGTAGCCACTTTCAATAACTACCAGGAGTTAGTAGATCATGCTCTTATGATAGAAGGGAAGCAGCAGCAGATTGACAATCGCAAGAGGAAGTATGGACAGGGGAAGTACAATTCTGGAGCTCAGCAGAAGCTACGCTTTACCCCAAAGACAGGAGGACAATTTCAGCATACTCACGGAGGAGGTAGCTCGCACAATCATAATGGCACCAAGAATGGAAACGAGAATGGAGGAAGCAATGGACAAAACCGCACCAACCCGTCAACACCAACCAAGGTAGACCTGAGCCATATCACTTGTTTTAAGTGCCGTAAGACTGGGCATTATGCAAATGAATGTCCAGAAGCTCAAAACGGTAACGGCAATGGGAGCTCAGGAAAGAAGCCGAATCCTTTGAACAGAGGACAAGTGAACCACGTTACCGTGGAGGAGGTTGAAGCTCAGCCAGATGCAGTAATAGGTAAGTTTTTGGTTAAGTCATTTACTGCAGTTGTTCTTTTTGATACTGGTGCATCGCATTCATACATATCAAGGAGATTTGTGGATAAGTTTAGCCTGCCCACTAGGACTCTTAAGACACCCATGCTAGTAAGCTCACCGGGAGCGGAGTATATGGCCAGTCAAGGATGTTTTCAAGTGCCATTAAGTATAGGGAGGCATGTTTTCCCAACGGATTTAATTATACTGGAATCCCAAGGTTTGGATGTAATTCTTGGTATGGATTGGCTGTCGATGTATGGAGGAAACATCAATTGCGCCAGTAAGACAATTTTGCTTACGACACCAGAAGGAAGGAGAATCAAGTATGTATCACGACATGAGCCGAGGAGAGCACATGTAAATTCCCTCTCAGGAGTTATGCAGGAGGGAAGAGTTGTTTCGTATGCTTCACGACAGCTTAAGCCTCATGAGTTAAATTATGCTACTCATGATTTGGAGTTAGCAGCCGTAGTGCATGCATTGAAAACTTGGAGACACTTTCTTATTGGGAACCATTGTGAGGTGTATACGGATCACAAGAGTTTGAAGTACATCTTCACGCAGAAGGAGTTAAATCTCAGGCAGAGGAGATGGTTGGAGCTTATTAAAGATTACGATATGAGATTGCATTATCACCCCGGAAAGGCTAACATTGTAGCAGACGCGTTGAGCCGTAAGAGTCATGTCAATACACTAATGACGGGAGAAATACCAAAGGAGTTAGCCGAGGATCTTCGTGAACTATGTTTGGAAATAGTTCCGAGAGGCTATGTAGCAGCATTGGAGATTCAGTCAACTTTGATGGATAGAATCAGAGAAGCTCAGAAGACTGACAAAGAGATTGCCTCTATAAAGGAGAAAATGAGCGAAGGAAAAGCTAAGGGATTTCATGAGGATGAGCACGATACCCTATGGTTTGAAGACCGTGTTTATGTGCCCAATGACCCAGAGATCAGGAAGTTGATTCTACAAGAGGCACATGATTCACCATATTCGATTCACCCAGGAAATACCAAGATGTATTTGGATTTTAAGAATACTTTCTGGTGGACCGGAATGAAGAAGGATATAGCGACTATGTAGCGATCGTGATGTGTGTCGAGGGTGAAGGCGAAACATTAGAAGCCGCAGAGATTATTACAGCCATTGCCTATACCCGAATGGAAGTGGGATAAACTAGGCATGGATTTCATCACGGGATTACCCAGGACCCGTTCAGGCTATGACTCAATTTGGGTCGTAGTCGATCGTTTGACGAAGGTAGCTCATTACATTCCAGTAAAGACTACCTACAGTAGTGCCAAATTGGCTAAGATATACATGACCAGGATTGTATGCTTGCATGGAGTTCCGAGGAGTATCGTATCAGATAGAGGAACCCAATTCACCTCAAAGTTCTGGAAGCAGTTGCACGAAACTTTGGGAACCAGGTTGGAGTTTAGCACAACTTTCCATCCGCAGACAGATGGACAAACCGAGAGAGTCAATCAGATTTTGGAGGATATGCTTAGAGCTTGTGCCTTGGATTATGTATCTAGCTGGGACGATAACTTGCCATATGCGGAGTTCTCTTACAACAACAGTTATCAATCCAGTTTGAAGATGGCCCCTTTCGAAGCCTTGTACGGAAGGAGGTGCAGAACCCCGTTGTTGTGGGATGAAGTTGGAGGCCGCTAGTTGTTTGGACCGGATTTGATTAAGGAGTCTGAACGGAAAGTAAAGTTAATTAGCGATAGGCTCAAGGTAGCCCAGTCAAGACAGAAGAGCTATGCGGATTCAAAACGCAAGGAGACAGAATACGAAGTCGGAGACAGAGTTTATCTTCGAGTATCTCCACTTCGAGGAGTTAAGCGTTTTGGAGTTAGAGGAAAGTTAGCGCCACGTTTTGTGGGACCATACAAAGTTCTGGAGCACATGGGAGAAGTCGCCTACAAGTTAGAATTACCCGAGGGATTGTCAGGTGTTCATGATGTATTCCATGTTTCTAAGTTGAAGAAGTGTCACGAAGAGATGGCTGATATACCCCTAAGAGATACAGTGCCACTGGAAGCGATTCAGTTGAATGATGATTTGACCTATGAGGAGAAACCTGTTAAGATTCTCGAATATGCCAGTCGAGTCACCCGCAGCAAGGTTATCAAGTTCCGCAAAGTTCAGTGGAGCCACCACACCGAGGAAGAAGCCACCTGGGAGCGAGAGGAAGATCTGCTCAAGGCCCACCCTCACCTATTTGCTAGCTAACCCGAATCTCGAGGGCGAGATTCATCTTAAGGGGGGTAGGTTTGTAACATCCCAAATTTTCAATTTGGAATGTTATACATAGATCATATTGCATATCATATTTTTGTGCATTTGTTGGCTCGATCCTAGAAATTCTACGCAACTCAAGGACCCACGGAGAGAGTTGGGGATTTCATTATTTTCATATTTGAGTTTTCTCAAATTTTGAAAATAGGATCATTTGATTTTATTTATTTTATCTTCAATTATTTCTACTATCAAAATATGAGAGAGGGAATAAACTTTCCCAAAATAAAGAAATAATGAAGATTTAATAAAAAAATCAAATAATATTTTATTTCGGAGTTTTTCGCCTTTTTATTTGAATTTAGGAAAAATGCGCGTTTTTCAAAATTGCATTTAGGCCCCAAATAAATGTTCATCTAGTCCGGCTTGATTTTAGAAGCCGGGGAAAATTTATTTCGGGATTTTTGGAGTCTGTTTAATTTTAATGAAAATTAATGAAAATAGGATCATTTGATTTTAGTAATTCTTTTTATTTTTCTTCTGCGCGGAATTATTTAATGAAAATGCAACCGACCTTGGGCCGTGCCCGAGTGGGACTCCGCTCGGGGGCGCTAATAAATAGCCGCCCACCCGAGCCGCCCCGGCGCCCCAGCCCACCCGCGCCGAGCCACCCACCAATCAAACCCTAGCCGCCATGCCGCCCGATCCACCATGAAACCCTAGCCCGCCGTCGCCCGATCCGCCATTGCCAGATCTGCCGCCGTCTGCCGTCTGAGCCGCCACCGGGACCCGCCGCCGCCGCCCGCCATTCGCGGACCCGCCGCCGAGGTTCGCCGCCGCCTCGATTTCCGTGCCGCCGGTTTTTTTAAAAACCGAGCGGTTTTTCTTCGGTTTTTTTAGTTTTAGTTTTTTTAGGTTTAGGTTAAATAGCGAACGTTCGTTCATTTGTTCGTTTTAACGAACGCATTCGTCAGATTAGTTTAGTTAACGAACGTTCGTTCGTTAACCCGTTCGTCGTTTTTCTTTTTCTCGGATTTAATTCGTGATTTTTCCGATCACGATTTCTGATCCGATTTTCGTTTTAGTTTAACTTTTCGCTCGTTTATCGAAATCAGGCGATTCAAGCTCCTAGAATTTCGTCTCGAAACCCTATTTCCGAATAACCAACTTAAACAAGTTTTTGCTACTGTAAAATCTGACCTAGATCCAGATTAGTAAAACGAAGTTGTTTGCTTTCCCCGTTTGACTTCCGTTGCTTCGTTTGATTTGTTTCTTTTTGCAAACCGGAGTTCTTAAGTTGAACTATCTGGTTAGATCTTTTATTTGAGTTTTACCTGTGCATTAGATGAGTACTTATTGTATGCTTGTTTGTTTGTCTGCGGTAGAATACCCGGAGTGCGCCGCCTGTTATTTTGAGTCTCTAGGTTTCGCGGATCATCAGCAAGGCAAGTAACACTTTGATCATACCTTTTCTCATACCCACTTTTTACTGCATTAGATCAATCCTCAAACATTGCATGACTAGGATCTAATTAAACTGTGGGTTATGGGAAGTAGTTGAGGTAGTACCTATTACCTATTTATTTTCAAACCCTTGGGAGTTACTTCTCGCTTGCTTATATTGCCATGCTATGCTAGTAGACGTGGATTGGGTGAGTGTATCCATGATGATGTGAGATTGTTAATTAATGGTTTACTTAAGGTGGCAACTTAAACACACATCTGGGTGGATTGAGGTACCGGTTTCGAGGATTTGCCTGTTTTTCTTGGACCGCCACCCGTGCTCAAAGGGATCATAAGATTATTCATGCTAGAAACTTACGTGTGCAGCCACAAGCCATTATGGGCTCGCATAGTTGATTAAGTCGTGCATGAACTCTTACGGGTAGACTAGCGAGATGTAGGGAAAGTAGGTGTACCGGTCTACCCTATGTAAGGTGCTAGCGCTTCGAAAGACTATGTCTCGGTCATCCGCTTCTCAAACATCATGTAGTGCGGGAAATCCAACGGAGGCGATCGAGTCTTGTGGGGAAAAGTGCGCAAACCTCTGCAGAGTGTATAAACTAATCATGGTTAGACGTGTCCCTAGTTATGGACATCTTGAGTATCTAGTACTTGGATATCATGTGAATCTCAACATGTTACTCTAATTAATATTATTGGGTTTTTAATGAGTACTTTTAATTGGGATTGAGAATGCTGTCAACCATTCTCAATGTTTAACAACCACCATGATAGTTAAATAATTTTATTCCTTTGCAGTAGGGAAAAATTGGCTTTACGCAAAAACTGTAACCATAGAGCTTTCCACCAGCCAAATATGCATGTAGTATAGCTTATTCCATTATTATTCTCTATGTGTTACATTGCCAGCATATTCCATGTGCTGACCCGTTTTCGGGCTGCAATGTTTCATGTTGCAGACTTTTCAGACGAAGAGTAAGGTGCTTAGGTCGTGGTTCTATACTCATTGATGCCGTTGGAGTTGATGGACTCGCTTATTCTTCCAAGTCTCCCGCTGTTATCGAATTTAGATGGCCTTAAGCCATATTTATTTTAATAAGTTCTCTCTTGAGACATTCGATTGTAATAAGTGTGTGATTGCTACTCTGTTATCAATCCTCCGAGTACTGTGTGGTGTCAGCATTACTGATCCAGGGATGACACTGTGCACAGAGATCAGACTGTTTGAGGTCTGGTCACTACATTATATATTTTTGGAGTAGCTTGTCATTTACTCTTGTGCTTCACTTTTATCCTATGAGTAAATTGTTGAATAAATTGAATGTAATGAAGTTGAAATCATATCATGCCTAGTGGTAGCTTCACATTTGGGTTTAGAAAGTGAAACCTTTTGAGGCTTGGCAATCACAATATTGGTCATACAAGCAATTCACGAATAATTAGTATAAGGAAGAGAACTTTCACATGCAAATACACTATCCTAGAAATCTTTTGTGATTGTGAGCCCCCATCAAAATATTATATGCCAAAATTGTTGAAGTTGGACAAGGAAGACAATGTAATGGCTTATGTTTGTTCATATTCACATAGAAGTCATATTGTCATAGATACTTCAAAATGTGGTGCTTGCCCCCCATCTTTGCTAGCCAAAAATTCCAAACCAAGTAGAGATACTACTTGTGCATCCAAAATCCCTTAAACCCAAATCTTATTTTCAAGTGTCCACCATACCTACCTATGGATTGAGCAAGATCCTTCAAGTAAGTTGTCATCGGTGCAATAAGGCAATAAAAATTGCTTCTAAAAGTGTTAGATAATTTAGTGTAAGAGAAAATTGAGCATTGTACGAACTTATGATGGCAAAGCAATAAAAGCGACGGACTGCATAATAAAGGTTGCTATCATAAGGGGCAATGCAACGTGACATTCTCTTGCACTAAGGGATTGAGCATACAAACAAATAAGCGCATGGCAACCTCTGCTTCCCTCTGCGAAGGGCCTATCTTTTAATTTTCAGTATTTATTTTTATGCAAAGAGTCAAAGTTATTCTCTCTATTCCTTTTTATTTTTCTCTTTTGGCAAGCATCATGTGGTGAGGAAAGATCTAGGCACATATGTCCAGTTGAATATGGGTAGCATGAGTTATTATTGTTGACATCACCCTTGAGATGAATACGTTGGGAGGCAAAACAATAAGCCCCTATCTTTCTATGTGTTCGGTTGAAACGTTTTTCTCATGTGTATGTGGTGAGTGTTAGCAATCATAGAAGACTATATGATAGTTGAGTATGTGGAGCTCTTACTTAAACTCTTTTGAATAAGTTGAATTGCAATTGCTTGGTGACTAAGAACATAGGTTGTTGAGTTTCAAGAGAGTTCATTGTTTGAACCTTAACATGTGAATTGGTTGCCACTATAACATGAGAAGTTTTATAAGAAAGAATTGTTGTTATGATGCTAAGAAAAGTGATTGAAATTATCATTGATCAAACTTATGTACTTTGCTAGCATTCACACTTCATAAATTATTTCTTTTATCATTTACCTACTCGAGGACGAGTAGGAATTAAGCTTGGGGATGCTGATACGTGTCCAACGTATCTATAATTTATGAAGTATTCATGCTGTTATTTTATCATTCTTGGGTGTTTTACAATCATTTTATAGCAACTTTTTATCATTTTTTGGGACCAACCTAATGACCCAACGCCTAGTGCCACTTGTTGATTTTTGCTTGTTTTTTATATCGCAGGAAATCAATATCAAATGGAGTCCAAACGCAACGAAACTCCACGGGGATTTTTTATGGGCTAGAAGACATCCATCGGGCTAGAGCAGCACCTGGGGGGGTGCCCCGAGGGGGGCACAACCCACCAGGGCGCGCCAGGGGTCCCGCACCCCCTCTTTGCACTATAAATTCCCAAATATTCCAAAACCCTTAGGGGAAAACCTAGATCAGAAGTTCCGCCGCCGCAGGCTTCTGTAGCCACCGAAAACTAATCTAGCTCCGTTCCGGCACCCTTCCGGAGGGGGGAATCATCTCCGGTGGCCACCTTCATCATCCCGGCGGCCACCACGATGAGGAGGGAGTAGTCCACCCTCGGGGCTGAGGGTTTGTACCAGTAGCTATGTGTTTAATCTCTCTCTCTCTCTCTCTCTCTCGTGATCTATATAATGGGCTTTGTTAATATAGTCAGATCATAAGATGTTTGTCCCCTCTATAATCTTGTTGTGATGAATTGAGTCTTTACCCTTTGAAGTTTTGTCTTGTCGGATTGAATATTCAGATATGAGAACACATGATATATGTCTTGTGGTGTGAATACTTGAGGTGACAATGAGGTATCATATTTATTCACTTCATATATGTTATGTCATTCAACTCGCGGATTCCCGCGGTGATATTGGGGTAATCTATGCATAGGGGTTGATGCATGTTTTTCTCCGGTAGAAACTTTAGGGTCTCTTCATAGTTCTTTGTGTGGATTGAGTATTATGGATATGAACTTGCTTTGGTGTTATCTTAGTATGGACTCCAGGATAGATCGAACGGAAAAAATAGCTTTGTGTTATTTTAGTACAAACTCTTGAATAGATCAAACGGAAATAATACCTTTGAGTGGTTTCATACCCTACAAACAATTCCTATCTTTTGTTCTCCGCTAATAGGTACTCGGGAGTTATTCTTCGTTACACTTTGAGGGATAATCATATGACCC
The DNA here is from genome assembly GCA_021605205.1 of Aegilops longissima. Taxonomy (NCBI): domain Eukaryota; kingdom Viridiplantae; phylum Streptophyta; class Magnoliopsida; order Poales; family Poaceae; genus Aegilops; species Aegilops longissima. The sequence goes on along the minus strand of CM038678.1, from coordinate 391,527,876 downwards.
AACTATGTTAGCATTGTTGAGAGGTTGCACTAGTGAAAGTACGGACCCTAGGCCTTGTTTTAAAGCATTGCAGCACTGTGTTTGTGCCCGTTTATTATTTGCTACCTTGCTGTTTTTATTTATTCAGATTATAAAGATAGATTTCTACCATCCATATTACACTTTTATCATCATCTCTTCACTGAACTAGTGCACCTATACAATTTGCCATTGTATTGGGTGTGTTGGGGACATAACAAATTTCTTGTATTTGGTTGCAGGGTCGTTTGAGAGAGACCATCTTCATCCTACACCTCTCACGGATTGATAAACCTTAGGTCATCCACTTGAGGGAAAATTGCTATTGTCCTACAAAACTCTACGCTTGGAGGCCCAACACGTGTCTACAAGAATAAAGTTGCATAGTAGACATCACTGCTCATTAGGAAAACTATCATCAATAGGTAGTGGGTCATCAAGCACATTTTCAAGCCTAGACAAGTTATCAGCTAAGGGGTTCTCAGCTCCTTTTCTATAAATAATATGTAAATCAAATTCTTGTAACAAGAGAACCCAATGAATAAGTCTAGGTTTAGCATCTTTCTTTTCCATAAGATATTTAATAGCAGCATGGTCTGTGTGAACAGTCACTTTGGAATCAACAATATAAGGTCTAAATTTATCACAAGCAAACACCACTACTAAGAATTCTTTTTCGGTAGTAGCATAATTTCTTTGAGCACTGTCTAGAGTTTTATTAGCATAATGAATAACATTCAATTTCTTATCAACTCTTTGTCCTAGAACAGCACCAACAACATAATCACTAGCATCACACATAATTCAAAAGGCAAGTTCCAATCAGGTGGTTGAACAACAGGTGCATACATTAAGGCTTTCTTGAGTGTTTCAAAGGCCTCTAAACAATCATCATCAAAAACAAATAAGAGGCGTAGACATTTTAGAGAAGTCTCTGATAAATCTCCTATAGAAACTAGCATGACCTAGGAAACTACAAATACCTTTGATGTCCTTAGGACATGGCATTTTCTCAATGGCATCAACCTTATCTTGGTCCACTTCAATACCTCTTTTAGAAATTTTATGACCCATGACAATGCCTTCATTAACCATAAAGTGGCACTTCTCCCAATTCAAGACAAGATTTGTTTGTTCACATCTCTGCAAAACTCGCTCAAGATTGCTTAAACAATCATCAAAAGACTTCCCATAAACAGAAAGTCATCCATGAAAACCTCAACAATCTTTTCACAAAAGTCAGAGAATATAGCAGTCATACATCTTTGAAAGGTACCTGGTGCATTACATAAACCAAAAGGCATACGTCTATAAGCATATGTTCCAAAGGGACAAGTAAAAGTGGTCTTTTCTTGATCAAGATGGGAAACAGGTATTTGTGACAAACCAGAATATCCATCTAGGAAGCAAAAGTATGTGTGCTTAGATAATCTTTCAAGCATTTGATCAATAAAAGGCAAAGGGTAATGAACTTTTCTAGGAACTTTGTTTAATTTTCTGTAATCAATTACCATTCTATAGTCTGTAACAATCCTTTGTGGAATAAGCTCATTCTTATCATTAGGAACAAAAGTAATACCTCCTTTCTTAGGGACACAATGAACAGGACTTACCCATCTACTATCAGCTATGGGATAGATTATACCTTCTTCTAGAAGTTTTAATATTTTCGTTCTTACCACTTCTTTCATCTTCGGATTTATCTGACGTTGGTGATCAACAACGGGTTTAGCATCAGGTTCCATATTAATTTTGTGCTGACATAGAGTGGGACTAATGCCCTTTAAATCATCAAGAGTATATCCAATAGCAGCTCGGTGCTTCCTTATAACTTTCAATACTCTTTCTTCTTCATGTTCTGAAAGGTTAGCACTGATAATAACAGGATATAATTTCTTTTCGTCAAGATAAGCATATTTCAAAGTGTCTGGCAATTGTTTTAATTCAAACACATGAACACCTTTAGGTGGAGGAGGACCTCCTAGAGTTTCAATAGGAAAATTGTGTTTAAGTAGAGGACGTTGTTCAAAGAAAATCTTATCTATCTCATTTCTTTCATGCATATGTAAATCATTTTCATGGTCTAGCAGATATTGCTCTAAAGGATCAGTAGGTGGTACAACAATAGAAGCAAGACTAGTTAATTCATCCTTACTAGGCAATTCTTTTTCATGATGATTTCTACTAAACTTGAAAAAATTAAACTCATGAGACTCATCACCAAAGCTAACACCAATAGTTTGTTCCTTACAATCTATCTTAGCATTAACTGTGTTCAAGAAAGGTCTACCAAAGATAATGGGACAGAAGTAATCTTGTGGGGAACCAAGAACAAGAAAATTAGTAGGGTATTTTATTTTACCACACAAGACTTCAACATCTATAATAATCCCCATTGGTGATATGGTGTCTCTATTAGCAAGTTTAATAGTAACATCTATTTCTTCTATCTCAGCAGGTGCTATTTCTTTCATAATTTCTTGATATAGGGTGTAAGGAATATCACTCACACTAGCACCCATGTCACATAAACCATGATAACAATGATCTCCTATTTTAACTGAAATAACAGGCATGCCAACAACAGGTCTATGTTTATCTTTTCTATCAGGTTTAGCAATTCTAGCAGCTTCTTCACAGAAGTAAATAACATGCCCATCCATATCTTCTTCCAAGAGATCTTTAACCATAGCAATGCTAGGCTCGACTTTAATTTGTTCATCAGGTTTAGGTGTTCTAATATAGCTTTTGTTAACCACAGTTGAAACTTTATCATGTTCCTTTATCCTAACAGGGAAAGGTGGTTTCTCAATATAAGCAGAAGGGACATCTGGATCAACATTATAAAGTATAGTTTCTTCTTTAATTGGTACTGGTTCCTTAATTTCTTCTTTAACAGGTGGGTGATATTTAAACCCCTTCTCCTTAGGGAGTTCAACATTAGTAGCAAATGATTCACAAAAGGAGGCTATTATCAAAGTCAAGTCCATATTTAGTGCTAAACTTTTGAAAAGCATCGGTATCCATAAAAGATTTAACACAATCATACTTAAGTTTAATACCGACTCTTTACCTTCGTCGAGTTCCTAATCTTCAGAGTTGGGTTTAATTCTTTCCAAAAGATCCCACCGGAATTCAATAGTCTTCTTCATAAAAGAACTAGCATAAGAAGTATCAAGCATGGTTTGATCATTACGAGAAAGCCAAGCATCAAAGTTCTGGATAATAATTTCTCTTGATAGCTCATGATTGGTGCATGAATATAACATTGACTTAAGCCTCCCCCAAACTAGAGCGATACTTTCTCCATCATGAGGCCAAAAATTATATATATAATTCCGATCACGATGAACTAGATGCATAGGATAATTTTTCTGGTGGAACTCCAATTTCAAACAATTCCAATTCCATGATCCGATATCATCGCATAGCCTATACCATGCCAATGGTTTTCCCTTCAAAGATAACGGGGAAACCTTTTTCATCACTTCATCCCTGGGTAAACCTGCAAGCTTAAACAATGCACAAATTTGTTCCACATATATCAAGTGCATATCAGGATGTTCGATTTCATCTCCTGCATAAGGATTAGCTAGCAGTTGTTCTATCATACCCGAAGGAATTTCATATTCAATATTTTAAGTAGGTGTGGTAGGTTGAGGGCAAGCTTAAACAATCCACAAACTTGTTCCACATATATCACGTACCCCAAACAAACCCCTCGAAGGATTGTTTTCCATAGTAACAAGTGACAATAAATTTAAGCACACTATATAAATGTTTCCTTACCAAATTCCACTTAACAAAGGCGCTTCACTCCCCGGCAACGGTGCCAAAAAATAGCCTTGATGACCCACAAGTATAGGGGATCAATTGTAGCTCTTTTCGATAAGTACGAGTGTCGAACCCAACGAGGAGCAGAAGCAAATGACAAGTAGTTTCCAGTAAGGTAATGTCTGCAAGTGCTGAAACTGTAAGTAGCGGAGTAGTTTGATAGCAAGATAATTTATAACGAGCAATTAGCGATAGTAGTAACAAAAGTGCAGCAAGGTGTCCCATCCTTTTGAGGTAGAGGACAGGCCAAAATGGTCTCTTATGATAAGAAAAGCGTTCTTGAGGGTACACGGGAATTTCATCTAGTCACTTTCATCATGTTGATTTGATTTGTGTTCGCTACTTTGATAATTTGATATGTGGGTGGACCGGTGCTTAGGTGATGTTCTTGCTTGAACAAACCTCCTACTTATGATTAACCCTCCCGCAAGCATCCACAACTACGAGAAAAGTATTAAGAATAAATTCTAACCATATCATTAAACTTTTGGATCCAACCGGTCCCTTACGAAATAGCGCATAAATTGGGGTTTAAGCTTCTGTCACTCTCGCAACCCACCATCTAATTGGTACTCCACAATGCATTCCCTTAGGCCCAAACATGGTGAAGTTTCATGTAGTCGACGTTCACATGACACCACTAAGGGAATCACAACATACATACTATCAAAATATCAAACACATATCAAGTTCACATGATTACTTGCAACATGATTTCTCCCGTGACCTCAAGAACAAAAGTAACTACTCACAAATGATAAACATGTTCATGAGAAGAGGGATATTAAATAGCATAATGGATCTTAACATATAATCTTCCACCAAATAAACCATATAGTAATCAACTATAAGATGTAATCAACACTACTAGTCACCCACAAGCACCAATCTATAGTTCCGGTAACAAGATTGAATACAAGAGATGAACTAGGGTTGGAGATGAGATGGTGCTATTGAAGATGTTGATGGAGATTTCCCTCCCCAAGATGGGAGAGTTGTTGGTGCTGATGATGACAATGATTTCCCCCTCTGGGAGGGAAGTTCCCCCGGCAGAATCTCTCCGCCGGAGGGCAAAAGTGCTCCTGCCCAAGTTCCACCTCGAGATGGTAGCGCTCCGTCCCAAAAGTCTCCTTATTTTTTCTTGGTCAAAATGACCTATATACTAGAAGATGGGCACCATAGGTGGGCCGAGGAGGCCACAACCCACCAGGGTGTAACATCCCAAATTTCCTATTTGGAATGTTTTACAATTATAGCTAAGCATCCTATGCATCTTGTTTGAATTTGAATGCCATTTGAAGTTTCAGAGAATTTTGAGTTTTGAATTTGAATTTCAAACTTTGGCATGTGGGAAACATTTCAAAAACTAAGCCTGATAAATACTTGATCAAAAGTATGAGAGGAGCAAACATGACACTCCAAAAATATCAGAGGAAACAATGCCAAAAGATTTGGATTCAAATCTGAATTTTATTTGAATTTGGAAAAAATGGATTTTTATAAAGTTTGGATTTTGCCTTTGGAAAAATGTTCAAATGAAAGGGAATATTCCCCTGATCATTTTGGTATATATATACCCTATATAAAATATTTACAGATATTGTTTTATTTCTGTTTTTGTTTTAATAAAAAAATAAATTTGAAAAAAAAGGAAAACCCCCTCGGGCGCCAGCTAGGCCACCCCAGGCCCAGCCAGCGCCGCCCCTCCCTTTGCCCAGCCAGGCAACAGCCCACTGCCAAAGCCAGCCGAGCCGAGCCGGCCCAGCTCACCCTCGCCCGCTCGCCCGATTCCCTAGGCCTCGGCCACCCGCCGCCTCGCCTCCCTCTCTCTCTCGACCCGTGGGCCCGCCCCATCTTCTTCCCCCTCGCCACGCAACGCTGCTTCGCCAGAGATCGCGGATCCCGGGATCCGGATCCCCGATCGCCCGATCCCCGAACGAGGACGGACCCGGGCTATAAAAGCCGAGCCCCGCACCCCATTCCCTCCCCGAGACCTCGCTGCACCCCTCTCCTCCCGTTCGTGCTCATGGAGACCCGAGCTCAGACCGCCGCCAAAGTCGCCGCCGTCGCCCCTACCCCTCCCGACCACCCCGACCCCACCGAACCACTCCCGACCTCGTCCAGATCCTCCCGGCGACTCCTCGAGCTCACCGACGCCTGGAAGCCCAGACGACTCTCGCCGCGCCGCCCGCCCGCCGTGCCGAGTCCGTAAGCCACCGGAAAACTTTCCCCCGTCCGATCCCTAACCTACGGCCACGATTAGAACCCCCGAAGGGGTAAGTTTTATTTAAAAAAAACCGGCCGGTTCAATCGGTTTAGTATTAGTTAGGTTTTTTATTTTTAGGCCCGGTTCGTTTTAGATTAACCCTAGGGCCCGTTTAGACTATTTAACGCCTAGTGCACAGTTTAGGCCCATTAGGCCTTTTTCTTTTTATTTTGATTTTCTGTTTTAGCCGAATAGTTTCTGTTTTCAAAAATTGATATCTTTTATTCTGTTTATTATTTTTAGGTGATTCTTTTTTTGTTGGTTTGCAAATTTTATGTTGTTTCTGTAGAATATATATTTAGCTATGTTAAAAATAATTAAAATTGCTTTAAATTAGTTTTAGTCAGAATAGTAAATCTGCTATAACTGGAGTTAAAAAAATTATTTTTGCATGATTCTTTTTGTCACCACTTTATTTTAACATTGCCACACCATAGAAATTAACTTGGGTATTTTAGGATTAATAAATAATTAGTTTTAGACAGAATCCTATTAAACCTAATTAATTAACTAGTTCCTGTTTTCTAATATTTTAATTAGTAAATAAATTTATTTTTAACATGTGATTAGTTATTCTAGGTTAGTTTCTGTCATTCTAGTAGATGAACTTTTATTTATAATTAATAAAAGTTTTAATTTATTTTTCTTAATAGAAAATTGGATTAGGCCTAAAATGAGTTTTATAATAGCTTTTTAATTAGTTCTTTTTGCTCCTAGTTGCTTAGTGAGTTATTTTCTGTTAGGTTAACTTAAAACCATGATTAGGTTATATTAAGGAATTTTTGTTATATAAAAACTATTTTAGTTATTGTTTGAGGTAGGGAAAAACTTTGAATTGGTTTTCTTTGAGTTTTCCTTTTTGATTTGGTTTTGGTTGTTTTGTTGTGTTATGTTACTTTTGTTATGTTGTGGGATCCTATTGGCTTTGTGCTTATTGTGTTATTGTTTGTCTCGGTAGAGTTTCCGAAGTGCGAAGCTTGCTACTATGACTCTTTAGCTTACGAGGATCATCAGCAAGGCAAGTTTTGATCATGTTATTTCTATACCTATGTTTTTGTGCATTAGTAGTTGTCACCACCCCACCATGCATGCAGTAGTGAATTCTTGAAGTCATTAAACTTGAGTAGTATCATGTGGTAGGATGAACCAATCCCCTTGTTACCATGACCCCGGGACGTAGTAGTTACTTTGCTATGCTCGTAGACGGGTTTTGGGATGAGTGAAATTCATAAGCAAGATGTGAGAGTCAATGATGATGACAACCCCATGGACTTCAATGATCAAGATGGACTTGAAAATCACTCTTGGGTGGAGGATTTGGTTGACGGGCACCTGGAGAAACCAGTGGTGGCGGGATGCATGGAGAAGCGCCATGACATCTTGCGAAAGCTTCACCCAGCCACAAAGAGAAGGATGGATGCCCCATGACCGAAGCTTACTGTGCAGCCGCAAGCCATTATGGGCTCTGGCTGGGTTGACCCTAGTAGTGACGCTGGCTGGGCGGTACTACGAGAAGTAGAAGAACGGTAGGATTGGATGGGTACCGGTGGCGGAAGAACTCTTTGGAAGACCTGTTTATTCGTCCGTCTTCAAACACCATGAAGTGCGAAGACTTTAAAGGAGGGAATGATTCTTGCGGGAAAGTCGCAACCCTCTGCAGAGTTAAAGATCTAATCGATTAGCCGTGTCCCGATTCACGGACATTTGAGCCTCTGAACTTGGAAGTATTCGGATATCTCAACACTTAAACTAATGAATTAATTTGAGGGTTTTATGACTTAATAATTGGGAACGAGATATTGGTTGGCGGAACCATCTCAATAACTACCAACAATTGTAGTAATTTGCAAGCAAGTCCACCGTAGTAGGATAAAATTTGCTTTTCGCAAAATGATGAAACTTAGAGCTCCACACCAAAATGCATATAGTGTTAGCAACTTTATTATTGTTATTCTTCATGACTTGCCACTTATTCCAAAAGCTGACCTACATGGCTGCAACGTATTATGTTGCGTAGATATATTCGATCGGAGTGAGGCTACGCTCGCGCTTGGCGATTGCCCTTTGGAGTCGGAGGGACTCGCTTACCTTCGACGCTTCCAGCATTAGTAGTTTATTTCTCATGAGTTGGCCTTGAGCGAATTTATTCCCTTGTAATAAAGACTCTATATGAGAATCGTTTAATGATATTCAGGTGTGATTGAACTTTGATTACTTTATCGATGTACTGTGAGTACCAAAGATGATCTTGGGATGGTATGCATACGTAGATTTGACCGATTTTGGGTCAGTCGCTACAGAGATGGTATCGAGCACACGCTGACCGTAGGATCGTAACCCCTAGGATCGGAAAGCCATAGCGAGACCATTTACTTTTACTCCTTTTCATTCCATAATTCTCCCCTGTCCAATTCTGACTCTTCTCCCATTTGCAACATTCTAGATGGCCGCCGAGTTCACCCCAGTTTTGCTGCCGGAGTTCTGCCAGCCCGATGAGACGATGCCCTTCGGAAGAAAGCTGGTCCAGATGGTGAAGCGGCTGAAGATTGCTCTGCCCTCGATCACCGGGAAACCAACTAATGCACCTCCGACGGACACCCGCTACAGGATTGAAGTGCATATCCCAGGGAGAACCTTTGGAGGACACACGGAGCCTATCAACTTTGAGTTCACCGAGTTCAACTGGATCATCGGAAGGGACGTGGCGATCTATCAAGCACTTGGACATCTCCGAGAGGAGTACATGGCCGAGCTCGATCACTCAGACCTCGCCATGGTTTCTCGTAGGGCAAGGAATGGAGATATCATCCGTACCGTGGAGGATGATTCCACTCTCTCTTACATCCAGACTTGGAGTGTCTTCTCGAGAAGCGGAGATTCTGACTCGCCGCAACTCGAAGACACACCGGAAGCTTTTGTTCCGCAAACTGGAACTGGAGGAGAAGGCACGCGTAGATTTCCTTGGCCATGAGGAAGAAATCACGGACTTCATGGAGATAGTCGACGACCTGAATATGAAGCTTGCCGCGATAGAGGAAAAGATGGACTTGGGAGAGGACCTTTACCCGAGTGGAGATGAAGGACCCCTCGTGAGCAATGATCAGGATTTTGAAGGGAGTACCACTGAAGGAAACCCCAAGAGGAGGCGCCACTGATGAAGACTTTTTAGTCGACCACCATGTTATCTTTTATTTTTTTTCGTCGATCAGTTAGGCCGATGTTTTTCCTTCGATTAGTCATGAGCTTTTGTAATCGAGTTTGAACCATGTTTGAGTGGAATGAATAAATGATTGGTGTGTTATGATTGTGCATTCATATGGGTAGTGTTATTCTCATAGACCATTGTTCTATTCTAAACTTCTCATCCACTCCAAAACACCAGATGCCTCCGAGACGTGACACTGGTTTCCCGCCGGAGCTCACCCAGCTGCTCCAGCAGCAGAATGCACTGATGCAGCTCCTTATTCAGAATCAGAACAACAACGCCAACAATCCACCGCCACCGCCACCACCCACTGTGGACAACTTGACTCGATTTCTGAGGTTGAATCCGCCAGTGTTCTCTAGTAGCACTGAGCCGATTGTGGCTGATGATTGGCTCCGCAAAATCGGAAGAGAGCTAGTCACCGTAGGATGCACTGATGCTGAGAAGGTGCGCTTTGCCGCGCATCAACTGGATGGACCTGCAGCTTCTTGGTGGGAGAATTACACCGCCACTTTTCCCATTGGTGCCATCACTTGGGATCAATTCCAGCAGGCCTTCCGCACCGCTCATGTCTCAGCTGGAGCCATGAGTCTGAAGAAGCGTGAGTTCCGCAACTTGCGCCAGGGGAACCGTACTGTGGCACAGTACGTGGATGAATTCAGCAAGCTCGCCGCTATGCCCTCGATGATGTGGCCACAGATGCCGCCAAGCAGGAGAAGTTCCTTGAGGGGATCAATGATGAACTGAGCATGCAGCTTATTGTGGCTACTTTCAACAACTACCAGGAGCTGGTAGACAAGGCCACCATTCTTGAAGGCAAGCAGCAGCAGATAGAAAGCCGCAAGCGGAAGTACAGCCAGGGGAAGCACAACTCAGGAGCTCAGCAGAAGCCCCGTTATGCACCGTACTCAGGAGGGCACACCCATCATAACCATGGAGTTCATAACCATGGAGGAAATGGGAACAACCGCAGCCAGGACAACAAGTCAGGCCATGGCAATGGCAATGGAAATGGTAATGGCAATCAGCACCGTTCTGCCCGGCTCAAGGATCTGAGCCACATCACCTGCTTCAAGTGCCAGAAGACAGGGCACTACGCCACCGACTGCCCGGAGGCCAAGCAGAAGAATGGAAATGGCAATGGAGGCTTAGTGAAGAAGCCAAATCCGTTCCCTCGTGCTCAGGTGAACCACATCGACGTGGAGGACGTCTATGATCAACCGTAACAATCGTGGTTGGTAAGTTTTATTGAATTCACGTTCAGTTTTGGTTCTCTTTGATTACGTGCAACGATTCATTCATATCAAGGGTAGTTGTGGAAAAGTACGGGTTGCGCACTAGAACCCTTAGAAGCCCCTTCGCGTCGGTTCCGCAGAGGAGAAATGATGGCGGGAGTAGGCTGTCCTGCAACCCTCAACATCGGGAACCACAAATTTCCGTGGACCTCATAGTGTTGGAAACCCGGACCTTGGATGTAATCCTAGGCATGGATTGGTTGTCAAAGTTTGAAGGAACATTGATCGTGCCAGAAGTCTATTCTGCTCACCACCCCGGAGCGTAAGAGGATCAAGTATGTAGCCAGGCACAGCCAGATGAAGAGTCAGGTGCATTCCCTCACGGGAGTTGTTCAGGAGGAAGTGCCAGTAGTGCAATAATTTCCCGATGTGTTTCCGGAGGAATTACCAGGAATGCCACCAGACAGGGACATTGAATTTCTGATTGAGCTATTGCCCGGCACAGCCCCAATATCCAAGAGACCCTATCGGATGCCACCGAATGAGTTGAAAGAGATCAAGGATCAAATAAATGAGTTATTGGAGAAAGGATATATTCGTCCAAGCTCATCACCTTGGGGAGCCCCAGTTCTTTTGGTAGAGAAGAAGGATGGAAGCTTGAGGATGGTTGTGGATTATCGTGCATTGAACGAAGTAACCATCAAGAACAAGTACCCTCTGCCGATGATCAATGACTTGTTTGATCAGCTTGTTGGAGCCAAGGTATTCTCTAAGATCGATCTTCGATCAGGGTATCATCAGTTGAAAATTCGTGAAAAGGATATACCCAAAACAGCATTCACTACCAGGTATGGTTTATATGAGTATACCGTCATGTCATTTGGATTGACTAATGCTCCTGCATACTTCATGAATTTGATGAACAAGGTGTTCATGGAATATCTGGACAAATTTGTCGTGGTGTTCATCGATGACATATTGATTTTCTCCAAGAGCGAGGAAGAGCATAAGGAACATTTGCATCTAGTTCGAGAAACTTGAGAACATCGCTTGTATGCCAAGTTCAGCAAATGTGAATTTTGGTTGAAGGAAGTTGGATTCCTCGGACATGTTATTTCAGGGAAGGAATAGCAGTTGATCCCGCCAAGGTTGAATCAGTCACCGATTGGCGATCACCCACCTCGACCAAGGAGATCCGCAGTTTTCTCGGACTCGCAGGATATTATCGGAGGTTCATTGAGAACTTCGAAGATTGCCAAGCCCATGAATGAGCTGTTGAAGAAGGAAGCCAAGTATGTTTGGACCGAGGAATGTGAAGCCAGTTTTCAGGAATTGAAGAAACGGTTGGTCACAGCCCCGTGTTGATTTTGCGGACATACAGGGGAATACCAGGTTTATTAGACGCTTCTCGTCAAGGACTCGGAGGAGTATTGATGCAAGAAGGTAAGGTTGTAGCTTATGCCTCCGCATAGCTACGGCCTCATGAGATGAATTATGCCACGCATGATTTGGAGTTAGCAGTGTAGTGCATGCACTCAAGACTGAGACATTTCCTCATCGGAAATCATTGTGATGTCTACACAGATCACAAGAGTTTGAAGTATATCTTCACGCAGAAGGAATTGAACCTCGTGCGGAGGAGATGGCTAGAGTTGATAAAGGACTACGACATGAGATTGCATTACCACCCGGTAAAGCTAATGTTGTAGCAGATGCTTTGAGCCGTAAGAGTTATGTAAATACTCTTACAGCAGGAGGATTACCCGGAGTTAGTCGATGACCTCGTAGATCTCCGATGGAGATAGTTCCAAAGGATTTGTTGCAACTCGAAGTTCAGTCCACCTTGACCGAAAGGATTCGTGAAGCCCGTAAGTCGGACAAGGAAATTGATGAGATTAAGCAAAAGATGGATGAAGGCAAAGCTAAAGGATTCCGCAAGGATGGACATGGAACTATATGGTTTGAGGATCGATTTATGTGCCCAATGATCCCGAGCTCAGAAGCTAATTCTTCAGAGGCTCATGATTCACCGTACTCGATTCACCCCGCAACACCAAGATGTACCTGGATTTGAAGCAAAGTTTCGTGGACGGTATGAAAAGGATATTGCCGAGTACGTAGCGATATGCGATGTTTGCCAACGTAAAGGCAAAACATCGAAGCCAGCAGGTTACTTCAACCTTTGCCGATTCCCGATTGGAAATGGGAGAAACTTGGTATGGATTTCATCACAGAATACCCAGAACCCGCTCAGGTTATGATTCCATCCGGTAGTGGTTGATCGTTTGACCAAGGTAGCTCACTTCATTCCGTGAAGACTACCTATACCAGTGCTAAGTTGGCCAAGATATACATGACCAGGATCGTATGTCTGCATGGAGTTCCGAGGAAAATCGTGTCGATGGAGGAACACAGCTTACCTCAAAGTTTTGGAAGCGATTGCATGAAACTTTGGGTACGAGGCTGGAATTCAAGACAGCTTTTCATCCACGCATGATGGATGCACCGAGAGAGTCAACCAGATTCGGAGGACATGTTGAGAGCTTGTGTGCTAGACTATGGGTCTAGCTGGGATGATAATTTACCATACGCAGAGTTCTCTTACAACAACAGTTATCAATCCAGTCTGAAGATGGCCCCTTTCGAAGCTCTATACGGAAGGAGGTGTAGAACACCATTGCTGTGGGATAATGTTGGAGATCGATCATTTTTCGGTTCCGACCTTATCAAGGATTCCGAAGAGAAAGTCAAGCTGATTCGAGACAGGCTCAAGATAGCACAGTCAAGACAGAAGAGTTATGCCGACAGTAAGCGCAAGGAGGTAACTTACGAAGTCGGAGACCGAGCTTATCTTCGTGTGTCTCCACTTCGTGGAATCAAGAGGTTTGGAGTCAAGGGAAAGTTAGCACCCCGATTCATTGGCCCCTACAAAATCCTCGAACGTCGTGGAGAGGTTGCATACAAGTTGGAATTGCCGGAAAGATTGTCCGGAGTTCATGATGTCTTCCATGTTTCTCAACTGAAGAAGTGTCATGCCGACATGGCCGATGTTCCGTTGAGAGACACAAGGTGCCCTAGAGGCCATACAGCTTGACAGTGATCTGACTTACAAGGAGAAACCCGTCCGAATTCTCGAAACTGCAAGCAGAGTCACCCGCAGCAAGGTCATCAAATTTTGCAAGGTGTTGTGGAGTCACCACACCGAGGAAGAAGCCACCTGGGAACGCGAAGAAGATCTTCTTCGAGACCACCCGCACCTATTTGCTAGCCAACCCGAATCTCGAGGGCGAGATTCATCTTAAGGTGGGTAGGTTTGTAACATCCCAAATTTCCTATTTGGAATGTTTTACAATTATAGCTAAGCATCCTATGCATCTTGTTTGAATTTGAATGCCATTTGAAGTTTCAGAGAATTTTGAGTTTTGAATTTGAATTTCAAACTTTGGCATGTGGGAAACATTTCAAAAACTAAGCTGATAAATACTTGATCAAAAGTATGAGAGGAGCAAACATGACACTCCAAAAATATCGAGGAAACAATGCCAAAAGATTTGGATTCAAATCTGAATTTTATTTGAATTTGGAAAAATGGATTTTATAAAGTTTGATTTTGCCTTTGGAAAATGTTCAAATGAAAGGAATATTCCCGATCATTTTGGTATATATATACCCTATATAAAATATTTACAGATATTGTTTTATTTCTGTTTTGTTTTAATAAAAAATAAATTTGAAAAAAAGGAAAACCCCCTCGGCGCCATTAGGCCACCCCAGCCCAGCCAGCAAGACCCACCCGGCTGGCCCAATGCAGCCCCCACTGCCAGCCAGCCGAGCCGAGCCGCCCACCACCCTCGCCCGCTCGCCCGATTCCCTAGGCCTCGGCCACCCGCCGCCTCGCCTCTCCTCTCTCTCTCGACCGTGGGCCCCGCCCATCTTCTTCCCCCCCACGCACGCTGCGCTGAGATCGCGGATCCCGGGATCCGGATCCCCGATCGCCCGATCCCCGAAGCGAGGACGGGCCCCGGGCTATAAAAGCCGGAGCCCCCGCACCCCATTCCTCCCCGAGACCTCGCCAGACCCCTCTCCCTCCCGCTCAGGCTCGCTGGAGACCCGAGCTCAGACTGCCGCCAAAGTCGCCGCCGTCGACGCCCTACCCCTCCCCGACCACCCCCGACCCCACCGAACCACTCCCCGACCTCGTCCGCATCCTCCCGACGACTCCCTCGAGCTCACCGACGCCCGGAAGCCCCGACGCACTCTCGCCGCCGCCGCCGCCGTCGCCGGAGTCCGGTAAGCCACCGGAAAACTTTCCCCCGTCCGATCCCTAACCTACGGCCACGATTAGAACCCCCGAAGGGGTAAGTTTTATTTTAAAAAAACCGGCCGGTTCAATCGGTTTAGTATTAGTTAGGTTTTTTATTTTTAGGCCCGGTTCGTTTTAGATTAACCCTAGGGCCCGTTTAGACTATTTAACGCCTAGTGCACAGTTTAGGCCCATTAGGCCTTTTTCTTTTTATTTTGATTTTCTGTTTTAGCCGAATAGTTTCTGTTTTCAAAAATTGATATCTTTTATTCTGTTTATTATTTTAGGTGATTCTTTTTTTTGGTTTGCAAATTTTATGTAGTTTCTGTAGAATATATATTTAGCTATGTTAAAATAATTAAAATTGCTTTAAATTAGTTTTAGTCAGAATAGTAAATCTGCTATAACTGGAGTTAAAAAATTATTTTTGCATGATTCTTTTGTCACCACTTTATTTTAACATTGCCACACCATAGAAATTAACTTGGGTATTTTAGGATTAATAAATAATTAGTTTTAGACAGAATCCTATTAAACCTAATTAATTAACTAGTTCCTGTTTTTCTAATATTTTAATTAGTAAATAAATTTATTTTTAACATGTGATTAGTTATTCTAGGTTAGTTTCTGTCATTCTAGTAGATGAACTTTTATTTATAATTAATAAAATTTTTAATTTATTTTTCTTAATAGAAAATTGGATTAGGCCTAAAATGAGTTTTATAATAGCTTTTTAATTAGTTCTTTTTGCTCCTAGTTGCTTAGTGAGTTCTTTTCTGTTAGGTTAACTTAAAACCATGATTAGGTTATATTAAGGAATTTTTGTTATATAAAAACTATTTTAGTTATTGTTTGAGGTAGGGAAAAACTTTGAATTGGTTTTCTTTGAGTTTTCCTTTTTGATTTGGTTTTGGTTGTTTTGTTGTGTTATGTTACTTTTGTTATGTTGTGGGATCCTATTGGCTTTGTGCTTATTGTGTTATTGTTTGTCTCGGTAGAGTTTCCGGAGTGCGAAGCTTGCTACTACGACTCTTTAGCTTACGAGGATCATCAGCAAGGCAAGTTTTGATCATGTTATTTCTATACCTATGTTTTTGTGCATTAGTAGTTGTCACCACCCCACCATGCATGCAGTAGTGAATTCTTGAAGTCATTAAACTTGAGTAGTATCATGTGGTAGGATGAACCAATCCCTTGTTACCATGACCCCGGATTTAGTAGTTACTTTGCTATGCTCGAGACGGGTTTTGGGATGAGTGAAATTCATAAGAAAGATGTGAGAGTCAATGATGATGACAACCCCATGGACTTCAATGATCAAGATGGACTTGGAAAATCACTCTTTGGGTGGAGGATTTGTTGACGGGCACCTGGAGAAACCAGTGGTGGCGGGATGCATGGAGAAGCGCCATGACATCTTATGGAAAGCTTCACCCAGCCACAAAGAGATGGATGGATGCCCCATGACCGAAGCTTACTGTGCAGCCGCAAGCCATTATGGGCTCGGCTGGGTTGACCCTAGTAGTGACGCTGGCTGGGCGGTACTACGAGAAGTAGAAGAACGGTAGGATTGGATGGGTACCGCGGTGGGCGAAGAACTCTTTGGAAGACCTGTTTATTCGTCCCGCCTTCAAACACCATGAAGTGAGAAGACTTTAAAGGAGGGAATGATTCTTGCGGGAAAGTCGCAACCCTCTGCAGAGTTAAAGATCTAATCGATTAGCCGTGTCCCCTGCTACGGACATTTGAGCCTCTGAACTTGGAAGTATTCGGATATCTCAACACTTAAACTAATGAATTAATTTGAGGGTTTTATGACTTAATAATTGGGAACGAGATATTGGTTGGCGGAACCATCTCAATAACTACCAACAATTGTAGTAATTTGCAAGCAAGTCCACTGTAGTAGGATAAAATTTGCTTTTCGCAAAATGATGAAACTTAGAGCTCCACAGCCAAAATGCATATAGTGTTAGCAACTTTATTATTGTTATTCTTCATGACTTGCCACTTATTCCAAAAGCTGACCTACATGGCTGCAACGTATTATGTTGCGTAGATATATTCCGATCAGAGTGAGGCTACGCTCCGCTTGGCGATTGCCCTTTGAGTCGGAGGGACTCGCTTACCTTCGACGCTTCCGCAGATTAGTAGTTTATTTCTCATGAGTTGGCCTTGAGCGAATTTATTCCCTTGTAATAAAGACTCTATATGAGAATCGTTTAATGATATTCAGGTGTGATTGAACTTTGATTACTTTATCGATGTAATTGTGAGTACCAAAGATGATCTTGGGATGGTATGCACACGTAGATTTGACCGATTTTGGGTCAGTCGCTACATTGCGTGTGCACGGGGCCTGGCGCGCCTAACTGGTTGTGCCCACCTGGTGGCCCTCCTCTGGTAGTTATTGGCTCCAATAATTCTTAAATATTCCATAAAAAATCTCCGTGAAGTTTCAGCTTGTTTGGAGTTGTGTATAATAGGTGGCCGGACGTAGCTTTTCCAGGTCCAGATTTCCAGCTGCCAGAATTCTCCCTCTTGGTGTGTTCCTTGCAAATTATGAGAGAAAAGGCATTAGAATTGCTCCAGAAAGCATTATTATGGATAAAAACATTATAAATAACAGTAAGAAAACATGATGCAAAATGGACGTATCAGTAACCATGGAAATTCGAACAAAATTTTTTGACGTTCAAACTCATCACACACGGGTTAAGCCATCTAAATTGTTTGTGATGTTCACATATCGTACACAATTCTGAATAAGGGACCATGTCTGATGACACTTTGCGCGCCAGTTTTTTCGCTGAAGCGATTCCAAATTTCCGGCTTCCGTGGAAATATCTACCTCTCCGCCCCCTCCCCCTTACCAAAAGCCACATTTCCCCTATTTCTTCCTTCCTGTCCAAGTTGAAACCTTCACTCCTTGCTTGCAGCACCGCCTCCTCGCCGGCGACCTTCCTTCACGCTGCTCGGCCTCGTCTATCCAGGCAGGTAATCCACACCCGACCCCCATCCTCCTCCTCCTTCCACATCCCACATGCCCCGACCGCCAGCGCGAGCGCGACACCTTCCACCCAAATCACCGACCCCTCCACCAAATAAGCGCCGCCCTAAGCCATGGTACACGCAATTTAGACAGGATCTCAAGGAGCATTTGGCAGCAGAGAAGCAAATTGCGGCCGCATGCACGGATGAGGTCGCCATGGCTGCCATTCGTGCCGACCCCCAGATCTTGGAGGAGCACCTTGCCATTTGCTAGCTACGCCAGTTAAGCATGCTCGGTTTACCCGTTGCGTGTGCTGCTCCTGCCTTTCCTTCACAAATTCTAGTGAATTGTGCTATCTAATTTTACCATGCAATCTGTTGCTCTAGTGTATATGTTCTATATGTCGTGCAGTGTGGTGCTCACTTATTAACTGTTTTGTTAATTAGTTACCGTCTTCAGTTAACTATTTGGTTCAATTCTGCAAATGTGATGTTCAATTCTTCAGGCTGCAATTTTGTATTGTCTTCCATGTGAGAAATAAATCAAATTTACCTTTACAAAATACATGAGAAACGAATACAATTGCTATATTTCCAAGTTGTCAAGCATGCTTGGTTTGGTTATACAGTGTGCAATGTGGTGCTCAGTTAACGTTTGGTTCATTTCTGTTGTGGTGTTTAGTTAACTGTTTGGTTCAATTCTGCAATGTGATGTTCAATAGTTGTGGGTGCATTCTATTATTGTATACCATGTGAGGAATAAATTGAATTTGGCTGTAGTAAATACATGAGAAGCAAATACAATTGCTATATTTCCAAGTTGTTAAGCATGCTTGGTTTGGTTAACAGTCTCATCTTCTATTAGGAGTATGTTATAGTGTGCAATGTGGTGCTCAGTTAATTTTTGGTTCATTTGTTGTTGTGTTTAGCTAACTGCTTGGTTCAATTCTGCAATGCGATGTCCAATTGTCGTGGGTAGAATTTTGTATTGTTGTGCATGTGAGGAATAAATCGAATTTGCCTGCACTTAATACCTGAGAAACATATACAAATGCTATATTTCCTAGTTCTTAATCATGTTTGGTTTGGATAAATGGGTTTTCCATGTGGCTTGAATAAATCTGATGAATCTGCAATGTGCTTATTTTTCATCAACATATTTTACTGATAGCATGCGAACCCTTACTTAACCTGATGACTAACTACCTTATATATGTTGCAGGGAAACAATGGGAAGCACTGAGGTTTACAATCGAGGTTAGCACGTGCATGGTCTGTTGTCTAATAGCACATTATTGCACATTACAGGAACCATTATAATATTTAGGTTTTAACAATTTGGTCTTGCACATGTAGGTCCTACTGTCAGAGGTTTTGACCCACTGTTCGACCCTTTTTGCATATGGGGAAATGAGTTGTCCATGAATATCAATCAAATCAAGAAACTCAGAAAGATTGTTAGGATAAAGAAATTAGCGACAAAAAACAACAAGATCTCTGTCTGCACAATGAAGAATACATCAGTTCACTACAAGATGGTACTAACTATTATACCGTGCTTTTTTTATTCCTTTGCCCCATTTCGAATATAGAGAAGATATTTATGCACATCCTTGTTTTCAAGCCTTTCCAAAGCAATTCACTGATGATTACCTCTCAAACCACCTCTATGGTCAGGAGGCGAGGAAGGTTTTCATACAACACCCACGGTTCAATATTGAAGTGTTCCTGAAGAGGACGAATGACGGACGGTCAATCATCCACAGGCACTGGCCTAAAGTTGCAAAGACCTTCAACATGAATGAAGGCTCAATATTCGCCTTCCACTTCAGCAGTTTTCCAGATGAGATGCATATGCCTATATACCATCTATGATGCTAATTTCAAAAGGTTCTACATGTTGCATGTGAAACTTGGTGCTGGTGCAGTTGTGTAATGGGGTAGCTGAGTGCTGAAGCTATATCATGTTGTACTCTGATATATTTCAGTTATGAAATTATGCTTCCTTAATATGGAAATGAAATATATTATGTGCTTAATATGAATGTCAATTAGATTAATAAATGGATTATTAATAATAGGGCAATTAGCCTGCTAATGGCGAATTAGCCTGCTAATTGGGTTTTGCTATTGCAAACGGTTATTGAAAAAATACCGTGGGCGATGCCCTCAGGCAACACACACAGTTTCTAGGA
The DNA here is from genome assembly GCA_021605205.1 of Aegilops longissima. Lineage (NCBI taxonomy): Eukaryota > Viridiplantae > Streptophyta > Magnoliopsida > Poales > Poaceae > Aegilops > Aegilops longissima. The sequence continues at coordinate 391,507,829 of CM038678.1, read as the reverse complement.
ATAAACCGTGTTGGATCAATGAACAATCACACACGACTTTCTCTTGAAAACTGTTTGTGTTAGGCCACCTTGCGCAAACGTTTACCACATAAAAACTGTGTGTGATGGACAGCCTTTGCCACACAATTTCTTCTACGGACCGTGTGTGATACATTCCATAATGCAAACGATTTAACGGGATGAAATTTGTGTGATGTACTTGTGAACGGAAACGTTTTCCTTGGAGCGACTGTGTGGGATGTACATACGAACGAAAATGTTTAGCAGGGACTGACTGTGTGGATGTACTTGCGACCGGAAACAATTTCGCCTATATAATTGTATTTTTTTAGCTCTATTGTACGTATTTCCGTATTTAAGAGCTCCCCGGTCGCACACGACCTCATTTTGCCGAGCATGTGTGCCAAGAGGGCATATCCCCAAAGGTTTCTGGGTCATGTGGGAAGGACCCCCCCTATCGCCCACACTCACTAGGCGACAGTTCCAAATGTCGTCGTGGAAAGGGGTTAAAAACCGTTTGTATAGCACCAACGCGTACCAGTGGTGGAGGTCTACCCCCATCCGTCGATCCTCCTCACACCCCCCTCTGTCCGGGTACAGCACGGCCGGTGCTAGAGCGGGAGAGTGGACAATGCAACTGCAAGTACAGGTGCAACTTTCCAGACCGAAAAGAGCTTCTTATTCCCCTTTGTCTGAAATTACCACCCCTAGTCATTTAATTATGTATTGTAAGCAAGTATAAACAGATGAGAATAATAGAGTGTAACATCCCAAAATTCTAAATTTTGGAATGTTATAAACACATAGATAGATTTGATTGATTGCTTGATTGATTGACTGAAAGTGAGTAAATTCGAAACTTTTGAAAGTTAAATGAGAGGGAATAAAAGGACTTTCCCAAACTTTCATTTTTTGCTTTTATGATCTTCGGGAATTCAAATTCTTTTCATCACAGAACCCTCGAGAGAAGATGACATGAATTCTTCCATTTATTTAATGACAAGGGGTGTTGAAAATATTTGAATTTCATTTGGAAAATATTTCCAATTCTGGAACTTTATGCAACTCAATGATTTTCACGAGCGAAGATAAAATGACTTCTTCAAAACATATGAAATATGAGTTGGGAGTTCAAAGAATTAAATTCAAAGTTCTTTTGAAATTATTTTTCAATTTGGAGTTATTTGAGTTTTATTCAAATTATTTTTATCCAAAAATAAAATACATGGAAAATAGGGTAACATGATTCCTACAACCTAAAATTGGAGACGAATAAATTTGAATTCATTTTGGTATTTTTAAAATGATTTTATTGGATTTTATTAGAGCTGAAGCACTCTTTGCTTTATTTAAATTTGTGTGTATTTTATTTAATGCTATAATAATGTCCATGTTGTAGAAAATCTTTTTCTGCAAATTTTGGTATATTATATGCCTATATAAAAGTTTTAGTCATTTTGCTTTTTTTATTTTTTATTTTAGTTCTCTGAAAATTTTGTTTAAAAAAAAAATCCGCAGCGCCTTGGGCCAAAGGCCCAAGCCGCCACTTGCCACCGGCTGGCCAAGGCCATCACGCACGCGCGCACCTAGGGAGACAGGGAGCCAAGGTTTCCTATTCTTTTACAAATCCTAGTAGGATTTGATCCCGTTTCGTTTATTCCGATTTGTTTCTAGATCTTTTCCCTTTTGTTTCCTAATCCTAGTCTATTTCTTGTCCCCTACCCCAAGCAAAACCCTCCCCTCCCCAATATAAATACCCAAGCACCCCCCTCCAACACATCAAACCAACACCTCTCCTCTCCTCTCCGCAGCAGCAGCAGTGCAGCACCACCGCCGCCGCTTGCCACCGCCGCCGCCAAGTGCTGCCGCCGCGCCCTCGACCTCTCCTGAGGTTTATATGATCTCCTCTCCACCTTCCCGTGATATCCTTTCCTCTAGGAGCAACCGCAGCATCGGATCCGATCTTCTTCCCCTACTCCGACGACTACTCCGGTGAGATCCACGAAATCCCGTAATTCATTTTTTCAGAAAATAGCAATCTTAGAAAATTCATATCTTTTAGAGTTTTTAGTATTTTTGAGTGATTCCAATTGCTATGTGTCAAAAATTTGCTGAAGTTTCTGTTAGTGTCTCTGGATTTCAAATTTGAGTAGTTTAAATTTGAATTTGATAAATTTTGTTCATATTAGTATTTTGGCCATAACTTGAGTTTAAAAATAGGTTTTAATTAATTCTTTTTGCTCCTGGTCACTTGTGATATTTTTTAGCTGTAGGATTTAGTTTGGTAATTTTGGAGTATTTTAAGTTAGATTTTTAGTAAAAACAGTACTGTTTTGCTTATATAGTTGTTTTAGTTATGTAATTATTGTTTTTAATTATTTTAGTTCATTCCTTTTGTAGATTTTCACTTGTTGTTATATGTTTATGTTTAGCTACAGTAGATAAATTTTTGTAGTTATTTATTAGTGTTTAGCTACTGTTTTTGTAATTGCTTGTTTAGTTCATAGTGATAGTGGATAAAAATAGTTTTATTAGTTTTAAAAGTAATTCTTTTCCACTTCAAGTTATATTGTTTTTGTTTCTGTTATTTGTGAACACATTAGTTGTTATATTTATTTAGTATAGTTTATTAATGTTTTAATAAATGATTTGCTGTTATAGTTGTCTTAGTGTTTTGCTAGTTGCTATATTTGTTCTAGTATTAACTAGATGGTTATAGTAGTTTTATATTAGTTCTTTTTGTTAGTTATTAAATCCGTAATTTATTTTCTGTTATTTTATTAGATTTATATTTTCTTTGCAGTAGAAAAAAATATTAGAGTAATTTAGTGATGTTATGTTAAGATTTTTGTGAGTTGGTCACCACTAGTTTTTCCTTGAATTTTTCTTTCGAAGTTTTTCTGTTGGTTTTCGACTTGGTTTTCTTTGTTGCTTTTATTTTGATTGAGTATTGTTATGATTGATAGAATTGATTGCTAGGATGATTGCTTATATGATTGTCTGTTTTAATATAGATTTTCAACGGAGTGACGAATAGTTCTACCAAGTCTTTATTCTGAGAGCGTTATTATCTTCATCAAGTAATACCAGGCAAGTTCACTTTGACCATGCTTTCATACCTATGTTTTTATTGCATTTAGTGGCATCTTTGCAACAACTCTCCAGTAGTGATATTGAATTCTTGTAGTTGATTAGTATGCATGAGGTAGGAACCCATCACCCTGTTACCAAGCCCGGGATATTATTTATTTTAATGCTACGCTATAGTAGACGGGGTTGGTATGAGTGCTCGGAGTGGTGTGAGAATGGAGGATCTACGCCAATGACGACAACTCCATGATGGAATCTGCAAGGACTGCATCTTCAAGGCCTCAAGACTTCAAGACTCGAGACAAGAATTCAATACACACTTTGGGTGAAGGATGGTTGACGGGCACCTGGAGAATCCAAAGGTTGGCCGGGATGCATGGAGAAGCGCCATGACATCTTGCGGAAAGCTTCACCCAGACTCAAAGAGACGGAAGAATACTTCATGCCGAAGCTTACTCATGCAACCGCAAGTCACTATGGGCTCGGCTTGGTTGACCCTAGTTGTGACTCTGCTAGGACGGTGCTAGCAGATGTAGAACTACGGTAGGATTGAATGAGCACGGATGGTGGTCGGGGAACTCTTCGAAGACCATGTTTGATCGTCTTGTTCTCAAACACCACAAGTGCGAGAACGTAAAAGAGGGATCGAATCTTGCGGGTAAAGTGTACAAACCTCTGCAGAGGGTTAAAACCTAATCGATTAGCCGTGTCCCCGGTTACGGACAAATTGAGCATCTGGACTTGGATTTATCTCGGAACTCTCAACACCGGACTGATAACTTAATTGTGGGCAACTTATGATGAATTTGGGCTATGAGACATCGGTTGGCGGAACCATGTCATGATAGAAAACTCTATAGTACAGACTTCATTTATTCCTTTGATGTAGGGAAAATAAATCAGCTTTTACGCAAACAAAACTCAGACACAGAGCCACAAAGCCATATTGCATATAGTATAGTTTTATCATCTGTTTTCTCATGTTGTGATCTTGCGGTACATTCAATGTAATCGACCTACACGGCTGCAACGTATCATGTTGCGTATACTTTCTTCCGACGAGTAAGAATACGGTGCAGGGTTACGGTCTACACTCAACTCCGCCGATGGCGTTGATGGGACTCCACACCGACTATTTGTTTCGCTGTGACTTATGAGGTATATTAAGTTTTACGTTAATTATACATGTGATTGCACTTTGATATATACATTGATGTACTGTATGCCAAAGATACTTGATCCGAGGATGGCACAAAGAACACGTAGGCTTGACCGTCTGAGGTCGGGTCGCTACATAGAGGTAAAACATCGTCTCTATAATCTTACTATGAACCTGATGGAAAAATGAACAGGAAAAAGAAAGAACTAGTGAAGAAGTTCTCCGAATGTCCTCATCCTTACATATCACATAAATATAAATATATTAATTAAAAGCGGAAAAATTGAATATATAGCAAAGGTTGCACTAAATAGCACGCAGTTAAAAAAAATCAAGAAAAAAAATGCTAAGGCATAGTTGCCCTGTTCGTTCATTCAAAAAGTACTCGCCATCATGAAGCGATGCACAGAGATGCGAGAGTTGCAACGAACACAAGAGCAGATGTTACAAAGAACATTAGAGTAGATGTTACATCAATTTCTTCTCAAATTTAGAATGAGGATCGGGTGTTGGATGCATACCAGTAGCAAGATTTTTAAGCTGAGGATTTCTCTGAGAAATGTGGTGATCTGGAGCTTCATAAGATTGCTCGCCTACACTATTGCACTTCATGGTTAAAACAGAAAAACTTTGAAAGAACAGATATTGGTTCATACCTTCAAGCATGTGTCAACCTTGTAATGGTAGGTCGAGCATGCATCTTCACGAGTGTGAAGCCACCGTAGGTGGAGGGAAACACTCAAGGTTGGGTCTTGCGATCGCCACGGAGCTCGCACATATGCAATTCACACAGGGCTCGCTTTCGAGGTTGTGGCTACAATTCACCTCCAGAATAGAACATATCAAGCCTTACCTACACTTTTTAAGTCATGGTCAAAATCAAAATCCGTTTGTTTCCATGCCTCAAGATATTCCAGATTTTGTGAACCTTCTCATCGAACTCTTGACATTCAGTGTTGGCTACTTAAGTTATGAGCTACTTTATTCGTTTCCCTACTAGAATGCCCGTGCGTTGCTACGCGCCATGAATATATTTTTGCCAGTTGCATATATGAATATACTGCATGCCAAATTTTGCATGTATAGAAATGATAGCCTGTAACAATCAAAAAGTAACTGAAATACACTTCACTTGCGATCTAACTAGATAAGAAATCTAATAGAAATTTGTGCATAGAGAGAGCAGTAATCCAACTAATTATCTGTTACAAACTTAGATCTACTTGATAGGTTTAAGATATTTCCATGCAGTGTGAGAACTATTGTCTTTAACTTCATTTTCATGGTACAATATGAGTCACATTCCAATTTTGATGAATTCTAGGCTACCTATAAATCACTTCGATGGTACTTACTCTAAAAATGACATGTTAGGCTATGTGACATTAATGTCACCACATAGCAGCTGCTCATTTCTCTTTTTCTTGAAGAAGAAAATAAAGGTAACCACTCACCCACCACACAGCTGCCTCTTACTCTCCCTGTAGAGCTAGCCAGCCATCAGGTGTCACCACATCTCATCTCCCTGCCATCCATCGCCACCGCCATCTCTCCCTGGCACCTCCCCTCTACGTGATGGCAAAGCACACCCTTTCTCTCCCCACTGCCTCCCCTCCCATCCATGTCATCCTCCGCCCCCTCCCATCCATGCAACTGATACCTCACCGTGTCCATTATTAACTCTCCATGTTACTTGTAGTAAGAAAAACAATAAAAATTGCAAAAAAAAGAAAAGATTTATAGAAAATAAAAACATATGTAGTGTAGAAGCAGAGGAACCAAGATTGCTGACTTGTGGATCTTTGTTGCAGGCTTTCATGAGGTCGTCTGCATTTCTTCCTCCTCCTACTTCCTTGTTGTAATTGTCCTAAACAAAGGGACGGGTACCTAACCACTCAGTCTAGCACAATAACAATATCTTGAAAATCCAGAACTACTACATATATGTAAGGAAAGGGAAAATCACCCAAAGGCAGATGTACACATGTAGCAGGGTTAACTCAATAGGACCCAAAAATTACTAAAGTATTGTGATCAGTGAAAAATAGCGCGCTATAGCATTGCTAATAGCATGCTATAGCGTTCTGGGCAATTCCTCGCCAAATAAATCAGTCTACAATGTCTTGATAATAGCATATTTTAAGGGCCACACTATTTTGTCATAGACGTTGTTTTTTTATTGATTATGATTAGGAAGTGCTACAGGCTAAAAAGTTTTAAGCATTCAAGATGGTTACTTAATGAAATCAAGGATGATTAAGAACTTGCAGATCCTCGTTACTAAATTATGCAATGTTATTTTTAAGTTAAGATTGAACTTGCAGCATTTGGAAATATAACCGCCAAGTCAAAATCCAGCAATGGCACTTGAGCACAAAAGTCTAAAATTAAGAAGTACACAATTTGCAGAGATACTCTCACCATTTCGTGGAGTTGATGCGGCCGTTGAGGCAGAGGACGACGGCATAGTGATGTTGGAGCTTTGTATGCTCCTTTGCTACACTGTGCTTGCCCTTCTAGGCGGAGGCCAGCGCACATCCACATCAGTCTCTGACCTTGTTACAATAAATATATTAACGACAATTGCTAGAGAGGGAAATAAATAAATAAATATATATATATATATATGTATATATTGCAAAGAAAGGAAATATCGCCCCTCCATCCAAAGAAATTTATCAAACATATGGTGTTCCATTTTTAATTTGTTGTTAGATGTACAAATCATACGGGATTAATTCTTGGTCAGAATTAGAAGGAGCCATGTAGTCGGTGATTATCTTCAAGCACAGGCTCAACTCCATCTTTTCCTTGTTCACCACATACCCGTTCAAGAACTCCGCAAGGTCTGCGTCCACCTCCCTCTCTAGCAAGACCTTGACCGACTGCCTCTCCCCAGACTCAAGCTTCCTGCACCTCAAGGACACATTAGAAAAAATTCAGAAACCACATAAACTGGAGTACACGACCACAAAGCACCGAACAAAATTAGAACATACTCCCTCCGTCCCAAAAAACATGTCGCAGGGGTTTCAAATTTGAACTACCGCATTTTTTACAAAAACACCCTCCCGCAACTTTGAATTCTCTCAAAGCAACCCGCACGCAGGCCCAAGTCGCGGGAAGATCCTGCCACGCCGGACTCGGGCCGGTGGAGCTCCCGCCATCGCTGCCGGTAGAGCTCCCCCCTGCTGCATCTTATCCTCAGATTCTCCCCGCTGCCGGCCGCTGCTTCCGCACAGAGCTGCCCCCACTCCAAAACGAGCCCGCCTCCTCCCCCTCCGGCAAGGCGTCCGCCTGCAGGGCTCGGCACTGTCGCACCTCCTCGGTCCTTCCCGAGCATACCAGAGCTCCGCCGATACCTCGCCCTCCTTGAGCCACGCTTGCTGGAAGCCGCTGATCGACGGAATCGATCCGTCTCCTCCCACTCCGGCCGCCGATTCCGCACACGAGCTCAGCGCCGTCGCTCCTCCTCTAGTTTCCCGAGCGGCTCAACAGCTTCAGGTGATCTTCGGTCCTCCGTCACTTTTCTCCTGTCGATTGGTTGCTGGTTCGCTTTGGTCGTGGTGGTCTGCCGCTTGCTGCCATTGGAGCTCGTCAAGAAGCTCCTCCGGTGACCAAAAACCGCGCCGCTGCCATTGAGTATCACCCACGCTGGTGCGTGTACGCCGCCCACGCTGCATGCTTGCTGGTGGAGCTCGTGCTCGTCTTGACCTCTTTTTCTTCGATGCTTGATCTTCTCTGAAGAAGAAGGTATAGTACAATCTCTGGTCTTCTGTTGTTCTTCCCCTGTCGATTGATCTATAGCGACTGTTGTTGTTGTAATCTCTTCGTCATGCTGTTGCTTGCTGTATCAAAAATTAATTCGTAAGATATGTGACTTAGATCAGTCATTCAAGATAACACTATTTATGCATGGCACATGAGTACAGAGTTCAACAACTAACAATAGTAAGGAAAATTTCAATTTAGCATGGATTAGTAATCTCTACCACTGGAGGAGTACAAAGTTCAACAGCTAACAATAGTAAGGAAAATTTCAGTTTCGACATCAGTATAAACATCTCGGGCTATGTTTAAACCAATGACGAATATGGTTCACATCGATGAGAAGTGGTTTGACATGACGAGAGTGAAGAATAGTTACTATGTACTTCCAGGAGAACCTGAGCCGAAGCGCACCGTGTCAAACACTCACATCATTGGGAAGGTGATGTTCCTAACAGCTGTTGCCAGGCCTCGATATAACAATGAGGGGGAGCTAACATTCGACGGGAAGATTGGCATTTGGGCATTCGTTGAAGAGACTGAGGCGAAGCGGACAAGTCATAACAGAACAAAGGGAACAAAAGTGTTGACATCGGTGAAAGTAACTAGACACGTGTGCGAGAGATTATCTAATCAATAAGGTTATCCCGCAATTCGTGGATAAGTGGCCCGACGATGACGAGGAGCAACAATATTCATCCAACAGGATAATGCAAAGCCCCATGTCCTTCCCAATGATGTAGCTTTTAGAAGTGTGGAACAAACTGATCTTGACATCCGATTGCTACAACAGCCCCAAATAGCCCTGAGTTAAATTGTTTGGACCTCTGCTTCCATACCTCTCTCTAGTCTCTAACCGATCGTAGGTCACCTACAAACATCCGAGGAACTGATACAGGTGTGGAAGAGGAATTAGAAATTACGATCCCGACAAGTTGCATGAAGCTTTATCACATTAGAAGCGCTTATGTTTGAAGTTATGAAAGACAAAGGAGGAAATCAATATAAGTTGCCCCACTTGCACAAGGATCGCATTCAGAATGCTGGCAGGGAAATCATCAGTGTATATTGCGACAGTCGGGTAGTTGTTGATACTAGGGCCATTATAGAAGAAATGGAAATTGCAATAGGAAAAGAAAATGAAAGGAAAGAATTGGCTAAAGAAGGGAAAAGAAAGAAAAGTAAAGGGAAGGGAAGGGAAGAAGTGGCGGAGAAAGAATGTAGTCAAGAGGGGCAAAGAGGCCCTTATGTCATGTAGTCAGTGCTCCTTGTGTATGTCTTGTGTAATCTTGTGTCAAGAGGGGACAAAGATGCCCTTATGTCATGCCCTTGTGTATGCCTTGTCTAATCCTTGTATATCAACTCCTTGTTGGAATTTATTGGAATTATCTAGGTTATTTGAATTAACTGATTAATTTGGATTATTTGAATTAATTTGGGTTATTTGGATTTATCTGAATTATTTGAATTGATTTGGATTAATTTTAGTTATTTGAATTAATTTAAAATATTTGGATTTATTTCAATGAGGCATGCTAATGTCACAATCAGTATACTTTGAAGGTTAGTGGCAAGCAAGGCCTTTGCTAATCTGTATGCTTGGCAAGCAAGGCCTTTGCTAATCTCATATCATCAGTACATGATCTTCTAATCACTACTAAACCAAAAGAGACCCTTGTATGGAGTTAATCAACCAAATTTCAAGTGAGACTAGTTCACTCAAACACAGGGCACACCATTTAAAATGATTTGTCAATTAAACAATTAAACAACTAGTGCTTTGGTTTACAACCAATTAGGAGGCCCACACTACTATCCTGGAAGATGCAGCTATTACTCATTTCACAATAGGTTGACAATATGCAAATGAACAGTTCTGTGTTATCTTTCAGGTAATAAACAGTTGTCCTCAGAAACAACTGCACAGAGCATTTTGTCAGGTTGTTGTAACATAGCTAGTTCTGTAAACATAATGGTGTAAATAAAGTCTCCCCGATGCCTAATGCTAACGGATCAAAATTGTTGAATGTTCAGAGATTCACTCGGGTTCATACAGAGTGCAGCCTTAAAAAGCACATGGACTCCTATTAAATATGAGCACATTCTCAGATGGCAAATCACAAATACAGAACCTTTATGATGAATGCAAACAGTACCTCTACTGCCGAAGCCACCCTCAATAAGCTAGCCTCGCCCCACGGACGGCCTATCAGTTGCAAGCCGATAGGAAGGCCTTGCTTGTCATGACCAACCTGTGTAGAGGACAGGAATAGCAGCACATATTAGATTAATACTTTCCCTGCATGTTTTTGAGCTAGTATATTGTAACAAAATCCTGAATGTTTCCTATAATTATTTCTAACTAGTAGAAGATACAATTAATACTCGTCATGAGTTGTGAGTTTGTGACACCACTTACAGGAACAGAAATGGCAGGCAAGCCAAGAAGGTTCCCGACAAAAATGAATTGCATTAGCTTGGCTGCAATAAAAAGAGAATCAGGAACAGAAAAGGTGTAATTGATCTCTGTAGAACAAAGTACCAACAATTGATCTCTGTAGTTCTGACAAAGCAAGATTATTAAGAATTTAATATAGCACTTCCTTGATTTAGTTCAGATATGATGACATTGCAAAATCCTTTAGGAAAAAAACAGAGCACTTGATCTGCTTTTGCTTAACTTCACAAGGAAGATATAGCTGCATCACAACAACCAGTACCTAGGATATTTTCCTAGTACCAATAGGAAATAAAGCCTCTATTTAAACTGGGATTCAACTCCCCGAACCAAATTTAGACTAGAACTATTACTGGTGATAGGAGATGACCACAGAGGTTTTATGTCAAATATCTCAATTCAAAAAGGGAAAACATCTCAAACATCTTTCAGAGTATTTTTGTCAGGTTGTTGTAACATAGCTATAGTACTCCATTCACTAAAATTCAGTAGACAGAGAATAAGTGGTTCAGAGAGTATACACATTCAGTAAATTCAGTAAAGATGAAGATTGGTGACCCAGGCTGTAGGCGTTCAGTAAAGATGAAGATGAAGAGTGGTTCAGAGAGAAGAGAGGTTCATACCCAGGTTGTAGGCGTGACCTAGGCTGTACCCAGGAGAAGATTTGTAGCCGCCGCTGCTGCCAAGTGAGCAGGCACGACCCTCTGGACAGCCTCCGCCGCTGCCGCGGTGTCGCAAGCGCGGGTCTTCCATCGAGAAAACAAAGGAGAAGAAGCCGCAAATCCACGAGCAAATCCACGAGCTTAAGCTTGTTGTCGTGGTCGGGCTCATCAGCTCACGCGCCTCCGCCCGCTCGATCCACCACCAGCAGAGTGCCGTCCCTCCCTCCCTCTTTCTCGCACACCAACACACAGCGAGATAGAGCAGCGACTTCGCGTGGCGAGCCTTCGTCTTCACCTAGCTACCTCTGCCGCCACGCGTGCGTGGGGCCATAATCGCCTCCGACCCCTCGCTCCTCCCGACCCTCGATTCACCGAGCACGCCAACGAACCGCCACCACTTCTCCCCTCCCCGCCGCTGCCAGTCCGTCCGGCCGCGCCATCTGGACTGGCTTGGGGCGGAGGAGATCTTCCCGACCTCGGTTCCATCCTCCCCAGTGGCGCGTGGGTCGTCGAGCTTAAGCTGGGAAATCAAGATTTTATGAGGAAGGGGAGCTTGGGGAGGCAAAGGAAGCGGCAGCTTTTCCCGAGCGGGAGGCAGCTGCGGCGAGGGAGCGGGGAGCAGGAGCCGGCCGGGGAGCAGCGTAGCTGCAAAGGGAGCGGGAAGCGACGCAGCGGGGAGGAGCGCAGTTGGGGATTCTGTCGGAGGAGGACGACGAGGAGTGCGGGTTTGGTCGGGAGAAACTGAAGGGTGTTTTTGTAAAATTGCCCTCGCGACATGTTTTTCGGGGCGGAGGGAGTACTTGAAGTCGTATACGCCATGGTTTCCATTGATGGCACCTACATACCATGGCACATCATAGGCTAAAACATTGAGAACTTCTCCTCTGGCGCATTTCCAGTGATCACATGATAAATATCAAGCATCTTATTACAGTGCAATCTGATGTACAAGAACCTAATGAAAGCATCACCAAATCTAGCAATACTTGGTTATGTTGTTTCAAGCATAAACATTCATACACACTTCAATAAAGAGAGCATGTTATCTTCAAATTTCGAGCTTGGCATAGAAACTGAATAGTCTAAAAAATCACAGCCTCAAAACCCTGAGGTCTACTAAAATTCTATTTGACACCATTGAAAAGCTTGGCTGGATATGAAAGAGAACAAAACAGGCAGTAGTAGTGAACCTGCAAAGGAAAAATACACATAAAAGATCAGAAACAACCACCATCAAATGAATACAGCACCTCGGGTGAGGAAAGTGGACATCACATAACTAAAGATGCAAGCCGTTTAAAGGAAAGTATGTGTGGCTCAAATTTGATGCATCATTCTTCTCCACCAAATAGCTTAATGAGAAAGTGCAGAAAGTGACATTTGCTTACAACGACCTAGCAAGCACACATTATATGCCAAATCAAATCCCAACCAGAAAATATAGGAGAGGACGTAATTTCGTCTCACTACCTTTGCAACATAGGAAGGAGGAGAGCTGAGCATTCGCGGTGGAGGCAGCCAGTGCAGTCCCTCGCGTCAGTGAGTAGAGGAGCCGGGGAAGCTTTAGGGCGGATGACCTTCCAGGTTGTTGCTGCGCGGGATCCTAGCAGACATGAATAGGACTCACCGACACCATCGCCTCGCCGCAATCTTGGCTTGCCACCAATGCGCGTCCTCCGGCCATCGCTGCACCGCCACCCAATGGAACGTCGCTCGTGCCCTCAGGCCGGCGCTGCATGGGCTCATGCCACTCATAGAGATGATAAACGGGGCAGGCTTAGAGAGAGTGTGAGAGAGATGCGGGCTCATACCTGATTCTCCGGCTCGCCGTAGGCGTCCTGATGTGACGTCCCCGATTCAATCTTACACTAATCATACACGCAAACGTGTACGATCAAGCTCAGGGACTCACGGGAAGATATCACAACACAACTCTAAAATAAAATAAGTCATACAAGCATCATAATACAAGCCAGGGGCCTCGAGGGCTCGAATACAAGTGCTCGATCATAGACGAGTTAGCGGAAGAAACAATATCTGAGTACAGACATAAAGTTAAACACGGTGCCATAAGATGGCTAGCACAAACTAGGATACAGATTGAAAGAGGCGCATGCCTCCTGCCTGGGATCCTCCTAAACTACTCCTGGTCGTTGGTGGCGGCCTGCACGTAGTAGTAGGCACCTCCGGTGTAGTAGGAGTCGTCGTCGACGCTGGCGTCTGGCTCCTGGGCTCTAGCATATGGTTGCGACAAGCGAGAATAAAGGAAAAGGAGAAAAGGGGGAGCAAAGCAACCATGAGTACTCATCCAAAGTACTCGCAAGCAAGGATCTACACTACATATGCATGGGTATCTGTGTAAAGGGGCAATATCGGTGGACTGAACTGCAGAATGCTAGAATAAGAGGGGGATAGCTAGTCCTGTCGAAGACTACGCTTCTAACAACCTCCATCTTGCAGCATGTAGAAGAGAGTGGATGGTAAGTTCACCAAGTATCATCGCATAGCATAATCCTACCCGGCGATCCTCCCCTCGTTGCCCTGTGTGAGAGCGATCACCGGGTTATATCTGGCACTTGGAAGGGTGTGTTTTATTAAGTATCCGGTTCTAGTTGTCATAAGGTCAAGGTACAACTCTGGGTCGTCCTGTTACCGAGGATCACGACTATTCGAATATATAAACTTCCCTGCAGGGGTGCACCACATAACCCAACACGATCGATCCCTCTGGCCGGACACACTTTCCTGGGTCATGCCCGGCCTCGGTAGATCAACACGTCACAGCCCTACCTAGGCACAATAGAGAGGTGAACACGCCAGTCTAAATCCTATGCGCAGGGGTCTGGGCCCATTGCCCATTAAACACCTGCATGTTGCGTGGGCGGCCGGTGAGCAGACCTAGCAACCTCCATTACAAAGGAAGTTGTGTTACGCAGTCCAACCCGGCGCGCGCCGCTCAGTCGCTGACGTCAAGAAGTCTTCGGCTGATACCACGATGTCGAGTGCCCATAACTGTTCCCGCGTAGTTGGTTAGTGCGTATAGGCCAGTGGCCAGACTCAGATCAAATACCAAGATCTCGTTAAGCGTGTTATTTTAAATTAACCGCGGACGCCGACCAGGGCCAAGCCCACCTCTCACCTAGGTGATCTCAACCTGCCCTGTTGCACCGCCACAAAATAACAGTCGGGGGCCATCGGGAACCCAGGCCCACCTCTACCGGGATGGAGCCACATGTCCTTTCAGCCCCCACAGGCCCACCACTACCGGGATGGAGCCACCTGTCCTTTCAGCCCCCACATAGGAATCACTTGCGGGTACTCTACGAGCCGACCTGACTTTAGTCACCACATGTATCATATAAAGTATACAAATATATACCCATGATCACCTCCCGAGTGATCTAGCCCGGTAGTTAAGCATTTAGGATTGCAGGTAAGGGTAACAACTGTAGCAACAATGATAGGCTATGCAGCAGAATAGGATTAACCGAAAGCAGCAACATGCTACACTACTCTAATGCAAGCAATAAAGAGAAGGAATAGGCGATATCTGGTGATCAAGGGGGGCTTGCCTGGTTGCTCTGGCAAGGAGGGGTCGTCAACAACGTAGTCGATCGAGGCACCAGCAGCGACGTGAGTCTCGTAGTCTACCAGAAAGAAGAGGGGGGAAGAAACAATGAATACAATGCAAACAGATGCATATCGATGCATGACATGACATGTAACGGTGCCAGGTGTTCCCTAACGCAGTAGGAGGTGATACCGACGATGGGGGGGAACATCCGGGAAAGTATCCCCGGTGTTTCGCGTTTTTGGACAGATGGACCGGAGGGGTAAAGTTGCGTGTTTGCTATGCTAGGGATGTGCGGCGGACGAACTGGCTACGTATCCGGATTCGTCTCGTCGTTCTGAGCAACTTTCATGTACAAAGTTTTTTCATCCGAGTTATGGTTTATTTTATATTAATTTCCAAAGTTTTAATCATTTTCTAAAATTAACTCGTTTAATTTAAAACAAAATTCGTTTATTGCATCATCATGACGCCAGTATGGCATCAGCGGTCAATGCTGACCGTTGACCGGTCAAGCTGATGTTTGGGTCCCGCCTGTCATAGGATGTTAACTAACCTAACAGATTAATTAACTAAACTAAGTGATTAGGTTAATTAACTAGTTTTAATTCAGTTAATTAGTTCACTAATTAATTAATTAATTAACTAATTAATTTTACTATTATTATTTTAATTCTTTTTCGTTCTTACTGGGTCTATGCCCCAGCAGTCAGTGGCCTGGAGGCCTAGCGGGTGTGCGGGCAACGGGTGTGGGCGCTGGGTGGACGTCGTTGCCCGCCCGGTTGTGGGGCGAGGCCATGGCCATCCGGACGTGGGGTCGCCGGCGTGGGCCCCCGGCGGAAGCAGGCGGAGCGCAGCGGCCGGGCGGAGCAGGAGGTGGATGCGCGATGTGGTCGGGGGCCGAGCGGAGGCGAGGCCAGCAGCGGCGGTGGGGAAAGGCAGCAGCGGGCAGCAGGACGAGTGGCGACTGCTCGGGGTCAGGCAGCAGCGGCTAACGTAGCAAGTAGCGAGTGCGGCGGGTGCAGCGGCCGGCTCGGGAACACGAGGAGTGCAGCGGCCTGCAGCGAGTGGAGTAGCGGTCGAGCGTGGGGACATGGGCAAGCGTGGGCGGCGCAGAGCAGCTCGCAGCATGCAGCAGGCGGCAACGCGTGCGCTGGTGCGACCGTGGTGGAGCGAAGCGGGAGGCGAGGAGCAGGGCGCAGTGGTAGCAGCAGGAGACGACAGCAGGCGGGGCTGCGCGTGAGCGCGGGCGACAGAAGGGTTAGGGTTTCGGGTGAGAGGGGATAAGGGGAGTGGGGGTGGGTGATACGTCTCCAACGTATCTATAATTTTTCGTTGCTCCATGCTATATTATCTACTGTTTTGGACAATATTGGGCTTTATTATCCACTTTTATATTATTGTTGGGACTAACCTATTAACCGGAGGCCCAGCCCAGAATTGCTGTTTTTTGCCTATTTGAGTTTCAAGAAATGAATATCAAATGGAGTCCAAACGGAATGAAACCTTCGAACGTGATTTTCTCACCGAACGTGATCTAGGAGACTTGGACCCTAAGTCAAGGAAGCTTCGAGGAGGGCACGAGGTAGGGGCGCACCCACCCCAGGCGCGCCGCCTCCACCCTCGTGGGCCCCTGTTGCTCCACCGACGTACTCCTTCCTCCTATATATACCTATGTACCCCAAACGATCGAGACGGAGCCAAAACCTAATTCCACCGCCAGAACCTTCCGCACCCACGAGATCCCATCTCGGGGCCTGTTCGAGCTCACGGAGGGGGCATCCATCACGGAGGGCTTCTACATCATCACCATAGCCTCTCGATGAAGTGTGAGTAGTTTACCTCAGACCTTCAGTCCATAGTTAGTAGCTAGATGGCTTCTTCTCTCTTTTGGATCTCAATACAATGTTCTCCCCCTCTCTCGTGGAGATCTATTCGATGTAATCTTCTTTTTGTGGTGTGTTTGTTGAGACCGATGAATTGTGGGTTTACGATCAAGATTATCTATGAACAATATTTGAATCTTCTCTTAATTCTTTTATGTATGATTGGTTATCTTTGCAAGTCTATTCGAATTATCAGTTTGGTTTGGCCTACTAGATTGGTTTTTCTTGCAATGCGAGAAATGCTTAGCTTTGGGTTCAATCTTGCGGTGTCCTTTCCCAATGACAGTAGGGGCAGCAAGGCGCGTATCGTATTGTTGCCATCGAGGATAACTAGATGGGATTTCTATCATATTGCATGAATTTATCCCTCTACATCATGTCATCTTGCTTAAGGCGTTACTCTGTTTTCTTGAACTTAATACTCTAGATGCATCTTTGGATAGCGGTCGATGAGTGGAGTAATAGTAGTAGATGCAGGCAGAGTCGGTCTACTTGTCTCGGACGTGATGCCTATATACATGATCATACCTAGATACTCTCATAACTATGCTCAATTCTGTCAATTGCTCAACAATAATTGTTCACCCACCGTAAAATACTTATGCTCTTGAGAGAAGCCACTAGTGAAATCTATGGCCCCGGGTCTATCTTCATCATATCAATCTTCCTACACTTTATTATTGCCTTTGCTTTTTACTTCGCTTTTATTTTACTTTGCATCTTTATCACAAAATACCAAAATATTATCTATCATATCTATCATATCTCACTCTAAGTAAGTGACCGTGAAGGATTGACAACCCCTTATCGCGTTGGTTGTGAGGAGTTATTTGCTTTGTGCAGGTACGAGGGACTCATGGCGTAGCCTCCTCTTGGATTGATACCTTGGTTCTCAAAACTGAGGGAAATACTTATGCTACTTTGCTGCATCATCCTTTCCTCTTCAAGGAAATCCAACGCAGTGCTCAAGAGGTAGCAAGAAGAATTTTCGGCGCCGTTGCCGGGGAGTCCACGCAAAAGTCAGCATATCAAGTACCCATCACAATCCCTTATCTCCCGCATTACATTATTTTCCATTTGCCTCTCGTTTTCCTCTCCCCCACTTCACCCTTGCCGTTTTATTCGCCCTTTTTCCGTTCGTCTTTTCATTTGCCTTGATGTCTTACCTGGCTCGTTTGCTCGTTTGGTTGAAATAGTTGAGTATTTATTCCTAAATAGATAAGCTAATATCTATGGATCCTCATCCGCTTGCCAATCTTTTTAACAATAATGATGAACCAATTCCTGGTGATTTGGATGCACTAGATTATCTTTATAAGGTTTTGCCTGAAATCCGTGAATCTAAAAATTGTGATGAAGTGCTTTATGAAGTGATTCATGATAGATCCTTGAACAAAAAGCATGATTGCAATGATGTGACTATAAATTCTCTTGATGTCAATTGCGCTAATAATATGCAAAACCCTAAGCTTGGGGATGCTAGTTTTGCTATGTCTACTATTTGTTGCAATGATCATGATTGGGGTGATTCTTCTTATGATATTGAAAATTTATTTAAGCCCCATGATGAATATGAGATTGATAATATTGTTTGCAATAATATTGAAAGTGGGTTTGGAAGAGTGTCAACTTTAGATCCAACATATTTGGATAATATTCAATCTTATGAAATTTTTGATAAAAGTGGGCTTGGAGAAATCATGACTTTAGTTAATGATAATCCCACTATTTTGGAAGAGTGTCAACTTCGCATGCATGTGGATCGTGTTGATAATATGTTATGTGATAGCTATATTACTGAATTTTCTTATGATCCTACATATAATTATTATGAGAGAGGAAAATACGGTTATAGAAATTTTCATGTTACTAAATTACCTCTCGTTATATTGAGATTGCTATTGTTCCTTTCCGCTTCCGTGCATATGCTAGTTTTTGCTTGCTATGATAATTTTTTTCTATAATATGCCTATGCATAGGAAGTATGTTAGACTTAGATGTGTTTGTCACGGGTTTTATGATGCTCTCTTTGTGCTTCAATTCTTGTCTTTCATGTGAGCATCATTAAAAATATCAATGCCTAGCTAAAAGGCTTTAAAGAAAAGCGCTTGTTGGGTGACAACCCAATATTTTTCCTTACTGTTATTCAATAAATAGTTGATCTAGCCTCTGGTTAGATGTGTTTTTATGTTTTAATTAGTGTTTGTGCCAAGTTAAACCTATAAGATCTTCTTGGATGATAGTTATTTGATCTTGCTGTAATTTCCAGAAACTTTCTATTCGCGAAAACAATTTTTAAAAATCACCAGAACGTGATAAAATAGTGATTCCAATTGCTGCTGATCAATAAACAAATTGCCTAGGTCTTCCTATTTTTTATAATTTTTTAGAGTTCCAGAAGTTTGCGTTAGTTACATATTACTACATACTGTTCTGTTTTTGACAGATTCTGTTTTTCGTGTGTTGTTTGCTTATTTTGATGAATTTATGGCTAGTAAAATAGTTTATAAACCATAGAGAAGTTGGAATACATTAGGTTTAACACCAATATAAATAAATAATGAGTTAATTACAATACCTTGAAGTGGTCTTTTGTTTTCTTTCGCTAACGGAGCTCACGAGATTTCTGTTGAGTTTTGTGTTGTGAAGTTTTCAAGTTTTGGGTGAAATATTTTGATGGATTATGGAACAAGGAGTGGCAAGAGCCTAAGCTTGGGGATGCCCATGGCACCCCCAAGATAATTTAAGGACACCAAAAAGCCAAAGCTTGGGGATGCCCTGGAAGGCATCCCCTCTTTCGTCTACTTCCATCTGTAACTTTACTTGGAGCTATATTTTTATTCACCACATGATATGTGTTTTGCTTGGAGCGTATTGTATGATTTGAGTCTTTTATTTTTAGTTTACCAAAATCATCCTTGCTGTACACACCTTTTGAGAGAGCCATACATGATTTGGAATTTGTTAGAATACTCTTTGTGCTTCACTTATATCTTTTGAGCTATATAGTTTTGCTCTAGTGGTTCACTTATATCTTTTAGAGCACGGTGGTGGATTTGTTTTATAGAAACTATTGATCTCTCATGCTTCACTTATATTATTTTGAGAGTCTTAAATAGCATGGTAATTTGCTTAATAATCCTAATATGCTTGGTATTCAAGATTTGTAAAACTTTTTTTTGAGTGCGTTGAATACTAAGAAAAGTTTGATGCTTGATAATTGTTTTGAGATATGAAAATGGTGATATTAGAGTCATGATAGTTGAGTAGTTGTGAATTTGAGAAATACTTGTGTTAAAGTTTGTGATTCCCGTAGCATGCACGTATGGTGAACCGTTATGTGATGAAGTCGGAGCATGATTTATTTATTGATTGTCTTCCTTATGAGTGGCGGTCGGGGACGAGCGATGGTCTTTTCCTACCAATCTATCCCCCTAGGAGCATGCGCGTAATACTTTGCTTTGATAACGTGTAGATTTTTGCAATAAGTATATGAGTTCTTCATGACTAATGTTGATGGATTATACGCACTTTTCTTCCCTCCACCATTGCTAGCCTCTCTAATACCGCGCACTTTTCGCCGATATCATACACCCACCATATACCTTCCTCAAAACAGCCACCATACCTACCTATCATGGCATTTCCATAGCCATTCCGAGATATATTGCCATGCAACTTTCCACCGTTCTGTTTATTATGACACACTCCATCATTGTCATATTGCTAGCATGATCATGTAGTTGACATCGTATTTGTGACAAAGCCACTGTTCATAATTCTTTCATACATGTCACTCTTGATTCATTGCATATCCCGGTACACCGCTGAAGGCATTCATATAGAGTCATATCTTGTTCTAAGTATCGAGTTGTAATTGTTGAGTTGTAAGAAAATAAAAGTGTGATGATCATCATTTTTAGAGCATTGTCCCAAGTGAGGAAAAGGATGATGGGGACTATGATTCCCCCACAAGTCGAGATGAGACTCTGGACGAAAATAAAAAAAAAGAGGCCATAAAAAATAGAAAAGTCCCAAACAAAAAAATGAGAGAAAAAGAGAAAAGGGACAATGTTACTATCCTTTTACCACACTTGTGCTTCAAAGTAGCACCACGATCTTCATGATAGAGAGTCTCTCAGTTTGTCACTTTCATATACTAGTGGGAATTTTCATTATAGAACTTGGCTTGTATATTCCAATGATGGGCTTCCTCAAAATGCCCTAGGTCTTCGTGAGCAAGCGAGTTGGATTCACACCCACTTAGTTTCTTTTGTTGAGATTTCGTATACTTATAGCTCTAGTGCATCCATTGCATGGCAATCCCTACTCACTCACATTGATATCTATTGATGGGCATCTCCATAGCCCGTTGATACGCCTAGTTGATGTGAGACTATCTTCCCCTTTTTGTCTTCTCCACAACCACCTTTCTATTCCACATATAGTGCTATATCCATGGCTCACGCTCATGTATTGCGTGAAGATTGAAAAAGTTTGAGAATGTCAAAAGTATGAAACAATTGCTTGGCTTGTCATCGGGGTTGTGCATGATTTAAATACTTTGTGTGGTGAAGATAGAGCATAGCCAGACTATATGATTTTGTAGGGATAAACTTTCTTTGGCCATCTTATTTTGAGAAGACATGATTGCTTTGTTAGTATGCTTGAAGTATTATTATTTTTATGTCAATATGAACTTTTATCTTGAATCTTTCAGATCTGAATATTCATACCACAATTAAGAAGAATTACATTGAAATTATGCAAAGTAGCAATCCACATCAAAAATTATCTTTTTAATCATTTACCTACTCGAGGACGAGCAGGAATTAAGCTTGGGGATGCCTGATACGTCTCCAACGTATCTATAATTTTTTATTGCTCCATGCTATATTATCTACTGTTTTGGACAATATTGGGCTTTATTGTCCACTTTTATATTATTTTTGGGACTAACTTATTAACCGGACGCCCAGCCCAGAATTGCTGTTTTTTGCCTATTTCAGAGTTTCAAAGAAACGAAATATCAAACGGAGTCCAAACGGAACGAAACCTTTGGGAACGTGATTTTCTCACCGAACGTGATCTAGGAGACTTGGACCCTAAGTCAAGGAAGCTTCAAGGAGGGCACGAGGTAGGGGGGCGCCCCCCCAGGGCGTGCCCTCCACCCTCGTGGGCCCCCTGTTGCTCCACCGACGTACTCCTTCCTCCTATATATACCTACGTACCCCAAACGATCAGAGACGGAGCCAAAACCTAATTCCACCACCACAACCTTCTGTACCCACGAGATCCCTTCTTGGGGCCTGTTTCGGAGCTCCGCCGGAGGGGGCATCCATCACGGAGGGCTTCTACATCATCACCATAGCCTCTCCGATGAAGTGTGAGTAGTTTACCTCAGACCTTCGGGTCCATAGTTAGTAGCTAGATGGCTTCTTCTCTCTTTTTGGATCTCAATACAATGTTCTCCCCCTCTCTCGTGGAGATCTATTCGATGTAATCTTCTTTTTGCGGTGTGTTTGTTGAGACCGATGAATTGTGGGTTTATGGTCAAGCTTATCTATGAAAAATATTTGAATCTTCTCTGAATTCTTTTATGCATGATTGGTTATCTTTGCAAGTCTCTTCGAATTATCAGTTTGGTTTGGCCTACTAGATTGGTTTTTCTTGCAATGGGAGAAGTGCTTAGATTTGGGTTCAATCTTGCGGTGTCCTTTCCCAGTGATAGTAGGGGTAGCAAGGCACGTATTGTATTGTTGCCATCGAGGATAACAAGATGGGGTTTTTATCATATTGCATGAATTTATCCCTCTACATCATGTCATCTTGCTTAAGGCGTTCCTCTATTTTCTTGAACTTAATACTCTAGATGCATGCTGGATAGCGGTCGATGAGTGGAGTAGTAGTAGTAGATGCAGGCAGGAGTCGGTCTACTTGTCTCGGACATGATGCCTATATAAATGATCATACCTAGATACTCTCATAACTATGCTCAATTCTGTCAATTGCTCAACAGTAATTCATTCACCCACCGTAAAATACTTATGCTCTTGTGAGAAGCCACTAGTGAAATCTATGGCCCCCGGGTCTATCTTCATCATATCAATCTTCCTACACTTTATTATTGCCTTTGCTTTTTTACTTCGCTTTTATTTTACTTTGCATCTTTATCACAAAAATACCAAAAATATTATCTATCATATCTATCAGATCTCACTCTCGTAAGTGACCGTGAAGGGATTGACAACCCCTTATCGTGTTGGTTGCAAGGAGTTATTTGCTTTGTGCAGGTACGAGGGACTCGCGTGTAGCCTCCTACTGGATTGATACCTTGGTTCTAAAAAACGGAGGGAAATACTTACGCTACTTTGCTGCATCATCCTTTCCTCTTCAAGGAAATCCAACGCAGTGCTCAAGAGGTAGCAGTGGGCTGGCCGGTTGGGCTGGTGGTCTGCTGGGCCGGAGCCCAGTGGGGGTGCTTTTGTTTTGTTTTCTGTTTTTTATACTTTCCTTTTTCTTTATTTTATTTTCTGTTTTATCTTTATTGGCCTAACATTTTAGTTTTGTAAAAGTATATAGGTTGTACCTAATTAAGTAAACTTAATCAAGTCACATACCGAACATTTTTGTTTTACTGTTTCAAAACTTTTATTGTTTGCTATAACTTTGAATTTGAATTTTGACCGGTTTCGAATCAACGTGAGTTTAACAACAGTAATCGTGGTGACGTGGAATCATTAGCTGGGAATTATTGTAGCATAATTATCTAGGCGTCACAATTCTCCTCCACTACAAGAAATCTCGTCCCGAGATTTAAGAGGAGGAGTAAGGGGGGAAGTTCTGGTTACGAAATTATAAAGGGTCTTCTTGGTCTTGGTTGCTCTTTTCGAAGAGGTCGATCCATTACGTTAATGTCTTCATTTCTCTGCTTCAGGTCATCATGATGAAGTTGGCATCCTTTCTTCGGGAACTCCGTCGTACTTACGAAAGAAACAAAAAAAATGTGGCTATTCCTGGAGAACGGACCTCCGCAAGGTTGACTATCTGGTTGATAACATCGGGGAAGGTGGCAGAAAGTAACTCTCGAATTGGAACTTAAGAAAATACCGAGAGCAAGTAAGATGGTGCAGTAAGAAGTTTCGAGCGGATAGACAATCGTTCATTGCCTGAAACAGAGCATGAAAGGGGTTCAGAGCAACGGGAATAAGTATTATGTCTGATACCAGAATAGATCATCTTTAGGAAGGTGACCCATGGATACATATGGACTCAAGCACGAGGAATAGCTTTGGAAACCAGGGGGTACAGGAGAGTCAGGTTTCGATCCTGTGGAACTGTGGGTTATGGGCCCACCATGTGGGTTAAAAGTAGGAAGGGCACTGACATCTTACACGGTCATGATAGCAAGACAGGTCAGAGAATAGCCTGTCAGTTATGTTGGTAACAACGTTGGTACCAAGGGCGAGGGACGAAGAGAACCATTCTCCTGCTCGTTGAACAAGGTGGACCAATAGGCAAGGTTCTTGTCCATCGATGGTTACCGGAATGTCGTCAACAATAGTAACAGGGTCTTACCGACACGATTGTACACCCAGGTCTTTACATAAGCAGAAGAATATTACTGCTAGATCATACAGATCACTAGAAAGGTTAAACAAAACAATGGAAAGGAAAAGGTGATCATCAGATTAAATAGTACTACAATGGAAAGGAAAATGTGTTTAAGCACATTATTAAGGGGTATATCCTTCCCAAGGAGAAACAGAGCATGATATCCATGACAGGATATAATGTAGAAAACTCTTTAGGAAAGGGGGAAGAAATTCCATGACATTACCCATACAACGGTGTTTGGATAGTTTGATAAAGAAAATTTAGCATTGTGCTTCAAATGTTCTTGTTGAAAATCGGAGTACCATAGACATGCTTCGAGATAGCATTGACATGGTCATCAGGTGAAGATCAGACTTTGGAAACAAAGAGGATCCATCGGGAATAACTTGTAGAATAAGCCTTACAATTTCCTCATGGAAGAATGAATAACCTTGCTGAAAAGGAATCTATAACAATAGGGCCTCCGGCCAGGTGTGCTGGGCACGACATCACCTTACCGGGTCACATAAAGACCAATGTTATAACTCTTGGAAATATGTTCCAACCATCATATCTGACCGAGATTCAGATCTGATTGGTGTCAGGATAACTCAGACTCAGGATGCCTGAAAAGAAAGGTGTAACAAAAATTGTCGAGATGACATTGTAAGATTCTCGGGAATTGAACTATGGAAGCGAGTTCCGAAACAAGAGTTCATCATTAAATCAAGAGAGGTGAGGGGTGGCTGATTGACTCAGCGACAATTCATTGAGATTTTTAAAAGATGGATTTCCACACTTACGTGAACAAGGAGATAACATTTGTCAGATCAATGATATAATGGTGTATGCTCGAGGAAAACGTACACAATTAAACATTGATTGAAAGGTGCACCCGAAATATGGGCTGGGTCGCACGATCAATGTTAGAATGGTGACTTAATGAACAAAAGAATTAGAATGAAACTATCGACCATTCACTTCAAAGCAATAGGGTTGTTAGAAGTTTTGAATTCACACCTCAAAGTTCAATTGCCGGTATTCTGATTAGAAACAACACGGGGACCAAGAATGAACGGAGATGGCGAGAAGTAATACTATAACAAGAATTCTTAAGAGGTGGAGCATTCCTCGCAACATCCTTGACATAAAAGATGGTAATACTTCAAGGTAGGTCATAATACAAGCTGGATAGCAAGTCGCATCCACAAATGTTGATGATGATCACGACATAATTGTCGAGAGACTTCATGAAGATGTAATCGATCAACGATGACATCAAGTCAAAGGAATGATGAAAGCGAATGGTTATTGGAACCACGGGTAGGCCACAAACTCGAAATCAAGCTTGTTGTTTGAGGTGAAACGATAAGACAAGGAAGATCGACGTAAGCTTAGCTCATCATCAAAAGATGTGTTCTGGAAATAAGGACCATGTAGCATAATTAAAAATTAGACGATAATGGTATGGTCGATCGGCTAGGTATGACGTGATCGAGTACAAACTCATAAGCAATGAAGATTACCAAAAGTTGTTGAATCACCGTGTGGACTCGATTCAGTTGTCGTGTCCCTGAGTGACTAACAACTCAGAACCCAGGAAAAATTGGAATTGGTGAGGAATAATACTTGATGAAGGCTCATAATAAGCAACGGGGTTCGGGGATATTATCGAGATACCAGAGGGTAATAATCGGAGGTATATCAAAATAGAGATGGACTGGGGTATTGCTTTGTAGAAGACAAGTGCTTAAACTTGCATAAGAAATGGTATTTAAAGGAGAACATGGTCGGAACCACGATTGCAAAAGGCCAGATCCCAGATATAAGATGAACTTATACCAAGGGAATAATTAATTTAAGAGAAGCTTTAATGATAAGATCTACATCGTTTCCATGGGAATGAACACAAAGGTTCAAGCTCGAATCCTAATTCCTCAATGCATAACCTTCCATTCACCTCTCGTATTTCGAAAATGACATTAGTTGTTGAAAGTTTTACCTGGTGCAATACCACATAAGTATGACCCGTGAAATCTTTTGGGTTCACACTGATTAGGGAAGGCGTTGGTTTAACCCATCGGGGCATCTTAGGAACATGTACCACAAACTTCGGAGTAAATAATACAAGCTCAAAAGTAGAGTATGATTATCAAAGCAAAGGATACAAATTACGAAAGGCATTATATACCCATGGAAAGGCTCACAAGGCTATTGAATATGAAGGACACTGTCCGATAATAATCCAACAAGGGGTCTTGTGGTATACAACAGAGCTGATGCAAGTATCGGTACTCAATCAGAGGAAGAAGGAACGAAAGGGCATCGAATTATTGAAATAGCTGACTAATTCAAAGATCAAATGCAAAGGAATTATCATTTCCAAATCAAGGGATCAGAAGCCAATGGTGTGATTAAGAATGGATAAGTTGAATAGGCTTAGGGGTACAATCAACGGAAATTTGATAGGTCGATAACCAGCTCATGTTCAAAATGACATCTGAGCCGGAAAGATAATTTAAAAGGATCAACCGATGATTGCGTGCATTTGTACTCATGTTGAATCAATAGGATCAAAATGACGGTGTCAAAGGAGATGAATATTGCCAGCCATATGGGAAGCATCCATAATGGAAGCAGACAAGTATTTGCAGAGCAATAAGCTGCTAAGGATTTTCGGATGATCGAATAGTATTTCGAAGACTTTTGTGAAACACCTGAACAGCTGGGGATGAGCGGATACTCGGTAAGTGCGAGGAATTATCCGTAGGGGTATTCATGTGGCAATTAACTGCAAGGCAGTAAGCACAAAGTATTCTCGGAACAATGGAGAGGATTTCGAGGTATCTGATATTAACAAGATCAACGGGGAATGATTGTATGAATGGAAAGTGTACGTGGTTACCCATAGAGGTTTATCGATGGATGGGAATTGCAAAAGCGATGGCACAAAGTCTCGAGAGAACATCATAGAGTATCCTCGGAATCTTCTGGTGCTGCAGACGATCAACGGTAATAAGGATCTCTCCGGGTGAAAGTGATCACGAGATCCTAATGTTAGATTTAGCGAAATTCATTTAACCCGAATAGAAGAGAGATTAGAGTCCCAGAGTATAGACTAGGAATAAACGATCCTAATACCACCCAATGGCGACGTGGGCCCATAAGACACACATCCATGTTAGTAAAAGTTTTACAATGACTAGACTTGACTTCAGCCAAGGAGTTTGGAAGGGGGATTCCTGCAGGTAGTTGGCTCTGATACCAACTTGTGACGCCCCCAATTCAATTGTACACTAATCATACACGCAAACGTGTACGATCAAGATCAGGGACTCACGGGAAGATATCACAACACAACTCTAAAATAAAATAAGTCATACAAGCATCATAATACAAGCCAGGGGCCTCGAGGGCTCGAATACAAGTGCTTGATCATAGACGAGTTAGCGGAAGCAACAATATCGGAGTACAGACATAAAGTTAAACACGGTGCCATAAGATGGCTAGCACAAACTAGGATACAGATCGAAAGATGCGCAGGCCTCCTGCCTGGGATCCTCCTAAACTACTCACAGTGTCGCCGCCGCCCCTGCACGTAGTAGTAGGCACCTCCGGTGTAGTAGGAGTCGTCGTCGACGGTGGCGTCTGGCTCCTGGGCTCCAGCATCTAGTTGCGACAACCGAGAATACAGGAAAAGGGGAAAAGGGGGAACAAAGCAACTGTGAGTACTGATCCAAAGTACTCGCAAGCAAGGATCTACACTACATATGCATGGGTATCTGTGTAAAGGGGCAATATCGGTGGACTGAACTGCAGAATGCCAGAATAATAGGGGGATAACTAGTCCTGTCGAAGACTACGCTTCTGGCAGCCTCCATCTTGCAGCATGTAGAAGAGAGTAGATGGTAAGTTCACCAAGTATCATCGCATAGCATAATCCTACCCGGCGATCCTCCCCTCGTCGCCCTGTGAGAGCGATCACCGGGTTATATCTGGCACTTGGAAGGGTGTGTTTTATTAATATCCGGTTCTAGTTGTCATAAGGTCAAGGTACAAATCCGGGTCGTCTTGTTACCGAGGATCACGGCTATTCGAATAGATAAACTTCCCTGCTGGGGTGCACCACATAACCCACACGCTCGATCCCTCTGGCCGGACACACTTTCCTGGGTCATGCCCGGCCTCGGTAGATCAACACGTCGCAACCCTACCTAGGCACAACAGAGAGGTCAGCACGCCGGTCTAAATCCTATGCGTGCAGGGGTCTGGGCCCATCGCCCATTGCACACCTGCACTTGCGTGGGCGGCCGGTGAGCAGACCTAGCAACCTCCATTACAAAGGAAGTTGTGTTATGTTGTCCAACCCGGCACGCGCCGCTCAGTTGCTAACGTCAAGAAGGCTTCGGCTGATACCACGACGTCGAGTACCCATAACTGTTCCCGCGTAGTTGGTTAGTGCGTAGAGGCCAATGGCCAGACTCAGATCAAATACCAAGATCTCATTAAGCGTGTTATTTTAAAGAAACCGCGGACGCCGACCAGGGCTAGGCCCACCTCTCACCTAGGTGGTCTCAACCTGCCCTGTTGCTCCGCCAAAAAGTAACAGTCGGGGGTCGTTAGGAACCCAATCCCACCTCTACCGGGATGGAGCCACCTGTCCTTTCAGCCCCCACATCGAAATCTCTTGCGGGTACTCTACGAGCCGACCTGACATTACTCACCACATGTATAATATAATGTATACAAATATATACCAGTGAGCACCTCCCGAGTGATCACGGCTTGGTAGTATAGCATGGCAGATGGACAAGAATGTAGGGCCACTGATGGAATACTAGCATCCTATACTAAGCGTTTAGGATTGCAGGTAAGGGTAACAACTATAACAACAATGACAGGCTATGCAGCAGAATAGGATTAACCGAAAGCAGTAGCATGCTACACTACTCTAATGCAAGCAGTAGAGAGAAGGAATAAGCGATATCTGGTGATCAAGGGGGGCTTGCCTGGTTGCTCTGGCAAGGAGGGGTCGTCAACAACGTAGTCGATCGGGGCACCAGCAGCGGCGTGAGTCTCATAGTCTATCGGAGAGAAGAGGGGGGAAGAAACAATGAATATAATGCAAATAGATGCATATCGATGCATGTGGTAGGAGGTGATACCGACGAAGGGGGGGAAACATCCGGGAAAGTGTCCCCGGTGTTTCGCGTTTTCGGACAGATGAACCAGAGGGATAAAGTTGCGTGTTCGCTATGCTAGGGATGCGTGGCGGACGAACGGGCTACATATCCAGATTCGTCTCTTCGTTCCGAGCAACTTTCATGTACAATGTTTTTCATCCGAGTTACGATTTATTTTATATTAATTTCCAAAGTTTTATTCATTTTTTGAAATTAACTGATTTAATTTAAAACAAAATTTGTTTATTGCATCATCATGATGTCAGCACGGCATCAGCGGTCAATGCTGACCGTTGACCGGTCAAGCAGATGTGTGGGTCCCGCCTGTCATAGGATGTTAACTAACCTAACAGATTAATTAACTAAACTAAGTGATTAGGTTAATTAAATAGTTTTAATTAAGTTAATTAGTTCACTAATTAATAATTAATTTTACTATTATTATTTTAATTCTTTTTCATTTTTACTCGGGCTAAGCCCCAGCAGTCAGTGGCCCAGAGGCCTATCGGATGTGCGGGCAACGGTGGGCGCCGGGTGGAGGTCATTGCCCGCCCGGTTGTGGGGCGAGGCCATGGCCATCCGGCCGCGGGGTCGCCGGCGTGGGGCCCTGGTGGAAGCAGGCGGAGCGCAGCGGCCGGGCGGAGCAGGAGGTGGATGCACGATGTGGTCGGGGGCCGAGCGGAGGCGAGGCCAGAAGCGGCGGTGGGGAAAGGCAGCAGCGGGCAGCAGCGTGAGTCGCGACTGCTCGGGGTCAGGCTACAGCGGCTGACGCAGCGAGCAACGAGTGTGGTAGGTGCGGTGGCTGGCTCGATGAACACGAGGAGTGCAGCGGCGAGCGGGGTAGCGGTCGAGCGCAGGGACAGGGGAAAGCGTTGGCGGCGCAGAGGAGCTCGCAGCGCGCAGCAGGCGGCAGCGCGTGCGCTGGTGCGACCATGGCGGAGCGGAGCGAGAGGCGAGGAGCAGGGTGCAGTGGTAGCAGCAGCAGACGACGACAGGTGGGGCTGCGCGCGAGCGCTGGCGACAGAAGGGTGTGGTGAGGCCGGCGAATGTGGCCTGGAGTGCGAGCTTCGGCACGCGGGCGCGGTCCGGACGCGGGCGCGCGCGCGAAGGCTCCGACGTGGGCGTGACGGGGTCGTGGTGAGCGCGGGGCGAGGGAGAGAGGAGGGCCGGGGTCCTCAATGGGGGCTGTAGGGGTTCGGGCAGCGGTGCGTGAGGAGGAGGATGTGGACGGCGCGTCGCAGAGGAGGCAGTCCGGCGAGGAGGGGCTCCGGCGACGGCGGAGCGGTCCGGCGAGTCAGGGAGGCCTTCGAGCGGCAGCGGACGGGGCGCGGTCGTCGGGGCCGTCGCCCCAATCCAGATCCAGCGGGGGGGGGGGAGAGGAGAGGAGTGGGGAACATGGGGGGTTAGGGTTTCGGGTGAGTGGGGATAAGGGGAGTGGGGGTGGGCTGGCCGGTTGGGCCTTTGCCCAGTTGGGCTGGTGGTTTGCTGGGCCTGAGCCTAGTGGGGGTGCTTTTGTTTTGTTTTCTGTTTTTTTAAACTTTCCTTTTTATTTATTTTATTTTCTGTTTTCTCTTTATTGACCTAACATTTTAGTTTTTTTAAAATACATAGGTTGTACCTAATTACGTAAACTTAATTAAGTCACATACCGAACATTTTTGTTTTACTGTTTGAAAACTTTTATTGTTTGCCATGACTTTGAATTTGAATTTTGACCGGTTTCAAATCAACGTGAGTCTAACAACAGTAATCTTGGTGATGTGGAATCATTAGCTCGGATATACTGTAGCATAATTATCCGGGCGTCACACCTGAGCAGCGGCATCAGGGGTTGGCTGCGCCCGAACAACACAGTTCAGGAGGATAGAGTGGGAAGACCGCGAGAGGGAGTCAAACTCCACCTAGCCAGGCACGACCAGCATAGCCTTGTGCCCTTCCTCGCTGTCGCAACGCGACCACACCTTGTCGTCTTTGTTTCTTGTATGGCAGCGGTGGCATCCCTGGTGAGAGGAGACGGCGACATTGGCCAGGGCGAGGAGGTCGTGGGATGGTCCAAACCTTTCTTTCAAGGAATCGAGGTTAGGCCGGCGCCTCGATCGTGACGTCGGTGGCAGAGTGCCGATGAGTCGCCGGTGTCGTCCAGGGCCCGGGGCACTCAGGAGATGGCAGTGTGGGCCAGGGCGAGGAGATCGGAGGGAAGAAGAGGACGGCGGCGCGAGGGCGGCAGGACGCGAGGAGGGCAGGCGTCGGGACGAACCTGGTTATTATAGTATTTCGATTAATGTAATTTTTATGATGTATGGATATATTAATTAATGTGATTGATAGACTTATGGTAAGATTAATTAATTTAGATTTAGTTTTAAAGATTGACCGTGATTGATTCTTTCACATAAAGACATTATTAAATAATTTGCACCCGCGTGGAAATTTCTGATATGTTTAGATTTTTTTCGTTGTGTGAGAAGTGAGGCAAAAATAAACAGACAAACATCACCTGCAATCCAATTAAAAAGCCACGGTGGTGGCGAAGCAGCCTGCCTCCCACCAGTCTCTTAGGTCCTCGATGATCATGCTCACCACTCCAGCCGGGTGTCTAGCTTGTATTGCTTCCAATTTGCTCAAATTGCATCTACTTAGCTTACACATTATACCTTTGAATATGACATGCCTTCCTGATTTTCGTACATACTACTACATTTGTCTATTAACCATGTTCTTACATCAAACTAATGTTCTTGTGTATCCCTCATCAATCACTTATCATGAGACAGTCAGGCTTGTGGACTACCGTGAGAAAAGATCCTCCTTTAAAGAATGCAGTGTCATCCTCCCCACATGATTCTCAAGAAACAACAAGGCTAGATGAAGATAGTCAACGTAGATCTGTAGTTGATGACCGCATTTCCCCTACACCACCATCGCAGGTGCTTGCTCTAAATTGGCAGCGTGATATGTGGTTGCATGTTGCATATGATGTCTAGATTGTAATTCTTCCAATATGGTTAAATCGCATGTGTTATTCTTCTTAGTTTATACATTATACCTGTTAATGTGACATGCCTTACTATTTTTGGTACACAGTACATCTGTCTATTAAGCATGTCCGTACATCAAACCACTGTTTTTTATATCCCGCATCAATCAACTATGACGAGACACCTTTAGTATATGCAGTGTGATGTTGGTTGCATCTTTCATATGATTTATAGCATGCATTGCTTCTAATTTGTTGAAATGCCATCATGATGAGACGCTTTTAACTTGGCAGAGTCACATTGGTTGCATCTTTCATGTGGTGTCTAGTTTGCATTGCTTCCAATTTGTTGAAATGGCTTCTGCTTAGTATACACAAATAGTTGTGAATATGCCATGTCGTCCTGTTTTTTCATACATATTCCATCCTCGTATCATGTGTTTGCCTTACATCATAGTGATTGTCAGTATCATGCATGAATGAGTTCCGAAGAGTGAATTTTGTTGCTTTTTCTTGTCGGTTTTACATGACAATGCAAAATCAACAAAGCGGAAGGAAATTAGCAAGGCAGTGGATAAAGGTGCTCCTTCTGACCAACTGAAACGGAGGGCCTCTACAGATTCTACTCCGCCACCCCCCTGATGTCGCTTGAAGCTACGTTGGTATTTCCCCAAAGAGGAAGGGATGATGCAGCACAGCGGCGGTAGGTATTTCCCTCAGATATAAAACCAAGGTTATCGAACCAGTAGGAGAACCAAGCAACACAACGTAAACAGCCCCTGCACACAAATAACACACCTCGCAACCCGATGTGTTAAAGGGGTTGTCAATCCCTTTCGGGGTACGGCGCCAGAAATTGCGTGTTGACGGGAGAAAGTTGTAATAGATTGAAATAATAGATCGCAAATAAAATAAAGTGCAGCAAAGTATTTTTGGATTTTTTGTTTAATAGATCTGAATAAAAATGCAAAGGAAAAATAGAGCGCAAGCAAATATATGAGAAAGAAGACCCAGGGGCCGTAGGTTTCACTAGTGGCTTCTCTCGAGAAAAATAGCAAACGGTGGGTAAACAAATTATTGTTCGGCAATTGATAGAACTTCAAATAATTATGACGATATCCGGGCAACGATCATTACATAGGCATCACATCCAAGATTAGTAGACTGACTCTTGCCTGCATCTACTACTATTACTCCACACATCGACCGTTATCCAGCATGCATCTAGTGTATTAAGTTCATGGGAAAAATAGAGTAATTCAATAAGAATGATGACATGATGTAGACAAGATCCGTTTATCTATATGGCGGTAGATATAGATCTCGTCTTTTTATCCTTAGTAGCAACGATACATACGCGTCGGTTCCTTTCACATCATCGATCGAGCACCGTAAGATCGAACCCACTACCGGGCACCTCTTCCCATTGCAAGATAAATAGATCAAGTTGGCCAAACAAAACCCAAATACCGGAGAAGAAATATGAGGCTACAAGATATCATGCATATAAGAGATCAAAGAAACTCAAATAACTTTCATGGATATAAAACGATATGACTGATCATAAACTCAAAGTTCATCAGATCCCAACAAACACACCGCAAAAAGAGTTACATCATATGGATCTCCAAGAGACCATTGTATTGAGAATTCAGCGAGAGAGAGAGAGAGAGAGAGAGAGAGAGAGAGAGAGAGAGAGAGAGAGAGAGAGAGAGAGAGAGAGAGAAGCCATCTAGCTACTAACTACGGACCCGAAGGTCTACAAGGAACTACTCATGCATCATAGGAGAGGCACCAGTGGAGGTGGTGAACCCCATCCGAGATGGTCTCTAGATTGGATCTGGTGGTTCTGGACTCTGGGGCAGCTGGATGAATATTTCGTCGATGCTTTTAGGGTTATGGTATTTTTGGGTATTTATAGAGCAAAGAGGCGGTCCGGGGCACCCGAGGTGGTTACAACCCACCGGGGCGCCTGGCCTCTGGCGCGCGCCTGGTGGGTTGTGCCTGGGGCACCCCAGTGCAACCAGGCCCATTGCCTTCCTTCCGCCCATAAAAAATCATCATGGAGTTTCGTGGCATTTGGACTTAAATGCGATATTGATTTCCTGCGATGTAAAAAACATGGAAAAACAACAACTGGCACTTGGCACTATGTCAATAGGTTAGTACCAAAAAATGATATAAAATGACTATAAAATGATTATAAAACATCCAAGATTGATAATAAAACAGCATGGAACAATAAAAAATTATAGATACGTATGAGACATATCAGCATCCCCAAGCTTAACTCCTACTCGTCCTCGAGTAGGTAAATGATAAAAACAGAATTTTTGATGTGGAGTGTTGTTCATCATGTCATATCATACTCTCTTCTTTATAGCATGGACATTTGGACTTTTTATGAGATTCAAAGCAATAGGCTAGTTTTGACATAATAATTTAGATACTCAAGCATATCAACAAGCAACCATGTCTTTCAAAATATCCGTTTTGGGTTCGAGCTTATCACGATGAAACCTTTTCACATAAGCGTCGCAGCCCCAAACTTTTAAGAAACAACAACTTAGGTTTCTCCAAACCATAGTTCAAACAGTGTCGTCTCAACGGAATTACGTGGTGCCCTATTAAAGTGAGTGCGGTTGTCACTAATGCCTAACCCATGAACGATAGTGGTAATTCGATAAGAAACATCATGGTACGCACCATATCTAATAGGGTGCAACTATGATGTTCGGACACACCATCACACTATGGTGTTCCAGGCGGTATTAGTTGTGAAACAATTTCCACAATGTCTCTATTGTGTACAAAACTCGCAACTCAGATATTCATCTCTATGATCACATCACAGACATTTTATCCTCTTGTCACGAAGATCTTCAACTTCACTCTGAAATTACTTGAACCTTTCAATAATTCAGACTTGTGTTTTCATCAAGTAAATACACTCAGTATCTACTCAAATCATTCGTGAAGTAAGAACATAACGATATCCACTACGTGCGTCGGCCAAGACTCATTGACTACACACATCAAAATGTGTTACTTCCAACAAGTTGCTATCTTGTTCCATTTCTATGAAACGAGGCTTTTCCAAATCATCTTGCCCATGTGGTATGATTTGCATATCTCAAGTGATTCAAGATCAAGTGAGTCCAAGCGATCCATCTGCATGGAGTTTCATCATGCGTATACACCAATAGACATGGTTCAGATATCTCAAACTTTTCAAAAACGAGTGAGTCCAAAGATCCATCAACATGGAGCTTCTTCATGCGTTTTACACCAATATGACTTACATGGCAGTGCCATAAGTAAGTGGTATTATCATTACTATCTTATATCTTTTGGCATGAAAATGTGTATCACTACGATCGAGATTCAATAAACCATTCCTTTAGGTGCAAGACCATTGAAGGTATTATTCAAATAAATAGAGTAACCATTATTCTCCTTAAATGAATAACCGTATTGCGTTAGACATAATCCAATCATGTCTATGCTCAACGCAAACACCAAATAATAATTTTAGGTTTAACTCCAATCTCGATGGTAGAGGGAGTGTGCGATGTTTGATCACATCAACCTTGGAAACACTTCCAACACATATCGTCGGCTCACCTTTAGCTAGTCTCCGTTTATTCCGTAGATTTTATTTCGAGTTACCAACACTTAGCAACCGAACCGGTATCTAATACCCAGGTGCTACTAGGAGTACTAGTAAAGTACACATTAACATAATGTATATCCAATATACTTCTATCGACCTTGCCTGCCTTCTTATCTACCAAGTATCTAGGGTAATTCTGCTCCAGTGGCTGTTCCCTTATTATAGAAGCACTTAGTCTCGGGTTTGGGTTCAACCTTGGGTTTCTTCACTGGAGCAGCAACTGTTTTGCCATTTCATGAAGTATCCCTTGTTGCCCTTGCCCTTCTTGAAACTAGTGGTTTTACCAACCATCAACAATTGATGCTCCTACTTGACTTCTACTTTCGCGGTGTCAAACATCGCGAACACTTCAAGGATCATCATATCTATCCCTGATATGTTATAGTTCATCACGAAGCTCTAGTAGCTTGGTGGCAATGTCTTTGGAGAAACATCACTATCTCATCTGGAAGATTAACTCCCACTCGATTCAAGTGATTATTGTACCGAGACAATCTGAGCACAAGCTCAACGATTGAGCTTTTCTCCCTTAGTTTGCAGGCTAAGAAAATCGTCGGAGGTCTTATACCTCTTGACGTGGGCACGAGCCTGAAATCCCAATTTCAGCCCTCGAAACATCTCATATGTTCCGCGACGTTTTGAAAACGTCTTTCGTGCCTCAACTCTAAACCGTTTAACTGAACTATCACGTAGTTATCAAAACGTGTATGTCCGATGTTCGCAACATCCACAAACGACGTTTGGGGTTCAGCACACTGAGCGGTGCATTAAGGACATAAGCTTTCTTCTGTCCGCATAATCGCTACTTTCAACTTTCAACTATATTTTCTCTAGGAACATATCTAAGCAGTGGAACTAAAGCGCGAGCTTCGACATAATTTGCAAAAGGTCTTTTGACTATGTTCAAGATAATTAAGTTCATCTTATGAACTCCCACTCGATAGACATCCCTCTGGTCATCTAAGTGATTACATGATCCGAGTCAACTAGGCGTGTCCGATCATCACGTGAGACGGACTAGTCATCATCGGTGAACATCTTCATGTTGATCGTATCTACTATACGACTCATGCTCAACCTTTCGGTCTCGTGTTCCGAGGCCATGTCTGTACATGCTAGGCTCGTCAAGTTAACCCTAAGTGTATTGCGTGTGTTCCGAGGCCATGTCTGTACATGCTAGGCTCGTCAACACCGTTGTATGTGAACGTGAGAATCCATCACACCCGATCATCACGTGGTGCTTAGAAGCGACGAACTTTAGCAACGGTGCACGCTTAGGGAGAACACTTCTTGAAATTGTTGTAAGGGATCGCCTTATTTACTACCGTCGTTCTAAGTAAACAAGATGCATAAACATAATAAACATCACATGCAATTATATAGTAGTGACATGATATGGCCAATATCATATAGCTCCATTGATCTCCATCTTGGGGCTCCATGATCATCATCGTCACCGGCATGACACCATGATCTCCATCATCATGATCTCCATCATCGTGTCTCCATGGAGTTGTCTCGCCAACTTATTACTTCTACTACTATGGCTACCGGTTAGCAATAAAGTAAAGTAATTACGTGGCGTTGTTCAATGACACGCAGGTCATACAATAAATAAAGACAACTCCTATGGCTCCTGCCGGTTGTCATACTCATCGACATGCAAGTCGTGATTCCTATTACAAGAACATGATCAATCTCATAC
Source organism: Aegilops longissima (assembly GCA_021605205.1). NCBI lineage: Eukaryota > Viridiplantae > Streptophyta > Magnoliopsida > Poales > Poaceae > Aegilops > Aegilops longissima. Next base: position 391,470,101 of record CM038678.1, on the reverse strand, counting down.
ATCACATATATTCATCACATTCTTCTTGGCCATATCACATCACATAGCATACCCTGCAAAAACAAGTTAGACGTCCTCTAATTGTTGTTTGCATGTTTTACGTGGCTGCTATGGGTTTCTAGCAAGAACGTTTCTTACCTACGCAAAACCACAACGTGATATGCCAATTGCTATTTACCCTTCATAAGGACCCTTTTCATCGAATCCGTTCCGACTAAAGTGGGAGAGACTCGCACCCGCTAGCCACCTTATGCACCAAGTGCATGTCAGTCGGTGGAACCTGTCTCACGTAAGAGTACGTGTAAGGTCGGTCCGGGCCGCTTCATCCCACAATACCGTCGAAACAAGATTGGACTAGTAACAGTAAGCATATTGAACAACATCAACGACCACAACTACTTTGTGTTCTACTCGTGCAAAGAATCTACGCAATAGACCTAGCTCATGATGCCATTTGTTGGGGAACGTGGCAGAAATTCAAAATTTTCCTCGTGTCACCAAGATCTATCTATGGAGAAACCAGCAACCAGGGAAGGAGAGTGCATCTACATACCCTTGTAGATCGCTAAGCGGAAGCGTTCAAGAGAACGGGGTTGAAGGAGTCGTACTCGTCGTGATCCAAATCACCGGAGATCCTAGTGCCGAACAGACGGCACCTCCGCGTTCAACACACGTACAGCCCGGTGACGTCTCCCACGCCTTGATCCAGCAAGGAGAGAGGGAGAGGTTGATGAGGACTCCATCCAGCAGCAGCACAACGGCGTGGCGGTGATGGAGGAGCGTGGCAATCTTGCAGGGCTTCGCCAAGCATCACAAGATATGAGGAGAAAGAGAGGGAGGGCTGCACCAATAGGCAGAGATCAAATCGTGTGTTATGGGCAGCCCCTAGGCCTCATATATATAGGGGAAGGGGAGGAGGGTGCGCCCCCTCTAGGGTTCCCACCCCTAGAGGGGCGGCAGCCCTAGATGGGATCAAGGGAGGCGGCCAAGAGGGGAGAGGGAGGCGCCCACTAGATGGGCCTTAAGGCCCATCTCGACCTAGGGTTTCCCTTCCTCCACTTCCCACGCCTTGGGCCTTGGTGGGGCGCCCCAGCCCACCTAGGGGCTGGTCCCTCCCACACTTGGCCCACGCAGCCTTCTCGGGCAGGTGGCCCCACTTGGTGGACCCCGGACCCTCCGGTGGTCCCAGACATTACCGATATCACCCAAACTTTTCCGGTGACCAAAACAGGACTTCCATATATAAATCTTTACCTCCGGACCATTCCGAACTCCTCGTGGCGTCCGGGATCTCATCCGGACTCGAACAACATTCGGTAACCACATACAAACTTCCTTTATAACCCTAGCGTCCATCGAACCTTAAGTGTGTAGACCCTACGGGTTCGGGAGACATGTAGACATGACCGAGGCGTTCTCCGGTCAATAACCAACAGCGGATCTGGATACCCATGTTGGCTCCCACATGTTCCACGATGATCTCATCGGATGAACCACGATGTCAAGGACTCAATCGATCCCGTATACAATTCCCTTTGTCTAACGGTATTGTACTTGCCCGAGATTCGATCGTCGGTATACCGATACCTTGTTCAATCTCGTTACGGCAAGTCTCTTTACTCGTTCCGTAACACATCATCCCGTGATCAACTCCTTGATCACATTGTGCACATTATGATGATGTCCTACCGAGTGGGCCCAGAGATACCTCTCCGTTTACGGAGTGACAAATCCCAGCTCGATTCATGCCAACCCAAGACACTTTCGAAGATACCTGTAGTGCACCTTTATAGCCACCCGATTCGTTGTGGCGTTTGGTACACCCAAAGCATTCCTACGGTATCCGGAGTTGCACAATCTCATGGTCTAAGGAAAAGATACTTGACATTAGAAAAGCTTTAGCATACGAACTACGATCTTTGTGCTAGGCTTAGGATTGGGTCTTGTCCATCACATCATTCTCCTAATGATGTGATCCCGTTATCAATGACATCCAATGTCCATGGTCAGGAAACTATAACCATCTATTGATCAACGAGCCAGTCAACTAGAGGCTTACTAGGGACATGGTGTTGTCTATGTACCCACACATGTATCTGAGTTTCCTATCAATACAATTATAGCATGGATAATAAACGATTATCATGAACAGGGAAATATAATAATAACTAATTTATTATTGCCTCTAGGGCATATTTCCAACAGTCTCCCACTTGCACTAGAGTCAATAATCTAGTTCACATCGTCATGTGATTAACGCTGATAGGTCACATCGCCATGTGACCAACATCCAAGAGTTTACTAGTCTCTGTAAACTAGTTCACATCATCATGTGATTAAGACTCAATGAGTTCTCAGGTTTGATCATGTTTTGCTTGTGAGAGAGGTTTTTAGTCATCGGGTGTGAACCTTTCAGATCCGTGTGTGCTTTGCAAATTTCTAGGTCATATTGTAAACGCTGCTTCCACGCTCCACTTGGATCTATTCCAAATGGTTGCTCCACTATACGTATCCGGTCTGCTACTCAGAGTCACTCGGATAGGTGTTAAAGCTTGCATCGACGTAACCCTTTACGCCGAACTCTTTATCACCTCCATAATCGAGAAACATGTCCTTATTTACTCCAAGGACAACTTTGATCATTGTTCAATGATCCATTCTGGATCATTTTGTACCCTTGACCGACTCATGGCAAGGCACACTTTCGGTGCGGTACACAACATAGCATACTATAGAGCCTATGTCGAAGCATAGGGATGACCTTCGTCCTTTCTCTCTTTTCTGCCGTGGTCGAGCTTTAAGTCTTAACTTCATACCTTACATCTCGTGCAAGAACTCCTTCTTTGATGATCCATCTTGAACACCTTCAAGATCATGTCAAGGTATATGCTCATTTGAAAGTATTATTAAGCATTTTGATCTATCCTTATAGATCTCGATGCTCAATGTTCAAGTAGCTTAATCCAGGTTTTCTATTGAAAACATCTTTCAAATAACCCTATATGCTTTCCAGAATTCTACATCATTTCGATCATCAATATGTCAACAACATATACTCATCGAAATTCTATAGCGCTCCACTCACTTCTTTGGAAATACAAGTTTCTCATAAACTTTATATAAACCCAAAATCTTTGATCATCTCATCAAAGCGCACATTCCAACTCCGAGATGCTTACTCCAAATTAGAAGGATCATTGGAGCCAGCATACCTTTTAGCATCCTTCAGGATTGACAAAACTTTTCTGATTGTATCACATACAACCTTTCCTTACGTAAACTGGTAAGGAAACTCGTCTTGACATCCATCTGCCAGATTTCATAAATGCAGCTAATGCTAACATGATTCCGACGGACTTAAGCATCGCTACGGATGAGAAAATCTCATCGTAGTCAACTCCTTGAACTTGTGAAAAAACTCTTCGCCACAAGTCGAGCTTCATAGAAGGTGACATTACCGTCCACGTCCGTCTTCTTCTTAAAGATCCATTTATTTCAATGGCTTGCCGATCATCGGGCAAGTCCATCAAAGTCCATGCTTTGTTCTGATATATGGATACTATCTCGGATTTCATGGCTTCTAACCATTTTTCGGAATCCGGGCCCACCATCGCTTCTCCATAGCTCGTAGGTTCATTGTTGTCTAGCAACATGACCTTCAAGACATGATTACTGTACCACTCTGAAGTAGTACGCATCCTTGTCACCCTACGAGGTACGGTAGTGACTTGATCCGAAACTTCACGATCACTATCATAAGCTTCTACTTCAATTGGTGTAGGCGCCACAGGAACAACTTCCTGTGCCCTGCTGCACACTAGTTGAAGTGATGGTTCAATAACCTCATCAAGTTTCCACCATCCTCCCACTCAATTCTTTCGAGAGAAACTTTTCCTCGAGAAAGGACCTGTTTCTAGAAACAATTACTTTTGCTTCCGGATCTGAGAAAGGAGGTATACCCAACCATTTTGGGTATCCTATGAAGATGTATTTATCCGTTTTGGGTTCGAGCTTATCACGATGAAACCTTTTCACATAAGCGTCGCAGCCCCAAACTTTTAAGAAACAACAACTTAGGTTTCTCCAAACCATAGTTCAAACAGTGTCGTCTCAACGGAATTACGTGGTGCCCTATTAAAGTGAGTGCGGTTGTCACTAATGCCTAACCCATGAATGATAGTGGTAATTCGATAAGAAACATCATGGTATGCACCATATCTAATAGGGTGCAACTATGATGTTCGGACACACCATCACACTATGGTGTTCCAGGCGTATTAGTTGTGAAACAATTTCCACAATGTCTCTATTGTGTACAAAACTCGCAACTCAGATATTCATCTCTATGATCACATCACAGACATTTTATCCTCTTGTCACGAAGATCTTCAACTTCACTCTGAAATTACTTGAACCTTCCAATAATTCAGACTTGTGTTTTCATCAAGTAAATACACTCAGTATCTACTCAAATCATTCGTGAAGTAAGAACATAACGATATCCACTACGTGCGTCAGCACTCATTGGACTGCACACATCAAAATGTGTTACTTCCAACAAGTTGCTATCTTGTTCCATTTTACTGAAACGAGGCTTTTCCAGTCATCTTGCCCATGTGGTATGATTTGCATATCTCAAGTGATTCAAGATCAAGTGAGTCCAAACGATCCATCTGCATGGAGTTTCATCATGCGTATACACCAATAGACATGGTTCGCATGTCTCAAACTTTTCAAAACGAGTGAGTCCAAAGATCCATCAACATGGAGCTTCTTCATGCGTTTACACCAATATGACTTACATGGCGATGCCATAAGTAAGTGGTATTATCATTACTATCTTATATCTTTTGGCATGAAAATGTGTATCACTACGATCGAGATTCAATAAACCATTCCTTTAGGTGCAAGACCATTGAAGGTATTTTTCAAATAAATAGAGTAACCATTATTCTCCTTAAATGAATAACCATATTGCGTTAGACATAATCCAATCATGTCTATGCTCAACGCAAACACCAAATAATAATTTTAGGTTTAACTCCAATCTCGATGGTAGAGGGAGTGTGCGATGTTTGATCACATCAACCTTGGAAACACTTCCAACACATATCGTCGGCTCACCTTTAGCTAGTCTCCGTTTATTCCGTAGATTTTATTTCGAGTTACCAACACTTAGCAACCGAACCGGTATCTAATACCCAGGTGCTACTAGGAGTACTAGTAAAGTACACATTAACATAATGTATATCCAATATACTTCTATCGACCTTGCCTGCCTTCTTATCTACCAAGTATCTAGGGTAATTCTGCTCCAGTGGCTGTTCCCTTATTATAGAAGCACTTAGTCTCGGGTTTGGGTTCAACCTTGGGTTTCTTCACTGGAGCAGCAACTGTTTTGCCATTTCATGAAGTATCCCTTGTTGCCCTTGCCCTTCTTGAAACTAGTGGTTTTACCAACCATCAACAATTGATGCTCCTACTTGACTTCTACTTTCGCGGTGTCAAACATCGCGAACACTTCAAGGATCATCATATCTATCCCTGATATGTTATAGTTCATCACGAAGCTCTAGTAGCTTGGTGGCAATGTCTTTGGAGAAACATCACTATCTCATCTGGAAGATTAACTCCCACTCGATTCAAGTGATTATTGTACCGAGACAATCTGAGCACAAGCTCAACGATTGAGCTTTTCTCCCTTAGTTTGCAGGCTAAGAAAATCGTCGGAGGTCTTATACCTCTTGACGTGGGCACGAGCCTGAAATCCCAATTTCAGCCCTCGAAACATCTCATATGTTCATGACGTTTCAAAACGTCTTTCGTGCCTCAACTCTAAACCGTTTAACCGAACTATCACGTAGTTATCAAAACGTGTATGTCCGATGTTCGCAACATCCATAAACGACGTTTGGGGTTCAGCACACTGGCGGTGCATTAAGGACATAAGCTTTCTCTGTCCGCATAATCGCTACTTTCAACTTTCAACTATATTTTCTCTAGGAACATATCTAAACAAAGGAACTAAAGCGCGAGCTTTTACATAATTTGCAAAAGGTCTTTTGACTATGTTCAAGATAATTAAGTTCATCTTATGAACTCCCACTCGAGATAGACATCCCTCGGTCATCTAAGTGATTACATGATCCGAGTCAACTAGGCCGTGTCCGATCATCACGTGAGACGGACTAGTCATCATCGGTGAACATCTTCATGTTGATCGTATCTACTATACGACTCATGCTCGACCTTTCGGTCTCTGTGTTCCGAGGCCATGTCTGTACATGCTAGGCTCGTCAAGTTAACCCTAAGTGTATTGCATGTGTTCCGAGGCCATGTCTGTACATGCTAGGCTCGTCAACACCCGTTGTATGTGAACGTGAGAATCCATCACACCCGATCATCACGTGGTGCTTAGAAGCGACGAACTTTAGCAACGGTGCACAGTTAGGGGAGAACACTTCTTGAAATTGTTGTAAGGGATCATCTTATTTACTACCGTCGTTCTAAGTAAACAAGATGCATAAACATAATAAACATCACATGCAATTATATAGTAGTGACATGATATGGCCAATATCATATAGCTCCATTGATCTCCATCTTCGGGGCTCCATGATCATCATCGTCACCGGCATGACACCATGATCTCCATCATCATGATCTCCATCATCGTGTCTCCATGGAGTTGTCTCGCCAACTTATTACTTCTACTACTATGGCTACCGGTTAGCAATAAAGTAAAGTAATTACATGGCGTTGTTCAATGACACGCAGGTCATACAATAAATAAAGACAACTCCTATGGCTCCTGCCGGTTGTCATACTCATCGACATGCAAGTCGTGATTCCTATTACAAGAAAATGATCAATCTCATACATCACATATATTCATCACATTCTTCTTGGCCATATCACATCACATAGCATACCCTGCAAAAACAAGTTAGACGTCCTCTAATTGTTGTTTGCATGTTTTACGTGGCTGCTATGGGTTTCTAGCAAGAACGTTTCTTACCTACGCAAAACCACAACGTGATATGCCAATTGCTATTTACCCTTCATAAGGACCCTTTTCATCGAATCCGTTCCGACTAAAGTGGGAGAGACGGCACCCGCTAGCCACCTTATGCACCAAGTGCATGTCGATTCGGTGGAACTTGTCTCACGTGAAGCGTGTAAGGTCGGTCCGGGCCGCTTCATCCCACAATACCGTCGAAACAAGATTGGACTAGTAACGGTAAGCATATTGAACAACATCAACGACCACAACTACTTTGTGTTCTACTCGTGCAAAGAATCTACGCAATAGACCTAGCTCATGATACCACTGTTGGGGAACGTAGCAGAAATTCAAAATTTTCCTACGTGTCACCAAGATCTATCTATGGAGAAACCAGCAACCAGGGAAGGAGAGTGCATCTACATACCCTTGTAGATCGCTAAGCGAAGCGTTCAAGAGAACGGGGTTGAAGGAGTCGTGCTCGTCGTGATCCAAATCACCGGAGATCCTAGTGCGAGCAGACGGCACCTCCGCGTTCAACACACGTACAGCCCGGTGACGTCTCCCACGCCTTGATCCAGCAAGGAGAGAGGGAGAGGTTGAGGAAGACTCCATCCAGCAGCAGCACAACGGCGTGGTGGTGATGGAGGAGTGTGGCAATCTTGCAGGGCTTCGCCAAGCATCACAAGATATGAGGAGAAAGAGAGGGAGGGCTGCACCAATAGGCAGAGATCGAATCGTGTGTTATGGGCAGCCCCTAGGCCTCATATATATAGGGGAAGGGGAGGAGGGTGCGCCCCCTCTAGGGTTCCCACCCCTAGAGGGGCGGCAGCCCTAGATGGGATCAAGGGAGGCGGCCAAGAGGGAGAGAGGGGCGCCCACTAGATGGGCCTTAAGGCCCATCTGGACCTAGGGTTTCCCCTTCCCTCCACTTCCCACGCCTTGGGCCTTGGTGGGGGGCGCCCCAGGCCACCTAGAGGCTGGTCCCCTCCCACACTTGGCCCACGCAGCCTTCTGGGGCAGGTGGCCCCACTTGGTGGACCCCCGGGACCCTCCCGGTGGTCCCGGTACATTACCGATATCACCCGAAACTTTTCCGGTGACCAAAACAGGACTTCCCATATATAAATCTTTACCTCCGGACCATTCCGGAACTCCTCGTGGCATCCGGGATCTCATCTGGGACTCCGAACAACATTCGGTAACCACATACAAACTTCCTTTATAACCCTAGCGTCATCGAACCTTAAGTGTGTAGACCCTACGGGTTCGGGAGACATGTAGACATGACCGAGACGTTCTCCGGTCAATAACCAACAGCGGGATCTGGATACCCATGTTGGCTCCCACATGTTTCACGATGATCTCATCGGATGAACCACGATGTCAAGGACTCAATCGATCCCGTATACAATTCCCTTTGTCTAACGGTATTGTACTTGCCCGAGATTCGATCGTCGGTATACCGATACCTTGTTCAATCTCGTTACCGGCAAGTCTCTTTACTCGTTCCGTAACACATCATCCCGTGATCAACTCCTTGATCACATTGTGCACATTATGATGATGTCCTACCGAGTGGGCCCAGAGATACCTCTCCGTTTGCACGGAGTGACAAATCCCATCTCGATTCGTGCCAACCCAGAGACACTTTCGAAGATACCGTAGTGCACCTTTATAGCCACCCGATTCGTTGTGACGTTTGGTACACCCAAAGCATTCCTACGGTATCCGGAGTTGCACAATCTCATGGTCTAAGGAAAAGATACTTGACATTAGAAAAGCTTTAGCATACTGAACTACGATCTTTGTGCTAGGCTTAGGATTGGGTCTTGTCCATCACATCATTCTCCTAATGATGTGATCCGTTATCAATGACATCCAATGTCCATGGTCGAAACTATAACCATCTATTGATCAACGAGCCAGTCAACTAGAGGCTTACTAGGGACATGGTGTTGTCTATGTACCCACACATGTATCTGAGTTTCCTATCAATACAATTATAGCATGGATAATAAACGATTATCATGAACAGGGAAATATAATAATAACTAATTTATTATTGCCTCTAGGGCATATTTCCAACAGATGGAGACTCAAATTTCAAAATAAAAAATTGCATAAAAAGAAGGGCCCTTCATAGAGGGAAGTAGGGATTTGTAGAGGTGCCAGAGCTCAAAGCGAAAAGATTAGAGATAAAAACATTTTGGGAGGTGTATCCATCCCACCAAGGAAAACAACTTAGAGTTCCCAATACTTTCCATGCTAGATATGCCATAGGCGGTTCCCAAACAGAAATTAAAATTTATTCCTTTTTCCACCATACTTTCACTTTCCATGGCTAACCGTATCCACGGGTGCCCTCCATACCAACACTTTTCAAGGAATTTATTATTTGACAACATAAAGTAAATTCATTTTTGCATTTCGGGACTCGGCATCCCTAAGACCTTGGCCTTACTCTCGTGCAATGACAAGTGAATAAACATTCATCTTGAGAATAACACATCCATCATGGAAAATATTAGCCACCCGTTACCGTTCCGTGAGCGAAACAAACACACAAAAGAGAAGTTTATTTTGAAAATTAGAGATGGCACATGCAAATTTGCTTAGAACGGCAAAATAATACCACATATAGGTAGATATAGTGGACTCTGTGGCAAAACTGGTTTAAAGGATTTTGGATGCACAAGTAGAGATCATACTTAGTGCAAAATGAAGGCTAGCAAAAGATTGGGAAGCGACCAACCAAGAAACGAATAATCTCATAAGAAAGAATTAAGCATAATTAACACCGAATAATGCACCACAAGTAGGATATAATTTTCATTGCATGATTATTGACTTTCGTGCATGCATAGGGAATCACAAACCTTAACACAAATATTCTTAGTAGAGCACAATTACTCATCAACATAACTCACATATCACATCATCATATCTCAAAACTATTACTAAGAATCAAGTTTATTTTATCCAATGATCTTCATGACATTTTCTTTTTCTTTATCCTTCTTGGATATCTATCACTTTGGGACTAATTTTCATGTGTTGCTTTTCATAAGCTCAAACAAATATAAGTGAAGATCATGAGCATAAAAAAATTTCTTTCTCTCAAAATAATTTAAGTGAAGCAAGAGAGAATTTCTTCAAAATTAACAAAGCACACCGTGCTCAAAAAGATATAAGTGAAGCACTAGAGCAAGTCCTAGCTCATAAAGGATTTAAGTGAAGCATAGAGAGCAATTCTAACAAGTCATGATATAATTTTAGCTCTCTCAAATAGGTGTGTCCAGCAAGGATTGATGACTTAAAACACAAAATAAAACAAGCAAAGATACATATCTTACAAGACGCTCCAAGCAAAACACATATCATGTGACGAATAAAAATATAGCCTCGAGTAAAATACCGATAGTTGTTGGAAGAAAGCGGGGATGCCACTCGGGGGCATCCCCAAGCTTAGTTGGTTGCTCATTTTTGGATAATAGCTTGGGATGCCGGGGCATCCCCAAGCTTAGGCTCTTACATTCTTCCTTCATACATCGTAAGATAACCCAAAACTTGAAAATTTCAATCACACAAAACTCAACAAAACCTTCATGAGATCAATTAGTGTAAGAAAAATAAATCACTACTATAAATGCTGTATCAAACCAATTATTATTTTGTTTTTGTGTTATATCTACTGTATTCCAACTTTTCTATGGCAAAAACTCATCAAATAAAGCCATAGAGCCATCAAAATAAGCACACAACACAAACAAAATAGAATCTGTCAAAACAGAACAGTCTATAGTAATCTGATTTGTTCGAATACTTCTGGAACTCCAAAAATTCTGAAAAACTAGGACAACCTGGATAATTTCTATATTGATATTCTGAAAAAGGAATTAGAATTTTATCACGTTCTGGTGAATTTTAACAATTATTTTTGTGAGCACAAAGTTTCTGTCTTTTTCAGCAAGATCAAACAACTATGACCCAAGAAGATCCTATTGGTTCTACTTGGCACAAACACTAATTAAAACATAAAAGCACAATCATAACAGTAGCATAATTGTGCTAACACTCAAGAACAGAAAGCAAAAGGCAAAAATAAATTTTATTTATTGGGTTGCCTCCCAACAAGCGCTATAGTTTTACGCTCTTAGCTAGGCATAAAGCAAGGATCTAAGTTTGTCATCTTTGGTTCGAGATCCATAAGATGCCCTCATGATTGATTCATAAGGTGGCTTAATTCTAGTTCTAGGAAAGTGTTCCATACCTTTCCTCAAAGGAAACTGGAACTTAATATTGCCTTCTTTCATAAGGTGGATAAAGGTGCTCCATCCAAACAACTGAAATGGAGGGCCTCTACAGATTCTACTCTGCCATCCCCCCAAGAAGATTTGCAAGACAACACATGCATAGACACTCAACGTAGTTGTGTTGATGATGAGCATGTCTCCCCTAGTCCACCATCACAGGTGCTCCCTCTAACTTGGCACTGTTATATGTGGTTGCATGTTATGTATGATGTCTAGCTTTTATTGCTTCTAATTAGTTTTGTTGAATTCCATCTTCTTACTGTACACATTATACTTGTGAATAAGACACGTATTTTCCTGTTTCTAGAACATACAATATCTTTCTATCACACCATGTTCTTACATCAAAGTACTATTGTTGTGTAACCTGCAATAATCACTTATCATAAGACACGTATAACTTGGGAGTGTGATATAGGTTACATCTCGCATTCTTTTATAGCTTGTACTACCTCTAATTTGTTGAAATGACACTTATGACGAGTTCGTTTTTACTTGGTAGAGTGATATTCGCTACATCTTTCATATGGTGTCTAGCTTTCATTGCTTCTAATTTGTTGAAATGCCTTCTGCTTAGTTTACACATCATAGCTGTGAATATGCAACGTTGTCCTTTTTTCTTACACATTCAATCATCCTATCATGCGATCGCCTTACATTCAAGTAGTGCTCGTTGACATCCTACATCAATGAGTTCTGAAAAGCGAATTTTTATTCATTTTTCTTGTGGGTTTGACTTGACAAGGTAATAAAATTAAGTAAGAGGAAGGAAAAAATTGAGGCAGGGACTGATGGCGGTCTTCCAGCGAAACCGGCATCCCAGGTGCTTTCTCTAGCTTGTCAGTGTGATATTGTCTTGGATGTTGCATACAGTGTCTAGCTTGTATTGCTTGTAATTTGATTAAATTACTTCTGCTTAGTTTACACAAATAGGTGTGAATATGCCATGCCGTCCTGTTTTTCCTACATATTCCATCCTCGTATCATGTGTTTGCCATACATCAAGGTAGTGATTGTTAGTACATGCATGAATGAGTTCTGAAGAGTGAATTTTATTGCTTTTTCTTGTCGGTTTTACTTGACAATGCAAAATCAATAAAGCGGAAGGAAATTAGCAAGGCAGTGGATAAGGGTGCTCCTTCCAAACAACTGAAACGGGGGGCCTCTGCAGATTCTACTCCTCCATCCCCCCAAGAAGATTTGCAAGACAACACATGCATAGAAACTCAACGTAGTTGTGTTGATGATGAGGACGTCTCCCCTAGTCCACCATCACATGTACTCCCTCTAACATGGAACTGTTATATGCGGTTGCATGTTATGTATGATGTCTAGCTTCTATTGCTTCTAATTTTGTTTAATTCCATCTGCTTACTTTACACATTATACTTGTGAATAAGACATGTGTTCCTGTTTCTAAAACATACAATATCTGTCTATCACATCATGTTCTTACATCAAAGTGCTACTGTTGTGTAACCTGCAACAACCACTTATCATAAGGCACATTTAACTTGGGAGTTTGATATAGTTTATGTCTCGCATTATTTTCTTGCTTGTACTACTAATTTGTTGAAATGGAACTAATGACGAGACAGTTTTAGCTTGGTGGAGTGATATTCGTTGCGCCTTACATATGGCAAGATCAGATGAACCTTGTGAGCTTCAACAACAAGAAGGTAGTTGCTTGAGTCAGGTTACAGATGCATGCTTCTTTACATGTAGTCTCACAGTTTGATGTACACTAACACTTCTCATGTTCGTTGTTGAACTAGCACCTAGGTGCAAGAGTTAACAGACATCAGGGATAATGCTCGACGGGTTAACTGAATCTAGAGGAGGAAGAATGGAGATCCGTTTTGAGGCAGGTTTAAAAAGGCCACGTGATGCTACAGAGTCAGCCAAGTTAGTATAAGAGGCAACCATTGCCGTTAGGTGTCATGCCCGTATCCTCCCAACATGGATTCAGGACAGGAATGACAAATACGAAACCTAGTTTAGCACCTTCCTCGACCATTTATCTGTAAGTATGGTCATGCACTACAAAAAAAATACACTTCTGTGATGATACGTGTTTGTCACAGTAGGTCACGTTTTCTGTCATGCATGTACATCCATGACAAATTTATGACAGAATCAAGATAGCCATACACATGTCGTCGTCGAGAAGTGTTCCATGACATTACCAAAATTATCATCACGGAAGTGTCCACTTCCATGACGATAAATCGCGCGTCACAGAACTTCTTTCATCAAGGGTGACCGACACGTGGCATCCACCGTAACGGAACGTCATTAAGCTATCGGGTCCGGTTTTGGATCCGATAACCCGTTAACAGCCTCGACCAATGGGGATTTTCCACATGTAAAATCATCATTGGCTGGAGGAAACACGTGTCGGCTCACCATTGGCACAGATGTCATCCACTCATTGGACCCAAAGCGCCTATGATACGTCGACACATGGCACGGCCCAACAGAGGCCCATTCTTGTGAAAAGGCCGGCATGTTTGACTTGGTCAAAAGGTGGCGGGCCGGCCCATGGCAAGCCTATGAACGGCATGTTCACATATAGCCCATTTACAACCCGCTAACCCAGGGCCCGTTTACGGCCTATCCGAAGAGGCCCAGTAGCGTCATCTGGGCCGTCCAATATAATTCCAGCCTGTTTTAACTTCCGGCCCATGTATGGCCCATGACGTCTTCCGGCCCATATGAGGCCCTTATTACTCTCAGCCCATTAACGACTGTGGTAAAAGCGGCCCGTAATGAACAGTGTATCACTTTATACCCATTAACGACCGTGGTGGCGGGTCCTAATAAATAGTGTATCACTTTATACCCATTAACGGCCCATTATTGCGTTGGGCGTTTCATTATGTTATCTTCGGCCTTCTCGGGGCCCATTTATTCTTGGGCTCATTTCCACATTCGTTTACTTACGGCCCGTTACTGTCATTTTCTGCTTGTGGGCCAAATTCAGCCCGTGATTACAGTCGGCCCGTTTGTGGCCCGATAATACGTTGGGCCGTTTTCATGTAAAAAAACCATTGGGCTGTTTTCATAGAGTTATCAAATACGGCCTATTAACGGCCTGTTATTGTCCACGAATAGTATGGCCCATGATTGGCGAAATGATGATACGCCCCGTAGAAGGCCCATGGATCGTACAACCCGTAAAAGGCCCATGAATTGTACGGCCCGTAGAAGGCCCATGGATCCTACGGCCCGTATAGAAGACCAATGGATCCTACGGCCCTTAGAAGGCCCATGGATCATACGACCCATGGAGGCCCATGGTTACAACAAAGTGTGTTGCCATGATTATTTTGGCCTAGTTTCCAAAGATAGGTTATTGTGGCCACTAGAAAACACGTAAAAAGAACTACAGTGACTACAAGCAAACAACTGAACAAGACAATAAGGAAATAAATAAGCAAGGAATTAACGCTAGCCTATTACCGCTATTACACATATTACATCCACTCGGCATCAAAGTTCGCCACCAGTGCAAATATAGGGAACAAAGCAGCATATTACATACACTGGCCGTCAAAATTGGCCACCAGTGCAAATAAACGCGACAGCAAAACAAGAGCATAATTGAAACAACTTCAGAAAAGCTCAAGAAACGTGGTATCCACCATGCTGGCAATAAGCTTAGCAAGCTTATTAGCTTTTTCCTATTTGGCGCTAAAATCCTCCAACGCTTGCTGTTGCACCAGAAAGTATGCATCTGAATGCTCAAGGGACTTCCGTAGTCCTTCTGCTTCTTGTCGCAAAGACAAATGATCGATGTCTTTCACTCGTGGTTGAGACTCAAGAAACCAAACTGATTCGATACGGTGAGTTTGAATAGCTTGTGCAAGTGATAGTGGCGATGAACTCCAACACTAAACCAAGACAGACTTTGGGGTTGTCTCACCGTCTTCGAGATAGTCTTCCTTAGTTGTTTTATCAGCTTTGTTGGAGACCAACAAGGATGTGTCACTATCCTTAACCTTATCTGCATTACTTCCTTTACCATTGCTTAGTTTACAATATTCTGTCAGCATTCTAAAAGAATAAACAAGCAGACGCATAACAGTTTAGCATGTACTAGTATATGAAACTCATTTCGGTGAACCAGTCATTAGTAAGGTGGACAGGATTAAACTACCAAGTCTTCTATTGCCAAGTACTAGTACATAATAAAAGCATCAAACAAACATATATCTATGTCCTATGGTCACTGCATTGTCCTGCCAAATCAAAATAGAAACACGGTTCAAATCATATCAGTTCAAGACAAAGCAGCAGTGAAAGAATACAAAGCGTGGGAAACTACACGGCACAACAAGATTTCAGATGGGTACCACGGGTCTACATGTACAACAACACTATTGGCTCTGTTGCGATGCTAGTAATGTGCATGATATGAGAAGTCAACTGTATACACAATTGAAATTGAAATCAACAGAGCTATTGATAAGAGAAAGCATGTAAAGAAACATGCATGAACATACCTGCTGTGCCATTGGAGTTTTGATTGGATCCTTAAATTTAAAAATAAGTTTGTATGAGTAAATACAGTGATACAAGAGCAAAGCAGTATGCACGATAGCAATCATAGTTAAAAAGGTGCGCCTAAGCGGCGCTTAAGCGCGCCTAGGCTCTAAGCGTTATAAACGCATTGTGCATAACTATGCTTAATCATGCATAACGCACATAAGCATGCGCTTTAGTCGATAAAGCGCAAAGCGGTGGCAAACGCACAATTAACGCCTAGCGCTTTTTGAACTATGATAGCAATGGAATCTTAAATTAGAACAGTTGTTCTTCAGGTTTAGGCACTTGTTCTACATGAGCAGTCTGATGAAGACGCAAGAATATAGTACTTAAAAATAGAAAATGAGCTCATAGACCTTACCACATTCTTGGTTCGGGACAAGTACATAACAAAGCGTTCCCGGTCATCGTCCGATAAATGTGTCTCGGGAGAACGTAAGGGAATTTGATGAGTTTCTTTGCCGTGAAGTACGTTTTCTTGAGTAATTCGACATCGCCACCAAGCATTCTTAAAGATAGCAGAGGTATTAGCACAGGTTACCTCATCCCGAGTTTCCAAATCGGTCCTTCTTTATAGAGAAAATGAAAAAATTGTTGTATTACAACCATCATGGAGGTAGGATGTATGGGACAAAGCAAAGTAATTGCCATGAATAACATTACTTACACATAACTCTGGATAAACACACACGCAATCGGCATTTTCCTTCATCTTCATATAATATTTCCAAGATGGGAAGATACGCACATACGATTTAACAACATCAAATGCGATAGATGCTAAAGTACGACTAGCTGGTTGTGCTTCCTCCACAGGAATAGGCGTACTAACTGGTAGAGTTGGGGTTCGCCGTGGTAGTACTGGCCCTTTGGGAACTAGAGCTGCCTTACTAACTGCTCTTGTTTGGGAGCTCTGTGGTGGAGATGGTGCTGTGTCAACAGGAACTGGGTTACTATCTGCTGGGGTTGGGGTTAGATTGGGTGAAGCTGGTTCTCTGTCCATCGCAGTAGGGGTACAAACTGCGAGAGTTTGGGTTATGTGTGGTAGGGCTGGTTCTCGTGCATGTACAACCGGGGTGCTATCTCCACCAAGAGGTAGCACTGTTTTATTTGAAGACCGTGTTTTTAGTCTGCTAGATGCTGGCGTCACCCGCTCCAATTCAAATGGCTGATAAACAGGAAATGTAGTTGAATGTACAGACATTGTATGAGAGACAGATGCAATAGATAGTGTGGAAAAAAGAGGACATGAAATAGTTGACATGTATATTGTTTAACTAAAAAGGATAGCATGACATAATTTCACATATATGATGTCTATCTAAACTGGATAGCAACATAATTCAAAGATACGATGAATAAATAAAACATTGTGCCAAGTTAGAGCATACACCTCGGTGGGGAATAGGACTGGTCATCTGTCTTTGAATCCATCTCTGAGGAGCTATCAGGACCCAACAAGAGATCTGCTTGACGGTAGCACCGCTCCTCTCAAGGCCTTGTTTTCACTCCAGTTTTTCAATCTCCCACCCAAATGGCTGATTCACAAGAAGAGTAGTTTAATGTACAAACATTGTCAACAAATGGAAATGTAATGAAGAAAAGGATGGGCAATATATCATTCAAATATATGATGCCTGGTTAAACAGGATGGCATTGCACATTTCACATATATTATGGCTGGCTAAAAGACATGAGACTGCATAATTACCATATATGATATAGAAACTAAACAGGTGGCGACAAAACATGTCTAAACTAAGCGAGATGACATATATGATGTCAAAAGTAGGCATCATGAGGCAACATATGCATGATATGACTAACATCATCATGCCAAGGTAGAAACAAACACCTTGGGGGTAAATAGGAGTGGTCGTGGCGTGCAATCCGCCTCGAACAGATATCTTCCTCTGGATTGCAATCTGGAGAGGGGTGGGAGGGTTTGCCACTTGAACCCACCATTGAGCGATGTCTGCATGACATTGTATTGCAGCAAAAACTCTTCTCTTTTTCTCTACATGTTCAAGATGATCAGTACAATATCGACATGCATACAAAAAAATGGTGAGATTATGTAAGGAGAGCATGCGAAATTTAGAGTGATGGTAACAACCAGTGGATGGATCCAAAAATAATGATAGCAAGCTGATGATTGCTTTAATTTAATAAAAAGACAGATGATGATTGCTTTACTATTTGTTTCACACCCAAGATGAACAACATAGGCATACCCTATGTGAACCAGATATTAGACAGAGATACTATTCATTGCTTCCTCGATATGTGCCCCACAACTAATTTAGAACTCAAGTTTGAACGTTAATTTGGACCTGACTTGGAGTCCAAGAGGTGAACAAGACGATAAAGTAGCAGGTAATTTTAAGCAATGCATAACATAAGCAGAATCAAAATAGTGCGACCTCTCTTGTGGACCCGTGTACTCCTCAGGTTCATCTGCTGAGCCGATGATGGTGATGCCGTTGCGGTGGGTGCTGGCGGCACGGAAGGAGATCTGAGGCAGCGAAAGATGGTCAGGAGTCATGATGTCTGGTTTGGTGGATGTTTCTGTCGATGGAGCACCTCAGGTGAGGTGGACGACGTCGCGACAGGAGCAGGACAAACCACACAAAGTTCCCTTCGACACCTAATCAGAATCAAGTAATTACGTAAGGGATCTCATTTGGCTTGCATGATTCTAAAAACGCAGGGATAGGAAAAACACCGGAATAGGATAGGAATGCTAATGGTAAACAGAGCATTTGTAAACACATGATTTCTGTCAACTTGAGTGTTTGGTTTATAGGAATTGGAAGAGCAGAGGAATGCAAAGAAACATGGCCAAAATAAAGTGAAACCATGTGAAAGCGTGTACAGTTAGAATGTTATTCTGCCACTAATGCACTTGGTCTTGTTTTCGTGCATAGGATTTTGAAAAGTAGGTCCAGGTGGATGTTTTGCTTCATTCCTTTCAACAAAATGCATGAATAATTGAATAGTAGAGTGCCATTGGAAAATTCCCTATTACTATGTTTTTTCGTCGAACCAAAATAGCCCTAATGGATCGACATGAATGTATAGTAATAAGTGATGCAACAAGTGTACAACCTCTTTCAGTAGCCGTTTAACCTCGGATCATTGGGTTGGTCATTTGAAGCGATTGAGGCAGAGGTGGCTGTCGGAGGTGTGGAGGAAGATCCGAGGAATCAGAGACGGCGTCCGTGGCACTACTCTGTTGTGATGGATCGTTCGTCATTGGAGCAGCCCGGTGAGCCGTGTCGTCAAAGGCTGAAGCAAGACAAGATGTACATAGTCAATCTCAAGTGGGATTCTAATAGCATCTCCAATAGGTGACGTAAAATAGATGTAAAATTTACATCACCAAAAACCACCTGGCTACAACAGATGAGGTAAAAACTGTTGACTCTGAACTTAACAGTCGAAACTGAAATTTACTGTGGAATCTGAATGTTACTGTCAAAACTGAACGCAATGGTAGCAGAGAGGCACTTCACATGTAGTTTAGGGAGGGCCTGCAGTTCATCTTCAACCTGCACCCCCATGAGCCGTGTAAGTGCATCTAGTGCACCTTAGTGATTTTGGTGTATTGAAGACTTATAGGTTAAGGGACTAATGTGTTTATGAGTGTACACAGGTCTATAAGTCTATGAGGAGTTTGATATTTACAGAGAAGGTCGACCCCTAAAAATGAAGTTCTTCAACTGAAGACTTTGATATTCTAAAGACTTTCTGAAGACTTTGAAAGTGAAGAAATTGGTGTGACCTTGAAGACTTGGTATTCATTTGAGGAACATGAAGCGTGAAGACTTTTGTTTTCGTAGTTTCGTTTTCTCTTTCTTGAGTCATAGGAAACACCGTCTTCGTTAAAGGGGTCGAGGAAATACTAAGCAAAAATTTCCATGTGATGCTTAACTCAAAATCCTACACCTACCAATCCCTTGAGTGAAGCCTTTGAAATCCATACAGTTCAGTCAATTTCTTGATGGATGAGACGAAGTTCTTACAGTCACGAGAATTTGTTCGACCGAGGAGTTAGGAATTCGCCGGTCTGAATTGCCTACACATGAGGAACATGATAGCCCTGAGGAATTTGAGAGTCAAATTTCCGACAGTTGTTGTGTTGCGCGCCAGCTTTTCCAAAATATCTTATCCACCTAACGGTCATATCATTGAAGGGCATTTATGTCTTATCATGTCGGGCTGCTCCCTAGGCTATAAATAGCCGCCCCCTACAACCACTAGCTGGTTGGCTGCTCCGAGAGAAACTGACACTTGCCATTTGAGAGCATCCCATCCTCCGATGACTTTGAGCGAAAATCATCGAGTGAGGAAAAACCCAAACCCAAACACCTACAAACCCAAAGTGATTGAGCATCACTGAAGAGATTGATCCTGCGTGGATCCGACGCTTGTTACCTTTGAAGATTGTGCCTCTTCCAGATGGTTAGGTGTCATGGTCTAGAGCATCCAAGAGGAATTGTGGATCGCAGAGTGACCGAGTCTGTGAACGTTTGGAAGTCGCCTGAAGACTTACCACGAGTGATTGGACAAGGTCTGTGTGACCTTAGTTCAAGGAGAATACGGTGAGGACTTGGTGTCCTGAGCTGCGTGCTCAGCGATTGGGTGTCCGGGACTGTGTGTCCTCGAGTTTAAATACTCACCGCTCCAACCAGACGTACAACCGAGACATCGCTTGGAACTGGTCTACCAAATCATTGTCTTCACCAACCTTACTGGTTCTATTTCCTCAACTCATTCATTTCCTCATTCTTGTCTTGAGTGTTTGTTCATATCTGTGTTTGAAGACTTTGATGAAGACTTTCTCCATTTCCTCGCCCAATTTCGTTAGTCTGCTTTGTCTTCATCTTGTGTTATCCTGTGATTACGCTTTATGTACTCTGTGATTGTCTTCATTTCATCATGATGACCATGCCTGTATTCTGTTATGCTTACTTCTGAGTACTTATTCCGCTGCAAGTAGTTCTTCGCTAAGGAATTTCCTCACCGGCAAATTACTCAGTGAAGAATTCATAAAAATCGCCTATTCACCCTCCCCCCTCTAGTCGATATAACGCACTTTCAATTGGTATCAGAGCGAGGTACTCCCTTGTTCTGTGTGATTTTGTTTTAACCACCTGGAGTTTTAGTTATGTCGACTGCAGGTATGATCAAGGTCTCCGCTGGCTGTCCTACCTTCGATGCAACAGACTACCCTTACTGGAAGAATAAGATGCGAATGCATCTTGAGGCAATTGATAATGATCTTTGGCATGTTGTGGAAAATGGTGTTCCCACTGTCTCACCCTCACTGAACGCTACCGATGTGAAGAGATTCAAGCAACTCGATTCTCAAGCAAAGAATATCATATGTGGTCATCTGAGCAAAGGACAGTATGGAAGAGTGAGTGCTTTGGAAACTGCTAAGCTTATCTGGGATAGGCTGTCCAAAGTAAATGAAGGAGTCTCAACTCAGCGTGACTCTCGAGTTGATGTTCTTCGAAATCTCTTCAACCGCTTCAAAAGACTCGATAATGAAAATGTTCAACAAAGCTTCGATCGCCTCACTGACATCTCAAATGAGCTTCAAGCACTTGGTGCCACTGACATCACCGACCATGAGGTGGTGAAGAAATTGTTGAGATCGCTTGATTCCTCATTTGATACTCTGGCACTGATGATACAAGAACGTACTGACTACAAGTTACTTGATCCCGCTGATATCCTCGAGAGGCTAAATACTCATGAGTTCCAGCTTGCTGAAAAGAGAGATCTCTATGGTTCGAGCTATGACAAATCACGTGCCTTGAAGGCCAAGGCTGTGTCTGAATCTGAATGTGAAGATTCTGGTAGTAGCCTTGGTGATCCTGAAGAACTGAGCCAGGAGCTAGCACTGCTCGTGAAGAAGTTCCAGAAGTTCTCAAGACATGGTCGCTTTGGAAAATCCTCAAGGAGCAATGATTCCTCATCCAGTGACTATAAGAGAAGGCTATGCCACAAATGCAAGAAACCTGGTCACTATATTCAAGATTGTCCTCAGTGGGAAAAGGAATTAAAGAAGAAGAAATACAAGGATTACAGTTCTGATGACGCTAAGAAGAAGAAGAAATCGTCAAAATCTTCATCATCAAAATCCTTGAAGTCTTCATCTCATAAGAAGAGCAGCTCCAAGAAGGATCGGGCATTCATTGACAAGGAAATGGAACCTGAAGCTGAATCTGAGGAACATGAGGAAGAGGAGGCATCTGAGGAGTCCGAGTCTGGTGTGGCGAGTCTGGCTCTCGCTACTGCATTCGTCAGCAAGTCCATCTTCAACTCTGAAGAAACTGACCTCACCAACAAGGCTGATGAAGATAATGATGACTACGCTCCCACCTATTGCTTCATGGCAAAGGGTGCAAAGGTACTCAAATATACCTCCTCTGAATCTAGTGAGAATGAATCTGATGAAGATCTCAAGCCCAGCTACTCTAAACTTGCTAAGATTGCTGTAAAACAACAAAGGGCTTTTGAAAAGGTTCAAAACATGCTAGACAAAAGTGATGATATGTTGGGTGAAGAAATGGATCGCACTAAAGCCCTGACTGAAAATCTTCAGAGACTTCAGTCTAGGTTTGACAGCCTTCAAGGTCATCATAACACTCTCTTATCTGGTCATGAGAAGCTTTCTTATGAATTTCTTCAAAGAAAGCAAGATCTTGAGAAGCTAAGAGTGTGTTATGAAGATCTTCAGAAGGACCGCGATTCATTACTTGCTCAACAAATCAGCGCTTCTCAGGAAGAATTTGTTCCTCCATTCTTAAAGTGCATTGAATGTGAATCTGCTAATTCTTCACCTGAATGTTCAAATGCTTCAACTGTTACAAATTCTTCACCTGCCTCTGCTATCACTAATTCCTCATCTGAGGACATTGCTAGTATCACTGATAATGCATGGCTGAAGGAATTGTACATGACAAGCATGTACAAAAGCCTCAAAGGGCATCAGACTCTTTGTGATGTGCTTAAAAAGCAGATCCTCAACAGGAACCCTAGGAAAGAGGGTATTGCCTTTGAGAGGAAACTCAATGCTGATGGAACATATTGGAAGCCTGAGCAGTACCCCAAAACCTCATGGGTTGCTACAAAGGGACCTCCAGTTGATCCATCTAACTTATCTGGCTTTACATGTGAATCTCCTCATTCTTCTGATGAGTCATTTGACTCCAACTATAAACTGTTCAAAAATCAGAATGGTGAAGTATTTGCTAGATATATTGGCACTAACTGCAGGAACGGTTCTCCTATGAAGAAAATCCGGGTTCCCAAGAAGTCCCTTGAAAGTCTTCAGGTGAATGTCCTCATGACACCACCTGTGAAGAATAGGAACCCCGGATCAAACTCTTCATATGGACCAACTTCTTCATATGGATCCAAGTCCTCATACGGACCAAATTCCTCACATAGATCAAATTCCTCAAAAGGATCAAAGTCCTCATATGATTATCATCGTGCTAACAACTCTGTTTCGCAGGGTAGAGCTAAGGGCTATGAATATGTGCATTATTCTTCAAACCATTATGTTCATAAGTCCTCGAAGAATTTCTCTGCTTATTCATATGCTTACCCTAACCCCTCTTATGTGAAATGAAATGGATTGGATTCTATGCCACCATTCTCATATGGAGCTCGTAGAGTGATGAACTCTTTGCCACCCCTTCAGATGTGGGTGGTGAAGAAAAAGAACTAATCTCTTCTGCAGGGTCAGGTCTCCAGACATGCTTTAACGTATGAAAAATTTGTTGGGGGGCTGACAAAATTGCCTGAAAGGACGCAGGCGAATCATGAAGAAATGAACTTTCATTTCACACGTCCTCATACTGCTATATCTGTTTTACTGTTTGATGAATTTCATCTGATGAATTTGATATCATATTCTTCGCTGATGAAGTATATGAGTTCGTAAGTTGCACTAATTCATCTGCAGGATGATCTTCCCAAAGCCACTGAATGGGTCCTCGATAGTGGATGTAAAAATCACATGACTGGTGACAAGAATCTATTGATGGATGCTCCCTTATCACCGTCACATCTGAAGCAACTTTGCTGACAAAGGCAAAAGTCAGGTATTGGGTCTAGGTAAGGTTGCGATCTCTAAGGACATACACATGGACAAAGTCATGCTTGTTGAGTCCTTAGGATACAACTTCATGTCAGTCTCAATGCTTTGTGATCTTGATATGGTTTTTGTCTTTGGCAAGTATCGTTGTGTTGTGATTATGGAAGTTGACAATTCCAAAGTCTTCGAAGGCTTTAGGATAGGAGACTTGTATATCGTTGATTTCTCTACAGGACCACAACCAGCCGTGTGCCTACTTGCAAAAGCTTCAGAAGGCTGGCTATGGCATCGACGACTTGGTCACGCAGGCATGAGGAATTTGCACATGCTTGCGAAGAAGAAGCATGTCATTGGCATTGAGAATGTCAAATTCCTCAAGGATCACTTGTGTGGAGCACGTGAAGCTGGAAAAATGACCAAGGCCAAGCATCCAAATAAGACTATCATGACCACTACTCGTCCATTGAATTGCTTCACATGAACCTCTTTGGTCCTAATCATTACTCAGCAGACACTAATGATGCATCTCTATATGGCTTTGTTATTGTTGATGATTACTCTCGTTACACATGGGTACACATTGTCACTTACAAACATGAAGTGCGTGAAGTCTTCAAGCGATTCTCCTCGAGGGCTTCAACCAACTTTGGTGTGAAGATCAAGCACATCGGGAGTGACAATGGAACTGAGTTCAAGAATTCGGTCTTGATGACTATCTTGTTGAACTTGGTATTACTCATGAGTTATCTGCTCCTTATACTCCTCGGCAAAAATGGCGTCGTGGAGCGCAAGATCGAGAACTCTTGTTGAGATGGCTCGCACTATGCTTGATGAATACAAAACGCCTCGTCGTTTTGGATTGATGCAATTGATACCGCGTGCCACATCATCAGCAGTATATCTTCACAAATTCTTCAAGAAGACTGCCTATGAACTCCTCAACGACAAGAAACCCAATGTGAGTTATTTCAAAGTCTTCGGTGCTAAATGTTGGATTAGAGATCCTCATCACAATGCTAAATTTGCACCGAAAGCACATGAAGGTTTTATGCTTGGTTATGGAAAGGACTCGCACACCTATAGAGTCTTCAACAACGCTCTTCACAAGGTTGTTGAAACTGTAGATGTGCGGTTCGATGAAACTAATGGCTCGCAAAGAGAGCACCTACCTTCTGTGATAGATGAACCAGCACCTGAGGATTCTATCAAGTTCAAGGCGACTGAGGATGTCATTCCTACTGAAGAATCTGCTGAAGAATTCATTCCAGAACATGAAGAACGTCGAGCTGATGCACTGAAGATAATCTTTGAAGAAAATGGTCTTTGAAGAAAATGCTGATCAAATTCCTCGGCGACAACCAGCTCATCCTCGCGTTGCAAAAGAAGTGCAAGTTGAAAAGATCATCGATGACATTGAAGCACCAGTCCTCTCACACGCTCAAAAGCTTCACATTTATCTAACTTTTGTGGGCACTATGCTTTTGTCTCTATCACAGAGCCCACTAAGGTAGATGAAGCATTTCGAGCCCTGAGTGGATTCAGGCCATGCAAGAAGAATTACATCGATTCGAGCTCAACAACGTCAGGAACTGGTCAAACGCCTGATCCTCGCAAGCATAATATCATTGGCACAAAGTGGATCTACCGCAACAAGCAAGATGAAAATGGCCTTGTGGTGAGGAATAAGGCACGACTTGTAGCTCAAGGCTACACACAGTTGAAGGAATTGATTTCGATGAAACTTTTGCACTGTTGCTAGACTTGAGGCTATTCATATTACTTGCTTATGCTAACCATCATGATATCACTTTATATCAAATGGATGTGAAAAGTGCATTCCTCAATGGTAAGCTTGAGGAAGAAGTATATGTTGCTCAACCCCCAGGTTTTGAAGATCCAAAGAATCCCGACAAAGTATTCAGACTCAACAAGGCCCTCTATGGCCTCAAGCAGGCCCCTCGGGCGTGGTATGATAATTTGAAGGAATTCTTCATGAAGAATGGCTTCACACCCGGTTCACTCGACCCTACTCTCTTTACTAAATCTTATGATGGTGAACTGTTTGTGTGCCAAATATACGTTGATGATATTATCTTTGGCTGTACTGACCAACGTTATAGTGATGAATTTGCCTATATGATGAGTGAAGAATATCAAATGTCTATGATGGGAGAGTTGAAATTCTTCTTAGGTCTTCAAATTCGTCAACATCGCAATGGCATATTCATATCTCAGGAGAAATACCTCAAGGATGTTCTGAGGAAATTCGGCATGCAAGATTGCAAAGGCGTCAAAATTCCTATGCCCACAAATGGCCATCTATGCACTGATGAAAATGGTATTGACTTCGATCACAAGGTATACCGCTCCATGATTGGTTCTTTATTGTATTTATGTGCATCTAGGCCAGATATAATGCTTAGTGTTTGCATATGTGCCCGATTTCAAGCTACACCAAAGGAATCACAACATAAGGCTGTGAAGCATATTCTTCGATATCTAGCTCACACACCAACACTAGGACTATGGTACCCCAAGGGCTCTGCTTTTGATCTCATTGGATATCTAACTCTGACTATGCTGGTGATCGTGTGGACCGCAAGTCAACATATGGTACTTGTCATTTCCTCAGACGATCTTTGGTCTGTTGGTCCTCGAAGAAACAGAACTGCGTATCACCGCTCTCTGCGGAGGCTGAGTACATTGCTGCTAGTTCTTGCTGTGCTCAATTGTTGTGGATGATGCAAACTCTCAAGGACTACGACATCAACGTGAAGAATGTGCCTCTCTACTGTGACAATGAGAGTGCCATCAAGATTGCTCACAACCCAGTTCAGCACTCGAAGACAAAGCACATTCAGATTCTTCATCATTTTCTTCGCGATCATGTGTTGAAGGGCGACATCTTTATTGATCATGTGAAGACTGAAGAACAGCTAGCCGATATCTTCACAAAGCCCTTGGATGAGAAGAGATTTAGCAAGTTGCGGTGTGAGCTAAATATCTTAGAATCTTGAATGTTCTTTGAAAAGGACACACATCCCGACACTTATGCAAAATTGATGACTTAGATGTGCAACACATGAAGAAACGTTTTCTTCAATCAATGAAGAATAACACTCTAAGTGTGAAGAAATTAATGAAGAATTTGATTCTCGAAACCCTCGACAATTGTATGCGGTGTGAAATCATCATTCTTATCTGATGGGACACGCCACCACCAAAGTTGAAAATCTTCAATTTGAGTTTTTCCTCAGTTTTGAAATTCTTCAGTTTTTCAAATTCTTCAACTTTGCAAAATCTTCATTGTTTCTGTTGTCTTTCTTCATTGGCTATATATATATATGGGTTTATGTGCTCTACAGCATTCACTTATGGCTATTTCTTCAAGTTGCTTTTTCTGCTAAGTGAATGTGATCGGACCCTTCCCCCTCTATGCTATACTCAACCCAATCTATTCACAAATTCTTCATGTGCGTTCTATTTGAAACTCGTTCAAAATCTTCACTGTGTCCTTGTCATCTGAAGAAATTGCGAACGGAACTTTTAGCTTATCTTATCCAAATTTTCGGCTTTGCCGCTCAAACCGTTCGTATCCCACGATAGACTTATCTATTCACCCACGATCTAACATGATCTCCACTTTTCAGTACGTGGGTGACACATGTCAAGCGAATGAGAAGGGTCAGGGGCACGTTCGTCCTAAATCTTCGGGCGAACAGTTTTTCACTGCGACTATGAATACCCCCTCTCCCCTTCCTCACTTCCTTTACTAAGCTCGACCGCTCTCTCTCTCTCGCTCGAGCTTCTCAAACCCTAGCGCTGCCGCTACTCCATCGTCGCCGGTGAGGAAGAGCTTCACTGCCTTGACCTCGTCGCCATCGTACTCGCGCCGGCCGCGGAAATCTTCACTCCGCCGCCGCCGTAGCTGTCTTCCTTCGCCGAGTTAGGGCGTGGAAGATCTGAACTGACGAGCTTCAAATCTACACTTCACAGTTCATCGTGTTCTTCATCCAGGGTAATTAAAAGTTACTTTTACTGCCCTCTTTGATTCAAATTTTCTCTACAAAATCTTCAAAGGTGTTTTATTCTTCAAATCCTCACACACAAAACACCTCACTAGTCATCTATTCTTGATTTGTTTCTCTAAGCATCATTTTTGTTCAAGATTCCTCAGTTGTGTGGATCCTTGATCTATACAACTCTAGAACCTAAGACAAAGAACGCTTAGTGAAATTCTTCAAGGCTCATCTGGTCAAATTCCTCAAACTTGTTCTTTTTGAAAAACCTTCTGAGAATGCATATGACCTCTCCAAATTCCTCGCAACTATACTCTGTTCACAGGTACTCATGTCCGCTGCTGAATCACTAGGTTCTCATCAACTTAACTCATTTGCAGCGTTCCTCGAAGAAAAGTTGCATACTTCTTCACAGAATTCGATTGTTCAAATTCCTCAACTGAAGAATATGACAAATGGTAAGAATCCACAGAAAGGAGGAAAGAGGCCTGAGGTCATGACTGCTTTTGAAATACCTGAGGACATCTATGCTGACTATTGCACACCTGATGAGGCTAAGTTTGGAAAGGAGAACAAAAATCAGCGCAAGGTGCGCATACAGAGGATTGAAAGGAGATGGGCAAGAGAATGGAGGGAGTACAGGTATGTTACTCCAAAGTATATGAAGAAATTCACACTAAATCCTCCATGCCCAAGAGCTCCATTGGCACCTGGCCAAGAAGTTGACCCCACCAGCATCAAGCGTGGTGAGGATTTTCCTGAAGAATGGGCCAAACGCCAAGCCAAGTTGGCGAGACAAGCCAAAGAAGCAGTGAGGAAATTCAATGAAGACTCCACTACTGCTGCTGCCACTGAGGCCTCTGTCAAGCCTGGAAAATCAATGGCAAAGAAGCCCGCTCACAAGCCAAGTGCTTCACCAATTGTGCCCTCATGGCCAAGTTCCTCAGCAATGCCCTCACGGCCAGATTCTTCAAAGCCCTCACGGGCAGTTCCTCATGCTGCTCCTGCTCCTCCAAAATCCTCAGCTCCTCCTCCAAAGTCCTCAGCTGCTCCGGCAAAGTCCTCAGCACCTGTACATCTGGCCACGTGCCAACAGACTGCAGGCATCTCTATTGCCTCTGGTGTCTCAGCGAGTTCCTCAGCTGCACCAAATTCTTCATCAGGCCCCACACTGCTGAAGACAAAGGCAACGGCTGGTCGAGGTCCTCGGCCAAGTCCAAGAAGAAACAGGTTGCCTTCCAAGTGCCATCGATGATGAAGGCGATGATGATGAACTTGCGAAAATCATCGAGATGCAGACAGAAAGGGCCGCTAGAGCCAAAGGCACACCTGCCCTTTTTTTGGATCCAAGGCGATCCTCGATTACATTGATCTCGCACGAGGATCCAGACACCCCTATGCCTGATTTTCATTTGAC
This sequence comes from Aegilops longissima, assembly GCA_021605205.1. Lineage (NCBI taxonomy): Eukaryota > Viridiplantae > Streptophyta > Magnoliopsida > Poales > Poaceae > Aegilops > Aegilops longissima. The sequence continues at coordinate 391,440,682 of CM038678.1, read as the reverse complement.
TCTGGCCAAAGTCACATCTTGACCCATTTCATCATCAAGAGATATGGAAATTTGAGAAGGCTAGGCAGATCAAGAAGGCTCGATTCGGAAAGAGAAGTTCACGAAGAAAACGTCGTCGAAATGACAACCGATGAACTCCTCAAGATCCGATCTGAAATCAAAGCCCTCGTGATGACTTGATGCTTATTATGCTGATTGGCAAGGAGCCAAAGTCAGATTTGTCAACCTGACTAAGAAGTTCACCAATGTTGCAGCTCCAACGCAACAAGAAGTTCCTCAGGCTGGAGCCTCTGCTCAGCCTACTGAAGAACATGTGTAACGCCCCCGATGCGGCTATATCTCCCGTGTCGAGGCACGACTTAGAGGCATAACCGCATTGAAAGCAATGTCGCAAGTGAGGTAATCTTCACACAACCCATGTAATAAATAAGGAAAGAGATACATAGTTGGCTTACGATGCCACTTCACACAATACATAAATAAACATCCATCATTCGAGTACACTCAAGGTCCGACTACGGAACCAAAATAAAAGAAGATACCCCAAATGCTACACAGATCCCGAATCATCCCAACTGGGCACCACTCTGATCATCGGGAAAAGACACATAGTAACAACCACGTTCCTCGTCGAACTCCCACTTGAGCTCGGTTCGTCCACCTGACCGGCCTCGTCGGAACACCGCAACTGTTTTGGAAGTATCATGAGTCACGGGGACTCAGCAATCTCACACCAGCGAGATCAAGACTATTTAAGCTTATAGGAAGGACAGGGTAGTAAAGTGGAGCTGCAGCAAGCGACTAACATATATGGTGGCTACATCGCAAAAGAGAGCGAGAAGAGGAGCAAAGCACGGTCGTGAAGCTAGTAGCGATCAAGAAGTGATCCTGAACTACTTACGTCAGACATAACTCCAACACCGTGTTCACTTCCCGGACTCCGCCGAGAAGAGACCATCACGGTTACACACGCGATTGATGTGTATTTTATTGAGGTCAACTTTGGGTTTTCTACAACCGGACATTAACAAATTCCCATCTGCCTCATAACCGCGGGCACGGCTTTCGAAAGATATTACCCTGCAGGGGTGTCCCAACTTAGCCCATTATAAGCTCTCACGGTCAACGAAGGATATTCCTTCTACCGGGAAGACCCGATCAATCTCGGAATCCGGACTACAAGACATTTCGACAAAATAAAACAAGACCAGCAAAAGCCGCCCGATTGTGCCGACAAATCCCGATAGGAGCTGCACATATCTCGTTCTCGTGGCACATCCGGATGAACACTACGTCACGGCAACCGAAGATGCCCCAAGTTGCCTCGGGTGGCACCGCAAGTGGCTCTAGTTTGGACCAACACTCGAGGAGCATTGGCCCGGGGTTAAATAAAGATGACCCTCGGGCTCGCGAAAACCCGGGGAAAAGGCTTAGGTGGCAAATGGTAAAACCAATGTTGGGCCTTGCTTGGGAGTCTTATTCAAAGCGAACTGTCAAGGGGTCCCATAAATCACCCAACCGTAAGGAACGCGAAATCAAAGAACATAACACCGGTATGACGGAAACTAGGGTGGCAAGAGTGGAACAAAACACTGCATAAGGCCGAGCCTTCCACCCTTTACCAAGTATATAGATGCATTAATTATAGCAGATATATATATTGTGATATCCCCAACAAGTAAACATGTTCCAAAAGGAACAACAACTCCATGTTCAACAAGGAACAAACTTCATCTTCACCGCAACTAGCAACGCTATAAGAGGGCTGAGCAAAGCGGTAACATAGCCAATCAACGGTTTGCTAGGAAAGGATGGTTAGGGGCTGACATGGCAATATGGGTGGCATGATATAGCAAGTGGTAGGCATCGCAGCATAGGCATAGCAAAAGAGCGAGCAACTAGCATAGCAAAGATAGAAGTGATTTCGAGGGTATGGTCATCTTGCCTGCAATGTTCTCAGAGTTGTCGAAAGCTTGATCCTCGTAAGCGTTGTCAACAGGCTCCCCGTTCACGTACTCGTCTCCCGACTCTACCCAAAGCAACAACACAAACAAAGGAACCACAATAAATCACGGTGCAATGCACAATCAACATGATGCAAAACATGACATGATATGCGAGATGTGATATGCAATGCGTATGTGCGCTCCGGAAGGTAAATGATGAACCAGGCATCAACTTGGCAAACCAAGTATGCCACTGGAAAGATGAGATGATTTCGGTTGAAATCGATATAAAGATCACCGGAATCGGATGCACGGTTTGGAAATGACAAGCAAAACAAGAATGGCACAAATCTGCCATTAACAGCATGATGCCACTTAGCAAGCAATAATTAATTAAGCTACTGCACCCAAACGTATCAACAAAGCACATGGCAGTGATCTACACAAGATGCTCGACAAAAGATGATCACTGAGCTACGGCTAGTTCACATCATAACAAGTTCAAACAAGCATGGCAAAAGTGCACAAAATATCAGGCTGGACATGGCAAAAACAGCATCAGGTTGCAATGTTCAGAGCAACAAAACTACATGCTACAGGAACTCAAAGTAGCAAAACAAGGCATGGCATGAATATACTAAAAGCATAGAACAAAAGACCCTTACTGACCATAAGCCAAAAAGGATTAGAAAATATAGTAACACCCATGTCAATATTGAAAGTTTCGTTAACAGATTCAGCAACATAACATGTCAAAACTGATAACAAGTAGGCATGTTTACAAGCTCAATGCACTCACTACAGAGACTTATATGATAAACTAAGCATACAAACATCAAGAAGACATGACATAGAAGACATACATGGCAAGAACAATAACATAGAATATATGGATCAACCACAACAACCTAGGCAAAATTGAATAACATGTAAACAATCTGCCAGGAAACATTTGATAGCAAAAGTAGAGCTCGATCGACTCAAGCTATGGCACTCCATAATTGCAAAAAAGGGCATGGATGGATAGAACAAGACATGCTTAACAAAACATCCTTACTGAAGTATCTCAAAATATGCATGGATCTCTCGGAATCATCAAGTTAACATGGCATCAAAAATCAGCTAAACAGGGCTGAAATCAGCAACATCAGGACACCTACTTTGCATGCTTGTGCTAGTCACCACATAGATCACAAAAATACATGGCATACACCCCTGGAAAGATGGCATGGCATATTAAAAAACACATGTAGGACTCAAATTCATAGAATGCACACATCAATCATGGCAAAAATAACAAAAGTGCAAGTTCTGTTAAGAAACAGAAACTAACATCACATAGCCCTCTTCTAACAGCATTTCCGGCATCAAGATAAGCTCAAATTAAAATGATGCAATGAGATGAAATGATCTACTCTTCGGGGCGAACATTTTGATATATTATACGCGCAAAATGGATCTACAGATGCAAAGATATACCACGTTGAAAATGACACAAAATATCCATGAGATGAAAAAAACTTAGGGAAAAATGGAGGGGGGAAGAGGTCATTCGCGCGACCCGAGGTCGGATCTGGCCGGCTGGATCGGTGAGGGCGGCGGCGGCTCGGGCTCGCTGGGCCCGGCGAGTGGAGGGCGCGGTGGCGGAGCCGGGCCGACGGCCCGGAGGCGGCGGGACAGCGGCCGGCAGCCTGGCGGTGAGGCGCCGGCAGTCAAGCAGCAGGAGGGCCGGCTGTCGGCGGCGGCGTTCAGGGCGGAGGCGCTGGAGCGGCGGGAGGCGGCGGAGGAGCGGGCGGCGGCCGGGCGCTGGCGGGCCCGCCGGCGGGCGGGCGGCGGCCGTGGGCCTCATGGCCCAAGGGCCATACAGGCAGCGCACGGCCACGCAGCAGCCCCGATTAGCGTGGGCGGCGGCGCTGAAGTGTCCGGCGGCGGCGGACGTGTCCGCGGGCGCGGGACGGATTTTAGGGTTTCGGGAGGAATGATCCAGATTTGGAGGGGTTTGCTTAAATAGGCATAGAGGAGCTAGGAGAGTCCAAATGAGGTGTAGTTTTCGCCACACGATCGTGATCGAACGACGGAGAGCATGGAAGTGACTTAGATGGGTTATTGGGCTGTTTTGGAGGGTGTTGGGCTGCAACTTAAAAGAGGCCTTTCTGAGAGTCGGTTAACCGTTGGAGTACCAAACGAGCTCCAAATGACCGAAACTTGACCGGTGGTCTACGGGTGGTATACCAAGGCCACTAGACAAACCTCGGTCCATTTCGAGAAGGTTTAATACCCGCACACGGAAAAACGCAAAAAGGGGCCGCCGGGGAGATAGGAGTGCGGATTGCAAAACGGACAACGGAAAAATGCTCGGAATCATGAGACGAACACGTATGCAAATGCGATGCACATGATGACATGATAAAAAATGCATGACATAGACAAAATGCAAAATGAAGAAAAACCCAACCACGGAGGGAATATCATATCACAATGCCGAAAATGGCAAGAGTTGGAGTTACAAATATGGAAAGTTACTTCCGGGGTGTTACAACATGCCAGCACCGCCGATGATTTTCAGCCTGCTAAAGAAAATGCTAGTTCCAGGGCTGATGACTCCATTCCAGCCGCTGAAGAAATTGCCAGGGCATCCACTAGTGGTGCGCCTGAATAAACTAAAGAAGTCAGGGCAACTGCATCAGTTGCGCCTGAGAAAATTCAAACAGATTCCTCAGCTCCTCCCGCGCCTACACCAACTCCTATCCTTCCATCTGCATCAGATGTGAAGAAGACGAAGGCTGCAGAGCGAGCTGCAGTGAAGAAAAGGAAAGCATCAGCTGCTTCAGAATCTTCAGCTCCAAAGAAGATGAAGCCTATGACAAGCTCGTTTCAAAATCCGATTGATGTTGTTCCGATTTCCACCATGCCATCAAAGGACCTTGTTCCTTTTGGTGAAGAATATGTGATCCCTAGCGGATCTGATGAAGAAAATCATTCTGCTGCTTCGTCAGAGCAGATTGATGAAGAAATTGAAGTGGATGCGATCCCTTCACCACCTGTTGTTTCCTCGCCAATGCCTCAGTTCACAGCTGAAGAGGTTGGCGTTGAAGAAATTGAAGATGAAGACGTGGATATTGGATGCACTACGCCTGTGATGAATGATGACTTTTGGGAAAGTCAGCATCCCAATTGTCCACTCTTCACCCCAATACAACAAATACCTCAGTCCCCTGCACCAACCGTTCAACCGGGCTCTGAAGAAACTCATCCCACCTTGTCTGTGCATGAAGAAATTCCAGCCACTAGTGCTGAAGAACCTGCTGGCTGATCATAAAATCCTCAGCCTGAAGAACCTGAGATTGCGATTCCTGAGGTAGTGATGCAACTCACTGACACTCCTCTGCCAAAACCAAAGGATCCATTCTCGCGCAAGCAAAAGTTCAAGGCTGAAGACTTCTTTGGCAAGCATGTTTTCTTCACTGATTACAACCCTTATGATTCTGCTCACATAAGGAAGAGGCGTTTCTGGACTCCTAGTCAAGCCAACTTTTATTCCTCTGTGCTATTCGACAAAGACAAAGTCTTCGATCATGCACACATTCCTCACGTGGACATGGAATCTCTGCGGGCTTGAGCCAGTCCTCGGCGTTCTTCACGATGTTGGATTGCTGAATTTCTGACCGACATCTGTGATTGGAATGAAGAACTCATTCTTCAATTCTATGCGATCTGCACATCACAGAAATTCGAAGATGTGAACTCATGGGTGTTGGACCGGATGTCGAAAATACTCACTACAAGGCACCAAAGAATGAATTGCTTCGTGCCCTCCCACTCGATCCTCCCTTGATGGTGCTCGTTGCATCTACAACGAACTGAGCTTACAAATCAATACATGCAAGTCTTGATGAAGCCTTTGAAGCCGTGGCAGGCCCTCGAACCAAATTCCTTGTCAAGGAATTATCAGATGTGCCTCGGACTGTCTATCGATTCGACGAAGACAATGAGTCCTATCAAAGGCCACGACTCAAATGATGAAGAAGTCGTTGGCATCATGAAGAATATGCTTTTCAATATCATTCATGGCGCTCCGTCAACTTCTATGATTTCTTCATGAGGACTCGCGAATATTGCTATGTCACCATTTGAGTGAAGCCTTATGCACCATGGATTATGAGGTTCATCAAGACAAGGTCTTCACTCAATTACAAGGCTGATACTCAACCACTTTGCAGCTACTTGCCTCCAATTGAAGTCCTCAAACGGACATTTTCCTCGGTGATGACAAAGGCAAGGCAATCTGCTGTGATAGATGAAGGCATTCGCCCATTGGATGGTCAATTTACAAGGCTGCATCCTACTCCACCAATGATGACTCGCCACACATGACTCTGCCGCCAAAGAACTCGCCAAGCAAAATCCTCAAGCCACATCACCTGTGGTGATGACCGATCGTGAGTTACTCCTCGGTCTTCATCGAAAGTTGATCGCAATCATAAATGGGTCAAGCGTCGGTTTGGTTCAATTCTTCACAACATGACCTCAACACACAATGCTGTGAAGAAAACCAATACTACCTCCATGAAACCTTCAACCGTACTGGGCTGTTCTATCTCATGTCTACAAAGCGTAAGATCTCAAGAAAATGGGTCTCAAGGAAGAATTTGACTGGTCGCACCTCCACCAAGAAATTCAAGAAGGTCAAGGTTCCTTCCTTGGTGGCCAGCTCCTATTCTTCATCGCGACAACGATGAAAATGAAGACTTGGGCGACATCGCGGCAGGCCTACTACGACAACGGACCCGACGGTCGGGCACTCCTCCATCAACTTGATATTCTTCAGGGGCGTTAGTCCTCAGTTTCGATCCTTTTGGTCATTCGATGACAAAGGGGGAGAAATTTGAGTTAGTCTTCAAGCGGGTCTATTATATGGGCGTTTTTCTGCTAAGTTACAACTCTCGCTCTTCTGAAACTTTTATTGGATCGAGTTGTAATCTTAAACCCGATGGTGCTCTGATACTTTTGATGTGTTCCTCTGCATGCTTATTCTTCATTATATGTTAATACACGCATGTTGAATTACATCAGTCACCATATTTCATCATGCATTTCAAATTCTTCATATTATATGTCAAATGCGTGTATGAATTACAAGATATAGGGGGAGATCTCCATGATTCAACTCTTCAAATGTGCATTGCCTCAAAAGAAAATTCCTCAGTATGCACATCTTCAGGGGGAGTTCTTCTATATCTTGCAATCAAAATTCCTCAATATCAGTATTTACACTTCATATGTTTATCCCCGTTGAAAACTTAGCCTATATTGTCATCAATCACCAAAAAGGGGGAGACTGTAAGTGCATCTAGTGCCCCTTGGTGATTTTGGTGTATTGAAGACTTATAGGTTAAGGGACTAATGTGTTTATGAGTGTACACAAGTCTATAAGTCTATGAGGAGTTTGATATTTACTGAGAGAAGGTCGACCCTAAAAATGAAGTTCTTCGATCAAGACTTTGATATTCAAGACTTTACGAAGACTTTGAAAGTGAAGAAATTGGTGTGACCTTGAAGACTTGGTATTCATTTGAGGAACATGAAGCGTGAAGACTTTTGTTTTCGTAGTTTTGTTTTCTCTTTCTTGAGTCATAGGAAACACCGTCTTTGTTAAAGGGGTCGAGGAAATACTAAGCAAAAATTTCCATGTGATGCTCAACTCAAAATCCTACACCTACCAATCCCTTGAGTGAAGCCTTTGAAATCCATACAGATTCAGTCAATTTCTTGATGTGATGAGATGAAGTTCTTCCAGTCATTTGAGGAATTTGTTCTGCCGAGGAGTTAGGAATTCGCCATCTGAATTGCCTACACAAAGAGGAACATGATAGCCCCGAGGAATTTGAGAGTCAAATTTCCGACCGTTCTGTGTGCTCTTGCGCCACTGTTCCAAAATATCTTATCCACCTAACGGTCATATCATTGAAGGGAATTTATGTCTTATCATGTCGGGCTGCTCCTAGGCTATAAATAGCTGCCCCTACAACCACTAGCTGGTTGGCTGCTCCGAGAAAACCGACACTTGTCATTTGAGAGCATCCCATCCTCCGAGGACTTTGGCGAAAATCATCGAGTGAGGAAAAACCCAAACCCAAACACCTACAAACCCAAAGTGATTGAGCATCACTGAAGAGATTGATCCTGCGTGGATCCGACGCTTGTTACCTTTGAAGATTGTGCTTCTTCCAGACGGTTGGGCGTCATGGTCTAGAGCATCCAAGAGGAATTGTGGATCGCCGAGTGACCGAGTCTGTGAAGGTTTGGATGTCGCCTGAAGACTTACCACGAGTGATTGGACGAGGTCTGTGTGACCTTAGTTCAAGGAGAATACGATGAGGACTTGGTGTCCTGAGCTGCGCGCTCAGCGACCGGGTGTCCGGGCTGTGTGTCCTCGAGTTTAAATACTCACCCGCTCAACCAGACGCATAACCGAGACAGCAGTTGGAACTGGTCTACCAAATCATTGTCTTCACCAACCTTATGGGTTCTATTTCCTCAACTCATTCATTTCCTCATTCTTGTCTTGAGTGCTTGTTCATATCTGTGTTTGAAGACTTTGATGAAGACTTTCTCCATTTCCTCGCTTCAATTTCTTGATCTGTTTGTCTTCATCTTGTGTTATCCTGTGATTACGCTTTACGTACTCTGTGATTGTCTTCATTTCATCATGATGACCATGCACATTCTGTTATGCTTACTTACGAGTACTTATTCACTGCAAGTAGTTCTTCGCTAAGGAATTTCCTCACCGGCAAATTCCTCAGTGAAGAATTCATAAAAATCGCCTATTCACCCCCCCTCTAGTCGATATAACACACTTTCAAGCCACCAGCCACCACCAGCCAAACCGCCGACCCCAGCGCCACCTCGCCGCCCCGAAACAACTCCCCACTGCCGGTCCGTCGCCGCCCCGGCTAGCCCTATAGGCCCCCTGCCCCCCACCCTGAACCCTAAGATAGATAGTGGGGTACCTCTCCGGCGAGCCCCCGTCCCCGATGTGGGTGGTTCTTCCTTAACTTCGGCGAGCCACCCCACCCCCTGAAAATCGACAGACACAAAAGTCTATTCAGTCGACTGAAGTGTAGCTAAATCAGAGCAGAGCAGCAGCACGAGCGAGGGGAAGAGCAGCAGCAGCAGCGTGAGAGAGCGAGCGAGCGAGAGCCGGAGCAGGAGCAGCTGGGCGAGCGAGCGATCGAGCGAGAGCCGGAGCAGCAACAGCAGCAGCAGCGCGAGCGAGCAAGAGCCGGAGCAGCAGCAGCAGATCCGGCTAGTATGGACGCCGCCGCGAAGGGGCCTCGCACTGGGGGAGAGCCACCATGGAGATGTCACCTGCGGCACCAGCTTCAAGGTAGCCGCTCCATGGGGGTGCGGGATGGAGCACCGTCGGCGCCGGAAGGTCGAGCTAAGGAGAAGGTGCGATGCGATGAGTGTACAACCTCTTTGGTGGCGCCGAGTAGGCCCCGGCTTCGTCCGAGGAGTCGGTGAGGATGCTGCGGTTCCGGTGGAGCAGGTTAAGGCGTCGCTGTGGGGATGGAGCAGCCGCGATAGACGAGGCGATCATCGGAGCAGCTCCTTGGAGGTGGAGGACAGGGCGGCTAAACCGGCGGGACGACGAGATGGACGACGGATCCTCATCCGGGGAGGTGGACGAGGGACGTCGAGCTGTTGCGGTGGACGACATCGTCGGGGAAGAGGCTCCGGCTGGGCAGCGGTGAGGTGGCGGACGGAGGAGGGTGGGGTTTCGCGGCTGGAGCGGAGAGGTTATGGCGGACTTGGATTTAGAATGGCGAAAAGGAGGCGATGGGAGGGGGTGAACCATGACTTAGGGACGCGCTTGTCCAAAATGTAGGGTGTGTTACAAAAGTACCCCCCACCGATTTGAACTAGCGGCCCTTTCAGCTCAGGGTTAAAAGGGGGATCTCACGTGTCGGGATTTGGCAGCTGGAGGGAGTTTTCGCGCGCGTTGTAATTTTGGGATAGCAAGGCGCGGGTTGTGAAGGCACCAGTTTTGGGAGCACGATATCTGAATTTTCGGGATATAACAAGGCGCGGGTTGAATTTTAGGGACAAGCCTAACGTGTAATATTGTACTTGTACGTACCAAATCAATTCACACTTCCCTCAACCAAAAAGAAAACGAAAAAATAAAACTATTCACACCACACAAAGAGAGAATCTTGCCCCGTTTTACTATAAAAATGCTATTTAAAGCTACTCATACCAACAATTTAGTGCAATTAAATGATGTCCGGTAGTATGAATCCATGTTATGTCCAATTAAATTTTTTCACTTGTTATATAATGCATGTAACCTACTCATACCAACATTTTAGTGCATTCCAAATGTCTATACTACCGCTGCAATTCGAACTGAATTTGAATTCGTTTCTCTATTTCAGTAACAATCTACAATCATGATTGTTGCCAACTTAAACCATCATTCGTGTATTACCTTAATAACACACCACATGATTACTATAGAGATAGATATGAACTATGTGTACTACATGAACTCGAATTCTATTTTTTGAATACACTTGATGTTGATTCCAAATAATAGTACATTTGATGTACTAACTATATATTCATAATCTAAACCATGTTCCATACGTGTACACCGTGTTTATCACACATAGTATAGTGCCCCGCCCCCTACATTATGACAAGTATTTGGACCTGAGCTGCAAAAGCCACACATTAGCCCAAATTATGATCAATGTTCTATATGTTATAGTAGTACTAGCAAGATGCCCATGCGTTCCACAGAACATCAACATGATCAAGGGGAGGCCTAATTTGCAAATATGCAGAGGGGTGTGGGTATCCTTTTTCAAAATTGCCATAGTTTCCTTCCTATCCGTCAGATATAAATCGGACGGCCTATATTGCAGGATGGCACCATCATCAACAACAACGTTTTTTTATAAGAGTAGAGATAAAATATATTATATGTAGTATAACATGTTCATAACCACACCATGTGTATCACCGTTATATATATTCACACATGCGTCGGTTTAAAACACTATGATAAATTCTTCAAATATCTGAATTCGCTTTTTATAATGAAGTATGGTCTCTATTCGTCTTTTACACCCACACAATCCTCTTATCTTTGTAGCTAGCTAGCGCTAACTTTCTATCGTGCATGCAGACGCCCGCATCCCTCTCACCCTCCCTCAGCATTCTCTAGCTCCATCGCGCAAATTCGTCTTTTCACTTTAGGTCATTCACCCATGGTGTGTGTAGGCCCCTCAGCTCCTTCTTTACGGCACACATCGATTGATATGCCTCTCTAGCCAGGTGTGCCTAGCACAAAACACAAGCTTCTTCTCTTATCACCGTCCATGCCTCACTCCCACCACTCTTTTCATCGATCTCGTGCTCGCACACTCCTCCCCCCTCGATATAGTATGACTCTCGCACCACCTCCTAGATGCATCCCTCTCTGTCTATCCTTCTCCCCGTGCCTCATTTGCTTCTAACACACACATGCATGTATACCGATCGATCTCCCAACATATACCTAGGTCGACTTTAAATATCCCCCCCCCATCGATCGACGTACCTCACAAGTTATGTCTCTCCTTTATCTGACAAAGGACGATTGATCTTCCTATGTAGTTATGTCTGCTACCACAGCCATATCGCCCCCCCATCATTCGTGCATGCCTCCCCGACCCGTCTCTCACACGCACGTGCACAGACAGGCAGCCATCCCCTCTCTTATTGATATTGCAGGCGTGCCCTCCGGTTGTCTAGCAAGCCTATCCCACCATTTGTTAGAAGCAACTCCACTACCACCCCCTCCAACACTCTAGCTATGTCTCTCTCCCAACCTTATTCCTCTCCTACACATATGCATGGATGCCGATCGTTCTCCCTTAATACATGAGGTAGATCGATCTCCCTTAATACATGAGGGCCTCTCTCCTCCTCCACACATATACCAGCCATTATACCTCTATAGTTAATTAAGCCTCCCTCCCCCCCCCCACCACACACCGATAGTCGAGCGTTGTAGGTAGGTATCCATGCCACAGAGACAAACTGCACCTGTCCCCTCTCACGTTCCAATAGGCCAGCCACTCTATATCTTTGACGTGGGCACGCACAAATTCGATGGCACTCTTTATCGATCGCTTGCGCACACACACACACACAGCATCCCTCTCTTCGATTCTATGGACACCTCAAGCCGATGATACCTCCACTCTCTTCTCGTGGATCGCCCCCTCTATATATATGATATATCCAGGACTCTATTTCGCACACATTGCATATGTTACATTTTTGATTGACCCACCCCCCCCCCAAAAAAACTCTCACGAACCCACACACTATATCTCTCTATGTTTGTATCTCTCTCACACAACCCCACGTAGGTGGTGTACGTATACAAGAAGAGAATAGGTGCACCGTGCATGTACTCACGCTTCGTTCCCAGCCACACCCGCGCGGGTACACGGTGGAGCTCATTTCTGTATGAAATGGCAGCCCACGTGCTAATTTGAACGCGTGTAGCGGTTGTTTACCTACGGAGGTCGTGTGCCACGCGTGCATGAAACAAAGTTCGACATGATGCGTTGGTGTGTTATTTTTAAATAAAGTTATATCGCTCAATGGCACGTACACAAAATATAAAACGATTTTTATGGAGAAAAAGGCAGTCCGCTCCACTATATACAATGGAGTCTGCCTGCCTGGTTTGTCTCTCTTCAGGGTATCTCACACAAGGCTGTGGTGGCCTCTCTCTCTCTCTCTCACCGTTGGTCACTGATCCGGCCGCATCCATCCGCTGATGGAAAGGGAGGACGTGCATCGTTTCTCCGTTCGACGGTCCTGAGGCAGCACGTCCCGATCTGCGGTACACGCCGTTCTCTCTGACCAAGCTCCGGCGTGGTAGGGCCTATGCCACCTGCTTGCTGCCGCAGTATGGGCATATTCCACCCGCCGCCGCTCACCTAGTTACATCCCGACGACCTCCAGGTATCCCCTCCGGCCTTGCTCCACTGCCCGTCTTCCCACGTCGTTGCATGTGGATCTTCCATAGTTCTTTGCCCAAAACTTAGCTCGCTCGGCGTACTTTCCATATTGCAATCTCGTCCTCTCACTATTTTAGACAAACACAACCGTGTTGTTATCTTCCCTTAGGACAAGGAATATGCTTCTTTTTTGCCGTCGCATGTGTCATCAACTGTTATTGGCCAGTAATGGTTTCCTTTCTACCTCTTTTTTGCAAACAGGGCTATCCATTTCACCTCGTTGCTATTGCAACCTTTTGGTGAACTGCACAAATCAGTTTTTTCTTAAGAGTGTTTTGTGCAGTTCTACCAAAATGTCACACAAGCAACGTCTCTACATTTCAGTGCGGCTGCACAAAGGGAGATTGGTTTTGCTCTATCCTCCTCATCCAACTCCGAGCCTAATCTTCTCCAACTAGTTAGTGTAGCGACCTGACCCAAAATCGGTCAAATCTACGTATGCATACCATCCCAAGATCATCTTTGGTACTCACGAAGACATCGATGAAATAATCAAAGTTCAATCACACCTGAATTTATTACACGTTTCTCATATAGAGTCTTTATTACAAGAGAATAAATTTGGCCAAAGGCCAACTCATGAGAAATAAACTACTAAAGCTGCGGAGCGTAGAAGTAAAGCGAGTCCATCCGACTCAAAGGGCAATCGCCAAGCACGGAGCGTAGCCTCACTCTGATCGAATAAATCTACGCAACATAAGGCGTTGCAGCCGTGTAGGTCAGCTTTTGAATAAGCTGGCAAGTCATGAAGAGAATAACAATAATAAAATTACTAACACTATATGCATTTTGGCTGTGGGGCTCTAAGTTTTATCATTTTGCGAAAAGCAAATTTTTCCCTACTACAATGGACTTGCTTACAAATTACTACAAATTGTTGGTAGTTATTGAGATGGTTCCGCCAACCAAAATCTCATTCCCAAATTATTAAGTCATACACCCTCAAATTAATTCATTAGTTTTAGTGTTGAGATTTCGAATACTTCCAAGTTCCAGAGGCTCAAATTGTCCGTAATCGGGACACGGCTAATCGATTAGATCTTTAACTCTGCAGAGGTTTGCGCACTTTCCCATAAGAATCATTCCCTCCTGTTAAGTCTTAGCACTTCATGGTGTTTGAAGGCGGGATGAATGGAACAGGTCTTCCAAAGAGTTCTTACAGCTCTTGCCGGTACCCATCCAATCCTACCGTTCTTCTACATCTCGTAATACCGTCCAGCCAGCTTCACTACTAAGGTTAACCCAGCCAGAGCCCATAATGGCTTGCAGCTGCACAGGTAAGCTTCCGGTCAATGGGGCATCCATCCGTCTCTTCGTGGCTGGGTGAAGCTTTCCGCAAGATGTCATGGCACTTCTCCATGCATCCGGCCAACCACCGGGTTCTCCAGGTGCCCGTCAACAAATCCTCCACCCGAAGAGTGAATTCAAGTCCATCTTGATCTTGTAGTTCATGGGGTTGTCATCATCATTGACTCTCACATCTTGCTTATGAATTTCACTCAACCAAAACCGTCTCGAGCATAGCAAAATAAACTACTTAGTTAGGGGTCATGGTAACAAGGGATTGGTACATCCTACCACATGATACTACTCAAGAATCATAACTTCAAAATTTCAACTACTGCATGCATGGTGGGGTGGTATAATTTCTAATGCACAAAATCATAGGTATTGAAAATAACATGATCAAAGACTTGCCTTGCTGATGATCCTCGTAAGCTAAAGATTCGTAGTAGCAAGCTTCGCACTCCGGAAACTCTACCGAAACAAACAATAATCACAATAAGCATATAGCATATCATCACTTAACACAATAGCAATAGCATCATAACACACCAAAACAAACAAGTCAAAACCCAAAGGAAAACTCAAAGAAAACCAACTCAAAGTTTTCCTACTTCAAACAACAACTAGAAATAGTTTTATATATACAAAAAATTTCTTAACATAACCTAATCATGGATTTATGTTAACTTAACAGAAAAGAATGCATTAAGCAACTAGGAGCAAAAAGAATCAATTTAAAAGCTATTATAAAACTCCTATTAGGCCTAATTCAATTTCTATTAAGAAAAATAAAATAAAGGTTTTATTTATTATAAATAAAAGTTCATCCTATAAAGTGACAGAAACTATCCTAGAATAATCAATCACATGTGAAAAATAAATTTATTTACTAATTAAAATAATAAGAAAACAGTAGCTAGTTAATTAATTAGGATTAACAAGATTCTGCTTAAAACTAATTTTTTATTAATCCTAAAATACCCAAATTAATTCCTATGGTTAGGTAATGTCAAAACAAAGTTGGGACAAAAATAATCATATAAAAATAATTTTCCTAACTCATTTTATGGCAGATTTACTATTCTGACTAAATCTAAAATAAAGCCAATTTTAATTAGTTTTAACATAGCTAAATATATTTTCTACAGAAACTATAGAAAATTTTCAAACCAACAAAAAAAGAATCACTCAAAAATATTGAGTATAATAAAAGATATGAATTTTTCAAATCTGGAACTATTCTGCTAAAACAGAAAAACGAAAATAAAGAAAAAGGCTAAATGGGCCTAACTAACGCACTGCGCGTAATATAGCTAAACGGGCCCTAGGGTTAAACTGAATCGGACCGGTCTAATAATAAAACCCTAACTAAAATTTAAACCGGAACTAAACCGGCCGAACCGGGTTTTTATTAAAAGAACTTACCCCTTCGGGGGTGTTCTAATCCTAGCCGCACAAAACGAATCGGACGGGGGAGAAGAGCTCCGGTGGCTCACCGGAGTTTGGACGGCGGCGGCGGCTCGGTGGCGAAAAGGCCGCGCCTCCGATCGTCGGGGAGGCGGCGGAGTGGTCCGCGCGAGTGCGCGACGGCGGGTGTTTGGTGGAGTGGGCGAGGCTCGGGAGATCTAGGGCGACGGCGACGATGAAAATGGCGGCGGCGGTGGCTCGGGTCTCCGGCGAGCTCGTGAGGGGAGAGGAGAGGTTCCGGCGAGGTGCGAGGGGGGGGGAATGGGGTGCGGAAGGGCTTTATATAGGCGCCTCGGCTTGGGCAGGAGGCGATCGGGAGGATCGAATCCGGATCCGTCGGGATCCGCGATCGGCGGCGGCGCGGCGAGGCGTGGGCGAGGTTGAAGACGGGGTGGGGTCCGCTTTGGCGAGAGAGAGAGAGGTGCGGCGCGGGCGGTTGGCCGAGCCGAAGCGGTTTTGCGAGGGGTCGGTTGGCGCTGGGCTGGCTCGGCTGGCTCATTGTGGGCAGTGGGCGATGCTTTGGTATTTGGCGCTGGGGGGTTTCCTTTTTCAATTTTTTATTTTTGAAAAACAAAAACAGAGATAAAACATAAACTATAAATATTTTATATAGCACATATATATACCAAAATGATCAGGGAATATTCCTATCATTTGAACATTTTCAAAGGCAAAATCCAAACTTTATAAAATTCATTTTTTTTCAAATTCAAATAAAACTCAAATTTGAATTCAAAACTTTTGGCATTGCTTTACTCTGATATTTTTGGAGTGTCGTGTTTACTCCTCTCATACTTTTGCTTAAGTATTTATCAGGTATAGTTTTTGAAATGATTCCCACTTGCCAAGTTTGAATTCAAATTCCAAAACTCAAAAATCTTCTAAAACTTCAAATGGCACTCAAATTCAAACAGAATGCATAGATGCTTAGCTATAATTGTAAAACATTCCAAATAGGAAATTTGGGATGTTACAAACCTACCACCTTAAGATGAATCTCGCCCTCGAGATTGGGTTAACTAACAAATAGGTGTGGGTGGTCTCGAAGAAGGTCTTCTTCTCGCTCCCGGTGGCTTCTTCCTCGGAGTGGTGACTCCACACACCTTGCAAAACTTGATGGCCTTGTGCGGGTGACTCTGCTCAGATCTCGAGAATTCAGACGGGTTTCTCCTTGTAGGTCAGATCACTTTGTCAAGCTGTATGGCCTCTAGGGGCCTTGTGTCTCTCAACGGAATATCGGCCATGTCGGCATGACACTTCTTCAGCTGAGAAACATGGAAGACATCATGAACTCTGGACAATCCTTCCGGCAATTCCAACTTGTAAGCAACTTCTCCTGTAACCAACCTTTTCTTCAATTCCTGAAAACTGGCTTCACAGTCCTCGGTCCAAACATATTTGGCTTCCTTCTTCAATAGCTCAGTCATGGGCTTGGCAATCTTCGAGAAGTTCTCAATGAACCTCCGATAATATCCTGCGAGTCCGAGAAAACTGCGGATCTCCTTGGTCGAGGTGGGTGACCGCCAATCGGTGGTGATTCAACCTTGGCGGGGTCAATCGCTATTCCTTCTCCTGAAATAACGTGTCCGAGGAATCCGACTTCCTTCAGCCAAAATTCACATTTGCTGAACTTGGCATACAACCGATGTTCTCGAAGCTTCTCGAACTAGACGCAAATGTTCCTTATGCTCTTCCTCGCTCTTGGAGAAAATCAGTATATCATCGATGAACACCACGACAAACTTGTCCAGATATTCCATAAATACCTTGTTCATCAAATTCATGAAGTAGGCGAGCATTAGTCAATCCAAATGACATGACGGTATACTCATATAAACCATACCTGGTAGTGAATGCTGTTTTGGGTATATCCTTTTCACGGATCTTCAACTGATGATACCCTGATCGAAGATCGATCTTAGAGAATACCTTGGCTCCTACTAGCTGATCAAACAAGTCATTAATCATCGGCAGAGGGTACTTGTTCTTGATGGTCACTTCGTTCAACGCACGATAATCCACAACCATCCTCAAGGTTCCATCCTTCTTCTCTACCAAAAGAACTGGGGCTCCCCAAGGTGATGAGCTTGGCCGAATATATCCTTTCTCCAATAACTCATTAATTTGATCCTTGATCTCTTTCAACTCGTTCGGGGGCATCCGATAGGGTCTCTTGGATATTGGGGCTGTGCCGGGCAATAACTCAATCAGAAATTCAATGTCCCTGTCCGGTGGCATTCCTGGTAATTCCTCCGGAAACACATCGGGAAAATCTTGCACTACTGGCACTTCCTCCTGGACAACTCCCGTGAGGGAATGCACCTGATTCTTCATCTGGCTATGCCTGGCTACATACTTGATTCTCTTCTGCTCCGGGGTGGTGAGCAGAATAGACTTCTTGAGCACGATCTATGTTCCCTTCAAACTTCGTCAACCAATCCATGCCTAGGATTACATCCAAGGTCTGGGTTTCCAACACTATGAGGTCTATGGGAAATTTATGATTTCCGATGTTGAGGGTTGCATGACAGCCTAAGCCTGCCATCATTTCTCCTCCCGCGGGCCCGACGCGAAGGGGGCTTCTAAGGGTTTTAGTGGGCAACCCGTACTTTTCCACAACTACCCTTGATATGAATGAATGCGTTGCACCAGAATCAAAGAGTACCAATACTGAACGTGAATTCAATAAAAACTTACCAACCACAGTGTTTGGCTGATCATAGACGTCCTCCACGTCAATGTGGTTCACCTGAGCACGAGGGAAAGGGTTGGGCTTCTTCGCTGAGCTCCCATTGCCGTTTCCATTCCTCTGCTTGGCCTCCGGGCAGTCGGTGGCATAGTGCCCTGTCTTCTGGCACTTGAAACAAGTAATGTGGCTCAGATCCTTCGGAGCCGGGGCAGGACGATGCTGATTGCCATTACCGTGTCCATTGCCATTGCCATTGCCTGACTTGTTGTCCTGGTGGCGGTTGTTCCCATTTCCTCCATGGTTATGTCCTCCATGGTTATGATGGGTATGCCCTCCTGAGTATGGGGCATAACGGGGCTTCTGCTGAGCTCTCGAGTTGTGCTTCCCCTGGCTGTACTTCCGCTTGCGGCTTTCGATCTGCTGCTGCTTGCCTTCAAGTATGACGGCCTTGTCTACCAGCTCCTGGTGGTTGGCGAAGGTAGACACAATAAGCTGCATGCTCAGTTCATCATTGAGCCCCTCAAGGAACTTCTCCTGCTTGGCGGCATCGGTGGCCACAATCATCCGGGGCATAGCGAGCTAGCTTGCTGAACTCATCCACGTACTGCGCCACAGTACGGTTCCCCTGGCGTAAGTTGCGGAACTCACGCTTCTTCAAACTCATGGCTCCAGCTGAAACATGAGCGGTGCGGAAGGCCTGCTGGAACTGATCCCATGTGATGGCACCAATGGGATAAGTGGCGGTGTAGTTCTCCCACCAAGAAGCTGCAGGTCCATCAAGTTGATGTGCGGCAAAGCACACCTTCTCTGCATCAGTGCATCCAACAGTGATTAGCTCTCTTCCGACCTTGCGGAGCCAATCATCGGCCACAATCGGCTCAGTGCTACTAGAGAACATCGGCGGATTCAGCCTCGGGAATCGAGTCAAGTTGTCAACAGGGGGTGGTGGCGGTGGATTGTTGGTGTTGTTGTTCTGATTCTGGATGAGTATCTGCATGAGTGCATTCTGCTGCTGGAGTAGCTGGGTGAGCTCCGGCGGAAAACCAGTGTCACGTCTCGGAGGCATCTGGTGTTTTTGGAGTGGATGAGAAAATTAGAATAGAACAATGGTCTAATGAGAAATAACACTACCCATATGAATGCACAATCATAAACACACCAATCATTTATTCATTCCACTCAAACATGGTTCGATCTCGATTACAAAAGCTCATGACTAATCGAAAATATCGGCCTAACTGATCGACGAAAAAGTAAAATAACATGGTGGTCGACTAGAAGTCTTCATCAATAATCCTTGCGTCCTCTGGTGTGATGTCCTCTGTTGTGGCGCCTCCTCTTGCGGCTTCCTCCAGTGGAACTCCCTTCATAATCCTGATCATTGCTCACGAGAGGTCCGTCATCTCCACTCGGAAAAAGGTCCTCTCCCAAGTCCATCTTTTCCTCTATTGCGGCAAGCTTCATCTTCAGGTCGTCGACTGTCTCCATGAAGTCCGCGATTTCTTCCTCATGATTAAGGAAGTCTGCGTGTGCCTTCTCCTCCAGCCCAGTTCACGGAACAATAGCCTCCGTGTGCCTTGAGTTACGGTAGTCCGGATCTCCCGTTTCTGAGGAGACACTCCAAGTCCTGGACATAAGAGAGAATGGAGTCGTCCTCCACGGTACGGATGATATCTCCATTCCTTGCTCTGCGAGAAACCATGGCGAGGTCTGATAGATCGAGCTCGGCCCTGACTCCTCTCGGAGATGTCCAAGGGCACGATAGATCACCATGTCCTTCCGATGATCCAGTTGAAGTCGGTGAACTCAAAGTCAATAGGCTCCGTGTGTCCTCCGAAGGTTCTCCCGGAATGTGCACTTCAATCCTGCGGCGTGTCCGGAAGTGCATTGGTTGGCTTCCCGTGATCGAGGGAAGAGCAATCTTCAGCTTCTTCACCATCTGGACCAGCTTCTGCCAAGGGCATCGTCTCATCGGGCCGGCAAAACTCGTAGCAAAACTGGGTGAACTCGACGGCCATCTAAAATGTTGAAAATCGTAGAGGAGTCGAGAAATGAACAGGGAGAATTACGGAATGATAAGGATATAAAGTAAATAGTCTCTTCCTATGGCTTTCCGATCCTAGGGGTTACGATCCTACGGTCGTGTGCTCGATACCATCTCAGAGCGACCGACCCAAAATCGGTCAAATCTCGTGTATGCATACCATCCCAAGATCATCTTTGGTACTCACAAGACATCGATGAAATAATCAAAGTTCAATCACACCTGAATTTATTACACGTTTCTCATATAGAGTCTTTATTACAAGAGAATAAATTTGGCCAAAGGCCAACTCATGAGAAATAAACTACTAAAGCTGCGGAAGCGTAGAAGTAAAGCGAGTCCATCCGGCTCCAAAGGGCAATCGCCAAGCGCGGAGCGTAGCCTCACTCCCGATCGAATAAATCTACGCAACATAAGGCGTTGCAGCCGTAGGTCAACTTTTGAATAAGTCGGCAAGTCATGAAGAGAATAATAATAATAAAATTACTAACACTATATGCATTTTGGCTGTGGGGCTCTAAGTTTTATCATTTTGCGAAAAGCAAATTTTTCCCTACTACAGTGGACTTGCTTACAAATTACTACAAATTGTTGGTAGTTATTGAGATGGTTCCGCCAACCAAAATCTCATTCCCAAATTATTAAGTCATAAACCCCTCAAATTAATTCATTAGTTTTTAGTGTTGAGATTTCCGAATACTTCCAAGTTCGGAGGCTCAAATTGTCCGTGAATCGGGACACGGCTAATCGATTAGATCTTTAACTCTGCAGAGGTTTATGACTTTCCCATAAGTATCATTCCTCCTTTTAAGTCTTCGCACTTCATGGTGTTTGAAGACGGGATGAATGAAACAGGGTCTTCCAAAGAGTTCTTCTGGCTACTGCCGGTACCCATCCAATCCTACCGTTCTTCTACATCTCGTAGTACCGTCCAGCCAGCTTCACTACTAAGGTTAACCCACCCAGAGCCCATAATGGCTTGCGGCTGCACAGGTAAGCTTCCGGTCAATGGGGCATCCATCCGTCTCTTCGTGGTTGGGTGAAGCTTTCCGCAAGATGTCATGGCACTTGTCCATGCATCCCGGCCAACCACTGGGTTCTCCAGGGGGCCCGTCAACCATCCTCCACCCAGTAGTGAATTTCGAAGTCCATCTTGATCTTGTAGTTCATGGGGTTGTCATCATCATTGACTCTCACATCTTGCTTATGAATTTCACTCAACCAAAACCCGTCTACGAGCATAGCAAAATAAACTACTTCGTTCCAGGGTCATGGTAACAAGGGGATTGGTTCATCCTACCACATGATACTACTCAAGAATCATAACTTCAAAATTTCAACTACTGCATGCATGGTGGGGTGGTATAATTTCTAATGCACAAAATCATAGGTATTGAAAATAACATGATCAAATACTTGCCTTGCTGATGATCCTCGTAAGCTAAAGATTCGTAGTAGCAAGCTTCGCACTCCGGAAACTCTACCGAAACAAACAATAATCACAATAAGCATATAGCATATCATCACTTAACACAATAGCAATAGCATCATAACACACCAAAACAAACAAGTCAAAAACCAAAGGAAAACTCAAAGAAAACCAACTCAAAGTTTTCCTACTTCAAACAACAACTAGAAATAGTTTTATATATACAAAATTTTCTTAACATAACCTAATCATGGATTTATGTTAACTTAACAGAAAAGAATGCATTAAGCAACTAGGAGCAAAAAGAATCAATTTAAAAGCTATTATAAAACTCCTATTAGGCCTAATTCAATTTCTATTAAGAAAAATAAAATAAAGGTTTTATTTATTATAAATAAAAGTTCATCCTATAAAGTGACAGAAACTATCCTAGAATAATCAATCACATGTGAAAAATAAATTTATTTACTAATTAAAATAATAAGAAAACAGTAGCTAGTTAATTAATTAGGATTAACAAGATTCTGCTTAAAACTAATTTTTTATTAATCCTAAAATACCCAAATTAATTCCTATGGTTAGGTAATGCCAAAACAAAGTTGGGACAAAATAATCATATAAAATAATTTTCCTAACTCATTTTATGGCAGATTTACTATTCTGACTAAATCTAAAATAAAGCAATTTTAATTAATTTTAACATAGCTAAATATATTTTCTACAGAAACTATAGAAAATTTGCAAACCAACAAAAAAGAATCACTCAACAATATTGAGTAGAATAAAAGATATGAATTTTTCAAATCTGGAACTATTCTGCTAAAACAGAAAAACGAAAATAAAGAAAAAAGGCTAAATGGGCCTAACTAACGATCGCTGCAGCGTAATATAGCTAAACGGGCCCTAGGGTTAAACTGAATTGGGCCGGTCTAATAATAAAACCCTAACTAAAATTTAAACCGGAACTAAACCGGCCGAACCGGGTTTTTATTAAAAGAACTTACCCCTTCGGGGGTGTTCTAATCCTAGCCGCACAAAACGAATCGGACGGGGGAGAAGAGCTCCGGTGGCTCACCGGAGTTTGGATGGCGGCGGCGGCTCGGTGGTGAGTGCGTCGACGGCTCCGGTCGTCGAGGAGGGCGGCGGAGTGGTCCGGGGTGGAGGGGCGAGGCGGGGGTGTTTGGTGGAGTGGGCGAGGCTCACAGGAGATCTAGGGCGGCGGCGACGATGAAAATGGCGGCGGCGGTGGCTCGGGTCTCCCATGAGCTCGTGAGGGGAGAGGAGAGGTTCGGTGAGGTGCGAGGGGGGGGGTGCGGGAGGTCTTCATATAGGGGCGCCGACTTGGGCAGGAGGCGATCGGGAGGATCGAATCCGGATCCGTCGGGATCCGCGATCGGCGGCGGCGCGGGCGTGGGCGAGGTTGAAGACGAGGTGGGGTCCGCTGGCGAGAGAGAGAGAGTCTTGTGGCGCGAGCGGTTGGCCGAGCCAAGCGGTTTCGAGGCGTCGGTTGGCGTTAGCAGCTCGGCGAGCTCATTGGTCTGGCCAGTGGGCACTGGTGGGGGGCAGACGATGCTTTGGTGGCGCTGAGGCGTTTTCCTTTTTAAATTTTTATTTTTTGAAAAACAAAACAGAGATAAAACATAAACTATAAATATTTTATATAGCACATATATATACCAAAATGATCAGGGGAATATTCCCTATCATTTGAACATTTTTCCAAAGGCAAAATCCAAACTTTATAAAAATTCATTTTTTTCAAATTCAAATAAAACTCAAATTTGAATTCAAAACTTTTGGCATTGCTTTACTCTGATATTTTTGGAGTGTCATGTTTACTCCTCTCATACTTTTGCTCAAGTATTTATCAGGTATAGTTTTTGAAATGATTCCCACTTGCCAAGTTTGAATTCAAATTCCAAAACTCAAAAATCTTCTAAAACTTCAAATGGCACTCAAATTCAAACAGAATGCATAGATGCTTAGCTATAATTGTAAAACATTCCAAATAGGAAATTTGGGATGTTACAGTTAGTCTTAAGAGAGACTGCAAAGGTGACTGGCTTCTATTTGTGTGTTTATTGTTTCATCAGCAATCCTCTATTATCGCAATCACACTTAATATCTTTGGGATAGGGACGCTCAGCTCTATTTTAGTGGAACTGCACAAAATGATCGGAATGTTGCATGCTCTAGACATCTACTTTTTTTTCCAACATGACTTGTTGATTTAGACAAAGCTGGGGGGACGTTGCTGCCAATGAAAGCATGGATCAATTTTAATTTAACACCTTCTCACAACTTTGTCTTCAGTTGTGATGTAAATATTAGCTCTGATTAGCAAGGAAGTTAGTTTTTTATTGTTTCCGAAAGAGCATCGATGGCAAGACACACGAAACAAAAGCTGAAAGCTCACACCATTGTACAATTTCATGTCGCTGGAAAATTATTTGTATAGTACGTCAATTATGTAAACAAATGCTGGAAGCTTGATAGCATTGCCAGAAGCCTCTTCAGCATCCGGGTCCATGTGCCATGCACAAAATTATAATCCTTCGTTCCTAAATATTTACCTTTTTACAAATTTCAAATGGGCATATTTTAGAGTGTAGATTCACTCATTTTGCTTTGTATGTGTACTCCCTCCGTTCCTAAATATTTGTCTTTATAGAGATTTCAACAAGTGACTACATACGGAGCAAAATGAGTGAATCTACACTCTAAAATATGTCTATATACATCCGTATGTAGTAGTTCCATTTGAATCTCTAAAAAGACAAATATTTGAGTAGTCACTCGTTGAAATCTCTAGAAAGACAAATACTCCGGAGTATATTTAAGAACCGAGGGGGTAGTGCACAGCCGCATGGGAGACTCAGACCGGTCGTTGCGCTGCATTAATAGTGAGTAATGAGCAGTCAAATCATAAGCCCCATCTTTCCCACTGTAAGTTGCTCGGAAGAAGCAACCATCAATACGCTCTTCTTTGAATCCGCTCATACTACTCCATCCGTCACTGTTTATAGAGCGCGCTTCAGAAAAAGAGAAAATCTCTGGGACCAAGGCGACTAGCGATCGGCCTGAAAAATAGCATTGGTAGTTATAGTGCGGTGTCTATTACTAGAGGAAATAATGCGTATACACATGCATGCAGTGCTTCCACCCCGGGTACACACATGCATGCACTTACTCCACTCCATAGTACTACATCGAGAGAAAATTGCGGTTACCACGCCCTAATTAATTGAGCATTAAACCAAATGCGTCTAAAGTCTCTCTGGTGGTGGAAATGCATTGAGAGAAATGCATCATAATGAAGCGCTACACATAAACTGTGACGGAGGGAGGAGTAGTATGAAGGTGCAAAACCAAAATGCGTGTATGGCGGTCGGTCAACGCACCTCCTCTTGGCATATCACTGACATGTGGGACCGGAGTGTGAGCAAACCGATCTCAATTGACGGCAAAATGGCCAACCCGCCGTTCCTTGAGAGAGAAGAGGAGCGAGAACACACAGACGGGCTTGCACGGAGGCCAAGATATATTCGAGCATGGTTGATCGATATCATCATTACATGTTGGGCTGCCGTTTTCCGCCCTTCTCCGGAATAAATGTGTACTTTACCAGAGATTTAAAAAAAATAAGAGTACAGAGGCTCCACCATGCGGTTCTAGTAGTAGTACTACTCATACTACTAAACCTTGCGCTTGGCTCTTCGCCTCTCCGTGAAGTCGAACAAGATGGTACTCCGCATGTTCGGTACTACAGTATATGCCTCTGGCAATTTGACACCGAATGAACTGATGCATGTCCACCGCCTGGGCGAGGGTACGTTGCATTAGTCAAAAGGCGTAAGTGAGCTTCACCTTGTCCTGCAAGCTTCTCCTCGTACTGTGAGTTGACGGGACACACCAACAAGTAGTGCTAGTCCATACTCCCTCCTTTCCGGTTAATATGGATTAATCTTTTTTGCGGGTAAATGAGAGAGCTTTATTCATATATAAGCATTCTTAGGACGATCAGCCAAGACACTGGTCACTAGGAAGCGAGGTACCCCGCAAAAAAAGAAGTAGGAAGCGAGGTGTTTCATCAAGCCAGCTCTCGGCCACATTCAAAGTGCAACAAGCACGGTTCGCACAAAGATGCGCCGCAAGGTTTGCTGACCTGCTTACATGCTGAATAACCTAAAAAGAGGAAATATTACTGAGCGCTCCTATTTGTAATAGGATATGAGCCAGAATTAAGCGAGAATTGTGGCGAGTGTTCCATGCAATCAACTTCCATTATCACATGCGAGAACCCTCGAAGAGAACCAAATGTGTTGACGATTGCTTTATCACATTTTAAAAATATAATAAGAGTGCAGACGCTCCTCC
Organism: Aegilops longissima; assembly: GCA_021605205.1. Classification (NCBI taxonomy): domain Eukaryota; kingdom Viridiplantae; phylum Streptophyta; class Magnoliopsida; order Poales; family Poaceae; genus Aegilops; species Aegilops longissima. Next base: position 391,414,356 of record CM038678.1, on the reverse strand, counting down.
ATCCGGTTCCTAGTACTAGTATAGTAGTACATACCTCTATAGACTATAGTAGTAGTAGTAGTACTAGTAAACTTTGTGCTTGGTTTTTCGCCTCTTCGGGAAGTGCAACAATAATAGTACTACTAGTATAGTGTATGCTTCTGGCAATCTGACACCGAATTAACTGTTGCACATCCACTGCCTGAGCGAAGGACAGCTTGCATTAGTCAAAATTTTCTCCTTGTCCTGCGAACCACCGTGCGCAAGCTTCTCCCGTCCTGCAAGCTTCTCCTCGTTCGGCAAGTTGACAGGACACAGCAAAGTAATGCTAGTCCATACTGCCTCCTCTCCGGTTAATATGGCTTAATTTCAAATGAGAAAAATACAATGTCTATCACTGTATATTTGTAAAAATACGGTTAGTGGACTTCATAATACACTCATTGCGCTCAATATATACATTTTCCGGTGTTTATACGGTCACTAGCTCACCCTGGCTGAGTATGTGTGTGCATGCACGTGTAGGTTGAGCACTTGAGCGTGACCGTGTGTGTTTCGTCGTGTGCTCGTACATGCATGCATTAAGGCGTCATACATGATTTTTAAGGCCCATGTGTACATGTATTTGCTGCATACACGTAGGGGGGGGGGTACGTGTATGGGCCACTAAAGGAGCAATCAAATCACACAGTAAGTTAGTCGGAAGAAGCAACCATCATTTCACTCTTGAATGACGCGTACGCAATATAAAATGGTTGATATGGAGAGAAAAAGAAAACCACTATATATAAACTAGCAGGAGCCTAAGCTACAAGCCTGCTTGCTTGGGTTGCTCTCTTCACAAGCATAGAACGACGGTGGCCACACCGCTCGTCACATATCCGGCCTGATCCCACGGCTGGGGGAAGGGAACAATGTTCTGCGTAGACGCGGTCGACATCGGCGAGGGAGAAAATCCACAGTCAGTGCGTCCCAATCAGGGGTCACCGCGGTATGGGCCGATGCCGCGTCCCAACCGCCCTTCTAGCTACAGCCCAACGTCCCAGGTAGTCCATCTTCCTTTTGGAGCCGGCTTGCTCCACTGCCGCAGCTCCCCACGTAGCTCCATCTCCATGTCGATCTTTCTCTACTTCTATCGGCTTCTACTTGTGATGAGTTTATGTCTCATGAACTAGTGCCAGTACTATTATTCTAATCACACTTCTTCAATATCTTTGCCATCAGGGATGCTCAGCTCGATTTTAGTGGAACTGCACAAAAGCATCGTATGATCCGAGGGTGCCATACGTGTTTCCTTCGACAGTTCTACGGCCAGGAAATTAAATCATGTTTAGGGTTTAGGGTTTAAGTCTTAGTGACCCCATCAGTAGTTTTTCTTTCGTACACGCTCTCACAACTTTTGTCTTTAGTTGTGAAGTAAATATTGGCTATGATCTGTGAATCATTGAGATGCATCAGCATGCGTGTTAGTTTTCCTTTGTATTTGATGGAATGTTGTAACGGAGCAACCTTGGAGTAGGAATGAAAATGGAGTGGAAAGTTTCTATTTTTCCGGAGAAAAAATGGAAACGGAGAGAAACCAATGTTTCGTTTTGTTGGATCGCGCCATCGAGCAAAACCAACGTTTAAATCACGTCTGTCGCCTTCGTGTCTCACCCTCCTCCACAGCTCGACCCCACACGGTCTCTCGGCATGCCACTCACTGCAAACCGAGTATACGATAATTTTCCTGCCTGCTTGTCGATGGACCGAGCCATGGAGTTACTACTGGAAGAGATTGACGAGTTGGGGGAGGACAACTAGCTGTAGCACGGACTCCCAAGAACTTTTTACATGCATGTTGTGGCCGACTATTGCGACCTTTGAACGCGGAGCAGTCGCGTGCACCAGGAAGCGGCGCGGGCGAGGCTCTCTCGGCCGACGCGCCGCTTCAATGCCGGCGCCAGTGAGAGGTCGCGTCCGCTCTAGCCGGGCATGAATGCGGCACTGACCGTTTCGGGCGGGAAGCACGCGCGGGTGATGAAGAGGGTTCGGGTTGGTCAGGAGCTCTGTTGCAAAAGGTAGTGCCTAGGAGGCACTTAGGCATGCCTAGGCGCTAGGCGATGGCCAAATGCCTCGCCTAGGGCATAAATGGTAGTCTAGGCAGTGCATGCAACAAATTGTTTACCCAAGCGAGAAATCATGCCATATTGCACTGAAATGCCAAACATCACATATTCAAATGGTAGTGGCTGGTACTTAACTTAGTTATCTGCCTAAATTAACATCAAGACACATATAATAACCAAAATACACCACGATAGTAGAATCTATATTACCGCCTAGGCTGCGCCTAGGGCGCTTAAGCACCGCCTAGGCACTAGACAAAGGTAAACCGCCTCGCTTACGCCTACCGCTTTTTCCAACCTTGGTCAGGAGCGGCCGTGGCAGCGGTCCGGACGCCCGCAAACAAGAGATGTTGTACGTTAATATTGTCGTGTATATAATTAACAACGTAAATAAGGTGCCAGTTGGACAAATATGATTGGAGATGGAGATGGAAATGGAATTTTACGTAAACACAGATATGCATGTCTATGTCTATGTGTGTGTGCGCGACGACTCTCGCGACCTAGAAGCGGGGGCGTGTTTTTGATCGAGTTTTCTTTCTTGGTACAAATTGTTCGCCAGTTTTCGTTTCTTTTTTTCGGGAACACGCGTATTCTATTTAAAACCACTGCTATGGAGAGATTGTTTTACTCCATTATAGCCTCTTATTTGATAGAGTTTCTCGCATCTCACTCTCCCACCCTCTCCATATCAAAACAAGATGACAGTGTCCACACTATCTCTCACCTCACTGGTGGTCACAGATCCGGCCGAATCCCGTTCGCCGCGGGAGGTGAGGATGTGCACCGTTGACGTTGTCGCCGTCGGCGATGGAGGAAGCCGATGCGCACCATCCTCTCGAAGCCGGCGCTGGCGCGGACGAAGGTCCTCCGCGCCCTTGTTCGCTATCGTCGTGTGGGCAGATCCCGCCCGCCCGCCTAAGCGACATCTCGCCCACCTGAGGTATAACTTCTTGTACTGGTCCAGCTCCGCAGGTTTTCTTCTATGTGACTAATCCCCAGCTCCCCATGTATAGTAGCTAGGGTTCGTCGGCTGGTCCAACATCACCTACTATTATAGAGGAAATGCCACTCGAAAATTTGTCCTGATTTATGCCTCGGTGGAGGTATACATGTTGTTTCAACAAAAAGTACATGGTGGTTGTGCGGTCATTGTCCATATGCTCGTATTGCTGCTGCTAATCTAATACTATCACTAGTTAAATGAAGAAATGCTTTTATTTTCTCGGGTATCCTGGTTTAGTTCCCATCAAGATAATCATGATGCTTCTGTTTGTTGGTGTACTTTTCATAATTCTTATTGACAATTGAGATGTCGTTGTTAATCTTGTAAAACAAAGTAACAACACTATATCCCTTTTTATATTTTTGGAAACAGCGATCGTATCTCCATACCGGGCATGTCTTCCTCAATTTTAGTGGAACTGCACAAAATTGGATGGCCATTGTTGTTCCACCTCATCGTCCTCCCGCCACGTGGTTCTTCCTTCCTCAAGCTTGACTACGAGAAGAAATGCAGACCACGGTGAGGATTTGTCGAACTTCATAGGTGCCTCACCCAAACTTGATGCCAAATGGATGATGCATCACCACGATGACCTATCGATGCTCATGGTTGCGCCTCATGGTTGCGTCGGCTGGTGAAGCTGATCGATTTTCAATGAAAAACAAGTTGTCTTCCATCAGTGCTCTTTGCTTGTTACCCACAAATATGATATCCTTCGTCAGTTCACCTTGGTTGCGTTGGAGACGCGGTCGTCTTTCACGTTGGTGCAATTTTATCACACAATTGGCTATGAACCAAATGTTTCCTCGAAGAAGGATCGACGTTGGTACTAAGAGCATAAGTTTTGTATTGATTTCTAAGCCTTCTCACAACTTTGTCTCCAGCTCCCCTGTAATTTTATTTGTCCAGCTATTAACTTTGATTAAAAAATGGTGTGGACTAAAAACCCGGATGGACGTAGTAGCCCTCCATTTTTATTTACTCTGCATATTAGATTTGACTGAAGTCAAACATTGTAAAGTTTGACCAAGTTTAGGCCGAACACAACAAACCATAATTATTAGAGAGTGCAAACTGTACATACTCTCAAACCTTTCCGATAATTGAAATTAAAATTCTTTATTTGTACACGCTCTCACATGTTTCCGATAATTTGGCGCATGTGTGGTTGTTCACTTAAGGGAGGGTAGTGTACCGCACGTGAAGGACAGGAAGTGCGACCAGGACACGTGGATCGTTAGTTCATCGGAAGTACTCCCTCCGTTCCTAAATATTTGTCTTTCAAGTGGTTTGCAATGGACTACCACATACGGATGTATATAGACATTTTTTACAGTGTAGATTCACTCATTTTGCTCCGTATGTAGTCATTTGTTGAAATCTCTAGAAAGACAAATATTTAGGAACAGAGGGAGTAGTAGTTTTCTTCACTGGTACGTTAAATAAAGAGTTTCATTTCGTACTTACACAATTTAAAACGATTGTTATGGAGAGAATAATAAAACCACTCCACTATATATTAGTCATATACACGAGTACTATATGGACGCAGCTTCATTGACTTTAGTGCACCTGCCTTTGGGTTTATGACAGGTGGGCCCAAAATGTGGCTGGCCCACCATCATACAGCCCAAAAGCAAGTGCAAGATTAAAACCGGAGCTCAGTCCGTACTACAATATATATATAAGCTGGAGCCTCAGCGGTTGTTCGCTAGGGTTTGCACTCTCCACACTCTCGCCACACTACATATATATATATATATACACGCTGGAGGCTCAGCGTTCCTTTGCTAGGGTTTGTTATATTCACTGTCTCTCACCCTCTTCACCGGATCTAAACAAGACTGCGTTGTGGCCTCTGTCTCTCTCACCCCCCTCACAGCTGGTGTTGGGGATATAACTATTTCTGTAAGCCGCCCATGAGGGGCCGGGTTACGTAAAGAGGGATTCATCAGAAGAAGCCCAAGACCAAGCATGTATGGCGGTTCAATAAAGGGTCTAAGGTGTAACGCCCCGGATTCGATGCGCCAGGTGTCTTCCAGTTATTCGCCGTCGTTGCCATGTCATTTGCTTGCATGTTGCATTTTGCCATGTCATCATGTGCATCGCATTGGCATACGTGTTCGTCTCATGCATCCGAGCATTTTCCCCGTTGTCCGTTTTGCAATCCGGCACTCCTATGTTCCCCGGCGTCCCCCTTTTGTCTCTCGTTGTGAGTGGGTGTTAAACTTTCTCGGAATGGCCCGAGGTTTGCCAAGCGGCCTTGGTATAGCACCGATAGACCGCCTGTCAAGTTTCGTGTCATTCGGAGGTCGTTTGATACTCCAACAGTTAACCGGGTAACCGCAAAAGCCCCCTTCTCTTTGCAGCCCAACACCCCTTCCAAAATGGCCCAAAACCCAGCAAACTCCCTCCATGCTCTCGGTCGTTCGATCACGATCGTGTGGTAACCGCACCTCATTTGGACTCTCCTAGCTCCCTCTACCTATTTAAACACCTCCCCCTCCTCTGATCCCGGGTCCAAACCCTAAAAATCGCCCTCCACCTCACCCCGACCAATCCGGCCTCGCCACCTCAGCGCCGCCGCCTCGCGCTTATCGCCGCTTGCCACGTGGCCTTCCGCTGCCGTCCGCGCCCGCCCGGCCAGCAACCCGCCCGCCTCCCCGCGCGCCCGCCAGCCCAGCCGGGCCTCGCCTCTGCCGCCCGCGGTTCCCAGCGCCCCGCCCGCCTCTCCTCCGCCCGCCGCCGCCTCCCGCCCCGCCGCCCGCCTCAAGCTCCGCCGCCGTGTGGTGCAGCGCCCCAAGCCGCCTCCGGTCGATCCGGACCGCGCCGTCCCGGATCCGGCGCCCCCCTCGCCGGCCCCCGCCCCGGCGACCTCCCCTTCCTCGTCTCCGGCCATCTCCCCCGTCTCCGGCGTGTTCTCCGGCGAGTTCTGCCTCGCCTCGATATCCGTGCAGATCTGAGGTTGACCTCCAGATTTCTCTAAGTCCCCGAATTGTTGCATATTATCATGCCATGTTCATCGCATCATAACTTGCTGCATACTGCTCCGTTTCGTGCGTGTAATATGTCGAATTGTTTGTCTCAACGAGTACATCATTCCATCCCATTGCATCATATTCATTTGAGCTCATCTTGATGCCTGAATCATCGTTGCAAGAGTGCTATATGATGATAATCTGCTGAAACTGTTATAACTTGATGATTTGTCATTTTTGTTGCATTTGATGTGTGCATCTTATGAGGATGAGCTCTACATGTGTTTTGTGCTACATCATGCCATCTTTACAGTGGTGCCATCCATGGATTTTTGTGGGTCTTGTAGTGAGTGCATCGAGCTTGTTAAGTAGGGTACTTGTTGTTGCTGTTTTCCTGACAGATTCTGTTATATTTTGTTGCTATGTAAACCTGCTGCTACAAGTCATTCTATGCATAATCTGGAGATGTTCACTAAGGATGTTTTGTTACACATGTCATGCTCTATCCATCCATGCCCCTGGTTGCATTTATAGCTTGTTGTAGCTTGTTGAAATCTTGCTCTCAAATTGCTAAATAATGTTGCTGTCAACCTGTTAACTTTAAGTTCAGTTTTGCCATGAGCTTTGCTAGTGATCCATGCACCCTATGAACTTGTTCTTGCCATGTTTAGTTTCATAAACATGTCTTCTTACTGTTGGTTGCCTTTCCATGTCATGTATTGCTCTGTGGTGAGTGGTTCAAGCTCATCAACATGCCTACTTATCGTTGTTCCTGCCATGTTTAAATCTGTAATATAACTTGCTATGTTTACATGGGTGCCATCATATCTTCTGATCCTTTTTGGCTCATGGTCACTAAAGGATATTTGTTCTATGCAATTATTATATTTATGCCATGCCTTTGTTTGCCATGATAAGTTCCTGTAACATGTTTTTGGATAGCTCTAAACATTGCAACCTGATGTTATTTCTGCAAAGTCTGAAACTGTTAGTATTTGCAATCTTGCCATGTCATTTTGAGCATGTTCTAGTGATTTCTGGAGATAGCTCAGTGTTCATGTTTTGTCGTGCTTTACCTCTAAATCATGTCCATGCCTTTTGTTTTCACGTTGAGATGCTGTAGCATAGTGTTTTGATGCTTGCAACATGCCTAGTTGCTGTTTTGGACAGATTGTTGTTATGTCTTGTATAGAGTGTATGTGTTGAACCGTTGCTCCGTTTTGAGTGTGCTCTATATGAAACTTACTTGATTTTGCATGTAGTTTTATATTATCATGTTGCATCCTTGTTTTGAGGTGTTTGTTTGATGTTTGAATGCATTTTGCATCAATGCCATGCTTATCTTGTTTTGCTCATATCTTCTAGGTCGTAGCTCCGAATTTAATGAACTTTATATGTAACTTGACTAGAATTTCGTGTAGATCATTGTGGTGCATCTTAACTTGATGTTTAACAACTTGAACATAAGGTTTATTCAGATCTGGACCAATTTCGAAATTTGCATATGAGGACTTACCGGAATTGTTATATGTTGTTCCCGGCCTCATTTAAACTTGCTTTGATGTGTTGCTCTTGTTTGCATCATCTCTTGCCATGAGTAGCTTCATGTAGATTTGTCATGCATCATGCTTGTTGTGCATCATGTCATGTATATGTGTGGTGTGTTTACCTTGTTGTGTGCTTCTTCTCGATAGTTCCCGTTTCGTTGCGATCGTGAGGATTCGTTCGTCTACGCTTGGTTCGACTTCGTGGCTTCATCTTCTTCATGGACTCGTTCTTCTTCCTAGCGGGATTTCAGGCAAGATGACCGCTACCCTGGATCTCACTACTATCATTGCTATGCTAGTTGCTTCGTTCTATCGCTTTGCCGTGCTACCTATCTCTTGTTGCTCAAGCCTCCAAAATTGCCATGAACCTCTAACCTTTGACACCCTTCCTAGCAAACCGTTGTTTGGCTATGTTACCGCTTTTGCTCAGCCCCTCTTATAGCGTTGCTAGTTGCAGGTGAAGATGAAGATTGCTCCATGTTGGATTATGTTCATGTTGGGATATCACAATATCTCTTATATTATTAATGCACCTATATACTTGGTAAAGGGTGGAAGGCTCGGCCTTATGCCTGGTGTTTTGTTCCACTCTTGCCGCCCTAGTTTCCGTCATATCGGTATTATGTTCCCAGATTTTGCGTCCCTAACGCGGTTGGGTGATTTATGGGACCCCCTTGACAGTTCGCTTTGAATAAGACTCCTCCAGCAAGGCCCAACCTTGGTTTTACCATTTGCCTCACCACCACCTACTTTCCCTTGGGAGTAATTAACCCAAGGGTCATCTTTATTCAGCCCCCCGGGCCAATGCTTGTCTAAGTGTTGGTCCAAACTAGAGCACCGTGCGGGACCATCCCTTGGCAACTTGGGTTACGTCGGTACCTGTACGCTTAGCTTATCCGGTGTTGCCCTGAGAACGAGATATGTGCAGCTCCTATCGGGATTGTCGGCGCATCGGGCGGCTTTGCTGGTCTTGTTTTATTACTGTCGAAATGTCTTGTAGCCGGGATTCCGAGACTGATCGGGTCTTCCCGGGGAGAAGGAATATCCTTCGTTGATCGCGAGAGCTTATCATGGGCTAAGTTGGGACACCCCTGCAGGGTATAAACTTTCGAGAGCCGTGCCCGCGGTTATGTGGCAGATGGGAATTTGTTAATATCCGGTTGTAGTAAACTTGAAGTAAACTCTTCTAAAATACACCAACCGTGTGCGTAACCGTGAGTGTCTCTTTTCGGGGTTGATCGAGAGGAGAACACGGTTTCTGGGTTATGTCTGACGTAAGTAGGAGTTCAGGATCACTTCTTGATCATTGCTAGCTTCACGACCGTTCCGCTTGCTCTCTTCTCTCTCTTATTTGCGTTGGTTAGCCACTATATATGCTTAGTCGCTGCTGCAACCTCACCACTTTACCCCTTCCTTTCCCATTAAGCTTTGCTAGTCTTGATACCCATGGTAATGGTATTGCTGAGTCCTCGTGGCTCACAGTTTACTACAACAACAGTTGCAGGTACAGGTTTGCGATGATCATGACGCGAGAGTGATGTTTGCTTGTTTTGGAGTTCTTCTTCTGCTTCTTCGATCAGGGGATAGGTTCTAGGTCGGCAGCCTGGGCTAGCAGGGTGGATATTGTTTGAGTTTCTGTTTATGATTCATCCGTAGTCGGATGTTGATCTTGTATGTTGTATTGTTGTTTTCATGTGAACATTGTATGTATTGGATGTATCCCCACTATTATGTAATGTTGATGTAATGATATCCACCTTGCAAAAGCGTCTTCAAGATGCGCTTCTATCCTTGGTGGGACCTTCGAGTTCCTTTAGGATAGGGTCGCATTTTGGGCGTGACATAAGGCCCACAGGCGACTTAAGGCCCGCAGTGGTAAACCGCCATAATGGCATGACTTGTACCATAAGGTAGAATTAACTAGTCACCGAGCCGGACATTGTTTATGAGCCGGCCGGGACTATGTAGGCCGCAGGGCGTCAACCCGTGTATTAAGGGGACGATCCGTTGGTGGCTTAGGGCAAGAAACATCTCATCGAGAGCCGGGCATAGCGTATCTTGCTCCCTGGTTATCGAAACCTCAGCAATACCAACCCAACTAGACGTAGGCTTTACCTTCACCGTAAGGGGCCGAACTAGTATAAAACCTCTCTCGTGTCCCTTGTCCCGTTAACCCCTTTAAGCTTCCTAGTTGCGATGGCTCCACGACTAAGTCCTTGCAAGAGGACATCTGTTGTGACAATTCCACGACAGTTGGCACCCACCGTGGGGCCAGCGCACGGTGGATTTGAGTTCTTGAAGGGCAATTTCAAAGGGCTCAAGGGATACGCGGTGGGCCGAATGACCAAGAGTCGTCGCGGTAAGATCTACATCGACGACGAAGGCCGGGGCCCCGACGCCGGCTCAATTGAGTACGGATACCGGGTCCCCTTCGGCGGAATCCACGTCTTCATCGGCTGGATTGGTGAGCCGGGCCCTGAGCCGGACAACTGCACCGACCTCGTCGAGACGGCTTAGTGTGCGAGACCCGCCCGAGCTCAACCCATCGTAAAGCGTGCCTTCGTGGGTTGCATCCACGGAGAGGAACTTTCTGAAGGATCTGTAGATGGTGGTGAGACGGTCGTCCACTTGGATGGTGATTCGTCCACTGGTGAAACAGATTCGATGTATCAACTGCAAGATGGCAGGCTTGGGGGCTATTCCGATGGCAGCAATATTCCGGACCCCTTTGAGCCGCCAAGCTGGGTAGGAGTCTTCATGGCTGGTACTCAACCCGGTCAAAACTCTACAGCTGCAGGAGCGATAACGTCTGGGTCAGGAGCGGCCGGGGCAGGAGGCCTTGCGCACCTGCCGGCTCAGGTGCTGATAGATCTCATGGACAAGTTGACGGCCCTGTTAACCGCCACGGTTATTCCTTCAAGTCAAGATGAGCACGATGCGGAGGTGGCACAGGTACGTGAGGAAATAGCTCGGGCCAAGGAGGCCTTAGCAGCTGAGGATATCAGATTGGCTACAGAACGGGCGGCTTTGGATGCACGGGCCCAGCAGCTCCAGTCCGAGGCTTTCCAGCTTACGATGAGCCTGAACGCGTCTAACGAGGTGACGAGGAGGAGACACAGAAAACTCAATCCCGTTTGCCTCCGGTTTATGATCCTCGGAACCTTTTCGCGACACCCGGAGCCGGCCCTAGTAACCCGCCAGAAGCAAATCAATTCATGACATCCGGAGCAGGGGGACCGGTTCAGCCTCGGGTGATGGCACCGCCTCATGGGAATATGGCCCCGCCCCGCTACGTACCAACACCACCGGGTCACTTTTCTAACCCCATGGAGAACTTGATTGCAGGATCAGCATGTTTGGCGGCTCTCCCAGTGGACGGGGACGATCCAACAGCGGTGGAAACGCGACAGACCAGAGAACTCGTCCAGATGGCTCTGGCTCAGCAGGAGGCTTATTCCTATAGTCGGGACAGGATTCATTCAACTCCTCGCCCAAGCCGGAGCCCGAGTTACAGCAGGCACATGGAGTCAGAAGCTTTGTCAAGCAACGCCCAGCGCCGTAACCAGCCTGGCGGGTATAACCCAGTGCAAGACCGGATACGTCAGGAGGACGAGCGGGCGGCTCAACTGGCGGCTCAGCAGACGGCTCATCAAGCCTTCCCGGATTATCCAACGACTTCTGTTGAGGCAGGAGTGGCCACCAGAACCGGCAGTTTTCCTTGTTTGGTGCCGGCTTTACGTAATGTGCGTCTGCCTAAGGATTTTCAAGGGACCCCGAATGGTGCCAAATTATACGGCCGACTTACAGCCTGGGGCGTGGATCGAAAGCTATGAGATGGCTATGGAGCTGTTGGAGGTCAGTGACGCGGCAATGGCTAAGTACTTCACCATGATATTGGATGGAACGGCCCGCTCTTGGTTAAAGGGCCTGCCGCCTAATTCCATCGGCTCATGGGCGGAATTAAAAGCCCGGTTCATTCAGAACTTCAAAGACACCTGCAAGCAGTCCATGTCAATTGTGGACTTGACTAACTGTAAACAAGAGGAGGGTGAATCTACCACTCATTGGGTGCGCCGGGTCAAAGAGATAATACATTCGTCTGACAAGATGGATGCCGGTTCTGCAGTTTTAATGTTGGAGAAAAATTGTCGATTTGAACCGCTGAGACAGAAGCTGGGGCGCCTCAAGCATGATTGTAATGACATGGGTACGCTGATGGCGGCTTTAGTCAAATACGACGATTCTGATAGTACCAAGGATCTCGCGTCTGATGAGGAAAAGACAGGGAAGGGAAAGAAGAACGGCAATGGAAAGGGTCAGCAGCATAACCCGATGAATCAAGGAGGCAATAAGAGTAAGGCCGAGGTAACCCGGAGTTTGTGGCCAACGCCAATGCGCATGGTAACAATCAGAGACGCAAGGGGAAACCGCCCCCTCGATCTGGCGGGTTAGGTCCATCTCTTGAGGAGCTACTCAATGGACCCTGTCCGAGACACGGCACCCGGGAGAGGCCGGCTACTCACTTATGGAAGGATTGCACGATCATGAAGGCTTTTAAGAATTCCAACATGTTCGATGGTAATCATGGGTCAGGTGGCGGCTCAGGAGCCGGCGGTTTTCATGGCCCGGGTGGTGGTTCAAATTCCGGCTTTCAGGGAAACCAAGGTGGATATAGTCAGCAGCAGTCTGGTCAAGGAAGTCAGCAGCAGCAGTCGGGTTATTAGAGCAATCCAAAGCAGCTGAACAGTGGACAGTATCACGTATTCACCACTATCTTATGCAAACGTGACCAGAAGATTCATAAAAGGGCAGTGAACTCTATTGAGCCGGCGGTTCCCCGTTATTTGAGGTGGTCAGAGCAGTCAATTGTCTGGAGTAGGGAAGATCACCCTCCCCGGGTTGACAATCCGGGTCAGTTAGCCTTGGTGGTAGCACCTTAGGTCGGTGGGTATAAATTCACCAAGGTACTCATGGACGGAGGTAGCAGCATCAACATCCTCTATTACGAGACCTTTCGACGCATATGGTTTAGACTGACAAAAATTTAAAGACATCCAACACCGTTTTCCATGGAGTGGTGCCTGGTAAGTCGGCATACCCGGTCAGTAAGATTGAATTGGAGGTGGCCTTTGGAGATGAGTACGATTCCAGGGCTGAGAAATTAACTTTTGAGGTGGTCAAAATCAAGAGTCCGTATCATGCTCTGTTTGGGCGACCGGCTTATGCCAAGTTCATGGCTCGGCTATGTTATGTTTATTTGCAGCTTAAGATGCCGGGTCACAAGGGCACCATCACCATGCATGGGAGTCGAAAGATAGCCCTGGAATGTGAGGAAGGCGATGCGCTTATGCCGAATATGTTTGTGCAGTAGAGGAGCTGAAGTTTTACCAAGATAACATTGACCCGGCGGATATGACTTCTCTGAAGAAGCCACCCACAGAGCATGACCCGACGATGAAGTTTAAGTCGGCTGCTGAAACCAAGCTTGTTGATTTTACTCCAGGCGATTCGTCTAAGCAGTTCGGTATCAGTGCCAATTTGGATCCTAAATAGGAAAGCGCGCTCATCGAGTTCATCCGTGAGAACCGGGACATCTTTGCATGGAAACCTTCTGACATGCCGGGTGTACCGAGAGAACTCGTTGAGCACACTCTCAATATTGATCCGAAGTTTAAGCCGGTCAGGCAGTTTCTTCGGCGGTTCAACGAAGAAAGGCGGAAAGCCATTGGTGAGGAGGTGGCTCGGCTCTTGGCGGCCGGGTTTATTGTTGAAGTTTTTCACCTAGAGTGGTTGGCTAACCCGGTGCTTGTACTTAAAAAGAACGGCACTTGGCGGATGTGTGTGGATTAACGGACTTGAGTAAAGCATGTCCAGCTGATCCTTTTGCTCTTCCCCATATTGATCAAATCATTTATGCTACGGCGGGTTGTGAGCCTTTGAGCTTTCTGGATGCTTACTCTGGTTATCATCAGATCAAGATGGCAGTTAAGGACCAGGAGAAGACGGCCTTCATCACTCCGTTTGGAGCCTTCTGCTATGTATCCATGCCGTTTGGGCTCAAGAGTGCTCAGGCGATGTACCAGCGGTGTGTACAGAACTGTCTCCATGATCAGATTGGGCGCAATGTTCACGCTTACGTGGATGACATAGTGGTGAAGTCCAGAGAGAAGGAAACCTTGATATCTGATCTAAAGGAAACCTTTGATAATCTCCGGGTTTATAAGATGATGCTTAACCCGGCCAAATGTGTGTTTGGTGTGCCTGCAGGCAAGCTTTTGGGTTTTCTAGTCTCCAACAGGGGCATTGAAGCTAATCCGGAGAAAATCAAGGCAATTACCTCTTTGGCTAAACCGGCTTGCATCAATGATGTTCAGCGACTGGCGGGTCGTGTTGCTGCTTTAAGCCGGTTTATAAGCCGGGTAGGTGAGAAGGCCTTACCGCTGTATCAGATGATGAAGAAAACAGACACTTTTGTTTGGAGTGATGCTGCTAATGCTGCCTTTGAAGATTTAAAGAGACAGTTATCTGAGCCGCCGATCCTTGCGGCTCCCATTGATAGAGAGCCATTGCTGTTATACGTGGCCGCTAACTCACGAGCTGTTAGTGTTGCAATCGTGGTGGAGCGCAAGGAGGCTGGCAAGGAGCATCCGGTTCAACGGTCGGTTTACTACATCAGTGAGGTGCTCATTGAGTCTAAGCAAAAGTATCCACATTGGCAGAAGCTTGTTTACGGGGTGTTCATGGCAAGCCGGAAGCTTAAGCAATATTTCCAGGGTCACCCTATCACTGTGGTAAGTTCTGCCCCCTTGGGAGACATCATCCTGAATAGAGAGGCCACAGGACGAGTCGCCAAGTGGGCCATTGAGCTTGCGCCTCTTGGTTTGAAGTACGTGCCATGTACTGCTATTAAGTCTCAAGCCCTGGTGGACTTTATCAATGATTGGACAGAGCTGCAGACACCTGAGGAAAAGCCGAATAACACGTATTGGACTATTCACTTTGACGGGTCCAGGCAGTTGGAAGGTTCAGGGGCTGGAGTCGTTTTAACCTCCCCCCGAGGTGACAAATTTTGTTATGTGCTCCGGCTTATGTTTCCTTGTACTAATAATGCAACTGAGTATGAGGCCTTACTCCATGGTCTTCGGATGGCCAAAGAGATGAATTTGAGCCGGGTAAGGTGCTTGGGCGACTCAGATCTTGTGGCTCAATAGGTGTCAGGCAAGTGGGACTCCAAGGATCCCCTCATGGCGGCTTACCATCATGAAGTTGATGCTGTGGCTGGGCACTTCAAGGGTTATCAAGTGGAACACATTGATCGAAGGAAGAATGAGGCGGCTGATGCTTTAAGCCGGCTGGGATCTCAGCGTAAGCCGGTACCGCCTAACACTTTTCTGGATGTTTTGCATAATCCTTCTGTCAAGTTACCCACGGAAGTAGACTTAGTTGTTCCAGACCCAGAAGCGCAGTTGGTGGCGGCTCTCCGCGTCATCCCGGATTGGACAGTGCCATATTTGGCTTACATGACCCGGGGAGAGTTGCCTGAGGATGAGACCTTGGCGAGACAAATCATCCGGCGGTCTAAGTCCATGACAATTGTTCATGATGAGTTACATCATCGCAGTGTCACTGGGGCGTTTCAACATTGTGTGTCACCTGCGAGGGTCAGGAGATACTTCGTGAGATCTATGAAGGGGATTGCGGTCATCATGTCGGCTCAAAATCTCTCGTGGCCAAGGCTTTCTGTCATGGTTTTTATTGGTTGACGGCTCATGCTGATGCGGAAGATCTGGTCAGTAAATGTGACGGTTGTCAAAAATTCTCACGACGAGATCATGTGCCGGCTCAAGAGTTGAGGATGATTCCAATTACTTGGCCGTTTGCAGTCTGGGGGCTTGACATGGTCGGGCCTTTCAAAAGGTCTAAGGATAAAAAGACACACCTCCTGGTGGCAGTGGATAAGTTTACAAAGTGGGTTGAGGCAGAGCCGGTTAGCAAGTGTGATGCAGCCATGGCGGGTTATCACAGATCCGGAAGATGACGTCACGGCGGGTTATAACCTTTGCACAGACAGAAGACAGAAGGCTTTTTTCTTAAGGTATTTTAAGATTGACATGAACCGGTTCAAATCAATCTGGGGCCTAATGTTGGGGATATAACTATTTGTGTAAGCCGCCCATGAGGGGCCAGGTTACGTAAAGAGGGATTCATCAGAAGAAGCCCAAGACCAAGCATGAATATGGCGGTTCAATAAAGGGTCTAAGGCCCATAGGCGACTTAAGGCCCGTAGTGGTAAACCGCCATAATGGCATGACTTGTACCATAAGGTAGAATTAATTAGTCACCGAGCCAGACATTGTTTATGAGCCGGCCGGGACTCTGTAGGCCACAGGTCATCCACCCGTGTATATAAGGGGACAACCCGCTGGCGGCTTAGGGCAAGAAACATCTCATCAAGAGCCGGGCATAGCATATCTCGCTCCCTGGTTATCGAAACCTCAGCAATACCAACCCAACTAGACGTAGGCTTTACCTTCACCGTAAGGGGCCGAACTAGTATAAAACCTCTCTCGTGTCCCTTGCCCCTTAACCCCTTTAAGCTTCCTAGTTGCGATGGCTCCACGACTAAGTCCTTGCAAGAGGACATCTGCTGTGACAATTCCACGACAGCTAGCAAAGGAGGCGTCCGGATCCCATCGCACCGGGAAGGGGAGGAGGTGCAGCGTTCACTCTATCGCCTTCGGCGAGGGAGGCAATCCACTCCCAGCTGCGCTTTTCTCTTTCACCCAGCGCATGTGCGGGAGGGCCACCGACCCCTTCTTCCTCGCTGTCGTATGTAGTGTGGGCAGATCCGACCTCCCGCCGCACGCCTTGCCACATCCCGACGACCCTAAGGTATAAGTTTCTTTGAAACCGTCATTGGTCTAGCTACATGCTGATCTTTTTTGATTCTGTAGTCGAATGTAGGTCTTGGTTCAAAGAGGAAAGAAGGGTGCGGTGGGGTGGAGCATGAATCTATGACGTGGTTCAATGAGGAAAGGAGGGAGGGAAAGTAGTATAGACTAGCTATCCAGTCGCTTTGTTGGTCGAAAAGGGAAAAGGGGGTAACCCAGTACACACATCTGTAAGGAACCGAACTCTTTGTTGAAAAGGGAAAGAAACTAGGGGGTTGGGTAGTTTGTGCAGGACTAGATTTGCTGCCCTCACATCGGAAAATGTTTCAAAGAGAACAAATATGGGACCAAAGCAGATATGCTGCTTGGCTACATACTCTGCACCACCCATTTATACGTGTGGATGCACATGGTGCTGGCATGTCCCATGTCCCATCCACATGATCGTGCAGTGTGTTTTGAGATGTTGTGCTACTTGTATTGGTACTGTTTTAAATAAATGTTGAATTGAAGCTATTGTATTTTAAGCAATGCTACTCTCAGAATTAACTACTGAATATTTTAAGATAATTTATATGTTAATATGAATCAATGCAACCGTTTTAGAAATGCTACTGCCCTATACTTTGTTTTCCATCAAGATAAGGTAGATGCTTCTTTTTGTGGCCGCATGTTTCATCCTCATTTATTGGCAGTAATTGTTTCCTTTTTAGCCTCTGTTAAATCAGGGATATCTATTCAACTTGTTGCTATAGCAAACTTAAATGTCACACCGGCGACTTTACTTGATTTCAGAGTAACTGCACAAAACGAGATTGGATTTCCTATTCGTGTTGGCAGATTCGTACGTGATCTTGTGTGTGTCATAACAGGTTGGTACTTGCCTTCATCCACATGATCATGCAGTGTGTTTTGAGACGTTGTGCTACTTGTATTGGTACTGTTTTAAATAAATGTTGAATTGAAGCTATTGTATTGTTGTCTTTTCCCATTAAGTAGTGAACAAAAATGGGACCAACCCAGACATTATGCTTGTTGCTTTGTTACAACAAACTCTGCATCACCCCCTTTATAAGTAGATGGAAGCACATGTTTTGTTGTTGTGCCCAAACTCCCCCGGAACTGTTTATGCTTTTTGTTAATCTAATGCCGCTGGTAAAATTAAGCAATGCCACTCTCAGAATTAACTACTGAATCTTATTTCAAAACTGCAACACTTGTTAGGGATTAGCGGGATTACCATTTTTGTGGCCGCATGTTTCATCCTCCTTTATTGGCCAGTAATTGATTCATTTTTTGCCTCTGTTAAAATAGGGATATCTATTCAACTTTTTGCTATTGCGACATTTTGCTTCGCTTAATTTTGGTGGAACTGCACAAAATGAGACCGGATTTCCATATATGTGTTGAGATCTCTCGAGGTCTTCCTCACGAGTTATTTCAAATCTTGGTCTTGAAAGGTCAAGACCGACTTTCCTCGTAATTAACTCTGAATCTTAGTTCAAAATTGCAACACTTGTTAGGGATCGTGGGAGTACCATTTCAGTTAGGGATCGGCTGGAGTACATGTTTAAGAAATGTATTGTTCAGATAATGTCTCTGTTATTATATATTAGTTATAGTGTTTTACAAATGGTACTATCCTGCTTTGTAGTTCTTTCTACATGTTTAACCAAAGTATTGTTAAGATAATGTCTCTGTTAAAATGAATTAGCCGCATTATTTTAGGAATGATACTTTTCTGCTTTGTTGTTCTTTATACATGTTGAAACAAGGAATTGTTAAGATAATGTCTTAGTTAATATGAATGAATCACACCGACTGAGAATTGCTACTCTCCTGCTTTGTTTCCCATTAAGATAAGGTAGATCAGTAGATGTTTTTCTTCTAGGAGTATAAGTCATCAACCGTTATTCTTTAGTAATTGTTTCCCTTATACCTTTTGTTGCTTACAGGGATATCAAAATTAAAGCTCGGTTTTATTCCGCCTTTGATTTTAGTTGAACTGCACAAAAGGAGCCAATGTGTCTAAGGCAAACTCTGCATTAGTGGGTCCATTGGTCTTACCACTTTACGAAAAGAAGCGATCACTTGTTTGCGCTACATTACACAAGGAATGATCGAGAAGCTATCTGAGTATTAGTAGACGCTGGTGACATGACTAGTCTGCAGAGAGCATAGGAAACTCTACAACACGTGGAGTGCATCGGGCAAAAGTGCCCAAACAAGTATAGGAAGCCGTGACAGACTCCAAATCACAATGTCATTCTAAGCAACAATGATGGGGCATCTGGGTATGGTAATCTGTTTATGTACTTTCAGTTTGTTAGTCCACCGATTGGTGGGTTGACACTTGGGCCAATATTCATGTGTGTGTTGTTGTGTCTTTGTTTTCTTGCAGCATATAAATACGATATCCACAGGGATGCTCAGCTTGAGTTTAGTGGAACTGCACAAAATGTCCATATGGTTTGTGTCCTCCATAATACTTCATCATGCACAATACATCGAATGGTTCTATAAACATTATTCGTCACCTTGAGCCACCGGACTATATGTTTGAATGGTGCTGCCAGCGTCGGCCATTAAGAAGGGTAAGAAGAAAGACAAAAAGAGAGATGGCTGCTTTACTTGTGGTTCGGAGGAACACTGGGCAAACAAGTACCAAGAAGGCAGGACAGGACTCCAAGTCTGTCAATGTCACTCTAAGCAACAATGATGGGGCATCTGGGTATGGTAATCTGTTTACCGTACTTTCAGTTTGTTAGTCCACCGATTGGTGGGTTGACGGCTAATATTCATGTGTGTGCTGATGTGTCTTTTTTTTCTGGCAGCATATAAATATGAAATCCACAGGGATGCTCAACTTGATTTTAGTGGAACTGCACAAAATGTTCAGATGGTTCGTGTCCTCTGAACCCACAAGTATAGGGGATCGCAACAGTTTTCGAGGGTAGAGTATTCAACCCAAATTTATTGATTCGACACAAGGGGAGCCAAAGAATATTCTCAAGTATTAGCAGTTGAGTTGTCAATTCAACCACACCTGGATAACTTAGTATCTGCAGCAAAGTGTTTAGTAGCAAAGTAATATGATAGTGGTGGTAACGGTAACAAAAGTAAAGGAAGCAAAAGTAATATTTTTGGTATTTTGTAGTGATTGTAACAATAGCAGCGGGAAAGTAAATAAGCATAAACCAGTATATGGAAAGCTCGTAGGCATCGGATCGGTGATGGATAATTATGCCAGATGTGGTTCATCACGTAACAGTCATAACATAGGGTGACACAGAACTAGCTCCAATTCATCAATGTAATGTAGGCATGTATTCCGAATATAGTCATACGTGCTTATGGAAAAGAACTTGCATGACATCTTTTGTCCTACCCTCCCGTGTCAGGGGGGTCCTAATGGAAACTAAGGGATATTAAGGCCTCCTTTTAATAGAGAACCGGAACAAAGCATTAGCACATAGTGAATACATGAACTCCTCAAACTATGGTCATCACCGGGAGTGGTCCTGATTATTGTCACTTTGGGGTTGCCGGATCATACCACATAGTAGGTGACTATAGACTTGCAATATAGGATCAAGAACTTACATATATTCATGAAAACATAATAGGTTCAGATCTAAAATCATGGCACTCGGGCCCTACTGACAAGCATTAAGCATAGCAAAGTCATAGCAACATCAATCTCAGAACATAATGGATATTAGGGATCAAACCCTAACAAAACTAACTCGATTACATGATAAATCTCATCCAACCCATCACCGTCCAGCAAGCCTACGATGGAATTACTCACGCACGGCAGTGAGCATCATGAAATTGGTGATGGAGGATGGTTGATGATGACGATGGCGACGAATCCCCCTCTCCGGAGCCCCAAACAGACTCCAGATCAGCCCTCCCGAGAGGTTTTAGGGCTTGGCGGCGGCTCCGTATCGTAAAACGCGATGATTTCTTCTCTCCTATTCTTTTCCTCCCTGAAAGCAAATATATAGAGTTGGAGTTGGCGTCGAAAGGTCTCCAGGGGGCCCACGAGGTAGGGGGGCGCGCCCCCCACCCTCGTGGACAGGGTGTGGGCCCCCTGGTCTTCATCTTTGGCAAGGATTTTTTATTATTTTTTATAAGATGTTCTGTGGAGTTTCAGGTCATTCCGAGAACTTTTGTTTTCTGCACATAAAACAACATCATGGCAATTCTGCTGAAAACAGCGTCAGTCCTGGTTAGTTCCATTCAAATCATGCAAGTTAGAGTCCAAAACAAGGGCAAAAGTGTTTGTAAAAGTAGATACGTCGGAGACGTATCAACTCCCCCAAGCTTAAACCTTTGCTTGTCCTCAAGCAATTCAGTTGACAAACTGAAAGAGACAAAGAAAGACTTTTACAAACTCTGTTTGCTCTTGTTGTTGTAAATATATCAAGCCAGCATTCAAGTTTTCAGCAAAAATCATGACTAACCACATTTGCAATAATTCTCAGGTCTCATATTTACTCATATCAATAGCATAATCAACTAGCGAGCCATAATAAAAAATCTCGGATGACAACACTTTCTCAAAACAATCATAATATGATATAACAAGATGCTATCTCGCTAGCCCTTTCTGAGACCGCAAAACATAAATGCAGAGCACCTTTAAAGATCAAGGACTAACTAGACATTGTAATTCATGGTAAAAGAAATCCAATCATAGTCACACCCAATATAGATTAATAGTGATGAATGCAAATGACAGCTGTGCTCTCCAGCTACTGCTTTTTAATAAGAGGGTGATGACTCAACATAAAAGTAAATAGATAGGCCCTTCACAGAGGGAAGCAGGGATTTGTAGAGGTGCCAGAGCTCGGTTTTGAAATAGATATAAATAATATTTTGAGCGGTATACTTTCATTGTCAACGCAACAACTAAGAGATGGCGATATCTTCCATGCTACACACATTATACGCGGTTCCCAAACATAATGGTAAAGTTTATACTCCCCCTCCACCAACAAGCATCAATCCATGAATTGCTCGAAACAATGAGTGTCTCCAACTAGCAACAGGTCCCAGGGGGAGTTTTGTTTGCAATTAATTTTGATTTAGTTTGCATAAAGCATGGGACTGGGCATCCCGGTGACCAGCCATTTTCTCGTGAGTGAGGAGCGGAGTCCACTCCTCTTGAGAATAACCCGCCTAACATGGAAGATAAGGTCAGCCTTGGTTGATACATGAGCTATTCGAGCATACAAAATAGAATATTTATTTGAAGGTTTAGAGTTTGGCACATACAAATTTACTTGGAACGGCAGGTAGATACCGTATATAGGAAGGTATAGTGGACTCATCTGGAATAACTTTGGGGTTTAAGGGATTGGATGCACAAGCAATGTTCCCGCTTGGTACAGGTGAAGGTTAGCAAAAGACTGGGAAGCGACCAACTAGAGAGCGACAACAGCCATGTACGTGCATTAAAATTAATAAACATTGGATGCAAGCATGAGTAGGATATAATCCACCATGAACATAAATATCGTGAAGGCTATGTTGATTTTGTTTCAACTACATGCGTGAACATGTGCCAAGTCAAGTCACTTAAATCATTCAAAGGAGGATACCACCCCACTATACCACATCATAACCATCTTAATAGCATGTTGGCACGCAAGGTAAACCATTATAACTCATAGCCAATCAAGCATGGCACAAGCAACTATGATCTCTAATTGTCATTGCAAACATGATTATTCATAACAAGCTGAATCAAGAACGATGAACTCATCATATTTACAAAAGCAAGAGAGGTCGAGTTCATACCAGCTTTTCTCATCTCAGTCAGTCCATCATATATCATCATAATTTCCTTTCACTTGCACGGCCAAACGATGTGAATAATAATAAGAGTGCACGTGCATTGGACTAAGCTGGAATCTGCGAGCATTCAATAAACAGGAGAAGACAAGGCAATATGGGCTCTGGGTTAAATCAACAATAATGCATATAAGAGCCACCTCAACAATTTAATCATGGTCTTCTCCTACTGACCCCCAAAGAAAAGAAAAGAAATAAAAACTATTTACACGGGAAAGCTCCCAACAAGCAAAAGAAGAACCGGAAATATTTTTGGGTTTTTCTTTTTAATTACTACTACAGCAAGAAAAGTAAACTACTACTAATTTTTTTTTCTTAAGGTTTATTAAACACACAAGAAGAAAGCAGGAAAAAGAAAATAAACTAGCATGGATATTACAGTGAAAAAAGTATGAGCACCGACATCTAGCAATGAGTGTGTGTGAACATAAATGTAATGTCGGTGAGAAATACGTACTCCCCCAAGCTTAGGCTTTTGGCCTAAGTTGGTTTATTGCCAGGGATAGCCTGGCGGATACCCGTAGGTGTAGCTGGGGTCGTACTGCGACGAAGAATAGCTGGGGTTGTACTGTGATGAAGAAGACTCTGACTACCACTGACTGACTGACATCTCTGGATCCCAAGAATAAACAAACTGTCATGGAGGCTCATCTTGTGGTTCCGGTTCCGAGGCTGGTGCAGGATTCTGGTAGGCTTGGACGGCAGCCCACGTAACGAAATAAGGTCCTTCAAAATTAAACAAGGAAGGAGCAGGCAAGGTAATAGTTTCAGGATGATGTTTATGAAAGAATAATTTATATTTGAGCTCTCCTTCCCTGCCCTTAACAATAAAATCATGCGCTAGCATACTCTTATAATCTAAATAAGCACTAGGCAGCAATTTTTCTTCTTTCTCATGAAGCCTAATAGGTATGTTAAAATGTGCAGCTAGGCGTGCAACATAAATGCCTCCAAAGATGGAACCCTTAGTACGGTTCATACTTAACCGTCTAGCAATAATTCCGCCCATGCTAACAGTGTTATCGTGGTATAAACCATGGAACAAAATAATAATATCAGGAACACTAAGGTTTCCACAGTTCTCGCGACCAATCAAGCAACGACTAGCAAATATGGCAAAGTAGCGTAAAACAGGAAAATGTATGCTAGTGATTCTTGCATCAGAAACCTTCCTGGTTTCTCCCACAGTGATAGTGTTAATAAATGCTTCCACATCTTTATGGTGTAGTTCCACTAAGGTGCCCTCAGAGGGTATGTTGCAAACCTTGCAAAATTCAGCTAATGGCATTTTCTTCACAACGTCATATCAATGAAACTCTACTAAAGGAGGTGATTCCTTAGGGAAAAAGTAGAAGTTTTGCACAAAAGTATTTGTGAGTAAGAGATACTGATGACGTTGGTCGCGGAGGAAGTCAGTGAGGCCGGCATTCTCAATCAATGAATAGAAATCCTCATAAATCCCGGCTCTTCTCAAGAAGTCAACGGAAGGCCATTCACACGGCCGGACCTCCGCGCTACGAGGCAAATTATATTTGGGCCTCTGTGCTTCTTCATTTTGTTTTTCCTTCGAGCTTCGGCTCGATGAGCCCCTCAAAAGTCTCTTCATTATTTTCTGAAATATTCTGAAATTTTTAGTAACTTCAAACAAAAGTGAACAAAGCTCAACAAAATTGATAGCAACTACTCCTACAAGTGCCTAGAGCCTATATCAAGCATTAGAACTACTTGGAACCATATAAATTTGACATGCAAGATCAAGAACATGGTCACCTATGCAGCACAAATTTGCAATGAATAAAGCACTAGAACAAAAAGTAATTGGACCAATGGATGAGTCACATACCAAGGAACAATCTCCCTAAGCAGTTTTGCGAGAGGTGCTTTGAGCAAGGAGATCGAAAATTGCAGCAAAGAGAGCTAGAACTCGTGCTTGAGCTGGTTATTCGTATTTGTGGGAGGAAGAAGAAGAGGATGGGTGCAGGAATAAGTGGAGGAGGGCCACCATGGGCCCACGAGGCAGGGGGCGCGCCCTCCACCCTCGTGGCCAGGTGGCAGCTCCCCCTGCGGTGATTTTTGCACCATAAATCCTCAAATATTCCCGAAAAAATCATATTAAATTGGCTTGGCATTCTGAGGACTTTTATTTTCGGGGTATTTTTATATTGCACGGATAAATCAAGAAACAGACAGAAAAATACTATTTTTACTTTATTTCAACTAAATAACAGAAAGTATAGAGAGGGTACAGAAGGTTGTGTTTCTAGTTTCATCCATCTCATGCTCATCAAAAGGAATCCACTAACAAGGTTGATCAAGTCTTGTTAACAAACTCATTCCGATTAACATGGAACCGGAGAAATTTCGAATAACACTATGTTACCTCAACGGGGATATGCACATCCCCAATAATAAGTATATCATATTTCTTCTTGACAGTAGGAAGAGGAAATTCAAAACCTCCAAATATAATCGATGGAATTTTTCCAATAGAATTGATACTATGAACTTGAGGTTGTTTCCTCGGTAAGTGTACCGTATGCTCATTACCATTAACATGAAAAGTGACATTGCCTTTGTTGCAATCAATAACAGCCCCTGCAGTATTAAGAAAAGGTCTTCCAAGAATAATAAACATACTATCGTCCTCGGGAATATCAAGAATAACAAAGTCCGTTAAAATAGTAACGTTTGCAACCACAACAGGCACATCCTCAAAAATACCGACAGGTATAGCAGTTGATTTATCATCCATTTGCAAAGATATTTCAGTAGGTGTCAACTTATTCAAATCAAGTCTACGATATAAAGAGAGAGGCATAACACTAACATCGGCTCCAAGATCACATAAAGCAGTTTTAACATAGTTTCTTTTAATGGAGCATGGTATAGTAGGTACTCCTGGATCTCCAAGTTTCTTTGGTATTCCACCCTTAAAAGTATAATTAGCAAGCATGGTGGAAATTTCAGCTTCAGGTATCTTTCTTTTATTAGTAATGATATCCTTCATATACTTAGCATAAGGATTAGTTTTGAGCATATCAGTCAATCGCATACGTAAAAAGATAGGTCTAATCATTTTAGCAAAGCGCTCAAAATCCTCATCATCCTTTTTCTTGGATGGTTTGGGAGGAAAAGGCATGGGTTTCTGAACCCAAGGTTCTCTTTCTTTACCATGTTTCCTAGCAACAAAGTCTCTCTTATCATAATGTTGATTCTTTGATTGTGGGTTATCAAGATCAACAGCAGGTTCAACTTCTACATCATTATCATTACTAACATCATCATGGACATCATCATTAACATTTTCACCAGGTTCATGTTCATTACCAGATTGTGTTTCAGCATCAGACATAGAGATATCATTTGGATTCTCAGGTGGTTCAGCAATAGGTTCACTAGAAGTTTGCAAAGTCCTATCATTTTCTTTTCTTCCTTTTAGAAGAACTAGGTACATCAATATTATTTCTCCGAGAATCTTGCTCAATTCTCTTAGGGTGGCCTTCGGATACAAAGGTTCTGAGTCATTCTACCAGTTCTAGTAGCCACTCTAACAGAGATAATCATTTTCTTACTATTCATTTCATCGAGCAATTCTTTTTTAGCCTTAAGTACTTATTCTACTTGAGTGGTAACCACAGAAGCATGTTTGCTAACAAGTTTAAGTTCACCTTTAATATTAGCCATATAATCACCCAAGTGTTTAATCATATAAGCATTTTGTTTTAATTGTCTACCGAAATAAGCATTGAAGTCTTCTTGCTTAAACATAAAGTTATCAAACTCATCCAAGCAATGACTAGCAATTTTAGTAGGAGGGATTTCAGCTTTATCATACCTATAGAGAGAATTTACCTTTACTACCTGTGTCGGGTTATCGGGATCAGGGGGTTCTTCAATAGGTAATGGATCAAGATCATATGTTTCTTCAATAGGCGGTAAATTAAGACCATGTATTTCTTCAATAGGAGGTAAATTCTTAACATCTTCAGCTTTAATACTTTTTTCTTTCATAGATTTCTTTGCCTCTTGCATATCTTCGGGACTGAGAAATAGAACACCTCTCTTCTTTGGAGTTGGTTTAGGAATAGGATCATTAATTGGAGCAGGAGCTGGCTCAGGGGCTGGCTCAGAAGGTGCCCAACTATTTTCATTTGTCAACATATTATTCAATAGAATTTCAGCTTCATCCGGTGTTCTTTCCCTGAAAAGAGAACCAGCACAACTATCCAGGTAATCTCTGGAAGCATCGGTTAGTCCATTATAAAAGATATCAAGTATTTCATTTTTCTTAAGAGGGTGATCAGGCAAAGCATTAAGTAACTTGAGAAGCCTCCCCCAAGCTTGTGGGAGACTCTCTTCTTTAGTTTGCACAAAGTTGTATATTTCCTTTAAAGCAGCTTGTTTCTTATGAGCAGGGAAATATTTAGTAGAGAAGTAATAAATCATATCCTGGGGGCTACGCACACAACCAGGATCAAGAGAATTAAACCATATCTTAGCATCACCCTTCAATGATAATGGAAATATTTTGAGGATATAAAAGTAGCGGGATCTCTCATCATTAGTGAACAGGGTGGCTATATCATTTAATTTAGTAAGATGTGCCACAACAGTTTCAGATTCATAACCATGGAAAGGATCAGATTCAACCAAAGTAATTATATCAGGATCAACAGATAATTCATAATCCTTATCGGGAACACAAATAGGCGAAGTAGCAAAAGCAGGGTCAGGTTTCATTTTATCTTTAAGAGATTCTTTGTTCCATTTAACTAATAGCCTCTTAAGCTCGTTTCTATCTCTGCAAGCCAAAATAGCGGCAGAAGATTCCATATCAAAAACATAACCCTCAGGAATAATAGGCCTATCTTCATCATCACTTTCATCAGTATAATCAGATTCAATAATTTCTTTCTCTCTAGCCCTAGCAATTTGTTCATGAAGAAATTCACTAAGGGGCACAGAAGTATCAGACATAAAAATAGTTTCATCATAAGTATCATGCATAGCAGAAGTGGCATCATCAATAACATGTGACATATCAGAACGAATAGCAGAAGCAGGTTTAGGTGTCGCAAGCTTACTCATAACAGAAGGTGAATCAAGTGCAGAGCTAGATGGCAGTTCCTTACCTCCCCTCATAGTTGAGGGATAAAATTTTTGTTTTCTCGTCTTTCAAGTTCTTCATAGTGTCCAGCCGATATAAATCCCGAGTGACTCAAAGAATAGAGCTATGCTCCCCGGCAACGGCACCAGAAAAAGGTCTTGATAACCCACAAGTATAGGGGATCGCAACAGTTTTCGAGGGTAGAGTATTCAACCCAAATTTATTGATTCGACACAAGGGGAGCCAAGGAATATTCTCAAGTATTAGCAGTTGAGTTGTCAATTCAACCACACCTGGATAACTTAGTATTTGCAGCAAAGTGTTTAGTAGCAAAGTAATATGGTAGTGGTGGTAACGGTAACAAAAGTAAAGGAAGCAAAAGTAATATTTTTGGTATTTTGTAGTGATTGTAACAGTAGCAGCGGGAAAGTAAATAAGCGTAAACCAGTATATGGAAAGCTCGTAGGCATCGGATCGGTGATGGATAATTATGCCAGATGTGGTTCATCATTTAACAGTCATAACATAGGGTGACACATAACATAGGGTAACATCTTATGTCCTACCCTCCCGTATCAGCGGGGTCCTAATGGAAACTAAGGGATATTAAGGCCTCCTTTTAATAGAGAACCGGAACAAAGCATTAGCACATAGTGAATACATGAACTCCTCAAACTATGGTCATCACCGGGAGTGGTCCCGATTATTGTCACTTCGGGGTTGCCGGATCATAACAATAGTAGGTGACTATAGACTTGCAAGATAGGATCAAGAACTTACATATATTCATGAAAACATAATAGGTTCAGATCTGAAATCATGGCACTCGGGCCCTAGTGACAAGCATTAAGCATAGCAAAGTCATAGCAACATCAATCTCAGAACATAATGGATACTAGGGATCAAACCCTAACAAAACTAACTCGATTACAAGATTAATCTCATCCAACCCATCACTGTCCAGCAAGCCTACGATGGAATTACTCACGCACGGCGGTGAGCATCATGAAATTGGTGATGGAGGATGGTTGATGATGACGATGGCGACGAATACCCCTCTCCGGAGCCCCGAACGGACTCCAGATCAGCCCTCCCGAGAGGTTTTAGGGCTTGGCGGCGGCTCCGTATCGTAAAACGCGATGATTTCTTCTCTCCTATTTTTTCTCCCCGAAAGCAAATATATAGAGTTGGAGTTGGCGTCAGAAGGTCTCCAGGGGGCCCATGAGGTAGGGGGGCTCGCCCCCCACCCTCGTGGATAGGGTGTGGGCCCCTGGTCTTCATCTTTGGCAAGGATTTTTTATTATTTTTTATAAGATGTTCCGTGGAGTTTCAGGTCATTCCGAGAACTTTTGTTTTCTGCACATAAAACAACATCATGGCAATTCTGCTGAAAACAGCGTCAGTCCGGGTTAGTTCCATTCAAATCATGCAAGTTAGAGTCCAGAACAAGGGTAAAAGTGTTTGGGAAAGTAGATACGTCGGAGACGTATCATCCTCCATAATAATACCTCATCATGCACAATACATCGAATGGTTCTCTAATCATTCATCGTCACCTTGAGCCACCGGACTATCAGATGACAAACTGATGACAAACCCTGCCCGTTCCACAATCATAGGCATTACATATTTTGAATGGGAAAAGCTTGTCAAAGTTGACATTGGTTTAATATATTGGAATTGGAAAACCTTGTCAAATTTTGCTCATTGATGTTAGCCAGAAGACATGCATTTGATATTTTTGAGTGTGGCGCCCTTTGCTGTAAGCAACGTCGATCGTTTTTTCCTATTCCTGTCTTCAGTTCAGAAGTAAATATTTACTCTGCTGAGATGCATAGTCACATGAATGTTGACTTATGTAAGATATTTTAAGAGTTTGTTCTGAATATTGACTATGTAATGCCAGGCCTTGTGTTTGATTGCAAAGTTGAGCTTGGAATGTTGTGGCATGCGGCATCATGAGCTGCTCACCGTGCCTCCTGAGAATAATGCTTTGTATTGTTTTGCATGTCGATCTAATGCCAGTGATTTGCTTGTTAGGAAGATCATCCTCTTCTGTTGTTTCCGTGCTTAAGAACATTGTCTTATGTTTCATTCATAGCCTATACGACAAGTCTGGTAGGTTAGACGTGAAACCATATGATCTTCCGACCAACTCATCATCTTAGGCCATGATTGGATCGTCGTTTTCCAACCAAAACCGCTTGTAAAACTGACGCTTGTAAATAAAAGCAGATGGTCTCGGACGAAGCGCTTGGTTGGTCGATTTCGACTAGTAAAATATAAACCGATCTCTCAAATTACACGCGTAAACCGCCGGTTTTACTTACAGACCTCGGGCCCTTGGTTTCATTACGCCTGTATTTTACGCGTTGTTTCCGATGACGAGTAAATTACACTTGTATCTTAATATATGTGTGAAATAAACCAGAGCTCCCAAGCGCGGCCTTACCGTTTCATGTCGTCTCAGTCTCTCGAAGGTGCTCATAGGTGTCCAATGATCCTGGCTTCTTGAATGAGCAGCGGGCACTGTATCAGACCATCTGTAGGGCCCACGAGGCCCTTTCCGTCGTCCTTCGAGTTGTTGCGCTCGCCGCGGCGCCGAGCATTGTTAACATGGTCAATGAACATGAGGATTCAGGAGATGACTTTATTTTGACTGGTTGACAGTAGGGGGCCACTAGGGCCATAGCCGTACATACGCAAGTGCCTCCTTATTATGTACAACTATATATTTTTTTGCTTCCTCCTGGTTTCCTGACATCACGGTCCCACACCATTGTCAACCTATGTAGTCAATATAAACAAGAGAATTGCACAAGGTGCGGCCGACAGCTGGGACCAAGCAGCTCGAGCAGTATTTGTGTTTTTGAGGCGTGAGCACCTGCAGAGTTTTTCTTGGCGATGTTTTCGTTGTTGTTCGAGGAGAGCATGGTATTAATCTGGGCGGGCTGTGGCCCGTCTAGCCTGAGACAGATATCTAGCCCAGATATTAATTTTTTCAAGATGAAAATGGCTAGCCCAGCTATCGTTTTTTTGAGGATACCGAGCAAGGTCAAATTGTTATTCTCCGCCCGTTGGGCTGCAAATCTTTCCTAGGAGGGATGCATTAGGCTTAACAGAAAATGGGCTTTAAAAATAATAAATGGGATGTAATTATAAAAACTGGCAAGAACTATAAAAAATGCACCAAGCACGAAATTAGTTTATATTATTTATGGATTTTGAAAATCTTAATTTTTAATTGTTGCGCGCGCAATGTTTCGTTAGATTTTTATATAATACAAATTTATATTTAATCTGACTAGAAATTTTGAGATAAAAATATTTCGGATCCCATCAAAATGTGGGAAATTTTATTGAATTCTGTCTTCAATGGTTGGTTGAAATTATTAATTGTTGTCCTAGCTAGAAAATGGGTTGTACTTTTAACAAACTGTAAATGGGCTTTAGTAAATTCCATTAGAATTCAAAAATGGGCTGTACATTCTTACAAATCGCAAATGGACTATAAGTTCTCTGCCACACACTTGTGGGCCTACTAAGTTGACGCGTCCCCTAAAAAAAGAAGTTGACGCGTATGCAAGGCTTTGTCAACTTATTATAGTCAACACACGGTTCTAGCAGCAGTGGCCTTTGGATGTCCATCCAACGAATGTCGTGCTTCTTCTTCAATCTCGGATATTCTAGCTTCACCCGCCCAATAAATGATTCCTCCCCCTGACATCTGGGGCGCACCGTTTCGGAAGCTCACCTGTGGGCCTACTAAGTTGACGCGTACCAAGGGCTTTGTCAACTTAGTCAATATGAACGATTCTAGCTGTAGTGACCGTACGATGTCCATCCGACGGCCGTAGTGCTTCTTCAACCTCTGGTCTTCTTGCTCTAGCCGCCCAAAGCAACGCCGGGCGTGCCGCCTGCTCCTGCCTCCCGTGGACGGCTGTCCTGCCGCGGAGGCCTCACCGCCCCCTACTACTCCCACCGCTGGCCAGGCCATCCCTCCACTCACCCACACCCCCTGTTATTCTGCGGCTACCGCAGCCTCACACCGCAGCCGAACAAGTGAACCCTCGTACTCCTCTCCGCGCGGGCTTCCACTGCCGTGTCTTCCCCGTCTCCATGTCGTCCCCTTCCTAGGCCTCACCGCTCGCCGTCGTCCACCGCCCTGGTGCTCTCGGCGCGGCGTGGTCAACGTGGTCAAGGAACGACTTCCATCGGAAGAGTACTGTACGTGGAGAGGCTAACAGCTGAGTCCATGGCAGCCGCAAGGAAGTGCCGCCTTATTATGCGGAAAATAATTATTCCTCCACCTGACAGCAGGGACCCACCGGACGAGCCACCCTATTTGGCGAAAAACGCTTCCCCCCTGACTGTTGGGACCCATCGGACGGGCCACCGTATTTCACAAAAAAAATGTTCCCCCCACTGTCAGCTTGGGCCCACTGGAAGTGCCTCCTTATTACGCACAAAAAAATGAATACCCCCCTGCTAGTTGGGACCCACATGGTGGGAGGCTGACTTGTGGGCCTACTAAGTTGACGGGGATGGAGTGCTTTGTCAACTTAGTCAATATGAACGATTCTAGCTCCAGTGACCGTACGATGTCCATCCAACGGCTGTAGTGCTTCTTCAACCTCTGGTCTTCTTGCTCGAGCCGCCCAAAGCAGCGCCAGTCGTGCCGCATGCTCCTGCCTCCCGTGGCCGGCTGTGCTGCCGCGGAGGCCTCACCGCCCCCTACTATTCCCACCGTTGGCCAAGCCCTGCGGCGACGGCAGCCTCACACCGCAGCCGAACCAGTGAACCCTCATACTCCTCTTCACGCGGGTGATAACCCAAAAGTATAGGGGATCGCAACAGTTTTCAATAAGTAAGAGTGTCGAACCCAATGAGGAGCTAAAGGTAGAACAAATATTCCCTCAAGTTCTATCGACCACCGATACAACTCTAGGCAAGCTTGACGTTCGCTTTACCGGAAACAAATATGAAACTAGAAGTACTTTGTAGGTGTTTTTGGATAGATTTGCAAGAAAGTAAAGAGCGCGTAATTAAAAGCTAGGGGATGTTTAGATAAAGACACAACTAAATTAGTTTTGGTAGAGAGCTTGTTGTCACGAGAAAGTTATTTGTCCCTAGGCAATCGATAACTAGACCGGTAATCATTATTGCAATTTTATTTGAGGGAGAGGCATAAGCTAACATACTTCCTCTACTTGGATCATATGCACTTATGATTGGAACTCTAGCAAGCATCCGCAACTACTAAAGATCATTAAGGTAAAACCCAACCATAGCATTAAAGTATCAAGTCCTCTTTATCCCATACGCAAACAACCTACTTACTCGGTCTCAGGCTTCATTCACTCACGCCACCCACCATAAGCAAATCATAAACATATTGCAAACCCTACAGCGGGGATCCCTCACGCTTGCGCGACACGGAGAGCACCATAGGACATCACCAATAATAAAACATGCAACTCAAACCAATCTTGATCATCAAATAGCCCATAGGACAAAACGGATCTACTCAAACATCATAGGATAGCCATACATCGTTGGGAAATAATATATACCATTGAGCACCATGTTTAAGTAGAGATTACAGCGGGTAAGAGAGAGGTTACACCGCTGCATAGAGGGGGGAAGAGTTGGTGATGATGGCGGTGAAGTTGTTGGTGAAGATTGCGGTGATGATGATGACCACGGCAGCGTCCCGACGCCACCGGAAGAGAAGGGGTGCGAGGGGGCCTTCGTCTTCTCCTTCCTTGACCTCCTCCCTAGATGGGAGAAGGGTTTCCCCTCTGGTCCTTGGCCTCCATGGCGTGGGAGGGGCGAGAGCCCCTCCGAGATTGGATCTATCTCTCTGTCTCTCTCAGTTTCTACGTTCTCCTCTGCTGCCCTTTCACCGTTTCGTATATATATGGAGATCCGTAACTCCGATTGGACTGAAACCTTCGCCGTGATTTTTTACCAAGAATTAGCTTTCCTGCGGCAAGAAGGGCATCAACACGCTTTACGGTGGCCCACGAGGTCGGGCGGCGCCTGTGGTGCGCCCTACCTCGTGACCACCTCGGGCACTGTCTCGCGTGGATTTTTCTTCCAGAATTCTCCAAATATTCCAAAAATATTCTCCGTCCGTTTTTATCCCGTTTGGATTCCGTTTGATATGGATATTCTGCGAAACCAAAAACATGCAATAGACAGGAACTGGCACTGGGCACTGGATCAACATGTTAGTCCCAAAAATAGTATAAAAAGTTGCCAAAAGTATATGGAAGTTGTATAATATTGGCATGGAACAATCAAAAATTATAGATACGGCGGAGACGCATCAGCGGGCTTCCATTGCCGCGTCTTCCCCGGCTCCGCGTCGTCCCCTTCCTAGGCCTCGCCGTCATCCACCTCCCTGGTGCTCTCAGCGCGGCGTGGTCAACGTGGTCAAGGAACGACTTCCATCAGAAGAGTACTGTACATGGAGAAGCTGACAGTTGGGTCCACGGCGGCTGCAAGGAAGTGTCTCCTTATTACGCGCAAAATAATTATTCCTCCACCTGACAGCAAGGACCCACCGGACGGGCCACCGTATTTCGCAAAAAAAACGTTTCCCCCTGACTGCTGGGACCCACCAGCTACATCTTTACATGCAAGGAAGTGCGTCCGGGCAAAAAAAATGATTCGCCCCCCTGACTGCTGGGACCCACCAGCTACATCTTCACAGGCAAGGAAGTGCCTAACAGTCGGGACCCACCTGGTCGAAGCGTACATAGCGTTGTCATTCTGGTCGCGAACGTGTATGTACATACTGGTCGATATAGAGGCGTGCACGTGTCGTAGTAGAGGCGCGCACGTAGCATGTACACGCACGTCTGCCGCCGCAGCAAGAAAGAAAATACGGCCACGTATGTACATACGGGCAGGGTCTCGAGCGCCTACTCGCGCATACGTACGGCCAGGGATCATGTACATGGCTGGGTCGAAACGGAGAAACAACTTCGTCGTCGTGTTCATGGGGAGCCAACCGGCTGGGTCGGAACGGAATGCGTCGTCGTGTACATCAGGAGGGCTTGGACGGAACAGCCGATGGAAACGAGGCCTGGCGTACCGCAGAATGGAGGAAACGGCCTTGTGTTCGACCAGCCACGTTCGAAACGGGATCCTCTTCATCAGGAGGGGTCTGGCGTACCGCAAAACGGAGGAAACGGACCTCCTACGGTCGAAACGGGGGTCTTGTTGATCGGGAGGGGTGTGGTGTACCGCAAAACGGAGGAAACAGACTTGTGTTGGAGCGCTACGGTCGAAACGGGGGTCCTGTTTATCGGGATGGATGTGGCGTACCGCAAAGCGGGACTCCACGGGATACTGTTCATCTCCACCGTCGACCCCCTCCAGCCTCCACGGGCTACTCTTCATCCACCGTCGACCTCCTCCAGCCTCCACCTGCGACTGTTCATCCACGGGCTCCTGTTCATCCAGCCTCCACCGCGCGCTACTCCACCAGCTACTGTTCAACCAGCCCTCTCCACGGGCTCCTGTTCAACCACCCCTCCACGGGCTCTTGCTCATCCAGCCTCCACCATCCACTGTTCATCCAGCCCTCCACGGGTGGTCCTGCTCATCCCGCCTTCCACGGGTCCTGTTCATCCAGCCCCAACCGCTCGATCGATCGGGATCCTGCTCATCCAGAGGCAACACCACGGGTCCTGTTCATCCACCCCACCGAACTGCTCATCCAAAACCCCCCAAAGAATGATCACTTTGTTCATCGAGAGGCATCGATTGGCTTGATTAGCGGCAGAGAGAAGGAATCGCCGATCGGGTTCGATTAACGACCATCGATCGACCGCCGGGTTCGATAACGCGTAGCTGCGGTGCAATCACTCAGTTTAGTTAGAGCCCAACGCCTCACTCGGGTTCGCTAGAGCCCAACGCCGCACTCCACGCACAGCAGCGTGCGTGTCTGAGAAACGTGAATCGCTCGGCCCCGACCACCCACCATAACCGGGAACACCCCGATATTTTTCTCGCCCTCGCTTCTACCATGGTTTTTTCCGTCATAGACGGCCCAAAGAATGTCATGCAGCTGCGTCTCCGGCCCGCCCAGGACAAAAAGCCCATTTTCTGTCATGATTTTTTGTCATAGAAGTAGGACCCCACCACATCTATGATGATACCGGGTTTTATCACAATTATCGTCATAGAAGTCTCATAAGTATGACAGAAATTTGTTTCGTTCGGCCCAAAATGTCACGGATGTGTCTTTTTTTTGTAGTGATGTATGTAAATTAGTAATATTGTCTTTCTCTGTCCCATACTTTCTAGGTTGGTGATAATGAGACTCCCATAATTTTCAATATATGAGGTTCAAGTTGGATAGCCAAGATGATGCAACCAGACAAGCATGCACCCATGTTTAAGTCTGCTCTGCGACAGTATCGGTATAACTTGAGGAAAATGAAGGAAATATGCCCTAGAGGCAATAATAAAGTTATTATTTATTTCCTTATATCATGATAAATGTTTATTATTCATGCTAGAATTGTATTAACCGGAAACATGATACATGTGTGAATACATAGACAAACAGAGTGTCACTAGTATGCCTCTACTTGACTAGCTCGTTGATCAAACATGGTTATGTTTCCTAGCCATAGACAAAGAGTTGTCATTTGATTAATGGGAGCACATCATTAGGAGAATGATGTGATTGACTTGACCCATTCCGTTAGCTTAGCACTTGATCGTTTAGTATATTGCTATTGCTTTCTTCATGACTTATACATGTTCCTATGACTATGAGATTATGCAACTCCCGTTTACCGGAGGAACACTTTGTGTGCTACCAAACGTCACAACGTAACTAGGTGATTATAAAGATGCTCTAAAGGTGTCCCCAAAGGTACTTGTTGGGTTGGCGTATTTCGAGATTAGGATTTGTCACTCCGATTGTCGGAGAGGTATCTCTGGGCCCACTTGGTAATGCACATCACTTAAGCCTTGCAAGCATTGCAACTAATGAGTTAGTTGCGGGATGATGTATTACGGAACGAGTAAAGAGACTTTCCGGTAACGAGATTAAACTAGGTATTGAGATACCGACGATCGAATCTCGGGTAAGTAACATACCGATGACAAAGGGAACAATGTATGTTGTTATGCGGTTTGACCGATAAAGATCTTCGTAGAATATGTGGGAGACAATATGAGCATCCAGGTTCCTCTATTGGTTATTGACCGGAGACGTGTCACGGTCATGTCTACATAGTTCTCGAACCCGTAGGGTCCGCACGCTTAAAGTTCGATGACGGTTATATTATGAGTTTATGTGTTTTGATGAACCGAAAGTAGTTCGGAGTCCCGGATGTGATCACGGGCATAACGAGGAGTCTCGAAATGGTCGAGACATGAAGATTGATATATTGGACGACTATATTCGGACACCGGAATGGTTTCGGGGGTTATCAGATATATATCGGAGTACCGGGGTTACCGAACCCCCCGGAGGTTATTGGGCCTCATGGGCCCAAGTGGTGGAAGAGGAGAGGCGGCCAAGGGGCAGTTGTGCGCCCCTCCCCCTCCCAAGTCCTAATTGGACAAGGAGGGGGGCGCCCCCCTTTCCTTTCCCCCTCTCTCTCCTTCCCTCTCCTCTCCTACTCCAACATGGAAGGGGGGAGTCCTACTCCCGGTGGGAGTAGGACTCCTCATGAGGCGCGCCAAGTGTGGCTGGCCCCCTCCTCCTCCTCCACTCCTTTATATACGGGGAGGGAGGCACCCCCTAGAGACACAACAATTGATCCCTTGGATCTTTTAGCCCTGTGCGGTGCCCCCCTCCACCATAATCCACCTCGGTCATATCGTAGCGGTGCTTAGGCGAAGCCCTGCGTCGGTGGAACATCATCATTGTCACCACGCCGTCGTACTGACGGAACTCTCCCTCAAAGCTCGGATGGATCGGAGTTCGAGGGACGTCATCGAGTTGAACGTGTGCTGAACTCGGAGGTGCCGTGCGTTTGGTACTTGATCGGTCGGATCGTGAGGACGTACGACTACACCAACCGCGTTGTGCTAACACTTCCGCTTTTGGTCTACGAGGGTACATGGACACACTCTCCCCTCTCGTTGCTATGCATCACCATGATCTTGTGTGTGCGTAGGATTTTTTTTGAAATTACTACGTTCCCCAACAGAAAACTCACTTTGAAGGAAAGGCTAACAGTGAACTTTCCCAAAAATCTCAAGTGGAAAATATATCGGATGAAGACTGGAGAGGCCTCTTTAAACACTAGTCTGATCCAAAGTATCAAGTACGTTATATATATGTGATCAAATCACATGTTGAACTCCTATTTATGCATGTGCCTCACAAATCTATCTTCTTGTAGGTGAACTGTTCAAAGAACAAGGCCAACCGTATGAAAGTGAAATTCCAACAGACGACAGGACCTCGTAACTATATTGCACACTGTGAGGCTCTTGTAATTAGATGTTGTTTCACTCTTTTCGTTGTGCCATATTATCAAATCTATATTGACTTGTTCCAAATGTAGAGGAAAGCCCGCAAGGACCAAAAAGTACCTAAACTAAATGCCGTGGAAATCTTCAAGGACTGTCACACCAGCAAGACGAAGGGCATGACTACACAAGTCAAAGCTGCCGTTGTAAGTCCTTAATCCTCATGCCTTTTAACTACTACTTACTCTGACTTGTGCCTTGAACTGCATAGTTTGCAGCCAATGTCTATTACTCTTTTCAATTTTACACACAATTGTCTTAGCGTATCATTGCACCTTACAAGGTTTAAAAGAGAGGAGTGATGTTCCTTTGATCTTGATCTGTAATCTCGTTCCGTGCTGGACTTGTCTACACAATGTTACAATTGCATGTTTGTTTGTTCTAGTTGTTTTGTGATATGAATGATGTCATACTATGTTTACCGTATTATAAACTTGTCTCTTTATCCTTAGCTGTCAATACAATGTGAAGAAATAGACAATACATTAGCCATGGTACATGGTCATATGTTTGGAACCTGGTTTTATTATGTACTTTGCAGTAAAATACAACTAATGTTTTACACGGGTTCACCAGAATAAGTTCTATATATACACCAAAGCTATTTTGTTTGGTTTTGCTACCTCCTTAATACCTTCTGTTCTGGTACTACTAATGTAAAAACTCAACTTTTCAGCAAGCTATGGAACAAATGGTGGAACCACCACCTTCTGAAGGTGATGAGGCAACTACAACCGCAATGTCACCTCTTGCTGCAGTGGGTTAGTACATGTCCACTAACGGTGCCAAAAGCACGTTCCTGCGTAATATTGGGTTGTTGTTAAGGCAATCTCGTCCAAACTGCCTCATAATCAAAGATATGCAAGCTCAAAACAATGTTATATCTACGCTCCAGACACAAGTCCATTCCCTAACAGAGACCCTTTGTGAAGCAAGGACAACCATTGTTCGATGTCCTCAAGATATGCATGGTTTTGAAACCAGACTATCAGACATTTCCTATGTTGTTCAAGAGCCTAGGAGAAATGAAGGCGAAGGTTATGGTGCTCCATCAGACAGTACATCATGAAAACATAACAGTCAGGTCAAATGAGCTGAGCTTCTGAACTTCTGGTGGTGCATTTATCTGCCGGACTGTTAACTTTTATTCCAACCTTCCTTTTGTTTTATGGTTGTAATTTGTTTTGTTGCAATACAAATTTTGTTCTTAACATGCAGCAACCGGCTGAAGAAAACAGCAAGCCATTTTTGTATGGTGTAGGGTGTTCCCTATATTTGCACTGCTGGCGAACTTTGATGTCCAATGGATGTAATATGTGCAATCGCCTTAATAGCCTAGCGTTAGTTTCTGGCTTATTTATTTCCCTAGTATTATTTTTCCTTGGTTGCTAGTGGCCGCAACAACCATGGGCCAGATACGGACCATGGTAACCTTGAGCCTGCTACGGGCCGTAGGATCCATGGGCCTCCTACGAGCTGTCGGATAAATGAGCCACCAATGGGCTATAGAATCAGCGGGCCTCCTATGGTCCGTCGGATAAATGGGCCGACATGAGCCATAAACGGGCGTAATTTGTATCGGGCCGACACGGTAACGGGCCGTTACAGGCTGGAAGACAGCAAAGGCTTAATTCTGTCACACGCATAACGGGTCGTTAATGGGTCAGAATACATGACGGGCTGGAAACGGCGCAACTGGTTAACATGCCACAAATGGGTCGATTCTAACCACAGGCTGAATTGGGCCCATTAGGGGAACATGCCAGTAACGGACCGAAAGTAACCAAGGGCTGGAAAGGTGCCCAAGAATGTATGGGCCGTCAGTAGGCCGAAAACTAACACGGGCAGGAAACGGCCCATGTGAATCATGGGCCGTTAATGGGTATAAAGAAATGTACTGTTTATTATGGTATAGAGTCATCACGGGCCACTAAAGGGCCCAAGGATACGGAAGGCCTCATATGGGCCAAAAGACGTCATGGGCCGTACATGGGCCGAAAATGAAATGGGCTGGTATTATACTTGACGGCCCACATGACGTTGATGGGCCGATTTTGGGAACGCCATAACGGGCGGTGAGTTATCGGGCCGTAAAATGGGCTATATGCGAAAAAACCATTAACAAGCTTTTCATGGGCCGGCCCGCTAGCTTTTGACCAAGTCAAAACGGCCGGCCTTTGTAAGCTAAATGGGCCAGTGTTGGGCCGTTGCACGTGTCGACATATCATATGCGCTTCTCTGACCCAATGACGAGCTGATATGTGTTTCCTCCGGCCAATGAGAATTTTACACGTGGAAAATCGCCATTGGTCATTGCTGTTAACGGGTTATTGGATCCAAAACCAGACCCGATAGCTTAACAGCGACCCATTACGGTGGGTGTCACGTGTCGGTTACCCTTGACGAAAGCACTTCAATGACGCGACATTTATCGTCATGGAAGAGAACAATTCCGTGATGATAATTTTGGTATTGTCATGGAACACTTCTACGACAGCACATGTATGACTATCTTGATTCTGTCATAAAATCGTCATGGATGTACATGCATGACAGAAAACGTGACCTATTGTTACAAACACGTATAATCACAGAAGTGTATTTTTTTGTAGTGATTATTCAGTATTAGTTATGTTCAATGCATGTTTATGACCGTTTTTGCTTTTTGGTTGGTCGCTTTTCAATCTATTTGCTAGCCTTGATTTGTACTAAGCGGAAATTCTGCTTGTGCATCCAACTCCTTAAACCCAAAGTTGTGCCAAATGAGTCCACCATATCTACCTATATGCGGTATTTCCATGTCGCTCCAAGTAAATTTGCATGTGCCAACTCTATTTTTTCAAAATAATTTTCAGTTTTGTGTGCCCATACCGCTCATGAAGCGGCAGGGGGTGGCTAATATTTTCCATGCTAGGTATGTTATTCTCACGATGAGTGTTTATTCACTTGTCATTACACGAGAGTGTGGCAGGTAATAGGGATGCCCAGTCCTGAAATGAAAACAAATATGATATGATGATAATAATAAATTCCTTGGAAAGTGTTGGTATGGAAGGCACCCGTGGATACGACTAGCCATGGATTGTGAAAGAATGGTGGAAAGGAAATAAACTTTATTTTCTGTTTGGGAACCGCCTATAATGTGTCTAGTATGGAAGGTATTGAGAATTCTTGGTCGTTTTCGTTGGCAGGAAAAGCATGCCTCTCAAAATAATTATCTCTCTCTAATTTAAGCCTTGAGCCATGGCACCTCTGTAAATCTCTGCTTCCCTCTGTGAAGGGCCTATCTATTTACTTTTATGCAATTTTTATTTTTATTTTGAGTCTCCATATTCTCTTACAAAGCACCAACTAGAGAACACCATTGTCATACTTTTAGATTGGGTGTAGCTAATATTGAGTATGTTTCATGAATGGATCAACGATTAAACATAATGGGCTAGGGATAACTTTCTTTAGCGTTGATATTTTGAAAGTCATGGCTGCTTGTTAGTATATTTGAGTATTTACGTCTTCATGTCAAACTATAGACTATTGCTTTGAATCATTCAAGTTCAAATGTCCATGCCACAAAAGAAAAGAGTATATGATGAATATGATAGGTAGCATTCCACATCAAAAATTCTATTTTTATCATTTACCTACTCGAGGACGAGCATGAATTAACCTTGGGGATGCTTGATACGTATCCAACGTATCTATAATTTTTATTGTTCCATGCTATTATAGTATCAATCTTGGATGTTTTATACACACTTACATGCAATTATATATCATTTTGGGACTAACCTATTAACTTAGTTGAAGGAAATATGCCCTAGAGGCAATAATAAAGTTATTATTTATTTCCTTATATCATGATAAATGTTTATTATTCATGCTAGAATTGTATTAACCGGAAACATAATACATGTGTGAATACATAGACAAACAGAGTGTCACTAGTATGCCTCTACTAGACTAGCTCATTGATCAAAGATGGTTATGTTTCCTAACCATAGACATGAGTTGTCATTTGATTAACGGGATCACATCATTAGGAGAATGATGTGATTGACATGACCCATTCCGTTAGCTTAGCACACGATCGTTTAATATGTTGTTATTGCTTTCTTCATGACTTATACATGTTCCTATGACTATGAGATTATGCAACTCCCGTTTACCGGAGGAATACTTTGTGTGCTACCAAACGTCACAACGTAATTGGGTGATTATAAAGGTGCTCTACAGGTGTCTCTGAAGGTACTTGTTGGGTTGGCGTATTTCTAGATTAGGATTTGTCACTCCGACTGTCGGAGAGGTATCTCTGGGCCCTCTCGGTAATGCACATCACTATAGCGACCAAACCTCAAACAGTCTGATCTCTGTGCTCAAGTGTCATCCCTGGATCAGTAATGCTGACACCACACAATACTCGAAGGATTTATAACAGAGTAGCAATCACACACTTATTACATCGAATGTCTCAAGAGAGAACTTAATAAAATAAATATGGCTTAAGGCCAACTAATAACGATAACAGCGGGAGGCTTGGAAGAATAAGCGAGTCCATCAACTCCAACGGCATCACTGAGTATAGAGCCACGACCTAAGCACCTTACTAAATCGTTGCGAAAAGTCTCGCAACATGAAACGTTGCAGCCAGAAACGGTCAAGACATGGAATATGCTGGCAAAGTAACACATAGAGAATAATGGAAGAATAAGCCTATACTACATGCATATATGGCAGGTGGAAAGCTCTATGGTTACAGTTTTGCGTAAAGCCAATTTTTCCGTACTGCAAAGGAATAAATTTATTTAACTATCATGGTGGTTGTTGAACATTGAGAATGGTTAACAGCATCCTCAATCCCAATTAAAAGTACTCATTAAAAACCCAACAATATTAATTAGAAGTAACATGATGAGATTCACATGATAATCCAAGTACTAGATACTCAAGATGTCCATAACCGGGGACACGACTAATCATGATTAGTTTATACACTCTGCAGAGGTTTGTGCACTTTTCCCCACAATACTCGATCTCCTCCGTTTGATTTCTCGCACTACATGGTGTTTGAGAAACGGATGACCGAGACATAGTCTTTCAGAAGCGCTAGCACCTTACATGTGGGTAGACCGTACCAACCTACAACCCCTACATCAGCTAGTCTACCCGTAAGAGTTCTCACAACTTAGTCAACTATGCTAGAGCCCATAGTAGCATGTGGCTGCACACGGAAGTTTCTAGCATGAATAATCTCATGATCCCTTTGAGCACGGGTGGCGGTCCAAGAAAAACAGGCAAGTCTGATGGAAACCAGGTGGCTCAATCCACCCGGATGTGTTTTAAGTTGTCACCTTAAATAAACCATTAATTAACAATCTCACATCATCATGGATACACTCACCCAATCCACGTCTACTAGCATAGCATGGCATAATAAGCAAACGTAGAAGTAACTCCCAAGGGTTTGAAAATAAACAGGTAATAGGTACTACCTCAATCTACTTCCCATCCCACAATTTAATTAGATCCTAATCATGCAATGTTTGAGGATAGATCTAATGCATAAAACTGGGTATGAAAAGTATATTTTCAAAGTGTTACTTGCCTTGCTGATGATCCGCGAAACCTAGAGACTCGAAGTAACAGGCGGCGCACTCCGGGTATTCTATCGCAGACAAACAAACAAGCATACAATAAGAACTCATCTAATGCACAGGTAAAACTCAAATAGATCTAACCAGATAGTTCAACTTAAGAACTCTGGTTTGCAAAAAGAAACAAATCAAACGAAGCAACGAAAGTCAAACGGCGAAAGAAAACAGCTTCATTTTACTAATCTGGATCTAAGTAAAATTTTACAGTAGCAAAAACTTGTTTAAGTAGGTTATTCGGAAAGAGGGTTTCGAGACGAAACTCCAGGCGCTTGAATCGCCTGATTCCGACAAACGAGCGAAAAGTTATACTAAAACGTAAATCGGATCAGGAATCGCGATCAGAAAAATCACGGAAAGAAAAACGATGAACAGGTTAACGAACGAACGTTCGTTAACTAAACTAATCTGACGAACTCGTTCGTTAAAACGAACAAACGAACGAACGTTCGCTAAATAACCTAAACCTAAAAAAGAAACTAAAAAAGCGAAACTAAACCAAGAAAAACGCCGGTTTAAAAAAAGACCAAAGGCACATAAAACGCAGGCGGCGAAACCTCGGCGGGGTCGGCGGCGCGAGGTCCGGCGCGTCTCCGGCTCCGGCAGCGGTGGCGGCGGTGGGCGGTGGATCTAGGGTTAGGTTAGGGTTTGGGCGGGGTGTGGGCGTGGCCAGGGGCGGGCGGGCGGCGGGCGTGGCGGCGGGGCGCGGGTGAGGCGGCTCGGTGGGCTGGGGGGTGCCGGGCGGCACTTTATATAGTGCCCCGAGCGGAGTCCCGCTCGGCACACCAAGGTCGGTCTTGCATTTTTAATAATTCCTCATGAGAAGAAAAATAAAAGAAATACTAAACGGACTCCAAAAATCGTGAAATAAATTTTTGCGGGCTTCTAAAATCATGCCGGACTAGATGAACATTTATTTGGGGCCTAAATGCAATTTTGAAAAACGCGTATTTTTTCTAAATTCAAATAAAAAGGCGAAAAACTCCGAAATAAAATCTTATT
Source organism: Aegilops longissima (assembly GCA_021605205.1). NCBI lineage: Eukaryota > Viridiplantae > Streptophyta > Magnoliopsida > Poales > Poaceae > Aegilops > Aegilops longissima. The sequence continues at coordinate 391,369,719 of CM038678.1, read as the reverse complement.
TGATTTTATTATTAAATCTTCATTATTTCTTTATTTTGGGAAATTCATTTTATTCCCTCTCTCATATTTTGATAGTAGAAATAATTAAAGATAAAATAATTAAAATTAAATGATCCTATTTTCAAAATTTGAGAAAACTCAAATATGAAAATAACGAAATCCCCAACTCTCTTCGTGGGTCCTTGAGTTGTGTAGAATTTCTTGGATCGAGCCAAAATGCAACAAAAAATATGATATGCAATGATGCTCTATGTATAACATTCCAAATTGAAAATTTGGGATGTTACAAACCTACCCCCTTAAGATGAATCTCGCCCTCGAGATTCGGGTTGGCTAGAAAATAGGTGAGGTGGTCCTTAAGCGCATCTTCCTCTCGCTCCCGGTGGCTTCATCCCAGTGTGGTGGCTCCACTCAACTTTGCAAAACTTAATGACCTTGTCGGGTGACTCGGTTGGCAAACTCGAGAATCTGACCGGTTTCTCCTCATAGGTCAAATCGTTATTCAACCGAATCGCCTCTAGTGGCACAAGATTCTCGGTGGTATATCCGCCATCTTTGCGTGACACTTCTTCAAGCGAGAAACATGAAACACATCGTGAACACCGACAATCCTTCGGTAGTTCCAACTTGTACGCAACTTCTCCCATGCGCTCCAAAACTTTGTATGGTCCCACAAAGCGTGGCGCTAATTTTCCTTTAACACCAAAACGCTTAACTCCTCGAGCGTAGATACTCGAAGATAAACTCGCTCCGGCTTCAGATTCATCTCCTTGCGTTTTGAATCGCATAGCTCTTCTGTCTTGACTGGCTACCTTGAGCCTATCGCGAATCAACTTTACTTTCCGTTCGCACTCCTTAATCAAATCCGGTCCAAACAATGGCGGTCTCCAACTTCATCCCACAATGGCGGGGTTCGCACCTCCTTCCGCATAAGGCTTGAAAGGTGCCATCTTCAAACTGGTTTGGTAATCATTGTTATAAGAAAACTCCGCATAGGGCAAGTTGTCATCCCAATTTGATCCATAATCCAATGCACATGCTCTCAAATATCCTCTAAGATCTGGTTGACTCTCTCTGTTTGTCCATCATGCTGTGGATGAAAAGTCGTGCTAAACTCGATCGTTCCCAAAGTTTCGTGCAACCTTCTGTAACTTTGACATGAACTGGGTTCCTCTATCGATCGATACTCCTCGGAACTCCATGCAAGCATACAATCCTCGTCATGTATATCTTAGCCAATTTGGCACTGCTGTAGGTAGTCTTTACTGGAATGAAATGAGCTACCTTCGTCAAACGATCGACTACAACCCAAATTGAGTCATAGCCTGAGCGGGTCCTGGGCAATCCCGTGATGAAATCCATACCTAGTTTATCCCACTTCCATTCGGGTATGGGCAATGGCTGTAATAATCCTGCTGGCTTCTGATGTTCTGCTTTCACCTTCTGACACACATCACAAACTGCTACATACTCTGCGATATCTTTCTTCATTCCGGTCCACCAGAAAGTATCTTTCAAATCCAAATACATCTTGGTATTTCCGGGGTGGATCGAATACGGCGAATCATGTGCCTCTTGCAAAATCAACTTCCGAATCTCCGGATCACTTGGTACGTAAACGCGGTCCTCAAACCATAAGGTATCGTGCTCATCCTCACGAAATCCCTTTGCTTTTCCCTTGCTCATCTTCTCCTTAATAGAAGCAACTTCCTTATCTGTCCTTTGAGCTTCTCTGATTTTGTCCATCAAAGTAGATTGAATCTCCAATGCTGCTACGTAGCCTCGCGGAACTATTTCCAAACATAGCTCCCGAAATTCCTCGGCTAACTCTTTTGGTAAACCTCCGGTCATTAGAATGTTAACATGACTCTTACGGCTCAACGCGTCTGCTACCATGTTAGCCTTTCCGGGGTGGTAATGCAATCTCATATCATAATTCCTTGATGAGCTCCAACCATCTTCTCTGCCTGAGATTTAACTCCTTCTGCGTGAAGATGTACTTCAAACTCTTGTGATCCGTATACACCTCACAATGATTTCCAATGAGGAAATGCCTCCATGTTTTCAATGCATGCACTACGGCTGCTAACTCCAAATCATGCGTGGCATAGTTTAATTTGTGAGGTTTCAGTTGTCGTGAAGCATACTGAAACAACTCTTCCCTCCTGCATAAGCATCGCTCCAAGTCCTCGGCGTGAAGCGTCATAATAAACTTCGTAATCCTTGCTTTGGTCTAGCAGGATTAATCTTGTGAGGTAACCAAACGCTTCTTCAACTCTTGGAAACTATCCTCACACTCCTCAGTCCAAATAAACTTGGTATCCTTCTTCAATAATTCTATCATGGGCTTTGCAATTCTCGAGAAATTCTCAATGAATCTCCGGTAGTATCCTGCGAGTCCAAGGAAACTCCGGATCTCTCCAACTGTTGTTGGCGCTTCCCAGTTTGTCACCGTGACAACCTTAGTGGGGTCTACTGCTATACCTTCTCCGGATATAACATGTCCGAGAAATCCAACTTCCTTCAACCAAAACTCACACTTGCTGAACTTGGCATACAACTGATGTTCCCTGAGCTTCTCGAGTACCAAACGCAAATGCTCCTTATGTTCTTCTTCATTCTTTGAGTAGACCAAGATATCGTCAATGAATACCACAACAAACTTATCCAAAAGCTCCATAAACACCTTGTTCATCATGTTCATAAAATAGGTCACGGCGTTAGTCATCCAAATGACATAACGGTATACTCGTGCAGCCTACACTAGTGGTAAAAGCTGTCTTGGGTATATCCCGCTCATGAATCTTCCATCGATGGTATCCTCGATCGCAAATCGATCTTGGAAAATACCTTAGCTCCTTGCAATTGGTCAAACAAGTCGTTGATCATCGACAACGGTATTTGTTCTTAATGGTTACTTCATTCAATCCTCGATAATCAACAACCATTCTTAAAGATCCATCCTTCTTCTCCACTAGAAGTACTGGTGATCCCCAAGGCGAAGAGCTTGGGCGAATAAAACCTTTATCCAATAACTCCTTAATCGCTTCTTAATTTCCTCCAAATCTTGGGCTGGCATCCTATACGGTCTCTTAGATATCGGCCCAGTGCCTGGCAGTAGTTCAATCAGAAATTCGATGTCTCTGTCCGGCGGCATGCCTGGCAACTCTTCCGGAAACAAGTCCGGGTAATCCCTTACCACTGGTACTTCCTCCTGCACAACTCCTGTTAAGGAATTTACATGCGCTCTCCTCGGCTCATGCCGTGATACATACTTGATTCTTCTTCCTTCTGGGGTGGTAAGCAAAATTGACTTACTGGCGCAATCTATGTTCCCTCCATACTTCGATAACCAATCCATTCCTAATATCGCATCCAACCCTTGGGATTCCAAAACTATTAGGTCCGAGGGAAATACATAGTTTCCAATCCTTAATGGCGATCGATCGCACCATATACTTGCCATATATTACGCTCCGGTGAGGTTACTAGCATGGGTGACCTAAGGGCTTGGGTTGGTAGTTTATACTTATCCACAAATCCCTTGATATGTATGAATGCGATGCACCAAGATCAAAAAGAACAACTACAGAAAAGTCTTAACCAAAAACTTACCTATTCTCGCATCCGGCCGACTTCAACCTCCTCCACGGTAGCGTGGTTTACTTGTCCCCTGTTGAAAGGGTTTGGCTTCTTTCCCGAGCTTCCATTGCCGTTACCATTTTGGCCTTCTGGACAATCATTTGCATAATGCCCAGTCTTGCGGCACTTAAAACAGGTGATATGGCTCAGGTCTACCTTGGATGGTGTTGACGGGGTGGTGCGGTTTTGTCCATTGCTTCCTCCGTTCTCGTTTCCATTCTTGGTGCCATTATGGTTGTGCGAGCTACCTCCTCCGTGAGTATGTTGAAATTGTCCTCCTGGCTTCGGGGTAAGGCGAAGCTTCTGCTGAGCTCCAGAGTTATACTTCCCCTGTCCATACTTTCTCTTGCGATTGTCAATCTGCTGCTGCTTCCCTTCAATCATAAGAGCACGATCTACTAACTCCTGGTAGTTATTGAAGGTGGCTACCATCAACTGCATGCTCAGCTCATCATTCAGTCATTCTAGAAACTTCTCCTGCTTAGTTGCGTCCGTAGCAACGTCATCTGGGGCATAACGTGCTAGCTTACTAAAGTCATCCACGTACTGGCCAACTGTCCGTCCTCCTTGGCGTAAGTTGCGAAACTCACGCTTCTTCATGGCCATAGCTCCTGCTTTGAAACATGGGCAGACGGAAAGCTTGTCAAATCGATCCCATGTGGCGGTGTCTCAGAGGTAAGTGGTCAGTAAAATTCTCCCACCATGCCGCTGCGGGTCCTTCAAGCCGATGTGCGGCAAATTTCACCTTTTCCCGTCTGTACATCCTGTAGTGGTCAACTCCTCCCTACTTTGCGGAGCCAATCATCTGCAACAATCGGCTCGGTGCTACTGGAAAACACCGGTGGGTTCAGCCTTAAGAAACGGGTCAAATGGTCAACAGGTGGTGGTGGCGGTGGGTTGTTGTTGTTGTTGTTGTTGTTGTTGTTGCCTTGGTTACGTATCAATGTTTGAATCAAGGCATTCTGCTCTTGAATCAACTGAGTGATCTCTGGCGGAAAAACAAATCCGGGTCGCGTCTCTGAGGCATCGAGGGTTTATAGAAAAGACGAGAGTTAAGAATAGAATGAGGTCTAGGAGAAAACACTACCCATATGCACATGAGACAAATCACACAATATCACTCCAATCAATTCAAACAAGGGCATACAACGGTCTATCTATCGTTACAAAGTCTTTGGGACTAAAACTAATTTTTTAATGGGGGAAAATCTACTACTGTTATGGTGGTCAACTAGAAAAACTGCTCCGATGAAGACTCCATGATATCTACTCCAGCTTCATCCTCGAAATCATCATCACTAGGATCGGAATCGGTGTCGTCGATGATGATGTAGTTCTCTGGACAGGTGCAATCTTCATCTTCTCCTCCGGGTGCTGAATTTCCCATGAGTTCTTCAACCTTCTCCTTAAGATCGCCGTTTTGTCTCACTAGAGCCACAATCTCCTCCATGTAGTCCTTGCGAGTGGCCTTTAGTTCTCCTTCTAGTTCGATAATCTTGGCTTTTGCTGTCTTCAACTCCATCATGTCTGCAAGACATCTGGTTCTCTGGCGTCGAATGTGCTGATTTAACTCCCGGATGAAAGCTGCAATGGATCGATCCTTCTTAGTGCCAACTATCTCCCATTGTTCATCTCGGCGCCCGCAAATCTGGTAGATAGTATCCTTGAGGTCTTCTTTGTAAACTTCTCCAATCGCCCCATGGTTATGTGAGCTGCCATGCTCTTTCCAGACTCGAGGTTGGTGCATTGAAAACACACTCTATGTGCTCCATGATTGGCGCAAACGTCCTTCCGGGAACTTGAGCTTGAATCTTCCAGCGCTCTACTTCGGGTAAAGTGGAATTGTAGGTCCCGGTGAAGCTTGGTATTCCGATGTTCAGTACTTAGTGACTTCCTTCGTGTGTCGCCCAAAGGGTGTATCTTCATCCGGCTGGGTGAACTTGATCCTCGCTTAGTCATCCTAAAAGAGTAGAAAAGATGAGGAGTTAGAAATGAGAAGAGAGAGTAGTGATCTAGGGCTTTATCTTAGTGGTCATGTACTACAGTCAAACCTGGCTCTAATACCATCTTTGTAGCGACCAGACCTCAAACAGTCTGATCTCTGTGCTCAAGTGTCATCCCTGGATCGAGAATCTTGACACCACACAAGACTCAAGGATTTATAACAGAGTAGCAATCACACACTTATTACATCGAATGTCTCAAGAGAGAACTTAATAAAATAAATATGGCTTAAGGCCAACTAATAACGATAACAGCGGGAGGCTTGGAAGAATAAGCGAGTCCATCAAAGGCATCACTGAGTATAGAGCCACGACCTAAGCACCTTACTCGTCGTCTGAAAAGTCTGCAACATGAAACGTTGCAGCCCGAAAACGGGTCAGCACATGGAATATGCTGGCAAAGTAACACATAGAGAATAATGGAAGAATAAGCCTATACTACATGCATATATGGCTGGTGGAAAGCTCTATGGTTACAGTTTTGCGTAAAGCCAATTTTTCCCTACTGCAAAGTAATAAATTTATTTAACTATCATGGTGGTTGTTGAACATTGAGAATGGTTGGCAGCATCCTCAATCCCAATTAAAAGTACTCATTAAAAACCCAACAATATTAATTAGAAGTAACATGATGAGATTCACATGATAATCCAAGTACTAGATACTCAAGATGTCCATAACCGGGGACACGGCTAATCATGATCAGTTTATACACTCTGCAGAGGTTTGTGCACTTTTCCCCACAAGACTCGATCTCCTCCGTTTGATTTCTCGCACTACATGGTGTTTGAGAAACGGATGACCGAGACATAGTCTTTCAGAAGCGCTAGCACCTTACATGTGGGTAGACCGTACCAACCTACAACCCCTACATTAGCTAGTCTACCCGTAAGAGTTCGCACAACTTAGTCAACTATGCTAGAGCCCATAGTAGCATGTGGCTGCACACGGAAGTTTCTAGCATGAATAATCTCATGATCCCTTTGAGCCTGGGTGGCGGTCCGAAGAAAAACAGGCAAGTCCTGATGGAAACCAGGTGGCTCAATCCACCCAGATGTGTTTTTAAGTTGCCACCTTAAATAAACCATTAATTAACAATCTCACATCTGTCATGGATACACTCACCCAATCCACGTCTACTAGCATAGCATGGCATAATAAGCAAACGTAGAAGTAACTCCCAAGGGTTTGAAAATAAACAGGTAATAGGTACTACCTCAATCTACTTCCCATCCCACAATTTAATTAGATCCTAATCATGCAATGTTTGAGGATAGATCTAATGTATAAAACTGGGTATGAAAAGTATATGATCAAAGTGTTACTTGCCTTGCTGATGATCCGCGAAACCTAGAGACTCGAAGTAACAGTGCGCGACTCGGGTATTCTATCGCAGACAAACAAACAAGCATACAATAAGAACTCATCTAATGCACAGGTAAAATTCAAATAGATCTAACCAGATAGTTCAACTTAAGAACTCCGGTTTGCAAAAAGAAACAAATCAAACGAAGCAACGAAAGTCAAACGGCGAAAGAAAACAGCTTCGTTTTACTAATCTGGATCTAAGTCAAATTTTATAGTAGCAAAAACTTGTTTAAGTAGGTTATTCGGAAAGAAGGTTTCGAGACAAAACTCCAGGCGCTTGAATCGCCTGATTCCGACAAACGAGCGGAAAGTTATACTAAAACGTAAATCGGATCAGCAATCGCGATCAGAAAAATCACGGATTAAATCCGAGAAAAAGAAACACGACGAACAGGTTAACGAACGAACGTTCGTTAACTAAACTAATCTGACGAACTCGTTCGTTAAAACGAACAAATGAACGAACGTTCTCTAAATAACCTAAACCTAAAAAAACCAAAACTGAAACTAAACCGAAGAAAAATCGCTCGGTTTTTAAAAAAAAGACCGAAGGCACGCAAAATGAGGCGGCGGCGAACCTCGACGGCGGGTCGGCGGCGGCGGGTCCGCGGCGGCGGGCGGTGGCGGCGGCGATCTGGCGGCAAGGCGCGGATCTAGGTTTAGGTTAGGGTTTGGGCGGTGTGGTAAGCGCGGCGGCGGCTGGGTGGGTGGGTCCGGTCCGGCGGTGAAGCGCCAGGGCACACTATATAGTTCCCCGAGCGGAGTCCCGCTGGCACGCCCAAGGTCGGTCTGCAGATTTTTAAATAATTCCGCACAGAAGAAAAAACAAAAGAAATACTAAATAGACTCCAAAAATCCCGAAATAAATTTTCCCCGGCTTCTAAAATCATGCCGGACTAGATGAACATTTATTTGGGGCCTAAATGCAATTTTGAAAAACGCGTATTTTTCCTAAATTCAAATACAAAGGCAAAAAAACTCCGAAATAAAATCTTATTTGATTTTATTACTAAATCTTCATTAATTCTTTATTTTGGGAAAGTCATTTTATTCCCTCTCTCATATTTTGATAGTAGAAATAATTGAAGATAAAATAATTAAAATCGAAATGATCCTATTTTCAAAATTTGAGAAAACTCAAATATGAAAATAACGAAATCCCCAACTCTCTCCGTGGGTCCTTGAGTTGTGTAGAATTTCTAGGATCGAGCCAAAATGCAACAAAAAAATATGATATGCAATGATACTCTATGTATAACATTCCAAATTGAAAATTTGGGATGTTACAATCACTTAAGCCTTGCAAGCATTGCAACTAATGAGTTAGTTGCGCGATGATGTATTACGGAACGAGTAAAGAGACTTGCCGGTAACGAGATTGAACTAGGTATTGAGATACCGACGATCGAATCTCGGGCAAGTAACATACCGATGACAAAAGGAACAACGTATGTTGTTATGCAGCCTCACCGATAAAGATCTTCGTAGAATATGTGGGAGCCAATATGAGCATCCAGGTTCTGCTATTGGTTATTGACCGGAGACGAGTCTCGGTCATGTCTACATAGTTCTCAAACCCGTTGGGTCCGCACGCTTAACGTTTCGATGACAGTTATATTATGAGTTTATATGTTTTGATGTACCGAAGGTTGTTCGGAGTCCCGGATGTGATCATGGACATGACGAGGAGTCTCGAAATGGTCGAGACATGAAGATTGATATATTGGAAGCCTATGTTTGGATATCGGAAATGTTCCGGGTGAAATTGGGATTTTACCGGAGTACCGGGAGGTTACCGGAACCCCCCGGGAGGTAAATGGGCCTTAGTGGGCTTTTACGGAGAAGAGGAGAGGCGGCCACGGTAGGGCCACGCGCCCCTCCCCCCTAGTCCGAATAGGACAAGGAGAAGGGGGCGGCGCCCCCCCCCCTTCCTTCTCTCTCTCCTCTTTCCCCCTCCTGAATCCTAATCCAACTAGGAAGGGGGGGGGGAGTCCTACTCCCGGTGGGAGTAGGACTCCTCCCGGTGCGCCTCTCCCCTGGCCGGCCGCACCCCCCCTTGCTCCTTTATATACGGGGGCAGGGGGCACCCCATAGACACAACAATTGATAATTGATCTCTTAGCCGTGTGCGGTGCCCCCCTCCACCATAATCCACCTCGATAATATCGTAGCGGTGCTTAGGCGAAGCCCTGCGTCGGTAGAACATCAACATCGTCACCACGCCGTCGGTCGATTTAAACTCTCCTCAACACTCGGTTAGATCGGAGTTCGAGGGACGCCATCGGCTGAACGTGTCTTGAACTCGGAGGTGTCGTGTGTTCGATGCTTGATCGGTCGGATCGTGAAGACGTCGACTACATCAACCGCGTTGTGCTAACGCTTCGCTTTCGGTCTCACGAGGGTGCGTGGACAACACTCTCCTCTCGTTGCTATGCATCACCATGATCTTGCGTGTGCGTAGGATTTTTTGAAATTACTACGTTCCCCAACAAAGGGGCATCCGAGCCTGGTTTTATGCGTTGATGTTATATGCACGAGTAGAACACAAGTGAGTTGTGGGCGATATAAGTCATACTACTTACCAAAGATGTCATACTTTGGTTCGGCGGTATTGTTGGATGAAGCGGCCCGACCGACATTACGCCGTCGCTTCGCGAGACTGGTTCTACCGACGTGCTTTGCACATAGGTGGCTGGCGGTGTCGGTTTCTCCAACTTTAGTTGAACTGAAAAGTGGCTACGCCCGGTCTTTGCGAAGGTTAAAACAGCACCAACTTGACAAACTATCGTTGTGGTTCTGATGGGTAGGTAAGAACAGTTCTTGCTAAGCCTGTAGCAGCCACGTAAAACTTGCAACAACAAAGTAGAGGACGTCTAACTTGTTTTTGCAGGGCATGTTGTGATGTGATATGGTCAAGACATGATGCTAAATTTTATTGTATGAGATGATCATGTTTTGTAACCGAGTTATCGGCAACTGGCAGGAGCCATGTGGTTGTCACTTTATTGTATGCAATGCAATCGCCCTGTAATGCTTTACATTATCACTAAGCGGTAGCGGTAGTCGTAGAATCATAAGATTGGTGAGACGACAACGATGCTACAATGGAGATCAAGGTGTCGCGCCGGTGACGATGGTGATCATGACGGTGCTTCGGAGATGGAGATCACAAGCACAGGATGATGATGGCCATATCATATCACTTATATTGATTACATGTGATGTTTATCTTTTATGCATCTTATCTTGCTTTGATTGACGGTAGCATTATAAGATGATCTCTCACTAAATTTCAAGATAAAAGTGTTCTCCCTGAGTATGCACCGTTGCCAAAGTTCATCGTTCCCAGACACCACGTGATGATCGGGTGTGATAAGCTCTACGTCCATCTACAACGGGTGCAAGCCAGTTTGCACACGCATAATACTCGGGTTAAACTTGACGAGCCTAGCATATGCAGATATGGCCTCGGAACACTAAGACCGAAAGGTCGAGCGTGAATCATATAGTAGATATGATCAACATAGTGATGTTCACCATTGAAAGCTACTCCATTTCACGTGATGATCGATTATGGTTTAGTTGATTTGGATCACGTGATCACTTAGAGGATTAGAGGGATGTCTTTCTAAGTGGGAGTTCTTAAGTAATATGATTAATTGAACTTAAATTTATCATGAACTTAGTACCTGATAGTATCTTGCTTGTCTATGTTTGATTGTAGATAGATGGCTCGTCTTTGTTGTTCCGTTGAATTTTAATGTGTTCCTTGAGAAAACAAAGTTGAAAGATGATGGTAGCAATTACACGGATCGGGTCCATAACTTGAGGATTATCCTCATTGCTGCATAGAAGAATTACGTCCCGGAAGCACCGCTGGGTGCCAGCTCGCTTGCTGATATGGCGGCGGCGTTAAGAACGTCGGAAGAGCAAAGTCGATGACTACTCGATAGTTCAATGTGCCATGCTTTACGGCTTAGAACCGGACTTCAACGATGTTTTGAACGTCATGGAGCATATGAGATGTTCCAGGAGTTGAAGTTAATATTCCAAAAGAATGCCTGGATTGAGAGATATGAAGTCTCCAATAAGTTCTATAGCTGCAACATGGAGGAGAATAGTTCTGTCAGTGAGCATATACTCAAGATGTCTGGGCACTGCAATCACTTGATTCAACTGGGAGTTAATCTTCCGGATGATAGCGTCATTGACAGAATTCTCCAATCACTTCCACCAAGCTACAAGAGCTTCGTGATGAACTATAATATGCAAGGGATGGATAAGACAATTCCCGAGCTCTTCGCAATGCTAAAGGCTGCGGAGGTAGAAATCAAGAAGAAGCATCAAGTGTTGATGGTCAATAAGACCACCAGTTTCAATAAGAAGGGCAAAGGGAAGAAGAAGGGGAACTTCAAGAATAACAGCAAGCAAGTTGCTGATCAGGAGAAGAAACCCAAGTCTGGACCTAAGCCTGGCCGAGTGCTTTTACCGCAAGCGGTAGTCACTTTGGAAGCGGAACTGCCCCAAGTATTTGGCGGATAAGAAGGATGGCAAGGTGAACAAAGGTACATGTGATATACATGTTATTGATGTGTACCTTACTAGAGCTCGCAATAGCACTGGTATTTGATCTTGGTTACATTGCTAATATCCAAACTTCGAAGCAGGACTACGGATTAAGCGAACACTGGCAAAGGACGAGGTGACGATGCGCGTGGGAAATGGTTCCAAAGTCGATGTGATCGCGGTCGGCACGCTACCTCTACATCTACCTTCGGGATTAGTATTAGACCTAAATAATTGTTATTTGGTGCCAGCGTTGAGCATGAACATTATATCTTGATCTTGTTTGATGCGAGACGGTTATTCATTTAAATCAGAGAATAATGGTTGTTCTATTTATATGAGTAATATCTTTTATGGTCATGCACCCTTGAAGAGTGGTCTATTTTTTATGAATCTCGATAGTAGTGATACACATATTCATAATGTTGAAGCCAAAAGATGCAGAGTTGATAATGATAGTGCAACTTATTTGTGGCACTGCCGTTTAGGTCATATCGGTGTAAAGCGCATGAAGAAACTCCATACTGATGGACTTTTGGAACCACTTGATTATGAATCAATTGGTACTTGCGAACCGTGCCTCATGGGCAAGATGACTAAAACGCCGTTCTCCGGTACTATGGAGAGAGCAACAGATTTGTTGGAAATCATACATACAGATGTATGTGGTCCGATGAATGTTGAGGCTCGTGGCGGATATCGTTATTTTCTCACCTTCACAGATGATTTAAGCAGATATGGGTATATCTACTTAATGAAGCATAAGCCTAAGTTCAAAGAATTTCAGAGTGAAGTTGAAAATCATCGTAACAAGAAAATAAAGTTTCTACGATCGATCGTGGAGGAGAATATTTGAGTTCTGAGTTTGGTCTACATTTGAAACAATGCGAATAGTTTTGCAACTCACGCCACCCTAACACCACAGCAGTAATGGTGTGTTTGAGCGTCGTGTCGTACTTTCTTTGGATATGGTGCAATCTATGATGTCTCTTCTTGATTTACCGCTATCGTTTTGGGGTTATGCTTTAGAGATGGCCGCATTCACGTTAAATAGGGCACCATCGAAATCCGTTGAGACGACACCTTATGAACTATGGTTTGGCAAGAAACCAAAGTTGTCGTTTCTTAAAGTTTGGGGCTGCGATGCTTATGTGAAAAAGCTTCAACCTGATAAGCTCGAACCCAAATCGGAGAAATGTGTCTTCATAGGATACCCAAAGGAGATTGTTGGTACACCTTCTATCACAGATCCGAAGGCAAGACATTTGTTGCTAAGAATGGATCCTTTCTAGAGAAGGAGTTTCTCTCGAAAGAAGTGAGTGGGAGGAAAGTAGAACTTGATGAGGTAACTATACCTGCTCCTCTATTGGAAAGTAGTTCATCACAGAAACCGGTTTCTGTGACACCTACACCAATTGGTGAGGAAGTTAATGATGATGATCATGGAACTTCAGATCAAGTTACTACTGAACCTCGTAGATCAACCAGAGTAAGATCTGCACCAGGGTGGTACGGTAATCCTGTTCTGGAAGTCATGCTACTAGATCATGATGAACCTACGAACTATGAAGAAGCGATGGTGAGCCCAGATTCATAAAATGGCTTGAGGCCATGAAATCGAGATGGGATCCATGTATGAGAACAAAGTGTGGACTTTGGTTGACTTGCCCGATGATCGGCAAGCAATTGAGAATAAATAGATCTTCAAGAAGAAGACTGACGCTGACGGTAATGTTACTGTCTACAAAGCTCGACTTGTTGCGAAAGGTTTTCGACAAGTTCAAGGGATTGACTACGATGAGACCTTCTCACCCGTAGCGATGCTTAAGTCTGTCCGAATCATGTTAGCAATTGCCGCATTTTATGATTATGAAATTTGGCAATGGATGTCAAAACTGCATTCCTGAATGGATTTCTAGAAGAAGAGTTGTATATGATGCAACCGGAAGGTTTTGTCGATCCAAAGGGATCTAACAAAGTGTGGAAGCTCCAGCGATCCATTTATGGACTGGTGCAAGCCTCTCGGAGTTGGAATAAACGCTTTGATAGTGTGATCAAAGCATTTGGTTTTGTCTGAGACTTTTGGAGAAGCTTTGTGTTTACAAGAAAGTGAGTGGGAGCTCAGTAGCATTTCGATATTATATGTGGATGACATATTACTGATTGGAAATGATATAGAATTTCTGGATAGCATAAAGGATACTTGAATAAGAGTTTTTCAATGAAAGACCTCGGTGAAGCTGCTTACATATTGGGCATCAAGATCTATAGAGATAGATCAAGGCGCTTAATTGGAATTTCACAAAGCACATACCTTGACAATGTTTTGAAGAAGTTCAAAATGGATCAAGCAAAGAAAGGGTTCTTGCACTGTGTTACAAGGTGTGAAGTTGAGTAAGACTCAATGCCCACCAACTGCAGAATATAGAGAGAAAATGAAAGATGTTCCTTATGCTTGACCATAGGCTCTATCATGTATGCAATCTTGTGTACCGACACTGATGTGTGCCTTGCTATAAGTCTAGCAGGGAGGAACCAAAGTAATCCAGGAGTGGATCACTGGACAGCGGTCAAGAACATCCTGAAATACCTGAAGAGGACTAAGGATATGTTTCTCGTTTATGGAGGTAACAAAGAGCTCATCGTAAATGGTTACGTTGATGCAAGCTTTGACACTGATCCGGACGATTCTAAATCGCAAACCGGATATGTGTTTACATTGAACGGTGGAGCTGTTATTGGTGCAGTTCTAAACAAAGCGTCGTGGCGGGATCTACATGTGAAGCGGAGTACATAGCTTCTTCGGAAGCAGCAAATGAAGGAGTCTGGATGAAGGAGTTCATATCCGATCTAAGTATCATACCTAGTGCATCGGGTCCAATGAAAATCTTTTGTGACGATACTGGAGCAATAGCCTTGGCGAAGGAATCCAGATTTCACAAGAGAACCAAGCACAACAAGAGACGCCTCAATTCCATCCGGGATCTAGTCCAGGTGGGAGACATAGAAATTTGCAAGATACATAAGGATCTAAATGTTGCAGACCCGTTGACTAAGCCTCTTCCACGAGCAAAACATGATCAGCACCAAGGCTCCATGGGTGTAAGAATCATTACTGTGTAATCTAGATTATCGACTCTAGTGCAAGTGGGAGACTGAAGGAAATATGCCCTAGAGGCAATAATAAAGTTATTATTTATTTCCTTATATCATGATAAATGTTTATTATTCATGCTAGAATTGTATTAACCGGAAACATAATACATGTGTGAATACATAGACAAACAGAGTGTCACTAGTATGCCTCTACTAGACTAGCTCGTTGATCAAAGATGGTTATGTTTCCTAACCATAGACATCAGTTGTCATTTGATTAACGGGATCACATCATTAGGAGAATGATGTGATTGACATGACCCATTCCGTTAGCTTAGCACACGATTGTTTAGTATGTTGCTATTGCTTTCTTCATGACTTATACATGTTCCTATGACTATGAGATTATGCAACTCCCGTTTACCGGAGGAACACTTTGTGTGCTACCAAACGTCACAACCTAACTGGGTGATTATAAAGGTGCTCTACAGGTGTCTCTGAAGGTACTTGTTGGGTTGGCGTATTTCGAGATTAGGATTTGTCACTCCGACTGTCGGAGAGGTATCTCTGGGCCCTCTCGGTAATGCACATCACTTAAGCCTTGCAAGCATTGCAACTAATTAGTTAGTAGCGGGATGATGTATTACGGAACGAGTAAAGAGACTTGCCGGTAATGAGATTGAACTAGGTATTGAGATATCGACGATCGAATCTCAGGCAAGTAACATACCGATGACAAAAGGAACAACGTATGTTGTTATGCAGTCTGACCGATAAATATCTTCGTAGAATATGTGGGAGCCAATATGAGCATCCAGGTTCCGCTATTGGTTATTGACCGGAGACGAGTCTCGGTCATGTCTACATAGTTCTCGAACCCGTAGGGTCCGCACGCTTAATGTTTCGATGACAATTATATTATGAGTTTATATGTTTTGATGTACCGAAGGTTGTTCGGAGTCCCGGATGTGATCACGGACATGACGAGGAGTCTCGAAATGGTCGATACATGAAGATTGATACATTGGAAGCCTATGTTTGGATATCGGAAGTGTTCCGAGTGAAATTGGGATTTTACCGGAGTACCGGGAGGTTACCGGAACCCCCGGGGAGGTAAATGGGCCTTAGTGGGCTTTTACGGAGAAGAGGAGAGGCGGCCAGGGTAGGGCCGCACGCCCCTCCCCCCTAGTCCGAATAGGACAAGGAGAAGTGGGCGGCGCCCCCCTTCCTTCTCTCTCTCCTCTTTCCCCCTCCCAATCCTAATCCAACTAGGAAAGCGGGGGAGTCCTACTCCGGTGGGAGTAGGACTCCTCCCAGCCTATCCTGGCCGGCCGCACCCCTTGCTCCTTTATATCTGAGGCAGGGGGCACCCCATATACACAACATTTGATCATTGATCTCTTAGCCGTGTGCGGTGCCCCTCCACCATAATCCACCTCGATAATATCGTAGCGGTGCTTAGGCGAAGCCCTGCATCGGTAGAACATCAACATCGTCACCACGCCGTCGTGCTGACAAAACTCTCCCTCAACACTCGGCTGGATCAGAGTTCGAGGGACGTCATCAAGCTGAACGTGTGCTGAACTCGGAGGTGCCGTGCGTTCGGTATTTGATCGGTCGGATCATGAAGATGTACGACTACATCAACCGCGTTGTGCTAACACTTCCGCTTTCGGTCTACGAGGGTACATGGACAACACTCTCCTATCTCGTTGCTATGCATCACCATGATCTTGCGTGTGCGTAGGAAATTTTTTGAAATTACTACGTTCCCCAACATTAGTGCCCAGTGCTAGTTGCTGATTTTTTTGCATGCTTTTGGTTTTTCAGGATATTAGTACCAAACGAAGTCCAAATGCCACGAAACTTTTTGGATATTTATTTCTGGACATAAGAGACCCTGGAAGCTTCGGGATGGGATGAGATGGAGCAGTGGCCCACGAGGCACCAGGGCGCACCCAGGGGGTGGAGCGTGCCCTGGCGGATCATGGGGCCCACGTGGCTCCGTTTGACCTAACTCTGCCTCTATAAATTCTCTAAAATCGAGAAACCAACGGAGGAGTCCACGAAATACTTTTTCCGCCACATCAAGTTCCTGTTCTCGAGAGATCCCATCTGGAGGCCTTTTTCGGCACTCTGCCGGAGGGGGATTCGATCACGGAGGGGCTCTACATCAACCTTACCGCCCTTCCGATGATGCGTGAGTAGTTTACCATAGACCTACGGGTCCATAGTTAGTAGCTAGATAACTTCTTCTCTCTATTTGATCTTCAATATAATGTTCTCCTCGATGTTCTTGGAGTTCTATCCGATGTAATCACTTTTTGCAGTGTGTTTGTTGGGATCCGATGAATTGTGAGTTTATGATCAGATTATCCATGAATATTATTTGTGTTTTCTCTGAACTCTTTTATGCATGATTGTTATAACTTCGTATTTCTCTCCGATCTATTGATTTGGTTTGGCCAACTAGATTGATTTATCTTGCAATGGGAGAGGTGCTTTGTAATGGGTTTCGATCTTGCAGTGCTTAATCCCAGTGACAGTAGGGGACATGACATATTGTATCATTGCTATTAAGGATAAAAAGATGGGGTTTATTCATGTGTGAGTTTACTTTCTCTACATCATGTCATCTTGATTAAGGCGTTACTCCGTTCTTTATGAACTTAATACTCTAGATGCATGCTGGATAGCGGTCGATGTGTGGAGTAATAGTAGTAGATGCAGGCAGGAGTGGGTCTACTTGTCTTGGACGTGATGCCTATATACATGATCATTGCCTTGGATATCGTCATAATTATTTGCTTTTCTATCAATTGCCCAATAGTAATTTGTTTACCCACCGTTATGCTATTTTCAAGACAGAAGCCTCTAATGAAAACTATGGCCCCCGGGTCTACCTTTATCATATATTAAAAATCCTAAAAATACATTTCTACAATTTGACTTTATTTATTTTATTTTGTATTTTTGTTCGATCTATCTATCTATCACTATGCAATTTAATCTTGCAAATAACTGCCAAGGGATTGACAACCCCTTGTTCACGTGGGGTGCGAGGATTTGTTATTTTGTGTGCAGGTGCTGCTAATGAGTTGTTGCGTAATTCTCCTACTTGATTGGTAAACTTGGTTTCATAACTGAGGGAAATACTTATCTCTACTGTACTGCATCATCCCCTCCTCTTCAGGGAAATCCCAACGTAGCTTACAAGTAGCACTCTCACACCTTCGAGAAGGATTCTGTATGAGACAGATTGCAGAAGAAGCACCGTAAGTAATTTATAATGTTTTGGCTTCAAAAGTATTATTGTGTGAGCCATCATAGTGTAATGTACTAATAGTGCATGAACAATGCTTTCAATAATGACGCAGACCACAAAGAGGGCACGTTTACAAGACGTTTTGCCGCAAGTACCTGACGTGCAGATTATCGAGGAAAAGAGCTACTCTAGCACGTTACTTTCAAGCTTTGGCGTTTCATCGCATAATTCATCCTCTGAACAATGCATCTGTTAGTTAGAAGCAAAGATTATAGCACAAGCGACAGACACAAAACTGGCAAATGACACATTTACAGAAAATCTGAATGCCCTACCTAATGCAATGCATGGATGCAGGAAATCAAAGAGCTCAAAAGGAAACAACAACTAGAAATAGAAGTTATCAAGATGGATCAGGAGACAAAAAACCAGAGGCTTTGAAAAAAGCAACAAGAAATGGAAGGAATTCTTAGTCATCTCTTAAGAAGTCATCTCAGTCTTCGCAGGAGACTGTGTCACAACCCATCAATCATTGATGGTGCACTACTATTCGTCATGATGCCTTCTCCCATGTATTTTTCTCATGCTTCATAATATGCCATCTGGATGCTCATTTTAATATGTGGATCAGTGTTCTGACAAATGTCAAGTCTCATTATTATATTATAATAAAAGTTGTGATGACAATGTTAAATTTCGGAATTACGTGCACAATTTGACGCTATCTAGAACCTGTGACGGTACTGGTGATGGAAATTTAAGCCGTCACCATGGTCGTGCCGCCACTTGTAAGCAGACACATCAACACCGTCCGGACCCCACTTATAAGTAGCCACGTCAACACTATCCGGACCCACATGTAAGCAACCACATCAGCATTTCTCTGGGCCTATATGCTAGCAGCGTTGACCGGTGAAAACTGACGTCCGACTTATTACTGACGGGACCATCGACGATAAAACCCATGACGGACCCACATGGAAGAAGCCACGCGAGCAACTGCTGGCCCAACTTGTCAGAATTTTTGACTAGTCAAACGCGCGGACCGTTCACTTGTGATGGATTACCATCACCAAAAACGATCTTAGGCGACGGATTGGCCTATCATAGGTGACATTATGGCCCGTCACTCAAAATGGCCATGAGTGATATTTTTGGGTTCGTCGCCTAAGATGCGATCATGCGTGACGGAGGAAGTGGTACCATCAAGATTTTTTATGACGGCGCTTCAGTGAGGGTGGGGGTGACAGCCGGAAAAATGTCACTGTGGCATTTTTTCTGATGAAAAATGATTATACGTGACACAAGTGAAATGGTTCAAAATAGAGCAAATTTTGTAGTGAGTGGTAAGATTTATTTGTGCTCGATCTATATGTCATCATTTGTATTTATAGCCTTATGACCTGTCTTAGTTGCATGCCAAACTAGACAGTGTGGGTTCCTAACCGACCTCGTCGTGAGGGCATCTTGTCTTGAACGCCAATATCATGCTTTATCTTCAAGCTGCCCCCCCGGACTAATTGTTGGGACTAGGCTGCCTAGGCCTCCTGGCCCTGAGGCCGTCCTAGTGTCAGGCTTGCCGGTAGATGGGCCGCCGCCATTGTATTGTACCATCAATCCCTCCCTTGCGTGGGGAGTAATCCCTTCAAACTCTAAGGTCACGACAAGTGGGGCAACTATGTATCACTATCGGAGAAGATGAAAGCAACCTTTGCAAAGGGTTCCTTAACTAGTGCTTTCGGTGATGACCGATTGGGAAAACAAAAACAAAGACGACAAGAGAAAAATCGCAAGATGGAGTGCACATTTGATCACCTAAGAAAAAATCCTATTCGACTCATTTTGTGGCAAATTGTCGTCGATTTGCGCAGGCAGTGCACTCATGGGCTAACCCAACTCTAGGAACCTTCCAAAAGGTTCTAGTCCGGACTAGGGATGGCAACGGGGCCCCATACCCGCCAAACTCATGGGGATTTCATCTATTAGGGGGTGGGGATGGGCAAAAAACATTCCCATGGGGATATTTACCAAACTAATTTATTCCCCATAGGTTACAACGGGGATGGGGATGATATCCTATTCCCCAGACCCAATACCCATCGGGGACCCAGTTAGTAACTGTGACACTGCGGTCAACCTTAAAATATTCACAAAAGAACTTGCGAAAACAAAAAACAAGCTCTGAAAAAAACCTTAAACCTATCTCACGCCCTCACCTCAACTGTCACCATGACCAAGAAGTCAGTACGACCTAGATATGCATTAGTAGGACAAGGACAACACCATTCATGTATGTTGATTATAGGGTGTCATATTATGTATATGAGTATTTGTTTATGGGGATGGGGACCCTAATGAGGCCCCGTTCCCTAGTGGGGCATGGGTATGGGGAAATTTCATTCCCAGTCATGTAAACGGGGATGGGGATGGGATGATAGGGAGTAGATGGGGATGGGGATGTTGTAGGTATCCCCATAGGGGATTGTCCCCATTGCCATCCCTAAGTCCGGTCCATGTATTTTTTTATTTGTTCTTTTTGCCTATTGTTTCTTTTACCAGTTTTCTTTGGTTTCTTTATTTTTGTTTCTTTTCCGAAAAGGTTTAGAAATTCAAAAATATTCCCTTTTTCACAAATAAAAAAAATGTTCATGTGCCATAAAACGACCGGGAATTTCAACAAATGTTTGCGTTTTTCAAAAAATCAAGATTTTTTAGAAAAGTTCATGTTTCTCAAAATTTGTCGAGAAACTAGAAAATGTTTGTGTTTTTTTAAAAAGTTATTATTTCCAAAAAAGATCTTGATTTTAAAAACAATTTGAATTTTCAAAAAAAATGCCCGTGTTTTTTTTAAAATTTCAAAATATGTTCTTGTTTCCCAGAATCGTTCAAAATTTTCAAAAAAGTCTATGTGTTTAAAAAAATTATCTGAAATTTTTAGAAAATGTTCATGTTTCGAACAAATCAATAATTCGGAAAAGTGTTTGTGTTTTCTATATTTTTCATGTTTAAAAAATTGAAACTTAAAAAACGTTCTCGTTTAAAAAAACTGTTTAATGTTTTCTTTCAGAACTGAAGAAAACGTGGCACCCTCTTTTTTTAGTTTAGCTACAGTGTTTCCTGCAGCAATGCTACGGGCTCAATACGGGGCTTTTACAGAGTGAGTCTGAGTTGGCAGGGGTTGACTGGAATAAGGATTGGGCCCCACCCACCTGAAAATCAGGAGGGGCAGGTTTAATTGGATGGAAGCAGCCCGTAAAAGCGTGTAAACAGCCCGTGCGTTTAGCAATTTTTGGCGCTAGTACAGTGTCCCACGAGCAGAGCACCCTGTGCCTGTAAAGCCCAAATCCTTGATCAAAGCGGCTCAACAGCCTGGTAAGGCTGTAAACTCTCGGCCGACATTGCCCAAGCCCAAGCCCAAGCCCAAGCGAAACGCCACAGCTGTCTGAAAATGGCAGCACCAATTCTGGACGCCCAGCAGTAGCGGCAGCCTTTCCAGCGGCTCACGCATCGCCCGTTGCCATCTCCACCGATCCCCCCTCCACGCGCTACCGCGATGGCCGCCGGCGGCAGCGGCGGTGGCGGAGACATCGGGGCTGATTCCGAGCGGCGCCTCAAGAAGGCCATGGACAAGCTCTACCACTTCCCCAAGGCCAAGCCTAGCCCCAGCCCCGGCTCCAAACCCTCCTCCTCGTCCACTCCCAGGTTAGCTCCAGACTCCCAGCTTCTCCTCTCGCCCTAGTCCCTTTGTGTGGCTGTAAAGCGAGTTTGATCTGATCTGGTTTGGCAGCTCGTGGAGGGCGGGGAAGGCGGCGGATGCCGGGAGGAGGTTCGGGGTTGTGCGGGGGTCGCGGCTCCCGCCGCAGATGGCCGCCATGTCAGCGATGTCTCCGCCTCCGCCATGCCGCCCGTGGGACCGCCGTGACCTTGTGCGGCGGCTCTCCTCATTCAAGGCCATGACCTGGTTCGCAAAGCCCAAGGTACACCCAGTTTAACCCCTTAGAGTTGATTGCACTTCGTACGTTCTCTGCATTGGTTGGTGGATTTGGTGACTTGAGGGTTGTCGCTTCCCACTGCTTTAGGAAATCTCTTGACTGCAATGAAGATGGTTTTTCTTGCTATTTAACAGATTGATGGTTAATTAGTGGAAACTTCTAGAACGAAACGGATGTTTGCTGTGATTTCTCTTGATAGACTGGTTAGAAATATGTCTGGAGGCTTGTATGTCCTGCGCTTATATAAACCCTGTTTGTGGTGGTGCCTATGTACTATCGTCCAATTATGGATGCTCTCGGTTCACTACCCCTCCAATTATGGAGGAATTTGGTTCACTAACGGATGTTTGTTCATTTCGATTGAGAAGTTAGCAAGGGATTACATTTCAGCTAAAGCATCTCATGCTTTTCCGTTGATTGCTGATAGCGAGTTACCTTTTTCAGGTTGTTAGTCCTGTTAACTGTGCTAGGAGAGGGTGGACTAATGTTGAACCGGACATTATAACGTGCGAGGCATGTGGGGCACGTCTCCTCTTTTCCTCTCCTTCCTCGTGGACACCACAGCAAGGTGCGTGCACTATTTTGTTTACACCTGGGCTTCATCTCAAGCTATGAGCGGATAAGGCAATTCTCTTATTTCTTCTCTCAAAACAATTGAATGAAACATCACACGCTTCTATGTGGACTTAGTATTGAGCAATTTAGTGTTTTAAGATTCAAGAGATGCTGATGTATTTGATTATAACATTGCTTGTGTTCCATTTCTATCTTGTGAGAGACTTACATACAGGCATCACTGACTTCCTAGATTTGTTCAAACCATTTATGTTCATTTTCTTACATTGAGATTTTTCTTTTCTTGCAGTTGAAAAGGCTGCTTCTGTTTTCAGCTTGAAGCTCGACACTGGACACAAACTACTCTGTCCATGGATCGACAACATATGTGATGAATCACTTGCCTTATTTCCACCCACACCTCCTCCTGTTTTAGTTGAGAACTACTATGAGTGCTTCTCGTCTCTGCTGCGGCTTTCATCACTTCCAAGAATTTCCCCCTCTTCTCTGGATATCATGAGGAAGTGGAGTCCACAACTAGAACAGTTCCTATTGGAGCCGTTCTCTTCATCAGTTGTCCTTAAAGGGGGAATTATGCTTACTGAAGACTCAACTATTATGGATCTAGATGGCACTTTTCAAGATGCTGGCATATATTATCAGGTCAGACTTTAATTTACACATAGTTAATTATCTCTTTGTGGAGTTTATCGCCTTGCAATTTATCTTTGCCATGTCCATATCCTCTTTTCAGCATTTTCTGTTAGTATTTTCTAAGTGATCAATTCAGATATCTATGACACGTATGCAACTGAATAAATTCTGCTTAGCCCTTGATTTGGGCTCACTGTATAGCATGTTCAACAGTTCATACCTAATCTCCAGTTGCACAATGCACTGAAAAAGATTGATGTTTTTCTCAAAACATAAAAAGATCTGTATCCCTCCTCTCTTAGTCCTGTCATAACTATCTAAAGGAATGCCTTTTGCTATTAGGAGAAGTCGGATATACCTCTGTTGATGAAAGCCTATACATAGAAGCGTTGTCATGTGATATTGAAAACCCTTTATTTAGTCTTGGTAAAATCAACTACAAAAGACATTTAGTTTCCAACTGCATAACTGTTTAGTAACTTAATTTCTTCTTCTTACAATCTCATTTGCCTGGCCTCTGTTGGAAACATATCCTCGTATTTAGCCAGGTGTTTCAAATCGCTTTGAGTAGATATCTTGAATAGTTGGATTGCTGATAAATATTGTGTAGTTTCAGTTTACATTTTCACTGCACATATTCTTCTGCATCAAATTATTTAAGTCTCTGCGGTTGAACTTAATGCATAACTGGCTACCAGGCACTCAAGATAATAAGCTTATGCGGATGGGAACCACGCCTACTTCACTATGCTGTTGATTGTGCAACCAAATCTCACTCAGATGCAAGCTCCACCTCCATATTTGCCCAACCAGAGCAAATGAACAACACACTGGAAGATCGGGTCGTAATTTACTCACACAAGGAAGTTGATGGTTCTCCAGCAATTCCAGATTCTAATCAAGGAGATCAACATTATGATCCATCATCCGTTGTTTTAGATTGTCAGTTTTGTGGAGCCTGTGTTGCCTTGTGGCGCTTTTCCCTTGTAGAACGACCTCTTCAACTTTTTAAGTTTGTATCAGATTCGAATACACAAGATGAGCAAACTAATGGACATGCTAACCTAGTCAGTGGAGTAGAACCTTCAAAGTCTGCAAATGTTGGTTTTAATTTTACCATTGCTGGTGGTCCTCCGCCGACTAGACAGAGTTTTCGACCAAGAGTTTCATTTCCTGTTGTCAGTCGACACTTGAAAGCTGACTTGAACTCCCGTGGAAAATCATTTTCATCCGGAAGTGATAGAGAGATTGTTTCTGTTGCTTTGCATGCTTCAGGGCCCATGAAGCGCAAACGAAGCATGGATAAGCTTCATATGCTGGAAGGCATTAACACAATCTCCAATGATGTTGATACATCGGCCAAAGGGGCACATCACGATCATGGAGGTGATAATTCTGAAAAGCAGATTGCAAACTTGGGAGTAAACACTGATCAAATTCAAGGGTGTTCACCTTCAGATACAACTGAGGATATTAATATGGAAGAAGTTGTCAATGGAGAACCAGAATCAGGTGTTGCCACAAGCAGAAGTATGATGAGCACGAACTTGAAACTTGATCAACACGGAATAGATCCTAAGTTTTCACCTGTTGAGGATACAAGAGAAGAGCTTACTAATGATCGGAACTCTATACAGACACATACAAACATGTCCAAGCCAGTAGAGGTTGGCACAATCTCAAAATCGTCCACCAACATGGAAAAAGGTGTACAGCCATCAGGTAAAGAATTCATTTATGTTTCCTTTGCTTTAACAGTAACTTAATTAACAATAGGTTGGTCGCTAAGTATTCTGAGCTGCTGGTACAATTTAAGGAATATAAGGGAATAAGGAAGTACTTAAACAGAGTTGAAGGGAACGGAAATGTAGGGGAAGTAAGTAGGAGTAACTTGTGGGCTTGGCTATCTGACGCGCGCGCGCTGGAGCGGCCGGTTTCAGACAGTGTCAGAACTTTCCTATTTAAGTAATTGAGGGGAGAAGGTTTGGCGCACCGGCCCCCCACCCATTGAAATCAGGGGGCTGAAAAAGATTAGGATCGAGCGTTGTAGCGCTCGGGCGCATAGGAGTAAACTCCGTAACTTGTTGTCAGAGTTCGGAACTTCTAACAACAATTAGCATCTTGATTGACTGGTTTCGTAGTAAAGCTTCTTAACAGAACAGTAAACACATACTCCCTCCATAAAGTATTATAAGAGCGTTTAGATCACTAAAGTAGTGATCTAAACGCTCTTATAATACTATACGGAGGGAGTACTGATGTATGACGAGTGCTTTGTTCTTGCCGCCTCTTGTGGAGGTGAAAATTAGTTATTAATTGCTAGTACTTTATTAGGATATTGCCTGACACTGCACGCATATTAGTTATTAATTGCTAGTACTGATGTAACCTGCTGCTCTCATAACAGGGGAAAAAAAAGGCCTGTATGACGAAATGAATGAGTTTGATCCTATCAAGCAGCACCGGACATTCTGCCCTTGGATATCCCCTGATAACAGTGATGCCTTGCCTGGATGGAGGCTGACTCTTTCGGCGTTACTTGCTCAGGATAAAAGAGTTGATGGAGATTCGCAATTGGAGACTAAGCTCAGCCTTCTCAATGAGGTAATGCTCTTTTGTTGAATCTTGTCTAGTTTCTTTTGAATCGTGTCCTCACAGTTGGTTTCTGTAATTTCAGGAGGAGGATCCGGTTACATCTGTTAGAAAGCTTTTCATGACACCGCCTTCCAAGAGGCCGAGGATACATCAAGCAGAGAAGAGCTGAGAACTGTATTGGTTTATTCCGAATTTTGGGTTGGGCAGCCATGTCAATGTCTGCAACCAGATTACCAGATCGATAGAAGCATTTGCGCCTAAAACTGTTGTGCTGTACGAAGTGATGGGGATGGGAACAAGAAAAGGGAAACATGAGTTGTGTTTGGGAGAACTGTTCAGGACAATATGGCACCGGGAATTTCCTGTATGACATTGGTCTTCTGTTCTGTTATGGTATGTTGAACATGGCCGTATCCTACAGAATTTGTAGCCTAGTGTTGTCATTTGCTGTTCGGCACCTGTAAACTGTAGACCTGTAGACTCTGAAAGAATTTTTTGAGCTGCATAACTGTAGTTTGACGGCTTGCCCTACCTGCCTCGGATGCAAATGTAAGATCTGAATGTCCAAACGCCTGTACCAGCTTTTTTTTATGGGTAAAGCCAAGTTTTATTCATCAAAAACCACATAATGTGGGATACAATTCAGGTCAATGGGGTTGGCCAAACCAAACGTGACGTCCCTCCCTGAGTGATAGAGAGTATTTGGCTAAGCTATGTGCGATAGAGAGTACTTGGCTAAGCTATGTGCTTTGGTATTTACCGCATGACTTTCAAAAGTAAAGTTATATTGAAAAGAAACTGCTCTGAGATTAATTTCCTTAACTATGGATCCAAATTTGCCACTGTTCTAATATCTGACACTGTTGTTCAGAATCCGAAGGCCTCTCTGCAAGAGATCGCGATTTTTTGTCGAAACAGACCCTCTGCCCAGTGGATTTGCCACCCCATCTAGACGCAATTGACAAAAAGGACCCCCTCATCTGTGGCGGCAGGCGACACTGGTACCTGCCGCCACGGCAGGAGGCGGCAGCGCGGGGCAGAACGGTTTTCCGCACAGTGGCATACCTGGGACGGAACAGGCCAGGGGATGTGGGCCACGCCGCCACCGGGCGAGGCGGCGAAGCGCCGCCATCGCCGCTCCTCGCCGACAAATTTCGCTGCGCGGGAGGCGTGGGCGAGCCGCCCCGCAGGAGGCGGCACTTCGCTCGTCTTTGCACGTGCGACAAGGACTTAGACGACGCCGATTCCCGTGCAACGCTGATTATCACGGGCGGGAATCTGTGGATTTTGACCCCTTGTGCCGACACTGGTTGCTTTTGCCATGCTAATGCCCTGCTGCTGCCCGGGAATCAATCCGGCTTTTGCTTCTTTTGCCTCAGCGGATGCGATGGCACTGCTGGAATTACTCACACGTTGTGGGAACCTGTAGGCGGCACCTCTGTTGCTGCTACACGCGTGGCAGCGTCCCTGTTGTAGACTGTGGTGATTGATTCTTACACGACGATTCCCACGCATGCGGCCCGACAGCCTGTGCTGTGGCAGACGGCAAGGATTCCCACGCGACGGCGCTCATTTCCACGAGCGGGAATCCGATGCTCGTGAGGCCAAGGCAGCAGAAGAAGCTGGCGATGGAAAAGGAAAATATCCACGTTGGACTCAGTAGATTCCTGAGGTAGTATTTTAAGCTTCGCAATCGTTTGTATCTTAATTTTTGTAGTTTAATATAGCTTTATTTCAGTAGTTAAATGTAGCTTTATTTCAATAGTGCGATGTATCTTATTTTCAGTTGTACCATGTCGTAACGAAGAAAAAATATAGTTTTAGAATAAATTAGTGGCATTTTCTTTCCCTCCACTACTTATGGAACATCGTGCAACAACTACAAAATGAAATTAAGATAGAACATAATGCCGTACAATAAGAGAGTACAAACTAATAATGCAAGTACATCTGAATTAAACGGTAGAACTGGAATACAGCTTAAAAACTACACGAAGGCATCCTCCGTCGATGCAGAACTCTTGCCCTTCGAGGATGTAGAACTCTTACCCTTGGACGATGTAGAACTCTTGCCCTTCGAGGATGCAGTACTCTTGCCTTGGACGATGCAGAACTCTTTCCCTTTGATTTCACGCAGAACCGGAAGCGGCGGCATGAAGATATCATCTTCATCCTCGCTGTCCTCAGTCCATAAAAATGGATGCTTTGTTGCAGTCCTTCTGAAAGTTTCACTCTTCGGCTCCACTACCTTCTTCCACCTTGCATGCAAACCTAAGAAGTTCTGTACGTACCTCCTCATAGGTCCTTTCAGGCCACCCATACCTACATAATTCGTGAGCCAACTCATTCATTATGGTGTCACTACCGGTGAGTTCGTCCCATGGAACTATCCTATTGTCCATCCTGAAATCGGTAGCTAGCCTCAGAAGAGTCCTGGTGAAAACTACGATCGAAAAGATAACGGGACATCTCGACTACACTACACTGGAGTGCTTATCCACCTCCGTCTGAAGGGGGTTTTATAGGTAGAGAGAAGAAAATGGCGGTAAAGAACGACTGCGGTATGGCGGGAAAGGGTTGGCGGGAACATATGGCGGGAAGGGGTTGGCGGGAAACGGGTGGCGGGAAGATATGGCGGGAAGGGGTTGGTGGGAAACGGGTGGCGGCAACATATGGAGCGAAAGAGTTGGCGGGAAAATATTGAGGGGAAAGGGTTGCGTGAAAATATATTTTTTCAATGTCTAAGATGGGCAATGGTTGCACAATATTCATCAGCTAAAATAAAAAAAATCATTTCGGCCTAACTTTAGCCGAAGGGTGAAGCGGGCGGGAGATATAGGCGGGAAACATTGTTTCTGACTGGTGCATTTTTATTTCAGCATACATAGATGTTTAAATCGGAAAGTCTGGTACTAACATATGTAGATACAATGTGTCGCACACGTGGACAGATGAATCACCCTAGTCGACGATGACCACCTGGCCTTTCCTTAGGACCGGAAAGCGACAAGCGATTAGGTGGCCGAGTTACACGAAGACCGCGGCGGTACTCCACTTCGTCTTCATGTGTCTGCGACTCCTGCGTAGGTGGTGGAGTTTGGAATCCTTGTTGCGAACCTGGAGCGTAATTATAGGCGTATGGTTGTGACTCCTCGGGGATAAAAGATGGGTCAATAACGTCCCCTCCGAAGAACTCTGTAACTAATGATGTAACCGTGTCGCTATGATCACGTGATGCTCCCCGGATGCTTGTGTTGAGGCCACGTTGGGTGTCCTCATCGTCCCAATTAACATTAGGTATGTCCCGCACATAGAAACATTATAAACAAACTGTTAGAGGATAATATATGTTTTCATTGTGAATGCATTAAAATGTAAACATGACTACCGATCGATCCTCGCTTTGTCTTGTCGGCCATTGTGCGTGGTCTTGGTTTAAATCTGGTACACGAGTCTCCTCGGGCATGGAGATCCCTCGCGTGGAGAGATACGACTGAGATCCCTCACCTTGGGTGTATGCGTCATACCCTGTGTACGCATATTGAAAGTGCTTTAAGTCGACTAGACGGGGGTGAATAGGCGATTTTTATGAATTCTTCACTGAGTAATTTTAGGGTGAGGAAATTCCTAAGCAAAGAACTATTAGCAGCGGAATAAGTACTCAGATGCAAGCATAACAGAACAACAGCACAATCATCATGATGAAATGAAAACAAGCACAGAGTACAGAAAGCGTAAACACAGGATAAGCAGACTGAAGACAAACTGACTGAAGAAATTGAACTGAGGAAATTGAGAAAGTCTTCAGTCAAAGTCTTCAAACAATAACGATCAAGTACACATCACAGTAATAAGGAAATGGAAGGGTTGAAGAAATAGAACCAATTAGCTTGGTGAAGACAATGATTTGGTAGACCAGTTCCAACTGCTGTGACAGTTGTACGTCTGGTTAGAGCGGCTAGGTATTTAAACCTGAGGACACACAGTCCTCAGCGTAATCTCCTTGAGCTAAGGTCACACAGACCTCGCCCAATCACTCGTGGTAAGTCTTCAGGTGACTTCCAAACCTTCACAAACTCGGTCACTCGTCGATCCATAATTTCCTCTTGGATGCTCTAGACCATGACGCCTAACCGTCTGGAAGATACACAGTCTTCAAAGGTAACAAACGTTGGATCCACACAGGATCAATCTCTTCAGTGATGCTCAATCACTTTGGGTTTGTAGGTGTTTGGATTTGGATTTTCCTCACTTGATGATTTTTGCTCAAAGTCCTCGGAGGATGGGATGCTCTCAATGACAAGTGTCAGTTTCTCGCGGAGCAGCTAACCAGCTAGTGGTTGTAGGGGGCGTCTATTTATAGCCTAGGGAGCAGCCTGAAATGATAAGACATAAATGCCCTTCAATGATATGACCGTTAGGTGGATAAGATATTTTGGGACAGCTGGCGCATAGCACAACAACGGTCGGAAATTTGAGCTCTCAAATTCCGCAGGGCTATCATGTTCCTCACTTGTAGGCAATCCACACTGGCGAATTCCTAACTCCTCAGTCAGAACAAATTCCTCAGAGACCAGAAGATCATCGTCTCTTTCACTGAAGAAATTGATTGATCTATATGAGATTTCCAATGGCTTCACTCGAAAGGATTGGTAGGTGTAGGATTTTGAGTTGAGCATCACTTGGAAACTTTTCCTTAGTTTTTTCTCGACCCCCAGTACAGTGTTTCCTATGACTCAAGAAAGAGAAAATGAAACTACAAAAACAAAAGTCTTCACACTTCATGTTCCTCGCATGAATATCAAGTCTTCACGGTCACACCAATTTCTTCACTTTCAAAGTCTTCATAAAGCCAAAGTCTTCAGTTGAAGACATTCATTTTTAGGGGTCGACTTTCTGTGTAAATATCAAACTCCTCATAGACTTATAGACCTGTGTACACTCACAAACACATTAGTCCCTTAACCTATAAGTCTTCAATACACCAAAATCACTAAGGGGCACTAGATGCACTTACAATCTCCCCCTTTTTGGTGATTGATGACAATATAGGTTAAGTTTTCAACGGGGATAAATATATGAAGTGTAAATACTGATATTGAGGAATTTGATTGCAAGATATAGAAGAACTCCCCCTGAAGATGTCCATATGTGAGGAATTTGCTTTTGAAGCATTGCACATTGAAGAGTAGAATCATGGAGATCTCCCCCTATATCTTGTAATTCATACACGCATTAACATATAATATGAAGAATTTGAAATGCATGATGAAATATGGTGACTGATGTAATTCAGCATGCGTGCATTAACATATATGAGGAAATAGCATGCAGAAGAACATAGCGGAAGTATCAGGCCACCATCAGAGTTAAGATTACAACTCGATCCAACAAAGTCTTCAAAAGAAAAAGAGTTGTAACTTAGCAAAAAAAGCCCATATATAGACCCGCTTGAAGACTAACTCAAATTTCTCCCCCTTTGTCATCGAATGACCAAAAGGGACGAAAAATGAGGACTAACGCCACTGAAGAATATCATCATTGAGTCGATGGAGGAGCGCCAACGTTGTTGGGGTCGATTGTTGAAGTAGGGCCTGCCGCAGTGTCGTCCAAGTCTTCATGCTCATCAGTCTCGCGTGATGAAGAATAAGAGCTGGCCACCAAGTGAGGAACTTTGACCTTCTTGAATTTCTTCAAAGGTGGTTGAGACCAGTCAAAGTCCTGCTTGAAGCCCAAATGTTTAAGATATTCTTCACCGTAGAGATGAGATAGAACAACCCAGGTGCGATCAAATACTTCATGGAGGTAGTAATGGTTCTTCTTCACTAAATTCTGAGTGATGGTCATGTTCTGAAGAATTGAACCAAACTGTCTCTTGACCCATTTGTGGTTGCGGTCGACCTTCTGGTGAAGACTTAGGAGAAGCTCACGATCAGTCATCACCCTTGGAGCCGTGGCTTGAGTATTTGACTTTGAAGCATTAGCGACAGAGTCATGAGTGGCAGAGTCATCATTGGTGGAGTAGGAAGCAGCTTTGTGAAGCTGTCCATCCAATGGATGAATCAATAATCGCAGCCTTGCCCTTCTCATCAGATGAGGAAATAGGTCGTTTGAGGACTTCAATGGGCGGCAAGTAGCTGAGATGATTTTGAAAGTCAGCCTTGTAATTGATTGAAGACCTTGATCTGAGGAATCTCATAATCCAAGGAGCGTAAGGCTTCAACTCAAACGTGACAGTGCGACATTTGCCAGAGTCCTCATGAAGAAATCATGGTAGTTGATTGGAACGCCATGAATAATGTTGAATAGCAAATTCTTCATGATGCCAACGACTTCTTCTTCATTAGAATCATGGCCTTCGATAGGACTCAGGGTCTTGGTCAGAATTCGATAGACAGTCCTCGGCACATATAGCAATTCCTTCACGAGGAATTTGATTATGGGGGCTTGACCAGGCTTCAGCAGCTTCATCAATATTTGCATGTAATGATCAGACAACTCAAGTTCATGGTAGATGAGCTGCACACCTTCAAGGGGAGGACCGACAGGCAGGGCATGAAGCAATTCAGAGGCTGGTGCTTTGTAGTGCGTGTTCTCTGTCATCCAATCTAGCACCCATGAATTCAAATCTTCTGCATTGCCGGTGTTGTGCAGTGTGGCGTAGAACTAAAGAATTAGCTCTTCCTTCCAGTCAACGATGTCGGTGCAGAAGTTGAGCAGCCTAGCGTCATGAAGAACACTAAGGACTGGGGTGAAGCAAGGCAGTGATTCCATGTCAACATGAGGAATATGCTCATGGTCGAAGATTTTGTCTTTATCGAATAGGAGTGAAGAGTAGAAGTTCATCTGACTGGCTCTCTAGAAATGCTTCCTTCGAAGACGAGCAGAGTCATAGGGGGTGTAGTTAGTGAAGAATACATGCTCGTGAAAGAAGTCACCAGCCTTGAATTTTTGCTTCTTGGAGAAGGGATTCTTCAGCTTGGGCTGAGGAGTATCAGTCAATGCCTTCACAGCCTCAGGAATCACAATCTCAGGAACCACAGGCTGAGGAATTTCAGTTTCTACTTCAGTAGCAGCCTGGGTCTTCATCTCTTCAGTGACATTAACATCAGCACTAGTGGCTGGAATTTCTTCAGGAATGGAAAGAGGTGTGGCTTGAGGTTCGTCAGAGCGCATTTGAACTTCTTCAGTCTGAACTGGGGACTAAGGAATTTGTTGCAGTGGCGTGAACATGGGAGAGTTGGGGTGATGAATTTCCCAATAGTCATCATTCATCACTGGAATGGTGCTCCCAATGTCCACATCTTCATCTTCTTCATCCAATTCTTCAAAGCCCGCCTCTTCAGTCGTGAACTGAGGCATAGGTGATGAGACCACTGGGTTTTAAGGGATATTGTCCATTTCAATTTCTTCGTCCAACTGCTCTAAAGAAGCAGCAGAAGGAACATCTGCATCAGATCTGTTTGGGATCTCATAATCTTCACCAAAGGGAACGAGTTCCTTTGATGGCATACTTGAGACAGGAATATCATCATTGGGATTCTTAAAAGAGCTGGTCATTGTCTTCATCTTCTTTGGTGCTGAAGACTCTGATGAAGCAGATGCTTTCCTCTTCTTCACTGTTGCTCGCTCCGCAGCCTTGGTGTCGGGGAAGCTGATCGTACCCACGAACACCTATGGGGCCGGCGGACCGGGCCCCTTTCGGTTCGGTGGGGGGCGGAGATCGCACGAAGAGCAGATCGAGGCGAAGCACACGAGCAGTTTACCCAGCTTCGGAGCTCTCCGGAGAGATAATACTCCTACTGCTGCTTTTCTGATTGTATTGTGTTCTTGCTAGGGAGCGTTGAAAGCTACAAGACCTAGCGTGGGAGTTCTCTAGTTTTGAATGAGTCGAACTCCTTCTACGTTGCGCATGGGCCTCCTTTCATACGATCAAGGGGTCTCCGACAGGTGGCAACGTAGACAAGGGTAGAAATGGAAAATGAGTTGCGGTTGGTACAGCTACTTGTACAGTGTCCCATACCTAACCCTGACGGCAGGGGACAAAGGCATTAAATGCCCTTCTAAGTCGACTAAACAGTGCAGAAAAGGACCGTCAGGGGCGCCACCGCTCGCCACGATGGCGATCTTGTCAGCGCCGCTTACCGCCGCGCTCCGCTG
Organism: Aegilops longissima; assembly: GCA_021605205.1. Classification (NCBI taxonomy): domain Eukaryota; kingdom Viridiplantae; phylum Streptophyta; class Magnoliopsida; order Poales; family Poaceae; genus Aegilops; species Aegilops longissima. The sequence continues at coordinate 391,335,823 of CM038678.1, read as the reverse complement.
GCCGCACAGCCTCTTGCCACGCGCGCTGGAAAGATCCCACGGCGACACGTTGGTGGATGAGCTGGAGCGGAGGAACGGAGCGGTTGTTGACTTGTCGCGTCCGGAAGCTTGTCGCTCACCGGGCCTTCCCGGCAAGCTCCTCTTGCCGGGGCCTTGTCTTCTTGGTGCCTCGAGTGGTCTTCCCGGCAAGCTCCTCTTGCCGGGGCCTTGTCTCTTTGACTTAAATACTTTGTTCTTGAATGGCTCCAAAGGAACCACGGAGGAGCTAGGCGATCACCGCGGCAAGGCTCGCCGGCTGGTGTCAGAACTGCCCGTGCACAAGTTAGGGATACTAGGGTACCCCTATTCTAGTACAATCGACAGAGCCCCGGGCTGGGCCATACACGGTGCCGAAGCGCCATGGGCCAGGCCCAAAACAGGCACGTGCACATGCGGCCTTGGTTACGCCATAACTCGCTCCGGACCCACCACGTCTCCCACGAACAGCACGCATCGATCGCGGGCGTCGTGGGGAGATCGTGGGGGTTTTTTATTCAAAGAAAGCGGGCGTCCGCCCCTCTCCTCCTTATAAATAGGGGAAGCAGGCGGTTCGCCCACCTCGCCATTTGCTGTCTAATCTCGAAAACCACCGCTGCTCCCTCCTCTTCCCTAGTCTCAGAGAGCGGCGCTCGCTTCATCGCCACCAAAGATCACCAACGCCGTCGGTCTCCCCACCACCTTCGCCATGGCTCCGAAAGCCGACAAAGGGAAGGGCGTGAAGTCGGCCGAGGCGCAGCGGCTCACGGCGCTGCGGAAGGAGCGGGCCATCTTCCCCCTCAGCTCGCCGCGAAGGAGCTGAGGGAATGGTACTACCTCTTCGTCGACGGAGATGCGGCGCATCCGCCGCACGAAGGTACTCTCACCGCCCGATCGAAATTGGCTCCGAGGGTACCCTTCTTCAAGCTCTTCTTCTATTGCGGCTCTGCCTCGCCTTCTCTGAATTCTTCTGCGATATCATGAACACCTACGGGTTTCGCCTCCTTGATTTCACCCCCAATGCTGTCCTGACCATGGCAGTTTTCGCACATCTCTGCGAAAACTTTGTCGGAGTCCACCCAAACGTAGCCCTCTTCCGCCATTTCTTCATGCCTCGAGTAGAGAGAGGAGAGCCTCTTGCCGGAGGGATCACCTGGATCTCAAGAATCGGCAAGAAGGAGGCCTATCTGGAAGGAGAGCTCCGTAGCAAGTGGGAGGAGTGGAGGGCTGACTGGTGCTGGATCGTAGAGGAGAACCCGCAGCCATTCACTGCCCAGCGCCAAACCCCAATAGTACGCGGCAACGATTGGAGCAACTTGGCGCCGGAGGATGCTAGATTGAAGATCGCCGTTACCCGGATCCTGCGCCTCAGGCTTGCCGGACTCACTGTAGGCGCAGTTGGCGCAGATTTCTTCGCCACAAGACGCTTCTTTGCAGGAGAGGAGGAGACCTGCTTGGGAGTTTCGAACGCGCAGACATCATGAGGCTGCGCCGGGCCTCAACTTCAACTTCACTGTCTTGGAGCTTGACGCGATGCTCTTGGAGCTGTTCAAGCATGACCCGATCACCCGAATGGTTCAGTTGCCAAGGGAGTCGCCTTTATGCAATAACTCTCGCCGACCGCATCCGCGGCGATGATGCCGCCAGCGACTCGCATGGAATCGCTCCAACTTGGCAAGAGCCCGCTGATGACGCGTCGCGGCGCTTCTTCGACAGCTTGAAGAAGTGCCAATCCGCCCGACGAGCAGAGGGGCCTCACCCGTGACACCACTGATGACGAGATGCAGCGCATCGCCACCAGGTTGGAGGAGGCGGCAGCAGCTGCCGCCGCGGGCGAATTTGGGTTTACTGTGGAGGAGGCGGAGGCAGCAGAGGCGGCAAGCCTTGTCGATCGAGAGGAGCTTGCCGGCGAGGAGGAGCAGGCCGAGCCCGAAGTTGAGCCGAGCGAGCCTGCCGAGGGCGCCTCCTCCCCACCTTCAAGTAGCTTGCCGCGAGCGGAGCCCACAGCTCCACCAAGAAGGCGTCTCCGCAAGGCCGGGGAAGTGGCGGGGCGGCAGACGGGCCAACAGCCGTCGCGCCGCGCGACGCGCTCCACCGTGGCAAGCACTGTTGCCGCGGGAGCACCTCACGCCGCCGCAGCAACTGGAGCGGGGCCTTCTGGGACCACAACTTATGCACCCGCCAAGCGTCCGAGGGAGCCTACTCTTCCAGCTCGTCGCACCGGAGGTGAACCGAAATTCGACCTCTCCGCGCTCAGCTCCGAGGAAGAAGAAGAGTAAGATCCCGTCGCTGTACTTGTATTTCTTCAATTTTGTTGCTTTGCCTTGTATCTGATTTTCTTCATTCTGAACTCTTTCCTTTTCAGGACGCTGGCCTAGAGAGCTTCAAAGAGAGCCAAGACCCCGGTGATCGTCATCGAGGACGAACCCACGGCAACAGCGGGAGGCGCGTCCGAGACCTCCTTGCCGGACCCGGCGACCCTTCCACAAAGCAGCCCCCAGCGTAAGTATATGGTTCACTTTCTGCGGTTAGGCGCGCATGGGTGCTCTTCATTTGCTGATATCTGACTGTTGATTTGTGTAGGAGCAGAGCAGCCCCGCCAGGAGTGTCCTGAAGCCGTTCCTGACATGCCGTCTGCTTCGACTACGCCGCCAAGGGAAGATCCCCCGGCAAGGGAGTGCCCTCCGGCAAGGGAGGCTTCTCCGGCAAGGGACGGCCCTCCGGCAAGAGATGGCACCATCGACCCTCCGGTGGCTGAGGCCATAGCTGCAGATCCTGTCGCAGGTAATCCTCTTGCTTGTAAGCTGCCCTTGTGTTCTTCTTCTTCTTCCAATTCTTCTTTTTGGATATTTTGCTTGACTTTTCTTTCTTTTTCTTGTCGTCAGATCCATCCGCCGCAGAGCCGATGGAGACTGAGGTCGCCGGCGAGGAGGGCGCGCGCGGCAACACTGACGACGCCGCCGTCGCCGAGGAGGAACACGGCGCGACGAGCCCGCCGTCGAAGAGGCCGCCAGGCTGCCGCCGCAGAAGCCGGGCGAGGGGTCCGGCGATCGATTGACGACCGAGGTCAGCAGGAGCGCCGGGCGCTACACCGACCGCCGATCCTCCGCCACGCCGCAGCGCCAGTTCGAGGAGCCCCAGCCCGGCGCTTACTTGAAGGGCCGGCGATGGGGTCTTCATCAAGCTCCCCTGGGCGTCGAGCTCCAGGGCACCGGTCGAGGGAGAGACCTTCGACGAAGAGCTGCTCGCCTCCACTGGGCTGTCGTTGGTCGACGCGCCAAGCAGCAGCAGCGGCGAGTCTGAGGAGGAGCAGCTGTTGCGGAAGCTGCTGTCGCTCTACCGCGCCCGACAAGCCAAGCTGGAATCCCGGGAAGCACTTGTCGCGAGGGCGGGAGCAGACATGGAGAAGCGCGCAGAAGAGCTCCGGGGCGCCAACCAAGAAGCTCTCCGGAGCGTAGCGGAAGAGCGGGAGCGACTCGCTAAAGAGCGCACAACCTTCATCCTTGAGAAGGCTGAGGTCGAGGAGCAGCAGCGGCTTGCTGCCGAGAAGCTGTCTGCGCAAGAAGGCGAGTTGGCGCAGCGGAAGATCAATCTTGACAGCTATGAGGAAGAGCTTGCCGCGCGCGAGCAATCAATTGGCGGAGCTCTCAAGGAAGCAAAAGACGCTGCCGCAGCTGCCGAGGCCGCCAAGAAAGAGTTGGAGACGAAGACGGCGCCGAGAGGCCAACCTCCGTAAGAGCGGCGAGGAGCTTGCTGCGCTTAAGCACGAGCGCGAGAAGGATGCCTACACTCTTGGCGAGCTGCAGGGCCGTCTCGTCGAGAGGAGCAAGGAGCTCGACGCCGCCAAGGACTCCAAGGCAGATCTTGAGCTGAAGCTGACCACCTTGATGCAGACACTAGACGGCGCCAAGGAGCGGGAGGTGGCCTTGTTGGAGAAGATCAAGACCGACGAGGAGCTGCTGACGAGTGCCACGACCGCCCAGAACACCTTCAGAGAGAACGTGATGCACTGGACCGAGGGTCTTGTAAATATCGCCGCCGCCATCGACAAGGAGCTGATGGAGCTGGGGATGGTGGATCTCGGGTACTCCTCCGACGAGCATCTCCAACCCAGCGCCAAGCTCAGCTTGTTCTTCAAGGGCGTGGTGACGGCTCTCCAACGACTCCGGGAAGAGATCCCAAAGCAACTGGCCAACGAGTCGCGCCAGATCTGTGTGGGAGCTCTTCAGAAGGTGCTGATGAAGGTGGCCTTCCGCAATCCAGGCGTTAGCTTCGCCAACGTCCTCAAGTCCTTGCCGCCGACTGCTGATGTCGAAGCGCTCAAGGCCCTTGTCGCACCCATTGTGGACAGGGTGAGCGGGATCAAGAGGGTTGATGGCGACCGCGTAGACTAGGCCGCCCGTTTTATCTTTTCCTTGTCGCTGCTGGTCATGTTACGAGAACAACTTATTATAGCTGCGGCAAGCTATCTTGTAATATAACTCTTATTTCGGGTAGTAATTGCTATGTTATTTCCTTTACTTGATTCCTTCCTTTGTATGTTTTTGCCCTACGCTTTTAGGGAACTTGTCGGCATGAGCACCTTTGCCATGAAAGCGCTGAGTGCGGAACGTCAAGAACTTCTTTGGCGGTGCCGCTTCCGACAAGCAACCTTGTCGCAACCAGTTGTAGCTCACTTAAGTTGTTGAGCGGACTCGAAACAAAGTAAGGGCGCAACTAGCTACGAGTTGGTTCCTCCGTGCACAGGTTTTTCATACAAAGTACGGTCGTTCGAGGAAGATAACTTAAAAATTTAAAACTAATTGCTCAAGCTTTGGCAACTTATCTTTTCTGTCGTTTTCTTTTCGGTAAGGCGAAACTTCTTCGAGCTACGCTTGGTCCACAGCATTATCTTCTTCTCCTTCCCCCCTGGCAAACTTGTGGGCGAGGGAACCTTCTCTTCTTTGAGAAAGAGAAAGAAGAGAAAATAAATACATGGAGCCTTGCGGCTCGTTATTGCTTACCGGAATAGGTGCTGCACAAAGTGTCAGATAATACATGCAAAGTAAAAAGTGGAAAGCATGAAATTGACAAGATGTGCGGAGCACATGAGTTTTACTGATGCACGGGGTCTGCGCCCGGCTTTGTACAAAGGATTACATGCAACATGGGCAAGACTTGTACAAAAGGTGGTTGCCGGAATAGGTTCCGGCAACCGCGCCCTATGGGTAAAACTTACGAAGATGCTCAATATTCCAGGAGTTGCTCACCAGAATGCCATCTTCGGTCTCAAGGTGGACAGCGCCAGCCTAGTGACTCGTCTCACCCGATAAGGGCCTTCCCACTTCAAGGCCAACTTGTTGGAATTCTTGGCGGACTGAACGCGCCAAGAACAAGGTCGCCTTCCTCGAGACTTCGGCACTAACTTTATGGCTATGGTAGCGGCGCAAAGCTTGTTGATAACGAGCAGCTCGTGACAATGCGCCTCAAGATGGTCCTCCTCAAGGAGCAGCGCCATCTTGTCGCAGCTGCTCTTGCTCAAGCTCATCATAAGCGAGCACTGAGGTGACCCGTGATCACGAAGTTCCGTGGGGAGAACTGCTCTGCTCCATAGACTAGAGGAAAGGTGTCCGCCGCTGGCTCGATTTGGCGTCGTCTGATCGACCAAAGAACCACCGCAGCTCCTCAATCCAGTTTCTTCCGCACTTGTGCAGCTCGTCGAAAGTTCTGGTCTTGAGCCCTCCAAAGACTTCAGCGCTTGCCCTCTCCGCTTGACCGCTGCTTCTCGGATGAGCAATGAAGCGAAGCAGAACCTTGGCGCCAAGATCTTGGACGATCGCATGAAGGTGCGGCTCGTGAATTGCGTGCCATTGTCGGTGATGATACCGTTAGGAATCCCAAACGGCAAACAATCGACCAAGAACTTGATCGCCGACCGTGCTGTCACCTTCCTCGCTGCTTCCACTTCCGGCCACTTTGTGAACTTGTCGATTGCGACGCATAAGTACTCAAAGCCCCGACAGCTCGGGAAAGGGGCCGAGGATGTCGAGCCCCTGCATCAAAATGGCCAGTGATAAAGGGATCGCCCGGAGAGCTTGAGCTGGCTGGTGTATCTCGCTGGAATGGAACCGCACGCTTCACACTTGGTTACTTGTGCGCTTGCATCCTCGGAGGGCTGTTGGCCAAAAGAAACATTGCCGAACGCTTTGCGGGTAAGTGCTTTCGCCAATGTGGTGACCACATATGCCTCCGTATCTCTCTGCCAACAGCTTCGTCCATCTTCCCGATGAATACACTTCAATTTCACCCGTTGAGTCTTCTTCTCATGCAGGTGTTGTCGACAAACTGGTACATACTTGACTGCCGGGCTACTCTTTCCGCTTCTTCTTGCTCTTCGGGAAGTTCTCCTGTCTGAAGGAAAAGGACGATCTGCTGTGCCCATGCTGGAGCTTGTGGCTCGACAAGCAGGACTAAAGGCACATCTGCTGCTGCGGGGGCATCCGCTTCTACGGCAAGAGCATGTGGCTCAGCCGGAGCTTGACGTCCCCCGGCAAGTTTGCCGGAGCAAAACTTGTCGGGAGCGTCTGCTTCAACGAAACAAACCCTTGGGTTTGTCGGAGCAGACTGCTCCTCAGCAGCCTTGGCGCTGATCTTGGGGACCTTCTTGGCGGCGGCTTCAGGGAGCTCTGCCGGAAAGTAGTCACCAGAAACCAACTTCCTCTTCTTGCTCTGTCCAGTTGATGGTGCTACAGTTGGTTGAGTCAGCTTGAGCACGAAGATCCCTGGTTCCACAGGTAACTTAAGTGCGGCGCACTTCGACAGGCCATCGGCAATGTCGTTCTGAGCTCTTGGAACATGTTCCATCTGCAGGCCATCAAAGTGCTCTTCCAGCTTCCTCACCTCATCAACATAGGGTTCCATCAATGAACTCCTGACAATAAGCTTCTTGATCCCAAGGTCCGCTGCAATTCTGAGACCGGCAAGCAAACCTTCATACTCCGCAGTGTTGTTCGTTGCTTGCTCCTTGGGAAAGTGCATCCGACTACGACTTGAGGTGCTCTCCGTGGGCGCGACAAGTAGCACGCCAAGACCGGCGCCTTGCAGCGAGAAGGCACCATCAAGTACATAAGCCACTCCTTGCTTGTTTCCTTGACGGGATGCTCGCTTCGGAATTTCTTCGTCTGTGTTGGCGCCCACTCTGCTATGAACTCTGCCAATGCTCGCTTTGGATAGTTGAAGTGCTCTCAAACTTGAGACCAAAGCTTGACAGTTCAAAGGCCCACTCGACAATCCTGCCTGCTGCTTCGGATTTTGCAAGATCCTTTTCAACGGAAAGCGAGTGACAACTGTGATCTCATGTGCTTGGAAGTAATGGCGCAGCTTTCTCGAGGCCATGAGAAGGCCGAAAAGCAACTTCTGCACACCAGAGTACCTTGACCTAGCCCCCTGCAGTAGGGAACTGACAAAGTAAACTAGGCGCTGCACCACTCTTTTCTGCATCTTCTCATGCTCCTGCGCAGATCCATCTTTGTCGGGACCAGAGCTTGTCGGTGAAGCCCCCTGCTTGTCGCTGGATGCCTCTGCCGTGGTTGCCAGCTCATCATCCGCCTCCCTCTCCGCTACTAACTCAGCACTAACCACTTGATTGGTCGCCGCTAAATATAGCAGCAACTTCTCTTGTGGCTTAGGTGCGACAAGTACTGGAGTGGAGGACAGGTATCTCTTCAAGTCCTGCAGCGCAGCCTCCGCTTCCGGAGTCCATTTCATTGGACCCGCCTTTTTCAAAATTTTGAAAAATGGCAGGGCGCACTCAGCAGACCTAGAGATAAACCTGCTGAGAGCAGCTACGCAATCGACAAGTCTTCGCACATCCTTGACGCGCTTTGGTGCTTCAATCTGCTCAATGGCCTTGATCTTGTCGGGATTGGCTTCAATTCCCCGCTGAGACACGAAGAACCCGAGAAGCTTGCCGGAAGGGACTCCAAATACGCACTTCTCGGGGTTGAGCTTGAGGTTGATCTTGCGCAGATTTGCAAAGGTTTCATCCAAATCTTGAATCAGAGTTGTCCTGTCCTTGCTCTTGACCACTATGTCATCCATATAAGCTTCCACATTTCTGTGTATTTGCGGCTCAAAAGCGTGATGGACTACTCTTGCAAATGTTGAACCGCATTCTTTAATCCGAAGGCATCCGTATGAAACAAGATGTGCCACATGGGGTGATGAATGCGGTTTTCTTCATCCTCTTCGCCATGAAGATCTGATGGTATCCGAGTATGCATCAAGAAATGAAAGCAAATCACATCCACCGTGGAGTCAACAATCTGTCGATACGCGGCAAGGGAAATGGGTCTTTGGGACAAGCTTTATTAACATCGGTAAAGTCGATACAAAGCCTCCATTTCCCATTTGCCTTGGCGCACAACTACAGGTTGGCCAACCACGTGGATGGAGCACTCCTCCGACAAGGCCTGCTGCTTCCAACTCTTGATTTCTTCGCTATGAATTCTCGGCGCCCACCGCTTGCTGTTTCGACTTTCGCTTGACGGGTCGCGCATGAGGACAGACAGCAAGATGGTGCTCGCCATTTCCGGGAACACCGGGATGTCGACGGTTGCCATGCAAACACGCCAACGTTACCCAGCAGAAAGCAACGAAGCGCTTCCTATTTAGGGTCAAGCGTGGCAATCGATGGTGAAGGTTCCACCAGGCCGCCCTCCTTGGCGGACACCTTCTTGGTCTCTGGAGCTGTCATCGTCTTCTTACACTTGCCGGTGGAGCTCGATGGTGCGTCCTCGACGGTAGCGCAGCACTCCGAGGAGGTGCGCTTGCCGGAGTGGGCATCAGAGCTCTTGCCGGACTTTGCCTTCTTCTTACCCCCGGGAGCTTCAACGGCAAGTGACTTGTGATCTGCTGCGGCTGCTGCTTCCCGGTAGATTTTGTCGGCGCAGATAAGAGCATCCTTCTTGTCGCCAGGGACATAAATGACACTTACCGGGCCGGGCATCTTGAGCAAGTTGTATGCATAATGAGAGGCTGCCATGAACTTGGCAAGTGCTGGTCGGCCAAGTATCCCATTGTAAGGCAATGGAAAATCAGCAACGTCAAAGGTGACCCTCTCAGTCCTGAAGTTCAATTCGCTGCCCAATGTCACCGACAACGTGATATTTCCCTTTGGCTTGCTCCTTCCCGGATTGATTCCTTGGAATGTGCCGGTTTCTTCGAGCTCGCTGTCAGGGATCTGAAGCTTCTGGAGCACCGCGGAGGAGATCAGGTTCAAGCCGGCCCCGCCGTCAACTAGCATCTTAGTGACTTTGAGGTTGCGGATAGTTGGTGACACCAACATCGGCAAACACCCGACTGCAGTTATGCGATCAGGGTGGTCCTCAATATCAAAGATGATAGGCGTGCTGGACCATTTCAGAGGCTTGCATGACTCTACGGATGGTTCCGCTGCATTGACTTCCCGCATCCACTGCTTGAGCTGGCGGTGTGAAGTATGCAGAGAAGCACCGCCGTCAACGCACAAGACCTCTGTGGCTTTCTGGAACTCCTGCTCATCGGTTTCGTCATCATCCATGTCTTCGTCGTCGTCGTCTTCATCTTCACCCTTGTCGCGGCCGCGGGGAGGTCGGTCTCCTTGCCGCTGCTTGGCTTTGCCAAGCGCCCCTCGGCCGGGCGCTTTTGCTGACTCCTCCTACACCTTCCCGGCCTTCTCCTTGTCGCGCCGCCAGACTCAGCCTTTTGTTGTTCAACAAGCTGCTCGACCTTCTTGCAGCTCGAGGTCATGGCCCTTGGTGCGGTGGATCTTGCAAGATCGCTTGTTGGAGTTGTCACGCTTGTCGGCGACGACCACACCGGCAGTTGGCGCCAACAACAACCTCCTTGCCGGAGCTAACAACCTTAGCTTTCTTGGCGCCGCCGCTGTTGCGAACTGCTCGACAACCAGCACGCCCTTGCCTTTCTTCTTTCATTATTCCGCCGCCGCTCTTCCTTGCCGGACAATCTCCTCACTATCGATCCTGCTGCTTCTACATTCTCTCCGGGAGTCTTCTCCTTCTTCAAAGATGTGCACACTTGTCGGCCAGGCATATAGCTCATCGACATCTCGATCTTGCACATCGCCATCTCCTCCGCATCTCTGCGGTTGCGCACGCTCGATGGAACGTGCTGATTACCGCGCGCAGGTGGACGTCTCGATGTTGTGCCGTACACGGCTGAATCTCTCGAATGTACTTGCGGGGTTCTCCTTCCTTTGGGCGAGCAGATGAAGATCGCTCTCTTGGCCATGGGGCTTGTGGCCGCCTGTGAAGGCGCCGACAAACTAATGGCACAAATCTGCCCAAGAGGAAATGGAGTTGTCCGGCAAGTGCATGAGCCAAGATCTGACATTGGGCTTGAGCACCAGCGGGAATTAGTTGGCTAGAATCTTGTCGTCTCGTCCCCCGGCAGCTTGCACCGCAATAGTGTAGATGCCGAGGAACTCCGACGGAAAGCGCCTTGCCGCCGTATTTCTTTGGTACATCTGGCTTGAAATTTTTCTTGCTGGGCCACTGGACTTGCCGCAGCTCACGAGTGAACGCAGGGCAACCTACCGCGTACGGCAAGTCGCCTGGTTCCCCTGGCACATGCATGTTGACAGAGGGCCCAACGCGCTGGTCGGATTGACGCCGCTTTTCTCGGGCTGGCGCAGTTCGAGCGCCTTCTTGTTGTCGTTCGTGAAGAACTTGGCGCTGGTCGCGACGAGCTCAGGATCCGGACGACGCGTGGAGTCGCTGTCGAGGTGGATCCGACGAGTCGGCGATCTTGGCCTTCGGGCGGAGAGTGCACGGTGGTCGCACCCCACAGGTTTGCCGCCACCGCTCGTGCCTTTGTCGCCCCGCCGCGCAGCGATGTGCTTGGTTGCCGCGAGTGTCGCCGTGGCAAAGCCGATGAGACTCGAATGGTGGCCTCCATTCGTCGACCTTGTCCACCGTCGGAGGGTAATCCAGGAGCAGTTGAGCTCGCGCCAAAGCTTCTGCTTGAGTGGTGGGCGGCGGTGGCGAACGGTGCGAGGAGCGGGATATGCTCGGACTTCTAAATATGTTAGAAGGAGCAGTATCTCGTCCACGCGACCGTGCCCCACTCGCACCAGCCTGTTGGCGGGTATGCTGGTCTTGAGCGTCTCTGGATCCACCAGCTCGATCTTGGCCCAATGAACGTATGGCGCTGCGAGCACCATGACGCTGTCGATCCCGCGCCTCCTGAGATGGACGCGGTGCGTGTACGGACGCCGAGGTTTGCGCTGCCTTGTCCTTGGACTTGGCAGCAACATGGGCCCTCGCCGACGCCTCGCTCTTCCGCCGGTGTCACCCCCACTCGCCCGCTCCGGTGGTGGTGGGTTCGACGCGACGGCTCTGCCGCCGCCTTCCTTCTTCTTCGGTGGCATGTCGATGAAAACGATGAAGATGCTGCTCGTGAACGCCGGATCAGGTTCACACAGCCTCGACGCTTCTACCGGGCGCGCCGAGATGTCGGGAAGTTGATCGACCCACGAACACCTATGGGGCGGCGGACCGGCCCCTTTCGTTCGGTGGGGCGGAGATCGCACGAAGAGCAGATCGAGGCGGCTAACACGAGCAGTTTACCCAGCTTCGAGCTCTCCGAGAGATAATACTCCTACCGCTGCTTTTCTCGATTGTATTGTGTTCTTGCTAGGGAGCGTTGAAAGCTACAAGACCTAGCGTGGGAGTTCTCTAGTTTCAATGAGTCGAACCCCTTCTACGCTATGCATGGGCCTCCTTTTATACGATCAAGGGTCTCCGACGGTGGCAACGAGACAAGGGTAGAAATGGAAAATGAGTTGCGGTTGGTACAGCTACTTGTACAAAGGTCCCATACCTAACCCCGACGGCAGGGACAAAGGCATTAAATGCCCGCCTAAGTCGACTAAACAAAGCGAAAAAGGACCGTCGGGCGCCACCGCCGCCACGATGGCGATCTTATCAGCGCCGCATCGCCGCTCTCCGCAAGCCTGACAGCCTCTTGCCACGCTACCGAAAGATCCCACGGCGACACGTTGGTGGATGAGCTGGAGCGGAGGAACGGAGAGGTAGTCTGCCGTGGCAAGCGCCTTTGCCGCGGTTGTTGACTTGTCGCGTCCGGAAGCTTGTCTCTCACCGGGCCTTCCCGGCAAGCTCCTCTTGCCGGGGCCTTGTCTCTTTCACTTAAATACTTTGTTCTTGAATGGCTCCAAAGGAACCACGGAGGAGCTAGGCGATCACCATGCAAGGCTCGCCATGGTATCAGAATCGCTGCGGCACAAGTTAGGGATACTAGGGTACCCCTATTCTAGTACACCGACACTTGGATTTCTTCGCTTCTTATGCATAAGGAAGAATGAGACCTGGCGCTGGTGCAGGAGGAGCAGAGGAAATTGGTTCATTTTCTTCAGGAACAACTGATGCAGTTGGCCCGACTTGTTCAGTTTCTTCAAGCACAGCGGCAGATGCTTCAGCTGGCCTGGCTTGTTCTTCAGGCGCAACACTAGTGGTTGCCCTGGCAATGTCATCAGCAGCTGGAATAGCTTCATCAACCCTGGTACTTGCAGTTTCATCAGCAGCCTGATTTTCATCAGCGGTGCTGGCATGTTCTTCAGTGGGCTGGGCAGATGCTTCAGCCTGAGGAGATTCATGTTGCGATGGGGCAACAACATTTGAAGCGAATTTTTCAGCCATCTTAACAAATCTGACTTTGCCTCCAAGCCAATTTGCACGGTAGGCTTGAAATTCATCATTGAGTCCCTTGATCTCCGCTTGTGTAGCCACAAGTTCATCAGTTGTCATTTTGACAACGTTCTTCTTCAGAAGGCGCTCCTTCTTGTATTGAGCTTTCTTCAGCTGCCTGGCCTTCTCATATTTCCACTTTTCTTCGCCAATGAAGGCGGTCAGCATGTGACTCTGGCCAGGAGTAAGCTTGAAGTCTGGCATAGGTGTGTTGGGGTCCTTGTGCCAGAGGCCAATGTACTCAAGGATCATCTTGGGATCCAGAAGAAGAGGCACTTCACTTCCTTTGGCTCTAGCAGCCCTTTGCTGTCTGTCCCTGATGATTTCAGTGAGTTCTTCATCATCAGCTTCATCATCACTGGATGGCACAAGAAAGGCAACCTGCTTCTTGTGAGGACTTGGTCTAGAGCCTCGTCCAGCAGTGGCCTTGGTCTTTGGCAGGGTGGGGCCTGTTGAGGATTGCGGAGGAGCTGAAGAACTTGTAGAGGCTCCTGAGGCAATTGAGATGCCTTTGGTCCTTTGACACGAGGCGAGATGCACAGGTGCTGAGGACTTTGCCGGAGGAGCCGAGGACTTTGCAACTTGTGGAACTGGAGCAGCTTGAGGAATCATCCATGAGGGCATTGAAGAGTTGGGCCTTGAAGGCATAGCAGAGGAACTAGGCTTGTGCGCTGGCTTCTTTTGCATAGACTTCCTGGGCTTGCTAGCAGAAGCCTCAGCAGCAGCAACAGAGTCTTCATTGAATTTCCTCACTGCTTCTTTAGCCATTTTGGCTAGCTTGGCTTGCCGTTTTTCCCATTCATCAGGATAATCCTCACCATGATTGAGGTTGGTGGGATCAGCTTCTTGGCTAGGTGCCAATGAAGGTCTTGGGCAAGGAGGGTGAAGAGCTAATTTCTTCATGTACTTTGGAGTGACATACCTGTACTCCCTCCATTCCCGTGCCCATCTCCTCTCTATCCGTTGAATGCGCACCTTGCACCGATTCTTGTTCTCCTTGCCATGTTTGGCCTCATCAGGTGTACAATATTCTTCATAAATGTCCTCAGGGATCTCAAATGATGTGTTGACTTCCAGTCTCTTGCCTCCCTTCTGAGGTTTCTTGCCATCTGCCATATTCTTCAGCTGAGGATTTTGAACAATTGAGTTCTCTGAAGAAGTATGTAATTTTCTTGGAGAAACGCTGCAAATGAGTTAAGTTGATGAGAACTTAGTGATTCAGCAGCGGACATGAGTACCTGTGAACAGAGTATAGGTGCGAAGAATTTGGAGAGGTCATATGCGTTCTAGAAGTCTTTGCAAAAAGAACAAGTTTGAGGAATTTGACCAGTGGCGTCTTGAGGAATTTCACTAAGCGCTTTTTGACTTAGGTTCCAGAGTTGTATAGATTGAAAATCCACACAGTTGAGGAATCTTGAAGAAAAATGTTGCTTAAGAGAAATAGATCAAGAACAGATGCTCGTTCAAGGTGTTTAAAGTGTGGAAGTTGAAGAATAAACACCTTTTGAGGATTTTGTAGAAACCAACAGAATCAACAAGGGAAATAAAGGTAACTTTTAATTACCCTTGACGAAGAACATGACGAATTGGGAGTAGTAGATTGGAAGTTCGTCAGTCCAGATCTTCCACGCCCTAACTTGGAAGAGGAAGACAGCTACGATGGTGGCGGCTTGAAGAAATCCGCGGCCGGCGCGAGTACGATGGCGACAAGGTCGAGGCAGTGAAGCTCTTCCTCACCGGCGATGATGGAAGTAGCAACGGCGCTAGGTCAGGAAGCTCGAGCGAGGGTGGTGAGGTCGAGCAAGGTAAATGCAGTCTGAGAGGGGAAGGGGTATATATAGCCGATGTGAAAAACCGTTCGCCCGAGGAAATTGGACGAACGTGCCCCTGACTCTTCTCATCCTAGCGACATGTGTCACCCACGTACAGAGCGGTGGAGATCGTGGGTGAGTAGATAAATCCTATCGTGGGAGGTGGAATGGTTTGAGCGGCAAAAGCCGAAAATCCAGATTAGAATATTTTAATGTTTTGTTCACAAATTCTTCAGCTGACAAGGACACAATGAAGATTTTGAACGGGTTTCAAATAGAACGCACATGAAGAATTTGTGAATAGATTGGATTGAGTATATCATAGAGGGGGAAGGGTCCGACCACATTCACTTAGGAGAAAAAGCAACTTGAAGAAATAGCAATAAGTGAATGCTGTAGAGGACTTAAACTCATACATATATATAGTCAATGAAGAAAAATGACGGAAAGAGTGAAGACATTGTAAAGTTGAAGAAATTGAACAACTGAGGAATTTCAAAAAAAAAAATTAAAAAACTCAAATTGAATATTTTCAACTTTTGTTGGTGGCATGACCCACCGTATAAGAATGGTGAATTCAAACGCCGCGTACAATTGTCGTAGGGCTCTGAGAATCAAATTCTTCATTAATTTCTTCACACTTAGAGTGTTAGTCTTCATTGATTGAAGAAAAATGTTACTTCGTGTGTTGCACATCTAAGTCATCAATTTTGCATAAGTGTTAGGATGTGTGTCCTTTTCAAAGGACATTCGAAGATTCTAAGATATTTGGTTCACACGCAACTTGCTAAATCTCTTCTCATCCAAGGGCTTTGTGAAGATATCGTCAAGCTGTTCTTCAGTCTTCACGTGCTCGATGGAGATGTCGCCCTTCAACACATGATCATGAAGAAAACGATGACGAATTTGAATGTTCTTTGTCTTCGAGTGCTGAACTGGGGTATGAGCAATCTTGATGGCACTCTCGTTGTCACAGTAGAGAGGCACATTATTCACATTGATGCCGTAGTCCTTGAGGGTTTGCTTCATCCATAGCAATTGAGCACAACACAAACCAGCAACAATGTACTCAGCTTCAGCAGTAGAGAGTGATACGCAATTCTGTTTCTTCAAGGATCAACTCGTCCGAGGAAATGACATGTGCCTGATGTTGACTTGCGGTCCACATGATCACCAGCATAGTCAGAGTCTGAATATCCAATGAGATCAAAAGCCGAGCCCTTGGGATACCATAATCCAAGTGTTGGAGTGTGAGCTAGATATCGAAGAATATTCTTCACAGCCTTATGGTGTGATTCCTTCGGTGTAGCTTGAAATCGGGCACACATGCAAACACTAAGCATAATATCAGGCCTAGATGCACATAAATACAATAAAGAGCCAATCATGGAGTGGTATACCTTTTGATCGAAGTCAATACCATTTTCATTAGTGCATAGATGACCATTTGTGGGCATAGCGATTTTGACTCCTTTGCAATCTTGCATGCTGAATTTCCTCAATACATCCTTGAGGTATTTCTCCTGAGATATGAAGATGCCATTTCGTTGTTGACGTATCTGGTGCGTTGATGTCGCTAATGATTTTCTCAATTTGCACCTCATTTGCGACGCGAGGATGATCTGGTTGACGACGAGGAATTTGCTCAACATTTTCTTCAGGTGCACCAGCATGATGTTCTTCATGATCTGGAATGACTTGTTCAGCAGATTCAGTAGGAATGACATCCTTAGTAGCCTTGAACTTGATGGTTTCCTCAGGTGATTTTTCATCTAGCACAGGAGGTAGGTGCTCTCTTTGCAAGCCATTAGTTTCATCGAACCGCACATCTACAGTTTCAACAACCTTGTGGTGAAAGTTGTTGAAGACTCTGTAGGTGTGCGAGTCTTTTCCGTAACCAAACATAAAACCTTCATGTGCTTTTGGTGCAAATTTAGAATTGTGATGAGGATCTCTAATCCAACATTTAGCACCGAAGACTTTGAAATAACTCACATTGGGTTTCTTGTCAGTGAGGAGTTCATATGCGGTCTTTTTGAAGAATTTGTGAAGATATACCCTGTTGATGATGTGGCATGCAGTGTCAATTGCCTCAATCTAGAAGTGACGAGGCGTCTTGTATTCGTCAATCATAGTGCGAGCCATCTCAACAAGAGTCCGGTTCTTGTGCTCCACGATGCTGTTCTGCTGAGGAGTATAAGGAGCAGACAACTCATGAGTAATACCAAGTTCATCAAGATAGTCTTCAAGACCAGTATTCTTGAACTCGGTTTCATTGTCACTTCTGATGTGCTTGATCTTCACACCAAAGTTGGTTGAAGCCCTCGAGGAAAATCGTTTGAAGACTTCCTGCACTTCACGTTTATAAGTGACGATACACACCCATGTGTAACGAGAATAATCATCAACAATAACAAGCCATATAGAGATGCTTCATTAGTGAATGCAGAATAGTGATTAGGACCGAAGAGATCCATATGAAGCAATTCAAATGTACGAGTGGTAGTCATGATAGTCTTCGCGGGATGCTTGGCCTTGGTCATCTTTCCAGCTTCACAGGCTCCGCACAGGTGATCCTTGAGGAATTTGACATTCTCAATGCCAATGACATGCTTCTTCTTCGCGAGTGTGTGCAAATTCCTCATGCCAGCATGACCGAGTCGTCGATGCCATAGCCAGCCTTCTAAAGCTTTTACAAGTAGACATATAGCAGGTTGTGTTTCTGTGGAAAATTCAACAATATACAGATCTCCTCTCCTAAAGCCTTCGAAGACTTTGGAATGGTCAGCTTCCATGATCACAACACATCGATACTTACCAAAGATAACAACCATATCAAGATCACAAAGCATTGAGACTGACATGAGGTTGAATCCTAAGGACTCGACAAGCATGACTTTGTCCATGTGTCGATCCTTTGAGATTGCAACCTTACCTAGACCCAATACCTTGCTTTTGCCTTTGTTAGCGTAGGTGATATGCTTCAGATGCGATGGAGATAAGGGAGCGTCCATCAATAAGTTTTTGTCACTAGTCATGTGATTTGTACATCCACTATTGAGGACCCACTCAGTGGCTTTGGGTTGATCATCCTGCAGATGAATTAGTGCAGCTTACGGACTCATATACTTCATCAGTGAAGAATATGATATCAAATTCATCGGATCAATTTCATCAAGTAAGAGAACAGGTAAAGCAGTATGAGGACGTGAGAAATGAAAATTCATTTCTTCATGATTAGCTTGCGTCCTTTCAAGCGTATTCAGGTCCCCAGCAAATTCTTCAGACGTTCAAGTTCTTCTGGAGACCTGACCCTGCATAAGAGATTAGTTCTTTTTCTTCACCACCCACATCTGAAGGGGTGGCAAAGAGTTCATCATTCTGCGAGCTCCATAAGAGAAAGGTGGCATAGATGCCAATCCACTTTGTTTCACATAAGAGGGGTTAGGATAAGCATATGAATACACAGAGAAATTCTTCGAGGACTTATGAACATAATGATTTGAAGAATAACGCACATATTCGCATCCCTTAGTCTTTCCCTGCGAAACAGAAGTGTTAGCACGATGATGTTCATATGAGGACTTTGATCCGTGTGAAGAATTTGGTATGTATGAGGATTTGGATCCATATGAAGAATTTGATCTGGAGTTCCTATTCTTCACAGGTGGTGTCATGATGACATTCACCTGAAGACTTTCAAGGCACCTTTTGGGAACCCAGATTTTCTTCATAGGGGAACCATTCCTATAGTTAGTGCCAACATCTAGCAAATACTTCACCATTCTGATTTTTGAACAGCTTATAATTGGAGTCAAATGACTCATCAGAAGAACATGAGGATTCACATGTAAAGACAGATAAAGTAGGTGGATCTACTGAAGGTCCATTTGCAGCAACCCATGAGGTTTTGGGATACTGCTCAGGCTTCCAGTATGTTCGATCAGCATTGAGTTTCCTCTCAAAGGCAATACCCTCTTTCCTAGGGTTCCTGTTGAGGATCTGCTTTTTAAGCACATCACAAAGAGCGTGATGCCCTTTGAGGCTTTTGTACATGCCTGTCATATACAATTCCTTCAGCCCTGCATTGTCAGTGATACTAGCAATATCCTCAAATGAGGAATTAGTGATAGCAGCGAGAGTTGAAGAATTTGCAGCAATAGAAGCATTTGAACTTTCAGGTGAAGAATTAGTAGATTCACATTCAATGCACTTCAAACATGGAGGAATGAATTCTTCTTGAGCAGCGCTGATTTGTTGAGCAAGTAATGAATCATGCTCCTTCTGAAGATCTTCATAACTCACCCTTAGCTTCTCAAGATCTTGCTTTCTTTGAAGAAATTCATAAGAAAGCTTCTCATGATCAGATAAGAGAGTGTTATGATGACTTTGAAGATTATCAAACTTGGACCAAGTCTCAAGATTTTCAACAAAGTTTTGGTGCGATCCATTTCTTCACCCAACATATCATCGCTCTTGTCTAGCATGTTTTGAACCTTTTCAAAAGCCTTTTGTTGTTTTACAACAATCTTAGCAAGTTTAGAGTAGCTAGGCTTGAGGTTTTCATCAGATTCATCCTCACTTGATTCAGAGGAGGGATATTTGAGTACCTTGGACCCCCTTGCCATGAAGCAATAGGTGGGAGCGTAGTCATCATCGGCATCGTCAGCCGTGTTGGGGAAGTCATTCTCCTCAGCATTGAAGATGGACTTGCTGATGAATGCACTAGCGAGGGCTAGGCTCGCCACACCAGATTCTGACTCCTCAGATGCCTCCTCTTCCTCAGATTCAACCTTAGAGTCCATTTCCTTGCCAATGAATGCCCGAGCTTTCTTGGAGTTGCTCTTCTTGTGAGATGAAGACTTCGAGGATTTCGATGATGAGGACTTTGAAGATTTCTTCTTCTTCTTTGAGTCATAAGAACTGTAATCCTTGTACTTCTTCTTCTTTGATTCCTTTTCCCACTGAGGACAATCTTGAATGTAGTGACCGGGTTTCTTGCATTTGTGGCACAGTCTCTTCTTGTAGTCACGGGATGAGGAATCAGATCTTATGTCATCACTTCTTGAGGATTTTCCAAAGCGGCCATGTCTTGAGAACTTCTGGAATTTCCTCACAAGCATTGCTAGCTCCTGGCTCAGTTCTTCAGGATCACCAAGGCTTCTACCAGAATCCTCACCTTCAGATTCAGATACTGCCTTGGCCTTCAGAGCTCGTGATCTGCCATAGCTCGGTCCATAGAGATCTCTCTTCTCAGCAAGCTTGAACTCATGAGTGTTTAGTCTCTTGAGGATATCAGCGGGATCAAGCGATTTGTAGTCTCCATATTCTTGTACTATTAGCTTGAACTCATGGCGATTTTTATGAATTCTTCACTGAGGAATTTCAGGGTGAGGAAATTCCTAAGCAAAGAACTATTAGCAGCGGAATAAGTACTCAGATGCAAGCATACCAGAACAACAGCACAATCATCATGATGAAATGAAAACAAGCACAGAGTACAGAAAGCGTAAACATAGGATAAGCAGACTGAAGACAAATTGGCTGAAGAAATTGAACTGAGGAAATTGAGAAAGTCTTCAGTCAAAGTCTTCAAATAGTAACGATCAAGTACACATCACAGTAATGAGTAAATGGAAGGGTTGAAGAAATAGAACCAGTTAGCTTGGTGAAGACAATGATTTGGTAGGCCAGTTCCAACTACTATGACAGTTGTACGTCTGGTTGGAGCGGCTAGGTATTTAAACCTGAGGACACACAGTCCCAGATACACAGTCGTCACCGTAATATCCTTGAGCTAAGGTCACACAGACCTCGCCCAATCACTCGTGGTGAGTCTTCAGGTGACTTCCAAACTGTCTCATTACACGCTCTGGGTTGTAAGGCTCAACACACCACAGGAACAATAAGTTGCAGCGAGTCAGCCAGAATGCACTATCGCTCAAGATGCTTTCTATGATGGGTCGAATATCAAAGACCATTTGTATCTGGTCCTGAGTCCACGGGTTCCATGTGACTTCTGCCTCATCAAGTATCTCAAACTGCTGGTGGTACATAGGGTAACAATTTTTCGCAATATCTGGAGACCAACGTTTCCGTGTCTTTGTCCACCTGGTGGCCATAGTTGCATTGCTGCCCTTGCTAAAGTCGTATGGGTGTACGGGATTTAGTATACGAGGTCGTCCTACAAGGAGGTATTCCCAGGACTACAACTGTAGAAACTCGTAGGCGACACAAAGTAACAGAGCTTTTTGTGCGAAAGAAGTTTTTTGTGTGGCATCACACAAGCCTCTATATGTATGACATAGCATGGCAGAACCGAAGCTGTATTTTGGCTGCTCGGGTAAAGGTTCATCTGCCATATTCTCTGCAATGTAGATGAGACCAGGGAGAACTACGTCCCCGTGTGAATTTGGAAACAGAGTCCCAAGGAGGCACAACAAATACGCAAACAGATGTCTTTTTCTCGTCTCATCATCGGCAAAGCTAGATAAAATACGAAAGTTATCACGAAGCCAGGCGAGTGGGATGCCTCGAGGGCCACCATAACATTGTGATTCTGGCATTGCCATCCCAACACAGGCTGCTATATCTAATGTCCAAGATGGAGACACTTGTGGAGAGACTAACGGCTCACCTATAATTGGTAGAGCAGTGATCATAGAAACATCTTTCAGTGTAGGTGCAAGCTCCCCAAGACGAAAGTGAAAGGTGTGGGTTTCAGGTCTCCAGCGGTCAACGAGGGATGTCAAAAGGGATGGGTCCGAACATAATTGGTCTTCACATGATGTGAGCCTAGCAAAACCTTGTAGTTCATAAGCGTCAAGGTGAGCAAGGAAAGAATTGTGTATTGGCCATGTTTTCTTTATGGTTTGAAGTCTGAAAGTCCGATAATAATGCTTAGTATTTGGGTTCAAAAATAGGTGGCAACGGTGGCCGGCGTCATGGGGCCCCTGCAAAAGCACTGGCATTTCAACCATAACATGCACACAAACATACAAATATAAATTATGAGGAAGACACAAATACAAATGCAAATCAAAATTAACTTAAAAAATACAAAGAGATACAATTTACATTAATTATCTGAAGTTAACATCATGATTACAATAATACAAAGAGATTCAATTTAAATTTAATATAAGTACACATAACGAGTACAAATATAAATAGACATAGCGAGTACAGATATATCAAGATAATGCGGTGTTGTTGGCTCGATACGGGCATTCTCTGCGTGAATGTCCAGGACACCTGCAAATGCGGCATCGCCTTGGTTCTCCCATCTGGCTATGGTCCATGTCATTGCGATGACGCCTAGACTGACGTTGTCCCTTTGCGGTTCTCATCAAGTCGGTGTTTCGAACCCATTTCGGCCCATTTGGCTGATGACCCACAAGTATAGGGGATCTATCGTAGTCCTTTCGATAAGTAAGAGTGTCGAACCCAACGAGGAGCAGAAGGAAATGATAAGCGGTTTTCAGCAAGGTACTCTCTGCAAGTACTGAAATAAGTGGTAACAGATAGTTTTGTGATAAGCTAAATTGTAACGAGCAACAAGTAACAAGAGTAAATAAAGTGCAGCAAGGTGGCCCAATCCTTTTTGTAGCAAAGGACAAGCCTGGACAAGCTCTTATAATAGGAAAAATGCTCCCGAGGACACATGGAAATATCGTCAAGCTAGTTTTCATCACGCTCATATGATTCGCGTTCGGTACTTTGATAATTTGATATGTGGGTGGACCGGTGCTTGGGTGTTGTTCTTACTTGAACAAGCATCCCACTTATGATTAACCTCTATTGCAAGCATCCGCAACTACAACAAAAGGATTAAGGTAAACCTAACCATAGCACATATGGATCCAAATCAGCCCCTTACGAAGCAAAGCATAAACTAGGGTTTAAGCTTCTGTCACTCTAGCAACCCATCATCTACTTATTACTTCCCAATGCCTTCCTATAGGCCCAAATAATGGTGAAGTGTTATGTAGTCGACGTTCACATAACACCACTAGAGGCTAGACAACATACATCTCATCAAAATATCAAACGAATACCAAATTCACATGACTACTAATAGCAAGACTTCTCCCTTGTCCTCAGGAACAAACGTAGCTACTCACAAAGCATATTCATGTTCATAATCAGAGGGGTAATAATATGCGTAAAGGATATGAACATATGATCTTCCACCAAATAAACCAACTAGCATCAACTACAAGGAGTAATCAACACTACTAGCAACCTACTAGCACCAATCCCGGACTTGGAGACAAGAATTGGATACAAGAGATGAACTAGGGTTTGGAGATGAGATGGTGCTGGTGAAGATGTTGATGGAGATTGCCCTCTCCCGATGAGAGGAGCATTGGTGATGATGATGACGATGATTTCCCCCTCTCGGAGGGAAGTGTCCCCGGCAGAACAGCTATGCCGGAGCCCTAGATTGGTTCCGCCAAGGTTCCGCCTCGTGGCGGCGGAGTCTCATCCCGAAAGGTTGCTTAATGTTTTTTCTCATCGAAAGACTTCATGTAGGAGAAGATGGGCGTCGGAGAGCCACCAGGGGGCCCACGAGGTAGGGGGCTCGCCCAGGGGGGCGCCCCACCCTCGTGAGCAGGGTGTGGGCCCCCTGGCCTTCATCTTTGGTGACGATTTTTCTTTATTTATTTTAAGATATTCCATGGAGTTTCAGGACTTTTGGAGTTGCGCAGAATAGGTCTCCAATATTTGCTCCTTTTCCACCCGAATTCCAAATTGTCAGCATTCTCCTCTTCATGTAAACCTTGTAAAATAAGAGATAATAGCCATAAGTATTGTGACATAACGTGAAATAACAGCCCATAATGCGATAAATATCGATATAAAAGCATGATGCAAAATGGACGTATCAACTCCCCCAAGCTTAGACCTCGCTTGTCCTCAAGCGAAAAGCCGATAACAATAAATATGTCCTCATGTTTAGAGGTAGAGGCGTCGATAAAAATAAAATACGGACATGAAGGCATCATGATTATTCTTATAACAGCAACATATATAGATTTTGTCATATGATTACTTATGTTCAAGTGATGATCTTTTCACAATGCGAAAGTATGAATCAGAAACCTTATTGAGCACCAACAAACTATAACCTCACTCATTGAAGCAATTGCAATTTATCATAACATCGGAAAGAGTCTATGTCAGAGCTTAAAAGCAAGTCCACATACTCAACTATCACTTAGTCCTTCATAATTGCTAACACTCACGCAATACTTGTGGTTACGGAATTTTAATCGGACATAGAGAAAGATAGGGGCTTATAGTTTTGCCCCACAACCTTTTACCTCAAGGGTAATGTCAACAATAATAATTCATGCTCCCCTACATCCAATTAGATATGTGTATCATGTTCTTTTCAACATGCTGGGCTGCCAAAGGATAAAATGAAAAAGGAAAGGTGATGATCACCGTGACTCTTGCATAAGGTAGAGGATAATAATAAAAGATATGCCCTTCGCAGAGGGAAGCAGAGGTTGCCATGCGCTTTTATGGTTGGATGCACAAAATCTCAATGCGAAAGAACGTAACTTTATATTGCCCATTGTGATATGAACCTTTATTATGTAGTCCGTCGCTTTTATTACTTCCACATCACAAGATCGTATAAAGCTTATTTCTCCCACACCAATCAATCATACATGTTTAGAGCAATTTTTATTGCTTTGCACCAATGACAACTTACTTGAAGGATCTTACTCAATCCATAGGTAGATATGGTGGACTCTCATGGCAAAACTGGTTTAAGGGTATTTGGAAGCACAAGTAGTATCTCTACTTGGTGCTGAGAATTTGGCTAGCATGAGGGGGAAAGGCAAGCTCAACACGTTAGAGGATCCATGACAACATACTTTATCTCAGATATAAGAAAACATAACTCATTATGTTGTCTTCCTTGTCCAACATCAACTCTTTAGCATGTCATATTTTAATGAGTGCTCCCAATCATAAAAGATGTCAATGATAATATATCTATATGTGAAATCTCTCTTTCCTTATTACTTCCTATTAATTGCAACGATGACCAAAGCTATATTTGCCAACTCCCAACAACTTTTAATCATCATACTCTTTCTATGTGAAGTCATTACTTTCAATAAGATCAATATGAACTCTTTGATTCTTTTTATTCTTTTTCTTTTATTCACCCAAGATCATGTCAAAATAATCAAGCCCTTGACTCAACACTAATCTTTATTATATAACTCATGGACTCGATTACAAAGAGGGATCATAAAGCAAAACTCATAACTAGATCATGCCATGACTTTATTCTACTAAATCAAGATACTACTAAAAGGATCGAACTAAGAAAAACGGTAAAGATAGGAGTTGTGATGGTGATACGATACCGGGGCACCTCCCCCAAGCTTGGCAGTTGCCAAGGGGAGTGCCCATACCTATGTGATTATATCTCCTTTGCTGGTGAAGAAGGTGGAGGTGATGGATAGTCGCACATCGAGCATAAGAGGTCCTCCAACTTGCGAACAATGCCCTTGAGTGCAACGATATGCTCCTTCAACAAAATATTTTCACTTGTGAGGTACTTGTTTTGAATACGAGCTAACTCAATCATCTTGAAAGCTTCGATTTCAGTAGGGGTGAGAAAGTTGTGATCAAGTTGAAGGGTGTCTTCTGCTGCCGGAGCTTGGTCTTCCGTGCCCTTCTTGATCCCTTCATCCTTTTTGACCTCCATGAGTTCTTCCCTCTTCAGTTCTATCTTCATTAGCCAAGCATCTTTGTCACCATTGTTGGAGGAGGGGGTCGACATGATGCCTGGCCTTGACAACCCTGACAGAAAACAGCTCGAAACAAGAACAGAGGATAATTGCGTGATACAGGAGTCAAAACCTTCGGGAGAATATATAATGAATTTTTACCGACCAAAATACGTATCGTGCAAGAAAACGGAGTCCGGAGGGCACACGAGGTGCTCACGAGGTAGGGGGCGCGCCCAGGGGGGTAGGGCGCGCCCACCACCCTCGTGGGGCCCTCGTGTCCTTCCCGGACTGCTACTTATTTTTCTATTTTTCTAAATATTCCAAAATGGAGAAATATTGCCTTAAAAATTGTTTTGGAGTCGGTTTACTTACCGCACCACATACCTATTCCTTTTCGAGTCCAAACGGCTGGAAAGTGTCCCTTATGTATTCCTCCGGGGTTACGGTTTCAATAATATTGGTTTCAACATTTATGGGATTACCTGAGATATAATGTTTGATCCTTTGACCGTTTACCGCCTTTGGATTTGTGCCTTCGAAGTTGTTGATTTTTATGGCACCGGAACGATAGACCTCCTCGATAACGTAGGACCTTCCCATTTAGAGAGAAGTTTTCCTGCAAAAAATCTTAAACGAGAGTTGTATAGCAATACATAATCACCTACATTAAACTCACGCTTTTGTATCCTTTTGTCATGCCATCTTTTAACTTTTTCTTTAAACAACTTAGCATTTTCATAAGCTTGGGTTCTCCATTCATCAAGTGAGCTAATATCAAATAGCCTCTTCTCACCGGCAAGCTTGAAATCATAGTTGAGCTCTTTAATGGCCCAATAAGCCTTATGCTCTAGTTCGAGAGGTAAGTGACATGCTTTTCCATAAACCATTTTATACGGAGATATACCCATAGGATTCTTATATGCAGTTCTATAGGCCCATAATGCATCATCGAGTTTCTTTGACCAATTCTTTCTAGACCTATTAACAGTCTTTTGCAAAATTAATTTGAGCTCTCTATTGCTCAATTCTACTTGACCACTAGACTGTGGGTGATATGGAGATGCAATTCTATGATTAACGTCATATTTAGCAAGCATTTTACGGAAAGCACCATGAATAAAGTGTGAACCACCATCAGTCATTAAGTATCTAGGGACTCCAAACCTCGGGAAAATAATTTCCTTAAGCATTTTAATAGAAGTGTTATGATCAGCACTACTAGTTGGCATAGCTTCTACCCACTTAGTAACGTAATAAACAACAACCAAAATATGTGTATAACCATTAGAGGTAGGAAAAGGTCCCATATAATCAAAGCCCCAAACATCAAATGGTTCAATAACAAGTGAATAATTCATAGGCATTTCTTGACGTCTACTAATATTACCAATTCTTTGGCATTCATCGCAAGACAAAACAAACTTACGGGCATCTTTGAAGGGAGTGGGCCAATAAAAACCGGATTGCAATACCTTATGTGCAATTCTATCTCCAGCGTGGTGTCCTCCATAAGCTTCGGAGAGACACTTGCGTAGGATCTGTTCCTGTTCATGCTCAGGCACACAACGTCTAATAACACCATCTACTCCTTCTTTATAAAGATGTTGGTCATCCCAAAAGTAATGTCGCAACTCATAGAAAAACATTTTCTTTTGTTGGTATGTGAAGCTAGGTGGTATAAATTTAGCAACAATATAATTAGCATAATCAGCATACCATGGAGTGCTACGAGAAGTGCTTATGACATTTAATTGTTCATCAGGAAAGCTATCATCAATAGGTAGTGGGTCATCAAGAACATTCTCTAACCTAGATAAGTTATCTGCAACGGGGTTCTCAGCTCCTTTTCTATCAACAATATGCAAATCAAATTCTTGCAGCAAGAGAACCCATCTAATAAGTCTAGGTTTTGCATCTTTCTTTTCCATAAGATATTTAATAGCAGCATGATCAGTGTGAATAGTTACTTTAGAATCAACAATATAGGGTCTGAATTTATCACAAGCAAATACAACTGCTAAAAGTTCCTTTTCGTCAGTGGCATAATTTCTTTGAGCATTGTCTAGAGTCTTACTAGAATAATGGATAACATTTAATTTCTTATCAACTCTTTGCCCTAGAACAGCACCTACAACATAATCACTAGCATCACACATAATTTCAAAAGGTAAATTCCAATCGGTGGCTGAACAACAGTGCAAAGACTAATGCTTTCTTAAGTATTTCAAATGCTTCTACACAATCATCATCAAAGACAAATGGTACATCTTTTGTAATAAATTAGTCGAGGTCGAGAAATTTTGAGAAGTCCTTAACGAACCTCCTATAAAATCCGGCGTGACCAAGGAAACTTCTTATACCTTTGATGTCCTTGGGACATGGCATCTTTTCAATAGCATCAACCTTGGCTTTATCAACTTCAATACCTCTTTCAGAAACTTTGTGCCCCAAGACAATACCTTCGTTAACCATAAAGTGGCACTTTTCCCAATTCAAGACAAGATTAGTTTCTTAACATATCAACAAAACTCGATCAAGATTTCTCAAACAATCATCAAAAGAGGAACCATAGACGGAAAAATCGTCCATGAAAACCTCACAATTGTTTTCACAAAAATCAGAGAATATAGCCATCATGCATCTTTGAAAGGTAGCAGGTGCATTACATAAACCAAAAGGCATACGTCTATAAGCAAAAGTACCAAAAGGGCATGTAAAAGTAGTCTTTGATTGATCTTTGGCTAACACAGGTATTTGAGAGAAACCAGAATAACCATCTAGAAAGCAATAATGTGTATGTTTGCATAATCTTTCTAGCATTTGATCAATAAAAGGTAAGGGTAATGATCTTTCTTAGTAGCTTTATTTAATTTATGGAAATCAATTACCATCCTATAACCTGTGATAATTCTTTGCGGATCAATTCATCTTTATCATTAGGGACAACAGTAATACCTCCTTCTTAGGGACACAATGGACAGGACTTACCCACCGACTATCAAGAACGGGATAAATTATACCTGCCTCCGAAGCTTGAGTATTTCTTTTCTTACCACTTCTTTCATTTTAGGATTCAAACGTCGTTGAGGATCACGAACTGGTTTGGCATCCGCTTCCAAATTTATTTTATGTTGACATAGAGTGGGACTAATGCCCTTAAGATCATCGAGAGTATATCCAATAGCGGCACGGTGCTTCTTCAGAGTTTTCAACAATCTTTCTTCTTCATGCTCTGAAAGGTTAGAACTAATAATAACAGGATCTATTTTCTTTTCATCAAGATAAGCATATTTAAGATTATCAGGCAACGGTTTAAGCTCAAACACGGGATCACCCCTTGGGTGGAGGAGGATCCCCTAGGATTTCAACAGGCAGATTGTGTTGCAGAATAGGTTCCTGTTTAAAGAATACTTCATCTATTTCCCTTCTTTCATTCATGAACATATCATTTTCATGGTCTAGCAAATATTGTTCTAAAGGATCACTAGGAGGTACGGCAATAGAAGGAAGACCAATAATTTCATCATTACTAGTCAATTCTTCCTCACGATGTTGTTTACTAAATTTAGAGAAATTAAACTCATGAATCATATCATCCAAGCCAATATTAACAACATTCTTTTCGCAATCTATCCTAGCATTAACAGTGTTCAAGAAGGGTCTACCAAATATAATGGGACAAAAGCTATCTTGTGGGGAACTAAGAACAAGAAAATCAGCAGGATATTTAGTTTTCCCACACAAGACTTCAACATCTCTAACAATTCCCATTGCGGATATAGTATCTCTATTGGCAAGTTTTATTGTAACATCAATATCTTCTAACTCAGCAGGTGCAATTTCATGCTTAATTTCTTTATATAAATCATAGGGTATAATACTAGCACTAGCACCCATATCACATAAGCCATGATAACAATGATCTCCTATTTTAACAGAAATAACAGGCACGCCTACCACAGGTCTATGTTTATCTTTAACGCTAGGTTTAGCAATTCTAGCAGATTCACCACAGAATTGAATAACATGCCCATCAATATTATCAGACAAGAGATCTTTAACAATAGCAATATTAGGTTCGACTTTAACTTGCTCAGGAGGTGTATAAGTTCTAATATTGCTCTTACGAACCACAGTTGAAGCTTTAGCATGATCCTTCATTCTAACATGAAAGGTGGTTTCTCAACATAAGAAGTGGGAACAATAGGATCATTATAAGTGACAGTCTTTTCTTCAACTTTAATAGGTGCAGCTACTTTTATTTCTATGTGAGGATGATATTTAAACCACTTCTCCTTGGGGAGATCAACATAAGTAGCAAAAGATTCACAGAAAGAAACTACTATCTCAGAGTCAAGTCCATATTTAGTGCTAAACTTACGGAAAATATCGGTATCCATAAAAGATTTAACACAATCAAACTTAGGTGTCATACCTGACTCCTTGCCTTCGTCAAGGTCCCAATCTTCAGAGTTGCATTTAATTCTATCCAATAAATTCCATCTGAATTCAATAGTCTTCATCATAAAAGAGCCAGCACAAGAAGTATCGAGCATGGTGCGATTGTTATCAGAAAGCCGAGCATAAAAATTCTGAAGGATTGTCACTCTTGAGAGCTCATAATTAGGGCATGAATATAACATTTATTTAAGCCTCCCCAAGCTTGAGCGATGCTTTCTCCTTCGCGAGGCCAAAAATTATATATATAATTGCGATCACGGTGAACAGGATGCATAGGGCAATAATTTTGATGAAATTCCAATTTCAATCTTTTACAGTTTCATGATCTCGTATCATCACATAGCCTATACCATGTCAATGCGCCTCCCTTCAAAGATAAATGGAAAACCTTCTTCTTATCAACACCATCGGGTATACCTGCAAGCTTAAATAGTCCACAAACTTCATCCACATAGAGTAGATGTTCATCAGATGCTTTGTTCCATCTCCGTAAAAGTGTTAGCTAGCAGTTTTCCATCATACCCAAGGAAATTCAAAAGGAGTTTCATTTTCAATAGGTTCAATAGGTTGAGGAGCAACTCTTTGTTTCATCTTGGACGGGTGAAGATACCCGAACAAGCCCCTCGAGAATTACTTTCCATAGTAACAAGTGACAGATATTTCAGCACACTATATAAATTTTTCCTTACCAAATTCCACCTACCAAAGGTGCTACACTCCCGAACAGCGCGCCAGAAAAGAGTCTTGATGACCCACAAGTATAGGGGATCTATCGTAGTCCTTTCGATAAGTAAGAGTGTCGAACCCAACGAGGAGCGAAGGAAATGATAAGCGGTTTTCAGCAAGGTATTCTCTGCAAGTATCAAATAAGTGGTAACAGATAGTTTTGTGATAAGCTAAATTGTAACGGGCAACAAGTAACAAGAGTAAATAAAGTGCAGCAAGGTGGCCCAATCCTTTTTGTAGCAAAGGACAAGCCTAGACAAACTCTTATAATAGGAAAAATGCTCCCGAGGACACATGGGAATATCGTCAAGCTAGTTTTCATCACGCTCATATGATTCGCGTTCGGTACTTTGATAATTTGATATGTGGGTGGACCGGTGCTTGGGTGTTGTTCTTACTTGAACAAGCATACCACTTATGATTAACCTCTATTGCAAGCATCCGCAACTACAACAAAAGGATTAAGGTAAACCTAACCATAGCATGAAACATATGGATCCAAATCAGCCCCTTACGAAGCAACGCATAAACTAGGGTTTAAACTTCTGTCACTCTAGCAACCCATCATCTACTTACTACTTCCCATGCCTTCCTCTAGGCCCAAATAATGGTGAAGTGTTATGTAGTCGACGTTCACATAACACCACTAGAGGCTAGACAACATACATCTCATCAAAATATCGAACAAATACCAAATTCACATGACTACTAATAGCAAGACTTCTCCCTTGTCCTCAGGAACAAACGTAACTACTCACAAAGCATATTCATGTTCATAATCAGAGGGGTAATTGCGTAAAGGATATGAACATATGATCTTCCACCAAATAAACCAACTAGCATCAACTACAAGGAGTAATCAACACTACTAGCAACCTACTAGCACCAATCCCGGACTTGGAGACAAGAATTGGATAAAAGAGATGAACTAGGGTTTGGAGATGAGATGGTGCTGGTGAAGATGTTGATGAAGATTGCCCTCTCCCGATGAGAGGAGCGTTGTTGATGATGATGACGATGATTTCCCCCTCCCGGAGGGAAGTGTCCCCGGCAGAACAGCTCTGCCGGAGCCCTAGATTGGTTCCGCCAAGGTTCCGCCTCGTGGCGGCGGAGTCTCGTCCCGAAAGGTTGCTTAATGTTTTTTTTCTCATTGAAAGACTTCATATAGGAGAAGATGGGCGTCAGAGAGCCACCAGGGGGCCCATGAGGTAGGGGGGGGGGGCGTCCCCCACCCTCGTGAGCAGGGTGTGGGCCCCCTGGCCTTCATCTTTGGTGACGATTTTTCTTTATTTATTTTAATATATTTCATGGAGTTTCAGGACTTTTGGAGTTGCGCAGAATAGGTCTCCAATATTTGCTCCTTTTCCAGCCCAGAATTCCAGCTGCCGGCATTCTCCCTCTTCATGTAAACCTTGTAAAATAAGAGAGAATAGCCATAAGTATTGTGACATAACGTGAAATAACAGCCCATAACGCGATAAATATCGATATAAAAGCATGATGCAAAATGGACGTATCATTGGCCACAACATTTTGTAGTTCATATCAATGCCCCAAGCCCAGAACTCACCGTTCCAAGTGTTGTACAGATTGTACATGTTGAAGTACAGCGATATGTATGGCTTGGCACTGATTTTTTGATCAGCAGCCGCCCGGAGCATATGACTGCAAGGGTAGCCCTCAAGCTTGGGATTGTTACAAGTGCACTCACAGTACGTTGGGCCAAGGGTGACAACTTGCTTTTTTGATCCTCTGTGGTGACCCTTAACGTACTTGGCTCGCACATTGACCTCCCACTTATTCCTAAGTGCGTCCACTTTCCTGCAGCCATGACTTTGGGACTTCTTTTCTTTCTCGTCCAGATGTCTTTGCATCTTCTCGGACCATGGCTTGTTCGATTCAACTTGTGCATTGACGACGGTGACCCTGTCTGCAAAGTATGACAGGGTCCAATTCCATGTTTCTTCAATTAGGGCTGTGATAGGCAGTGCTCGCACCCCTTTAAGAACACCATTGTACACCTCTGACATGTTGCTGGTCATTATTCCATACCGAGCCCGGGTGTCGTGAGCCTGCGCCTACAAATGAGGGCAATTCTCGCCGATCCACTGGCTCAAATTTATGGGCGTCCTACGACCCCTCCGGTCTTCTCTCTACGGCAATGCCGTGCGGTCAATCTCACCATTGACAACTGCCCAGATCGCATTCATTTTGGCTTCAGTTTTTTGCATGCACATCCTCTTGAATAATTTGAACCAAACCTTGTTTTTGAATTTGGAGTAAAAGTTTGCTGCCAAATGCCTCATGCACCACCTTCCCTCTAGATCGGGCCAGCCCCCACTCTTCTTCTGACGCCTTAATTATGTCAAGAGCGCTTAATAATCCAGTGTTGCGATCAGAGATGATGCAAACACCTTCACGCTCTTTCACGACACCCATCTTCACGCAGCCCAGGAACGACAACCAGCTATCTTTTTTCTCGCTCTCGACCAGTGCATATGCAATAGGAAGAAGCTGATTATTTGCATCCACTGCAATCGCCACCAATAGTGTGCCCTTGTACTTTCCAGTGAGAAAGGTACCATCAATCGATAATACCGGGCGACAAAGGCTCGAAGGCTTGTATAGTCTGGGCGAATGCCCGAATAAGCGATCGAGATTAGCTCACCCGGGTTCATTGGGTTTGGACGTTCTCTCCGCCAAACTTGAGTCCCCCTATTAGCACTTGCTATCTAATGAAGCATTCTGGGGGCATAAGAATAGGCCTCCTCATAGGTACCATAAAAGTTCTTGAATATATTTTCCTTCGCACGCCTAGCCTTGTCAGAGTGACAGGAAGCCAATTTGATCTTCGCATCTTTTGCGAGCCCTAACACTAATGTTGAGACTTCTCTGCACAATCGTTTCCATCGTCTGTGCCACATATCTTGCGGTCACATTGCAGTGATTTGAAAGAGTTCCAGTTTGCTCACAGCTATGCTCCACTATTTTTGTGATATGCCATGACTGACATACCCCAGGCTTCAGTCTAGCGAGAACTCTTCCGAGGCAACCTTTCGTGGTGTGGATTCATATGACCTTCAACTCTGTTTTATCAGACTGCTTCACTCTATGCTGGTGGTGGATGGCGATTGCATAGCTACCCATTGCCTGGTAAGCAGACCTCTTCTCTGGGAAAACTTGCCCAACCTCTAGGCTCCCCGCTCCTAGGCCAGAAACAGAGTGAAATTCATTGGTGATGCTCATATCCTGTAAAAACCCAGGTTGCAGTGTCGCCACGACCGCCCTATGAGGAGGACCATCTTCTTCTACGCTTGACTCCGAAGACGCAGAAGAATGATCATCATCATCATCTAGCGCCTCCAGCAATCCCTCCACGTGTTCGCTCATGTCAACGGCCGCAGACCAATATCCAGTGTTATACACAGGCTGGCCGCCCGTCGGTTCCGATGGGCCGACGCTAGGGGCTGATGTGATGGCCAACTCGACCTCACCACCCTGCATCGCATCCGCAACATCGGTGATCAAACGAACTCCACATACACCATCGGTTGACCAAACATTGAGTTATTGGGATTGCTTGCAAACCTCATGTACGACCGCCACGACTGATCACCTGTGACAGGCCACAAATCCCAACGGGCAACTGTCCCATCATTTCCTCCGTCAACGACGAAGGCCTCCATTGTCATTTTTCCCCCTGCATCCCTGGGCCAAACACCGCTCGGATGCACCTTCTGACTGCTGCGTAACCCATGTTGACCATGTCTCTCACTACAACTATAGTCGACTCGCAGAAGGACACATCCACCCCGAAAGGACCGTCGCGTAAGACGTTCCCATAGTACACTACTAAAATTTCCATAGTACCTAACCTACATCCATGTTTACATTTCAAATAATTAGTAACTGAACATTTAGTAGTAGTACGATGACAACATTTACATATCATACGACTAAAATAATAACCGTATTTTCACTACAAATATTCAGTTTGTTTCTAGAATCATTTGCTTAGACTTTAAGGGGTTGTTTGGTTAACGGGTATTTAGAGATCTATTTTTTCTCAAACTCGTCTACGAGCGTGACAAACTAAAACTCTATTTGCTTTTCTCTAACTACCCCAAAAATATCCTAAACTGGTTCTCGTAACATGCAAAAACTGAGCTTTTGGAAAAACGACTATTAGTAAAAACTAGTTTCTACAATTTTTTTCTTACAACAGGTTATGACAAAACCGAGGGTAATTACTCGCTATCCAAACAAACACTAAACATAATAGTACGATAATAACATTTTAATATCATATGAGTAAAACATTTAATTTCTTCCCGCTTTATATAATTTTTTCATATCATACGATAACAATCATTTATTTACAAATAATAATATTTGCAGTGGCATGCACATTATTCACAACAATACATCAATATAAAAAATATTAACAAAATTACGGCGTCATTTATACCTTAGATCCAATATGGATGTGCTTGCGAATGCAATTAAGCGTCAAAATAGTTCGAACAAATATCCGTTACCAATACTATATGAACGGAGTCAACCTATGATGACATGAACATCAATATTACACATGTATTTTTCTTTCTGCTATCAAAATTACGAAAATAGCACTTGCATGTATGTGGTCATCACCTCAAAATATGGAAACACAATTTCTTCAATCACGTCATCTCCTCCTTGTTTGCTACTAAGATGAATTATTTTACCTAATTACATACATCATTAAGTACATTAGCACATAATCTTAACATATAAAATTTGGATTATTGCGACATAACAAAGTAGACCTACGGTTTCCTAACCATAGACTTATTAATAAATATACCACATGAAATAACATACCACATGCAATGAACAATTACAATGCAATTTTTTCTTACTTACCGTATTAAGAGCTTCTCGCATGTCAATACTAATGGACGCAGCTAACATTGATACAACATCTTCAACCTACTCTTCTCAAAAAAATTGTATAAATGTTGTATCTGTCGTCTGAAATTTTTTCTAACCTCTAAGCACTAACATCGCATAGCTAATGACGAGCTAAAAGACTAACTAATTACCACCGTGCATGCACAAAAAAATCCATGTATTGCAAAGCTCATACCTTGATCTCCCCCTTCGTACTTCACTTTGCACGGCAAATCCTACTACAGAAACTCCAAATGATTCCTCCAAGTGCTGAAATAATGCCTAAAACAACATAGAATACACACTTAGGAACTAATCAAACAGAACAAAAACATCATGCATGCGAATAAAACCAACAAAAATGGATACATCTTACCTTAATCTAACTTTTCTTCAACTTCACCATCTTCAAAATCCAACTCTAAATCGCCCTAAATCACGAGTGAAAGTGCCTACTGAGCTTTTCTTTCTCTCTGTACTTAGAGACTTAGAGAGAAAAGGAGAGGAACAAGGTCACAGAGAGTATGCTTGTGCACGGAGTAGAAGCATGGCATATAAAAAGAAGAGGATCCTGTAGTGTCGGCAGATCAGGTTAAAACCCATCCTACTGCAGCCTCGGATTCCCGCGCCAAGTGAGTTAATTCCCGCAGTGCCGTCGCTTCCTCTAAAGCAAAAGCATTGCTGAGTGACTGCTGTGGTCGTGTCCGCTGAAGCAAAAGTCAGCAGAGTGAGTGATTACTGGGGGCATATGAATCACTGCACAACATCATATTCCCGCCCGTGGAAATCAGCGTCGTCCGTGTGGGAATCATTGCCACAACAATGTTGTCGCGCCGCATGCAGCAGCAACAGGGTTACCGCCTTCTGGAGTGGCGGCATGGCCCGCGGTCTCGGCCAGCGTGTAGCACGCGCTGTCGGCCTGGGCGCGGCAACAACAGTGGCGGCCGCCTTGTCCAGTGGCGGCATGGCCCACACGCTCTGGCTCGTTCCATCCCGGCCACGGAAACACGTTTTGGGCCGCTGGCCGCCTCGCGGCAGGGCCTACCGCCTCCTACCGTGGCGGCAGGCGCCACATGTCGGCTGCCGCGCCTGCCGCCACTGCTGAAGGGATCTTTTTTGTCAAATTGATCCACAGGTAGTCTTTTTTGTCAATTCATCTGGTTAGGTGGTCCTTTTGGACAAAAGCTCAGAGATCGCTTCCATGGTGGCCGGGTCATCGACACTAGTTATAACCAATGCCGAACTGCCGAGGTGCATGCCCTCTCCATATCTGCAGATAGCCGCAGCTGAGCCTCCTCGTCCGCGTGCCTTGGGGCATAGTGCACTTGGCTGAGCGCCAATTCGGCCACTACTAGTGCTATTTTTTTAAAACAGGGCAAAAGATTTGCCTTGCATACTAATTAAGAGGGAAATAGAGTTTTACAAGTGTCCATACAACAACGCATGACAATTACTCGCGTATTATGATTTCCCCTAGTTTCTTTGCACCCGCGGCAACCCATAGCTTCGCTTCCTCGAGGATGATGTTGAGGATGATTAGGGGCGGTGCACTTTTATGTCGAAAGACCCTGGCATTCCTTTTGTTCAAAATTGTCCAAGAGACAAGCATGATGAGAGAGGCCATGGCCTTGCATGATGGAATATCCATGCTGGTTCTTCTATCCCACCACTCTTCAACGGATCCCGCCAAGTGCCATGTAGATATATCCACATGTTCAAGACCAAGTTTCGCAACTAGCATGCTCCAGAGTCTAATGGTGTATCGACATTTGAAGAAGAGATGTGGCCCGGTCTCGGGCTCTCGTTTGTGAAGGGGGCATAAGCCACAATTTTCCCATCCATGCTTGGCAAGTTTGTCGGCAGTCCAAGTGGCATTTTATTTGATTACACAAGCTCTGAGATGAAGTTCCAGATAAACGATTGAGTGGCCTGCGGAGTTTGGAATATTCCTTCATGTATCGCCTGCACAAAGTGTTCATGCGATAACGACCAGATTGTACCAGTTTAGGCCTCATTCGGTTTGAAGGATTTTTACAAGAAAAACATTGGAACAAATATTCCATACAAAATTTTCTATAGACGCATTCGGTTTGTAGGAAACGCGCACGGGGATTTCGTAGGAATACTATCCATTTCCCGCGTTTTTGAAGAAATCTACCCATCCACTCAGAGCCCACTTTGTGTGTAGAAACGAGACAAGACAACTCCTTAAGATGACAAATGCCACAACTTCCTATACCATTTTCAAATCCTATGTTTTGGTTTCCTCCAATCCGAACGAGGCGTTAATTAATTCCTAGAACTCGAATCCGATTCGCTGGGCTTGGCACCAGAATTGCAGAATTGCTGGGCCGGGGCGGTCGATATCTATGATCACCACCGAGGGCCGTGCCGCCCGTACCTAGTGTTCGTACGCCGGTCCAGTTGATTGGCTGCCCTAGCGACTCTTTTCCTGATACTTTGATCCATGTTTTTCTCTCTCTCGCCGGTCTCACTGACCAGTGTTTTCTTTTTTGGTTTTCCGATATAAGACCGGTTTGTGTGCCTGCCGCATCCACCGAATTCCACCAATCTCCCTCTCTGTTCTTCTACATGGTATTAAAGCCAGGAGGTCTTGAGTTCAAGACCCGGCTGATGCAATTAAATTGCAGCCCACTTTCGATCCACGTTTAGGCCTGAGGGAGCCACATGGTGAGGGGGAGTGTTGACGTATAAATGCATAGCCCACCTTTTCCCATCAACTTGGAGCTTTTGGGTAAACTGACTGGTGTGTGTAGTTCTACAGTTTTTATTACTCATAACCATGACCTTAACCTATAGATTATAACTCGTTTGGTGCTTGTGTGTGTGCTTATTCTTTTGGGGGGGGGGGGACGGGTTCCAGTCTTAAACACTACCAGAGAAATGATTACCCACAATCTAAATTGGTGGCGCGTCACTTTTCATCCATGCCACTAATATTTATTTATTTTAAATAGTGATGGCGCGACCATATTTGGTACGCCATCAGTAATACGTTGCTAGTGGTGTGCCTACTTTTTCACATGCTAATAGCATGTGAGACCAACTAGTTGGTCTGACCAAGCACAAGTTGTTGGTAGCGTGCCAGATACTTGCACCCCGCTGGTACTTTTCCTAGAGTTGTCGTGGAATGTACATAGCACACCACCAGTAAATGGTATATGGCAACTCCATCACTTATCCCCCCTATACAATTCACTTCTTTCTTCTCTTCTCTATCTTAAATAAAATGTAAACAGTAACAAGAACTTAAATGAAACATAAAAAATTGCCAGTGGCATGGGCGATACTGGCCAAAGCCATCAGTTAGTGGGCTAGAACTGTCTCCTCCTGCGGCCCATCCCTAACCTCTCTTTCTCAACCAATCTCGCAAACTTCTCTTCCCATCTGTCATGCCGCCACACCGCCACAACTCTCAGTTGGAAGGGATGTCGCCTCTGCCTTGTTGTGGCCCGCATTGAAGGAAATATGCCCAAGAGGCAATAATAAAGTTGTTATTTTATATTTCCTTACATCATGATAAATGTTTATCATTCATGCTAGAATTATATTAACTGAAAACTTGATAAATGTATGGATACATAGACAAAACACCGTGTCCCTAGTAAGCCTCTACTAGACTAGCTCGTTAATCAAAGATGGTTAAGTTTCCTAACCATGAACATGATGTGTCATTTAATAATGGGATCACATCATTAGGAGAATGATGTGATGAACAAGACCCATCCGTTAGCTTAGCATATTGATCGTTTAGTTTTATTGCTATTGCTTTCTTCATGTCAAATACATATTCCTTCGACTATGAGATTATGCAACTCCCGGATACCGGAGGAATACCTTGTGTGCTATCAAATTTCACAACGTAACTGGGTGATTATAAAGATGCTCTACAGGTATCTCCGAAGGTGTTCATTGGGTTGGCATAGATCGAGATTAGGATTTGTCACTCCGAGTATCGGAGAGGTATCTCTGGGCCCTCTCAATAATGTACATCATAAGAAGCCTTGCAAGCAAAGTGACTAATGAGTTAGTTACAAGATGATGTATTATGGAACGAGTAAAGAGACTTGCCGATAATGAGATTGAACTAGGTATGTGGATACCGACGATCGAATCTCGGGCAAGTAACATACCGATGACAAAGGGAAAAACGTATGTTGTCATAACAGTTCGACCGGTGAAGATCTTCGTAGAATATGTAGGAGACAATATGAGCATCCAGGTTCCGCTATTGGTTATTGACCGAATAGGTGTCTCGGTCATGTATACATAGTTCTCGAACCCGTAGGGTCCGCACGCTTAACGTTCGATGACGATTTAGTATTATATGAGTTATGTGATTTGGTGACCGAATGTTGTTCGGATTCCCGGATGAGATCATTGACATGACGAGGAGTCTTGAAATGGTCGAGAGGTAAAAATTGATATATATGATCATAGTATTCGGACACCGGATGTGATCCGGATAGTATCGGGTATTTATTGGAGTACTGGAGGGGTTACCGGAACCCCCGGGAGGTTAATGGGCC
Source organism: Aegilops longissima (assembly GCA_021605205.1). Classification (NCBI taxonomy): domain Eukaryota; kingdom Viridiplantae; phylum Streptophyta; class Magnoliopsida; order Poales; family Poaceae; genus Aegilops; species Aegilops longissima. The sequence continues at coordinate 391,295,825 of CM038678.1, read as the reverse complement.
ACATGGGCCAAAGGGAAAGGGGCACACCAGCCCGCAAGGGGCTGGGGCACACCTCCTAGGCCGTCGTCCAAGTGGGAGAAGGAATGGGGGGGGGGGTCGGCCTCCCCCTTCCTTTCCTCTCCCCTCTCTTCCTTTTTCCTTCCGGCAAATATGGTAGGGGGGCGAATTGGAATAGGCCCCAAGTAGGATTCCTCCTACTTGGGGCACCCCAAGGCTGTTCCCCTCCCCCTCTCACCTATATATATGTGGGGAGGTGGCGCCTAGAACACACACCAGCAATTGTTAGCCGTGTGCGGCGCCCCCCTCCACAGTTTACGCCTCCGGTCATATCTTCGTAGTGCTTAGGCGAAGCCCTGCGCGTATCACTTCACCATCAACTTCACCACGCCGTCGTGCTGACGAAACTCATCTTATTCCTCGAAACTTTTTCTAGATCAAGAGGACGAGGAACATCATCGAGCTGAACGTGTGCAGAACTCGGAGGTGTTGTACGTTCGGTGCTTGATAGGTAGGATCTAGAAGAATTTCGACTACATCAATTGCGTTGTCAAACGCTTCTGCTTTCGGTCTACGAGGGTACATGGACACACTCTCCCCCTCTTGTTGCTATGCATATCCTAGATAGATCTTGCGTGAGCATAGGATTTTTTCGAAATTGCATGCTACGTTTCCCAACACGCACCTCCTTACCATCACGGTCGCCTTCGTCTCCGCCATCCTCGCCATCAACCTCCCCTCCGCTCAGGCAATGTCGGCTTCGTCAACACAAGCGCTGATGCTGCCATGAGTTTGTCTATGCCGATACACAACTTGGACAACAACAACTATGTCGATATGAGGCTTGTCGACATCGACAAGAGCAGCAACCGCGTAAGATTTCATGGTTACAAGTTTTTTTCTTCCTATATACTCCCTCTGTCCAAAAATACTTGTCGGAGAAATGAATTCATTCCTCTGAAAAGTATTTCCGGACGGAGGGAGTAGAGGATTTCATGGTAGAATTGAGAAAGTACTAGTTAGTGTGTAGCCTAGGGCATCTCCAAAGCTGACCGGCAAATGTCTCCGGTATATGTCCATTTTTATATCTGTATGTGGTCTGCGGACATGATGGCGGAGTGAGTCATCCAAAGCTATTCACAAATTAATCCGGTTGGAAGGAGAGAGAGAGAGAGAGTAGAGTGGACCATGCATTATTTGTGTGGTGTCCGTTTGGGAGGAGAGAAAGGAGAGGGGGCCATGCATGTGAAGAGAGAGAAAAGAGAGAAGGACCGCGTAGAGGCTTTTGGTTGCTTAAGTGGATGTCTGGACTCCGGTATAGCTCCCCCACATTTGTCTTGGCTTTGCAGGAAAACAGACATCAGGACCACTTCACGGACTGATAAGGGTCTCCATTGGATTGCAAAAGTGAACAAAAGTGTCCGGTCGGACATATACCAGAGTTTTGAGGGTCTCCTTTGAAGATGCCCTTACACTATTTTTACACTAGAAAAAAATACACAAATTGTGAGAGATTCATACTACATAGGTGTAAGTGCATCTAGTGCCACCCCTAATTGGTTTTGGAGTATTGATGACAAACGTGGTTGAGGGACTAATGTGTTTGTGAGATTCACAGGAGAACACAGGTAGAAGTCCCTATTGATTCGGTTTACCTATCGAAGATGACCCCTAAAAATGTATGAAGACTTTGAAGAAAATGGTGGTTTGTGAAGACATTCATGTCGAAGATAATGACGTGTGAAGACATTCACTTGAAGACAATGGAGTGGGAAGACATAGTTGTTTCATAGTTTCTTCTTCTTCTTTCTTGATTCATAGGAACCACCGAACTGTCAAGTGTGGTCCAAGTGAACAAAGTTGGAAAACGGACGTGATGCTCAACCCGAATCCTATGTCTTTGAATGAAGATAATGAGAGAAAATCTTATCCTGAGTTGGATAAGTCAGCCTTGCTTGTAGCCCAAGTCAAGATGTCGCTTGCGTTTGAAATCTGACCGTTGGACACGTGTCGGTTCCCCAATGACCTAGGGTCATTTTGGACTATCATGTCGGGTTGCCTCCTGGCTATAAATATCCCACCCCCTACGCCATAAATTGGTGGCTGCTCAGAGTTAGTGCATGGGTTTTGTCGTTTGAGAGAAACCCACCTCTGAAGCCTTTGAGAGAGAATCCTTGCGAGGACAAAACCCAGAACACCCAAAGCCCAAAGAGTGTTGGCATCACTGAAGTCCTTCTCTCTACATCATCTGAATACTTATTACACTTGAAGGCCGTGATCTTCCGGTCGTTTAGGTGTCATGTTTTGAGGATCCAAGAGTCATTGTGGATCGCGGGTGAATGAAGTCTGTGAAGGTTTGGAAGTCCACTTTGAAGACTTACCAGAGTGATTGGGCGAGGACTATTTGTCCTTAGCTCAAGGGGAATAAGGTGAAGAGTGTTGGGGAACATAGTAATTTCAAAAAAATTCCTACGCACACGCAAGATCCTGGTGATGCATAGCAATGAGAGGGGAGAGTGTTGTCCACATACCCTTGTAGACCAAAAGCGGAAGCGTTATGCCAACGTGGTTGATGTAGTCGTACGTCTTCACGATCGACCGATCCTAGTATCGAACGTACGGCACCTCCGTGATCTACACACGTTCAGCTCGGTGAAGTCCCACGAACTCACGATCCAGTAGAGTGTCGAGGGAGAGTTTCGTCAGCACGACAGCGTGATGATGGTGATGATGAAGCTACCGGTGCAGGGCTTCGCCTAAGCACTATGACGATATGACCGAGGTGGATTATGGTGGAGGGGGGCACCGCACACGGCTAAGAGATCAATGATCAACTCGTGTGTCTATGGGGCGCCCCCCTCCCCCGTATATAAAGGAGTTGAGGAGGGGGAGGAGGGAGGTCGGCCTCCTAGGCGCGCCCCAAGGGGAGTCCTACTCCCACCGGGAGTAGGATTCCCCCCCTCCCTAGTTGGATTAGGAGAGAAGGAAGGGGAACGAAGGAGGAAGGAAAGGGGGAGCGGCCCCCTTCCCAATTCGGATTGGCCTTGGGGGCGCCCCCTCCTTTGCTCCCTTCTCCTCTCTCCCACTAAGGCCCAATAAGGCCCATATACCTCCCGGGGGGTTCCGGTAACCTCCCCATACACCGGTATATGCCCGATCTCACCCGGAACCATTCCGATGTCCAAATATAGTCGTCTAATATATCGATCTTTATGTCTCGACCATTTCAAGACTCCTCGTCATGTCCGTGATCATATCCGGGACTCCAAACTACCTTCGGTACATCAAAACACATAAAATCATAATACCGATCGCCACCGAACGTTAAGCGTGCGGACCCTACGGGTTTGAGAACTATGTATACATGACCGAGACACGTCTCCGGTCAATAACCAATAGAGGAACATGGATGCTCATATTGGCTCCTACATATTCTACGAAGATATTTATCGGTCAAAACGCATAACAACATACGTTGTTCCCTTTGTCATCGATATGTTACTTGCCCGAGATTCGATCGTCGGTATCTCAATACCTAGTTGAATCTCGTTACCGGCAAGTCTCTTTACTCGTTCTGTAATGCATCATCCCGCAACTAACTCATTAGTCACATTGCTTGCAAGGCTTATATTGATGTGCATTACCGAGAGGGCCCAGAGATACCTCTCCGACAATCGGAGTGACAAATCCTAATCTTGATCTATGCTGACTCAACAAGTACCATCGGAGACACGAGTAGAGCACCTTTATAATCACCCAGTTACATTGTGATGTTTGGTAGCACACAAAGTGTTCCTCCAGTATTCGGGAGTTGCATAATCTCATAGTCATAGGAACATGTATAAGTCATGAAGAAAGCAATAGCAATATACTAAACGATCAAGTGCTAAGCTAACAGAATGGGTCAATTCAATCACCTCATTCTCTAATGATGTGATCCCGTTAATCAAATGACAACTCATGTCTATGGCTAGGTAACTTAACCATCTTTGATTCAACGAGCTAGTCAAGTAGAGGCATACTAGTGACACTCTGTTTGTCTATGTATTCAAACATGTACTAAGATTCCGGTTAATACAATTCTAGCATGAATAATAAACATTTATCATGATATAAGGAAATATAAATAACAACTTTATTATTGCCTCTAGGGCATATTTCCTTCAGTCTCCCACTTGCACTAGAGTCAATAATCTAGATTACATAGTAATGATTCTAACACCCATGGAGTCTTGGTGCTGATCATGTTTTGCTCGTGAGAGAAGCTTAGTCAACGGGTCTGCAACATTCAGATCAGTATGTATCTTGCAAATCTCTATGTCTCCCTCCTTGACTTGATCGCGGATGGAATTGGAGCGTCTCTTGATGTGCTTGGTTCTCTTGTGAAATCTGGATTCCTTTGCCAAGGCAATCACACCAGTATTGTCACAAAAGATTTTCATTGGACCCGATGCACTAGGTACGACACCTAGGTGGGATATGAACTCCTTCATCCAGACTCCTTCATTTGCTGCTTCCGAAACAGCTATGTACTCCACTTCACACGTAGATCCCGCCACGACGCTTTCCTTAGAAGTGCACCAACTGACAGCTCCACCATTCAATATAAATACATATCCGTTTGTGACTTAGAGTCATCCGGTCAGTGTCAAAGCTTGCATCAACGTAACCATTTACGACGAGCTCTTTGTCACCTCCATAAATGAGAAACATATCCTTAGTCCTTTTCAGGTATTTCAGGATGTTCTTGACCGCTGTCCAGTGATCCACTCCTGGATTACTTTGGTACCTCCCTGCTAAACTAATAGCAAGGCACACATCAGGTCTGGTACACAGCATTGCATACATGATAGAGCCTATGGCTGAAGCATAGGGAACACCTTTCATTTTCTCTCTATCTTCTGCAGTGGTCGGGCATTGAGTCTGACTCAACTTCACACCTTGTAACACAGGCAACAACCCTTTCTTTGCTTGATCCATTATGAATTTCTTCAAAACTTTATCAAGGTATGTGCTTTGTGAAAGTCCAATTAAGCGTCTTGATCTATCTCTATAGATCTTGATGCCCAATATATAAGCAGCTTCACCGAGGTCTTTCATTGAAAAACTCTTATTCAAGTATCCTTTTATGCTATCCAGAAATTCTATATCATTTCCAATCAACAATATGTCATCCACATATAATATTAGAAATGATACGGAGCTCCCACTCACTTTCTTGTAAATATAGGCTTCTCCAAAAGTCTGTATAAAACCATATGCTTTGATCACACTATTAAAATGTTTATTCCAACTCCGAGATGCTTGCACCAGTCCATAAATGGATCGCTGGAGCTTGCACACTTTGTTAGCATCCTTTGGATCGATAAAACCTTCAGGTTGCATCATATACAACTCTTCTTCCAGAAATCCAATCAGGAATGCAGTCTTTACATCCATCTGCCAAATTTCATAATCATAAAATGCAGCAATTGCTAACATGATTCGGACGGACTTAAGCATCGCTACGGGTGAGAAGGTCTCATTGTAGTCAACTCCTTGAACTTGTCAAAAACCTTTTGCAACAAGTCGAGCTTTGTAGAGAGTAACATTACCGTCAGCGTCAGTCTTCTTCTTGAAGATCCATTTATTCTCGATGGCTTGCTTATCATCAGGCAAGTCAACCAAAGTCCACACTTTGTTCACATACATGGATCCCATCTCAGATTTCATGGCCTGAAGCCATTTTGCGGAATATGGGCTCATCATCGCTTCCTCATAGTTCATAGGTTCGTCATGGTCAAGTAACATGACCTCCAGAACAGGATTACCGTACCACTCTGGTGCGGATCTTACTCTGGTTGACCTACGAGGTTCGGTAGTAACTTGATGTGAAGTTACATGATCATCATCATTAGCTTCCTCACTAATTGGTGTAGGATTCACAGGAATAGATTTCTGTGATGAACTACTTTCCAATAAGGGAGCAAGTACAATTACCTCATCAAGTTCTACTTTCCTCCCACTCACTTCTTTCGAGAGAAACTCCTTCTCTAGAAAGGATCCATTCTTAGCAACGAATGTCTTGCCTTCGGATCTGTGATAGAAGGTGTACCCAACAGTCTCCTTTGGGTATCCTATGAATACACATTTCTCCGATTTGGGTTCGAGCTTATCAAGTTGAAGCTTTTTCACATAAGCATCGCAGCCCCAAACTTTAAGAAACGACAACTTTGGTTTCTTGCCAAACCACAGTTCATAAGGGGTCGTCTCAATGGATTTAGATGGCGCCCTATTTAACATGAATGCAGCTGTCTCTAAAGCATAACCCCAAAACGATAGCGGTAAATCAGTAAGAGACATCATAGATCACACCATATCTAGTAAAGTACGATTACGACGTTCGAACACACCATTACGCTGTGGTGTTCCGGGTGGCGTGAGTTGTGAAACTATTCCGCATTGTTTCAAATGAAGACCAAACTCATAACTCAAATATTCTCCTCCACGATCAGATCGTAGAAAATTTATTTTCTTGTTACGATGATTTTCCACTTGATGACCCAAAAGTATAGGGGATCTATCGTAGTCCTTTCGATAAGTAAGCGTGTCGAACCCAACGAGGAGCAGAAGGAAATGATAAGCGGATTTCAGCAAGGTATTCTCTGCAAGTACTGAAATAAGTGGTAACAGATAGTTTTGTGATAAGATAATTTGTAACGAGCAACAAGTAACAAAAGTAAATAAAGTGCAGCAAGGTGGCCCAATCCTTTTTGTAGCAAAGGACAAGCCTGGACAAACTCTTATATGGAGAAAAGCGCTCCCGAGGACACATGGGAATATCGTCAAGCTAGTTTTCATCACATTCATATGATTCGCGTTCGGTACTTTGATAATTTGATATGTGGGTGGACCGGTGCTTGGGTGCTGTTCTTACTTGAACAAGCATCCCACTTATGATTAACCTCTATTGCAAGCATCCGCAACTACAACAAAAGTATTAAGGTAAACCTAACCATAGCATGAAACATATGGATCCAAATCAGCCCCTTACGAAGCAACGCATAAACTAGGGTTTAAGCTTCTGTCACTCTAGCAACCCATCATCTACTTATTACTTCCCAATGCCTTCCTCTAGGCCCAAATAATGGTGAAGTGTTATGTAGTCGACGTTCACATAACACCACTAGGGGCTAGACAACATACATCTCATCAAAATATCGAACGAATACCAAATTCACATGACTACTAATAGCAAGACTTCTCCCATGTCCTCAGGAACAAATGTAACTACTCACAAAACATATTCATGTTCATAATCAGAGGGGTATTAATATGCATAAAGGATCTGAACATATGATCTTCCACCAAATAAACCAACTAGCATCAACTACAAGGAGTAATCAACACTACTAGCAACCTACTAGTACCAATCTCGGACTTGGAGACAAGAATTGGATACAAGAGATGAACTAGGGTTTTGAGAGGAGATGGTGCTGGTGAAGATGTTGATGGAGATTGCCCTCTCCCGATGAGAGGAGCGTTGGTGATGACGATGGCGATGATTTCTCCCTCCCGGAGGGAAGTGACCCCGGCAGAACAGCTCTGCCGGAGCCCTAGATTGGTTCCGCTAAGGTTCCGCCTCGTGGCGGCGGAGTCTCGTTCCGAAAGGTTGCTTATGATTTTTTCCTCGACGAAAGACCTCATATAGCAGAAGATGGCCACCGGAGAGCCAACAGGGGGCCCACGAGGCAGGGGGCGCGCCCCCCACCCTCGTGGCCAGGTGGGTCCCCCTCTGGCGTACTTCTTCCGCTCAATATTTTTTATTATTTCCAAAAATGGCTTTCGTGGAGTTTCAGGACTTTTGGAGTTGTGCAGAATAGGTCTCTAATATTTGCTCCTTTTCCAGCCTAGAATTCCAGCTGTCGGCATTCTCCGTCCTTATGTAAACCTTGTAAAATAAGAGAGAATAGGCATAAGTATTGTGACATAACGTGTAATAACAGCCCATAATGCAATAAATATCGATATAAAAGCATGATGCAAAATGGACGTATTAACTCCCCCAAGCTTAGACCTCACTTGTACTCAAGCGGAAGCCGATAATGATAAATATGTCCACATGTTTAGAGGTAAAGGTGTCGATAAAATAAAATATGGACATGAGGGCATCATGATTGTTTTCATAACAGCAACATAGATGGATATTGTCATATGATTTCTTATGCTCAAGTAATAATCTACTCACAAAGGAAAGTACGAATCAGAAACTTTATTGAGAACTAACAAACTATAATCTCAGTCATTGAAGCAATTGCAATTTATCATAACATCAGAAAGAGTCTATGTCAGAGCTTTCTAGCAAGTCCACATACTCAACTATCATTTAGTCTTTCATAATTGCTAACACTCACGCAATACTTGTGGTTACGGAGTTTTAATCGGACACAGAGAAAGATAGGGGCTTATAGTTTCGCCTCCCAACCTTTTACCTCAAGGGTAATGTCAACAATAATAACTCATGCTCCCCTACATCCAATTAGATATATTTATCAGGATCTTTCCAACACCCTGTGCTTGCCAAAGGATAAAATGTAAAAAGGAAAGGTGAAGATCACCATGACTCTTGCATAAGGTAGAAGATAATAGTAACAGATAGGCCCTTCGCAGAGGGAAGCAGAGGTTGCCATGCACTTTTAGGGTTGGATGCACAAAATCTTAATGCGAAAGAACGTCGCTTTATATTGCCACTTGTGATATGAACCTTTATTATGCAGTCAGTCGCTTTTATTTCTTCCACATCACAAGATCGTATAATGCTTATTTTCTCCCACACTAATAAGTCATACATATTTAGAGAGCAATTTTTATTGCTTTGCACCGATGACAACTTACTTGAAGGATCTTACTCAATCCATAGGTAGTTATGGTGGACTCTCATGGCAAAACTGGTTTAAGGGTTTTTTGGAAGCACAAGTAGTATCTCTACTTGGTGCTAAGAATTTGGCTAGCATGAGGGGGAAAGGCAAGCTCAACATGTTGGATGATCCATGACAATATACTTTATCTCAGATATAAGAAAACATAACCCATTACGTTGTCTTCCTTGTCCAACATCAACTCTTTAGCATGTCATATTTTAATGAGTGCTCCCAGTCATAAAAGATGTCCATGATAATATATTTATATGTGAAACCTCTCTTTCTTTATTACTTCCTATTAATTGCAACGACGACCAAAGCTATGTTTGCCAACTCCCAACAACCTTTAATCAACATACTCTTTCTATGTGAAGTCATTACTCTCAATAAGACCAATATGAACTCTTTATTTCTTTTTATTCTTTTTCTCTTTTATTTTATTCACTAAAGATCATGGCAAAATAATCAAGCCCTTGACTCAACACTAATCTTTATTATATAGCTCACAGACTCGATTACATAGAGAGATCATAAAGCAAAACTCAAAACTAGATCATGCCATAAACTTTATTCTACTAGATCAAGATACTACTAATAGGATCGAACTAAGAAAAACAGTAAAGATAGGAGTGTGATTCTGATACGATACCGGGGCACCTCCCCCAAGCTTGGTAGTTGCCAAGGGGAGTGCCCATACCCATCTGATTATGTCTCCTTCTTTGTTGATGGTGTAATATTCTTGGCGATGATTCCTCTCAAGATACGATTCTCCTCCTCGAGCTTATTGACTTGCTGCTTGAGGTCCATTATTTCCTTACGAAGCTTTCCTGTGACGGTTAAAGCACCTTGCACCCAAGGGTGTTGCATAGCTGCGGGGGAACAAGCGACACTCTTCTTCATATTTTCATAAGAAAGAAATCTAACATTGGAAGGGATAACCGAGTTTGGAATGGCTGAGCTCGGTAGTTCTCCCATCGTGAATCCACCTCGGAAGCGAGAAGTGACTTCTTGATCCTCCATGGCATCTACCCTCATCAATTCAGCCTCCATCTCTTCCTCAGTTGCTGGCCCAAAGTGGTCAGCGTCGCTGTTTGTCCTTGGTTCCGAAGCCGGATGAGACACCCGGCTCTCCCCGACTGACTCTTGAGAAGACATCTTGGTCTAATCTGCAACAGCAACAGCTCGAAGCAAGATCAGAAGACAATTGCGTGATACGGTGGTCAAAACCTTCGGGAGAATATATAATGAATTTTTACCAACCAAAATACGTATCGTGCAAGAAAACGGAGTCCGGAAGGCACACGAGGTGCCCACGAGGTAGGGGGCGCGCCCAGGGGGTAGGGCGCGCCCTCCACCCTCGTGGAGCCCTCGTGTCCTTCCCGGACTGCTTCTTATTTTTCTATTTTTCTAAATATTCCAAAACGGAGAAATATTGCCGTAAAAACTATTTTGGAGTCGGTTTACTTACCGTACCACATACCTATTCCTTTTTGGAGTCTGAAACATTCCGGAAAGTGTCCCTTATGTATTCCTCCGGGGTTACGGTTTCAATAACATTGGTTTCAACATTTATAGGATTACCTGGGATATAATGTTTAATTCTTTGATCGTTCACCACCTTCGGATTTGTGCCTTCGAAGTTGTTGATTTTTATGGCACCGGAACGATAGACCTCTTCGATAACATAAGGGCCTTCCCATTTAGAGATAAGTTTTCCTGTAAAAAATCTTAAATGAGAGTTGTATAGCAATACATAGTCACCTACATTAAACTCACGCTTTTGTATCCTTTTGTCATGCCATCTTTTAACTTTTTCTTTAAACAACTTGGCATTTTCATAAGCTTGGGTTCTCCATTCATCAAGTGAGCTAATATCAAATAACCTCTTCTCACCAGCAAGTTTAAAATCATAGTTGAGCTCTTTAATAGCCCAATATGCCTTATGTTCTAGTTCGAGAGGTAAGTGACATGCTTTTCCATAAACCATTTTATACGAAGACATACCCATAGGATTTTTATATGCAGTTCTATAGGCCCATAATGCATCATCAAGTTTCTTGGACAAATTCTTTCTAGAGCTATTGACAGTCTTTTGCAAAATTAATTTGAGTTCTCTATTACTCAATTCTACTTGACCACTAGATTGTGGGTGATAAGGAGATGCAATTCTATGATTAACATCATACTTAGCAAGCATTTTACGGAAAGCACCATGAATAAAATGTGAACCACCATCAGTCATTAAATATCTAGGGACTCCAAACCTCAGAAAATTAACTACTTTAAGCATCTTAATAGAGGTGTTATGATCAGCCCTACTAGTTGGAATAGCTTCTACCCACTTAGTAACGTAATCAACAGCAACTAAAATATGTGTATATCCATTGGAGGTAGGAAAAGGTCCCATATAATCAAAGCCCCAAACATCAAATGGTTCAATAACAAGTGAATAATTCATAAGCATTTCTTGACGTCTACTAATATTACCAATTCTTTGACATTCATCACAAGATAAGACAAACTTACGGGCATCCTTGAAGAGAGTAGGCCAATAAAAACCGGATTGCAATACCTTATGTGCAGTTCTATCTCCAGCGTGGTGTCCTCCATAAGCTTCGGAGTGACACTTGCGTAGGATCTGTTCCTGTTCATGCTCAAGTACACAACGTCTAATAACACCATCTACTCCTTCTTTATAAAGATGTGGGTCATCCCAAAAGTAATGTCTCAAATCATAGAATTTTTTTTCTTTTGCTGGTATGTGAAACTAGGTGGTATAAATTTAGCAACAATATAATTAGCATAATCAGCATACCACGGAGTACTACGAGAAGCATTTATGACATTTAATTGCTCATCAGGAAAGCTATCATCAATAGGTAGTGGGTCATCTAGAACATTTTCTAACCTAGACAAGTTGTCTGCAACGGGGTTCTCAGCTCCCTTTCTACCACAATATGCAAATCAAATTCTTGTAGCAAGAGAACCCATCTAATAAGTCTAGGTTTAGCATCTTTCTTTTCCATAAGATATTTAATAGCAGCATGATCCGTGTGAATAGTCACTTTAGAATCAACAATATAAGGTCTGGACTTATCACAAGCAAATACAACTGCTAAGAATTCTTTTTCAGTAGTAGCATAATTTCTCTGAGCATTGTCTAGAGTTTTACTAGCATATTGAATAACATTTAATTTCTTATCAACTCTTTGCCCTAGAACAACACCTATAGCATAATCACTAGCATCACACATAATTTCAAAAGGTAAAATCCAATCAGGTGGCTGAACAATAGGTGCAGAGATCAATGCTTTCTTAAGTATTTCAAATGCTTCTACACAATCATCATCAAAGACAAATGGTATATCTTTTTGTAATAAATTAGTGAGAGGCCGAGAAATTTTTGAGTAGTCCTTAATGAACCTCCTATAAAATCCAGCGTGACCAAGGAAACTTCTTATACCTTTGATGTCCTTGGGACATGGCATCTTATCAATAGCGTCAACCTTGGCCTTATCGAATTCAATACCTCTTTCAGAAACTTTATGCCCCAAGACAATACCTTCATTAACCATAAAGTGACACTTTTCCCAATTCAAGACAAGATTAGTTTCTTCACATCTCTGCAAAACTCGATCAAGGTTGCTCAAGCAATCATCAAAAGAGGATCCATAGACGAAAATTCGTCCATGAAAACCTCACAAATCCTTTCACAAAAGTCAGAGAATGTAGCCATCATGCATCTTTGAAAGGTAGCAGGTGCATTACATAAACCGAAAGGCATACATCTATAAGCAAAAGTACCAAAAGGGCATGTAAAAGTGGTCTTTGATTGATCATTGGCTGACACAGGTATTTGAGAGAAACCAGAATAACCATCTAGGAAGCCAAAATGTGTATGTTTGGATAATCTTTCTAGCATTTGATTGATAAAAGGTAAGGGGTAATGATCCTTTTTAGTAGCCTTATCTAATTTGCGGAAATCAATTACCATCTTATAACCTGTAATAATTCTTTGCGGAATCAATTCATCTTTATCATTAGGAACTACGGTAATACCTCCCTTCTTAGGGACACAATGGACAGGACTTACCCACTGACTATCAGCAATGGGATAAATTATACCTGCCTCCAGAAGCTTTAGTATTTCTTTTCTTACTACTTCTTTCATCTTAGGATTCAGCCTTCGTTGAAGATCAACAACTAGTTTGGCATCTTCTTCGAAATTTATTTTATGTTGACATAGAGTGGGACTAATGCCCTTAAGATCATCAAGAGTATATCCAATAGCAGCACGATGCTTCTTCAGAGTTTTCAATAATCTCTCTTCTTCATGTTCTGAAAGGTTAGCACTAATAATAACAGGATATATCTTCTTTTCATCAAGATAAGCATATTTAAGAGTATCAGGCAATGGTTTAAGCTCAAATACGGGATCACCCTTGGGTGGAGGAGGATCCCCTAGAATTTCCACAGGCAAATTGTGTTTCAGAATAGGTTCCTGTTTAAAGAATACTTCATCTATTTCCCTTCTTTCATTCATAAACATATCATTTTCATGGTCTAGCAAATATTGTTCTAAAGGATCACTAGGAGGTACGGCAATAGAAGCAAGACCAATAATTTCATCCTTACTAGGCAATTCTTCTTCACGATGTTGTCTACTAAATTTAGAGAAATTAAACTCATGAGACATATCACCCAAGCCAATAGTAACAACATTCTTTTTGCAGTCTATTCTAGCATTGACAGTGTTCAAGAAGAGTCTACCAAATATAATGGGACAAAAACTATCTTATGGGGAACCAAGAACAAGAAAATCAGCAGGGTATTTAGTTTTCCCACACAAGACTTCAACATCTCTAACAATTCACATTGGTGAAATAGTATCTCTATTGGCAAGCTTAACTGTGACATCAATATCTTCTAACTCAGCTGGTGCAATTTCATGCATAATTTCTTTGTATAAGTCAAAGGGTATTGCACTAACACTAGCACCCATATCACATAAGCCATGATAACAATGATCTCCTATTTTAACAGAAATAACATGCACTCCTACCACAGGTCTATGTCTATCTTTAGCACAGGGTTTGGCAATTCTAGCAGTTTCACCACAGAAATAAATAACATGCCCATCAATATTATCAGCCAAGAGATCTTTAATAATAGCAATATTAGGATCAACTTTGACTTGCTCAGGAGGTATATAAGTTCTAATATTGCTTTTACGAACTACAGTTGAAGCTTTAGCATGATCCTTTATTTTAACAGGGAAAGGTGGTTTCTCAACATAAGAAGTAGGAACAACAGGATCATTATTAGTAACAGTCTTTTCTTCAACTTTAGTAGGTGCAACTACTTTTACTTCTATGGGAGGATGATATTTAAACCACTTCTCCTTGGGGAGATCAACATAAGTAGCAAAAGATTCACAGAAAGAAGCTACTATCTTAGAGTTAAGTCCATATTTAGTGCTAAATTTACGGAAAACATTGGTATCCATAAAAGACTTAACACAATCAAACTTAGGTGTCATACCTCACTCCTTACCTTCGTCGAGATCCCAATCTTCAGAGTTGCGTTTAATTCTATCCAATAAATTCCATTTGAATTCAATAGTCTTCATCATAAAAGAGCCAGCACAAGAAGTATCGAGCATGGTTCAATTATTATGAGAAAGCCGAGCATAAAAACTTTGAAGAATTATTTCTCTTGAGAGCTCATGATTGGGGCATGAATACAACATTGATTTAAGCCTCGCCCAAGCTTGAGCGATGCTTTCTCCTTCGCGAGGCCAAAAATTATATATATAATTGCGATCACGATGAACAAGATGCATAGGATAATTTTTTTGATGAAATTCCAATTTCATTCGTTTATAGTTCCATGACCCCGTGTCATCACATAGCCTATACCATGTCGATGCATCTCCCTTCAAAGATAAAGGGAAGACCTTCTTCTTAACAACATCATCGGGTATACCTGCAAGCTTAAATAATCCACAAACTTCATCCACATAGAGTAGATGCTCATCAGGATGCTTTGTTCCATCTCCTGCAAAAGGATTATCTAGCAGTTTTTCTAACATACCCGAAGGAACTTCAAAGGGAACATTTTCATTTTCAGTAGGTTCAGTAGGTTGAGGAGCAACTCTTAGCTCTCTTGGTCGGGTGAAGATACCCGAACAAGCCCCTCGAGGATTACTTTCCATAGTAACAAGTGACAGTAAATTTCAGCACACTATATAAATTTTTCCTTACCAAATTCCACCTACCAAAGGCGCTTCACTCCCCGGCAACGGTGCCAGAAAAGAGTCCTGATGACCCACAAATATAGGGGATCAATCGTAGTCCTTTTGATAAGTAAGAGTGTCGAACCCAATGAGGAGCAGAAGGAAATGATAAGCGGTTTTCAGCAAGGTATTCTCTGCAAGTACTGAAATAAGTGGTAACAGATAGTTTTGTGATAAGATAATTTGTAACGAGCAACAAGTAACAAAAGTAAATAAAGTGCAGCAAGGTGGCCCAATCCTTTTTGTAGCAAAGTACAAGCCTGGACAAACTCTTATATTGAGAAAAGCGCTCTCGAGGACACATGGGAATATCGTCAAGATAGTTTTCATCACATTCATATGATTCATGTTCTATACTTTGATAATTTGATATGTGGGTGGACCGGTGCCTGGGTGTTGTTTCTTACTTGAACAAGCATCCCACTTATGATTAACCTCTATTGCAAGCATCCGCAACTACAACAAAAGTATTAAGGTAAACCTAACCATAGCATGAAACATATGGATCCAAATCAGCCCTTTACGAAGCAACGCATAAACTAGGGTTTAAGCTTCATCACTCTAGCAACCCATCATCTACTTATTACTTCCCAATGCCTTCCTCTAGGCCCAAATAATGGTGAAGTGTTATGTAGTCGGCGTTCACATAACACCACTAGAGGCTAGACAACATACATCTCATCAAAATATCGAACGAATACCAAATTCACATGACTACTAATAGCAAGACTTCTCCCATGTCCTCTGGAACAAACGTAACTACTCACAAAGCATATTCATGTTCATAATCAGAGGGGTATTAATATGCATAAAGGATCTGAACATATGATCTTCCACCAAATAAACCAACTAGCATCAACTACAAGGAGTAATCAACACTACTAGCAACCTACTAGTACCAATCCCGGACTTGGAGACAAGAATTGGATAAAAGAGATGAACTAGGGTTTTGAGAGGAGATGGTGCTGGTGAAGATGTTGATGGAGATTGCCCTCTCCCGATGAGAGGAGCGTTGGTGATGACGATGGCGATTGAGGGAGTCCTGGATTAGGGAGTGTCCGGATGGCCGGACTCCTGGACTATGAAGAGACAAGATTGAAGACTTCGTCCCGTGTCCGGATGGGACTTTCCTTGGCGTGGAAGGCAAGCTTGGCGATACGGATATGTAGATCTCCTCCCATTGTAACCGACTCCGTGTAACCCTAGCCCTCTCCTTTGTCTATATAAACCGGAGGGTTTTAGTCCGTAGGACGAACAACAATCATACCATAGGCTAGCTTCTAGGGTTTAGCCTCTCTGATCTCGTGGTAGATCTACTCTTGTACTACCCATATCATCAATATTAATTAAGCAGGAGTAGGGTTTTACCTCCATCGAGAGGGCCCGGACCTGGGTAAAAACATCGTGTCCCTTGTCTCCTGTTACCATCCGCCTAGACGCACAGTTCGGGACCCCTACCCGAGATCCGCCGGTTTGACACCGACATTGGTGCTTTCATTGAGAGTTCCTCTGTGTCGTCATCTTTAGGCCGATGGCTCCTCCAATCATCAACAACGACGCGGTCCGTGAGACTTTTCTCCCGGACAGATCTTCGATTCGGCGGCTTTGCATCATGGGCCAATTCGCTTGGCCATCCGGAGCGGATCAAAAGCCACGCCCAGCCATCAGTCAGATTTGGAAGTTTGAACTACGGGTGATGTCGCGGAGACTTGATCTTGACGGGTTCGAGCCACAGCCAAGCGCGCCAAGATCGTCACGATGGGCATGATCTAGCTCTGCCGCGAGCGATTGCCACGAGGTCGCACCGATGTCGCTCCGACCCTTAGCTCGGGCCGATCGCGCAATCGAGGACGGGTGGCTGGACACGCCTCGGGGCTGCAATATCTACGGCGGTTGAGCCGAATACCAGCCTTGTCCTTTGCGAAGCTTGTGACTCCAAGGTGCCGGACTCCCTCAGGACTCCGAACCTTCCGCGCCCCTGCCAGTTGGGCACCGATCATGGAGTTCACCGCCGCGGACATCTTTCAGCACTCGCCCTTCGACGACATTCTGAATTCACTAAAGTCTCTCTCTTTATTAGGAGAGCCCTGGCCGGACTATGGTCAGCAAGGTTGGGATGCGGACGACAAAGAAATTCAAAGCCCACCCACCACCCACTTCGTAGCCACTGTCGATGATTTAACCGACATGCTCGACTTCAACTCCGGTGACATCGACGGTATGGACGCCGATGTAGGAGACGACCAAGAACCAGCGCCTACAGGGCACTGGAAGGCCACCTCGTCATATGACATATACATGGTGGACACCCCAAAAGAAGGGAACGACGATGGAACAACGGAGGATGAGCCCTCCAAGAAGCAGCCTAAGCGCCGGCGTCAGCGGCGCCGCTCTAAATCCCGCCAAAGCAAAAACGGTGATTCCGGCACGAGAGACAATAACACCCCGGACAGTGCCGAAGACAACCCCCTCCAGCAGGATTCAGCGCAGGAGGATGGAGAAACAAGCCATCATGAGAGAGCGGCAGATAGAGAGGTAGAGGACGATAATTACATGCCTCCCTCCGAAGACGAGGCAAGCCTCGACGACGAAGAATTTGTCGTGCCTGAGGATCCCGTCGAACATGAGCATTTCAAACGTAGGCTTATGGCCACGACGAGCAGCCTCAAGAAAAAACAGCAACATCTTAGAGCTAACCAAGACTTGCTAGCCGACAGATGGACTGAAGTCCTTGCGACCGAAGAGTACGAACTCGAACGCCCCTCCAAGAGCTACCCAAAGCGCAGGCTGCTACCCCGATTAGAGGAGGAAGCACCTAAACCTGCATCACCAGCGTATGATGCGGCCGACCGGCCACCTCGTGGCCGTGACAGAGAGGCCTCTCGGCCCTCCACTCAAGCCGCACCCCGGCGCCGTTCCAAAAATACCAAGGCACGGGGAAATGCGCCAGACCTGCGAGATATATTGGAGGACAAGGCAAGGCAAATAAGATTGGTCTACGGATCGCGTGGGCGCCCCACGACACGTGACGATAACCGTCATGCCGGATATAGCAAATCCGGCCGGGCCGAACACAGTAGACAAATCTCATCTGAGCTACGTCGTGATATAGCCCAATATAGAGGCGCCGCACACCCACTATGCTTCACAAATGAAGTAATGGATCATCAAATCCCCGAGGGTTTCAAACCTGTAAACATCGAATCATATGATGGCACATCATATCCTGCGGTATGGATCGAGGATTATCTCCTTCATATCCACATGGCCCGCGGTGATGATCTACACGCCATCAAATACCTCCCACTCAAGCTTAAAGGACTAGCTCGGCATTGGCTTAACAGCTTACCAGCAGAGTCAATTGGTTGTTGGGAGGACCTGGAAGCCGCATTCCTCGACAATTTCCAGGGAACCTATGTGCGACTACCAGACGCCGATGACCTAAGCCACATAATCCAGCAGCCAGAGGAATCGGGCAGACAATTCTGGACACGGTTCCTAACCAAGAAAAATCAAATAGTCGACTGTCCGGATGCAGAGGCCCTTGCAGCCATCAAGCATAACATCCGTGACGAGTGGCTTGCCCGGCACCTAGGACAGGAAAAGCCGAAATCCATGGCAGCCCTCACAACACTCATGACCCGCTTTTGCGCGGGAGAAGACAGCTGGCTAGCTCGTAGTAATAATATGACCAAGAGCCCTGGTAATTCGGATACGACAGCAATGGCAGGTCGCGTCGCAACAAGCAAAAGCGCCGCATTAACGGCGACAATGCGGAGGATACGACAGTTAATGCCGGGTTCAGAGGCTCTAAACCCGGTCAGTGGAAAAAGCCATTTAAAAGAAATACTCCGGGCCCGTCCAGTTTGGACCGAATACTCGATCGCTCATGCCAGATACACGGCGCCCCCGAAAAACCAGCCAATCACACCAACATGGATTGTTGGGTGTTCAAGCAGGCAGGCAAGTTAAGTGTCGAAAACAGAAACAAGGGGCCGCATAGCGATGACGAGGAGGAGCCCCGGCCGTCGAACAATAGAGGACAGAAGGGCTTCCCCCCACAAGTGCGGACGGTGAACATGATATACGCAACCCACATCCCCAAAAGGGAGCGGAAGCGTGCACTCAGGGACGTATATGCGTTGGAGCCAGTCGCCCCAAAGTTCAACCCATGGTCCTCCTGCCCGATCACTTTTGATCGAAGGGACCACCCCACTAGCATCCGCCATGGCAGATTCGCCGCATTGGTTCTAGACCCAATCATTGACGGATTTCACCTCACTAGAGTCCTTATGGATGGCGGCAGCAACTGAACCTGCTTTATCGGGATACAAATGCAAAAATGGGCATAGATCCCTCAAGGATTAAACCCACAAAGACGACCTTTAAAGGCGTCATACCAGGTGTAGAGGCCAACTGTACAGGCTCGGTTACACTTGAGGTGGTCTTCGGATCCCCGAATAATTTCTGAAGCGAGGAGTTAATCTTGACATAGTCCCGTTCATGATGGCTATCACGCCTTTGCTCGGACGAACCGCATTTGCAAAGTTCAATGCGGTGCCGCACTACACATACCTCAAGCTCAAGATGCCAGGCCCTCGAGGAGTCATTACGGTCAATGGAAACACCGAACGCTCTCTCCGAATGGAGGAGCATACGGCGGCCCTCGCGGCGAAAGTACAAAGCAGCCTCTCAAGGCAATTCTCGAGTCCAGCTATTAAACGTCCGGACACCGTCAAGCACGCCCGGAGTAACCTACAAAAAGACCGTCTAGCACGTTCCGAGCAAGCGTAGCAATGCGGCCCCAACCCCAGCCCTCGCGAAATTGTGAAACTAGTACTACGCGTACATAACTATGCTCTGGAAATACCATGGGCATAGGGGGAGGGGCACGACCACGGCATGCCCAAAATGCGGCTCAACCGCACTAGGGGCTCCCGATTTTGTCATTATTTTTCTTACTTTCAGGACTCCACTCTACGGAAGGCCTGTCCGGCAGTACAATCGCCGAACAAACGATGCAACAGCCAGGGAGGCAAAAAGCTACGTCGAGTGTCCAGGTGGTCTCTATAACGAGCAGTATACTTGTTTCACATATCATCCCGTAGCTCGCCCCTAGAGGGGGACATGTCAAATAGTCCCATCTCTTGCTTATCGCACTATTTGTATCGTTCTGCTTTTACCGCAGACTTTTCGAATAAACAATACATAGCTTTTTTCTATTATTGCATTCCTTTTTTATGTAAATATGTTCAGTTATGACATTATGCAACCGTACACTTTAGTACGGCCAATACACCGAGGGATTCGTACCCCGAACATGGTGTGAGAAGTCCAACACTCTCACGAGTCGGCACCCGAACTTATAGCATTATATGCATCGGCTCTGAATCATGTCTTGGGTCAATAGTTGGGTTTTCCCGTCTCCCATGTTTTGGTACCTTACGTTCCGTTATATCGGCTATTATATCGGCTAAGGTAGCGCTAGGAGAACCACTGCGATTGTGCCCCGGATGAGCTGGGCTAAGCACCTCAGTGGAGAAAGCTAAAACTGACCGTCATGATAGGGCGAGAGCTGGTCGCTGTTCGAGAGGTTTTCGAGTCCCTAAAGACTTATGCCGCTTAGAGCGAGGAGTCGGGTTTGTCCGGCCTAGGCGTGGATAGCGCCCCGAACTCGATCTTCCGAATACTAGGGGCTTTGCCGAAATTTAAAATTATAGAATTCTATGGCTAAGTGAGAGTGTTCAAGCATTATAGTCCGATTGCCTTGTTCGTTGTGTTGAGCGCCTCCCTCGAAGGACCCAAGAATGGGAAAAAGAGCGCTCAAGTTTATCCCGAACACCCCAGCACTCGTGGCACGGGGGCAGAAGCCGACGACTCTCCATCTCTCAAATTTAATAAACGGCTGCACAGAAGGTAATATTTTAAATTCAAAAGCGTTGCTTAGCGCATATGAACAAGTTTTCAGCGTACAGGATCACAAATGCGAGTTTACTCAAAAATTACATCTTTGGAGCATTCATCCGCTATAAGGCGGGCACCCTTCAGGACGCCCTCATAATACATCTCGGACTTGCGATGCTCCTTGCCCGGCGGTGGTCCATCCGTCACAAGCTTCTCAGCGTCCATCTTGCCCCAGTGCACTTTAGCATGGGCAAGGGCCCTACGAGCACCTTCGATGCATACGGAGTGCTTGATGACTTCAAGCCATGGATAAGCATCCACCAGCCGCCTCACCAGCCCGAAGTAGTTCCCAGGCATGGCTTCCCCAGGCCATAGCCGGACTATGAGACCCTTCATGGCCTGTTCGGCCACCTTATGGAGCTCGACCAGCTGCTTCACTGGTCGCTCAAAACATCGGTGTCCGCCTCAACATCTTGGGACAGAACACCTTCTCGGTCGAGCTCCCCTCCTTGGCCCGGTAGAATGCGGCAGCGTCGGACACACTGCGGGGAAGATCTGCGAATGCTCCTGGAGAGCTCCGGACTCGGGTAAGTAACAAGTAATTCACTTTAACGTGCTTGCTTTGCATAAAGAATGCCTTACCCGCCGCTATCTTCTTCATCGCCTCACTTTCCTGGAGGGCCTTTTGGGCTTCGGCCTTAGCAGATTTGGCGCTCTCAAGAGCCGAGGCAAGCTCAGACTCTCGAGTCTTTGAGTCAAGCTCCAAGCTCTCGTGTTTTTTCACGAGATCCTGGAGCTCTTGCTGCACCTCCGCCACCCGCGCCTCCTGCTTTTCTCGCTCGGCGCGTTCCACGGTCGCATTGTCTTGACCTTGGACAGCGCTTTCTTGTGGTCGCCACCTCGGTTGTGGCCCCTGTAATACTCACGTTGGTCCTGTCATTTTTTGCAACCACATCTTTTTTATATACTTACATAAGGTATTACTTACCTTCCTTATTCTCGAGCTGCTACTTGGCAAGGCCGAGCTCGTTCTCGGACCGCTCGAGGCTCTGCTTCAATGCATCGACCTCCATGATCGGTCTGGCGAGAGGTCAGCAGCGCAGCCTGCATTCCCATATTGACATACTTATGTTAGACTCCTGCGTATATCTTTTTGATCCTCAGTCCGACTTTTCTTTCCGAACACCAAACTGAGCATCAGGGGCTACTGTCTATGCGGTAATATTTTTACATATCTTAAATACATACCTCAAAGCCTGTTAGAAGGCTGGCACAAAGCTTGATCAGCCCGCTCTTGGCGGATCGAACCTTCGGATCACCACACTCATAATAGTGCGGTGCTCCTCATCCATGGAGGCGCCGTTAAGCACCTCCAGCAGATTATCCGGTGCCTCCGGTTGGACGGAGGTCACCGGCGTCGTAGGCTTGCCCTTCTTACTAGGGGGGCGCCCGCCGGACTCCGGAACCACTGAAGGTTCCGGGGCGGTGTCCGGCCCAAGGCCGGACTTGGAGCCCTTGGGGGTTTTGTCCCCTTTGCGCCTGGAGTCCGGGAGGTCGCCTTGCGGCGCCTCCAGGACCACCTCCTCCTGGCTTGGACCCTTTTGGGACTTTGCCTCGGCATCATCCGCAGCGCGAGGGGAGGAGGCGGCCGGAAGTGAAGTGCTATTCACATCCGACGAGCTTAAGGAGCCGCTCGACGACACGCCGACCTAGGCTCGGGGCGGACTGCATGATTATATTCAGCGTCAGAAGATACTGTGCAACAAAGGAACGCCATGAGTTATTTTGGTATCCGGATACTTACGATTTTGCCAGGGCTTGGCCTGGATGGCCACTCCTCTTCGTGTGCGTCGGCGTTGGTGGAGTAGTCCGGAAGAAGGTCCTTCCTTCTTGGACCCTCCGCCCCCGGTTAGGCGGCCTTCCTTTCTTCTCTCCCCGGCTGAGAGAGACCTCTTTTTCCACCTCCTCGTTTTCGCGGGAGGAGTCCGCCTCAGAGTCATCGGACGATGAGTCCGACACCACCAGGCGCCGGGAACTCTTTCGAGTTCTCGTGGCCTTCTTCTTGGCCTTTTTCTCCGGCACCACGTAAGGTGCCGGAACCAGCAGCCCCGTCAAGCGGTTGTCCGCTGGGTCTTCTGGCAAGGGAGTCGGACAGTCAATCTGCCCGGACGTCTTCTGCCAATCCTGTCAAAGGAAAGGGAGTTTAGATCCCGCATAGAGTCAAACTATGAAAAGCAAGTATCCCGTAAAGGGTAAAATAGCTTACCGCGTTGGCTTGATGCTGCGTGCTGAATCTGCGATCTTCGGTAGCGGATGCGGGAGCCTCGGCGCCCTTGAACAGCACCTTCCAGGCGTCTTCGTACGTAGTGTCGAAGAGCCTACTCAGGGTTCGGTGCTGTGCCGGATCAAACTCCCACAAACTGAAAGCCCGTTGTTGGCACGGGAGGATCCGGCGGATGAGCATGACCTGGACTACGTTGACGAGTTTGAGCTTCTTGCTCACCAGGTTTTGGACGCAGGTTTGGAGTCCGGTCAGCTCCTCCGAATTACCCCACGACAGGCCCTTCTCTTTCCAGGAGGTGAGCCATGTGGGGATGCCAGATCGGAATTCAGGGGCCGCTGCCCATTCATTGTCACGCGGCTCGGTGACATAGAACCACCCCAATTGCCACCCCTTTATGGTCTCCACGAAGGAGCCCTCGAGCCATGTAACGTTGGGCATCTTGCCCACCATGGCGCCTCCGCACTCCGCTTGCTGGCCGCCCACTACCTTCGGCTTGACATTGAAGGTCTTGACCATAAGCGAAGTGGGGCTGGATGCAGAAGGAAGGCCTCGCACACCACGATGAGCGTCGAGATGTTGAGGATGAAGTTGGGGCCGATCGTGGAAATCAGGCCGTAGTAGAACATGAGTCCCCGGACAAATGGGTGAAGTGGGAAACCTAGTCCGCGGAGGAAATGGGTGAGGAACACCACCCTCTCATGGGGCCTGGGGGTGGGGATGAGCTGCCCCTTGTCGGGGAGCCGGTGCGCGATGTCATTGGACAAGTATCCGGCTTTCCTCATCTTCTTGATGTGACCCTCCATGACGGAGGAGACCATCCACTTGCCTCCCGCTCTGGACATTGCTGGAGAAGGTTGAGGTGGGATGTGCGGACTTGGGCACTGGAGCTCGAGTGCGTGAAAATGGATAAGCAAAGGAGGAAGAAGGCGTAGATGGAAAAGGTGGATCCTTATCCCCTTATATGGGCGGACGAAACTATGTGCCCCCACCAGCCTGGTAAAACTCGCTTATCTCCCAAGCGCCGGAAATTAATGGCATGGTTGGGTTACCCACGCCCGTATTCATGAGAATCCCGGAATAAGGGGACACGATCTCTGCTTCGACAAGACGTGCCAAGGAAACCGCCTCGCTAAGTGAGCTGAGGTGGGACAGTAAAAACGATTCAATAAAGGCTTGGCTGTGGTGATGTCACGCTGAATACGTCGTGATTGGATTTGTGTAAATATTATTCTCTCTCGATGGTATGTGGAACTTATTTTGCGAGCGGACACTATCCTTGTGTTCAAAATCTTCTATGAAGTATTCGAGGAGGAACCCGCCATACAATGCGAAGACAATCTGCGCCCGGACTCGCCGTCATTGAAGCCTGGTTCAGGCTCTTGAAGGAGTCTGGATTAGGGGTGTCCGGATGGCGGACTATAACCTTTGGCGGACTCGGACTATGAAGATACAGGATGAAGACTTCGTCCCGTGTCCGGATGGGACTTTGCTTGGCGTGGAAGGCAAGCTTGGCGATCTGGATATGTAGATCTCCTCCCATTGTAACCGACTCGTGTAACCTAGCCCTCTCCGGTGTCTATATAACTCGGAGGGTTTTAGTCCGTAGGACGAACAACAATCATACCATAGGCTAGCTTCTAGGTTTTAGCATCTCTGATATCGTGGTAGATCTACTCTTGTACTACCCATATCATCAATATTAATCAAGCGGAGTAGGGTTTTACCTCCATCGAGAGGGCTGAACACAGGTAAAAACATCGTGTCCCTTGTCTCCTGTTACCATCCGCCTAGATGCACAGTTCGGGACCCCCTACCCGAGATCCGCCGGTTTTGACACCGGCAGCGATGATTTCCACCTCCCGGAGGGAAGTGTCCCCGACAGAACAGCTCTGCTGGAGCCCTAGATTGGTTCCGCCAAGGTTCCGCCTCGTGGCGGCGGAGTCTCGTCCCGAAAGGTTTCTTATGATTTTTTGCTCGACGAAAGACCTCATATAGCGTAAGATGGCCACGGAGAGCCAGCAGGGGCCCACAAGGCGGGGCGCCTGGGGTAGGGCGCGCCCCACCCTCGTGGCTGTGGGCCCCCCTCGCGTATTTCTTCCTCTCAATATTTTTATTATTTCCAAAAATGACTTTCGTGGAGTTTCAGGACTTTTGGAGTTGTGCGAGAATAGGTCTCTAATATTTGCTCCTTTTCCAAATTTATAATTCCAGCTGCCGCATTCTCCTCCCGATGTAAACCTTGTAAAATAAGAGAGAATAGGCATAAGTATTGTGACATAACATGTAATAACAGCCCATAATGCAATAAATATTGATATAAAAGCATGATGCAAAATGGACGTATCACCACTTCACTCTGAAATTCTTTGAACTTTTCAAATGTTTCAGACTTATGTTTCATTAAGTAGATATACCCATATCTGCTCAAATCATCTGTGAAGGTGAGAAAATAACGATACCCGCCGCGAGCCTCAACATTCATCGGACCACATACATTAGTATGTATGATTTCCAAAAAATCTGTTGCTCGCTCCATTGTTCTCGAGAACAGAGTTTTAGTCATCTTGCCCATGAGGCATGGTTCGCAAGTACCAAGTGATTCATAATCAAGTGATTCCAAAAGTCCATCGGAATGGAGTTTCTTCACGCGCTTTACACCAATATGACCTAAACGACAGTGCCACAAATAAGTTGCACTATCATTATCAACTCTGCATCTTTTGGCTTCAATATTATGAATATGTGTATCACTACTATCGAGATTCAACATAAATAGACCACTCTTCAAGGGTGCATGACCATAAAAGATATTACTCATATAAATAGAACAACCATTATTCTCTGATTTAAAAGAATAACCGTCTAGCATCAAACAAGATCCAGATATAATGCTCATGCTCAACGCTGGCACCAAATAACAATTATTCAGGTCTAAAACTAATCCCGAAGGTACATGTAGAGGTAGCGTACTGACCGTGATCACATCGACTTTGGAACCATTTCCCACGCGCATCGTCACCTCGTCCTTAGCCGATCTTCGCTTAATCCGTAGTCCCTGTTTCGAGCTGCAAATATTAGCAACAAAACCAGTATCAAATACCCAGGCACTACTGCGAGCATTAGTAAGGTACACATCAATAACATGTATATCACATATACCTTTGTTCACCTTGCCATCCTTCTTATTCGCCAAATACTTGGGGCAGTTCCGCTTCGGTGACCAGTCCTTTGCGGTAGAAGCACTCGGTCTCGTGCTTAGGTCCGACTTGGGCTTCTTCACTTGAGCAGCAACTTGCTTGCGGTTCTTCTTGAAGTTACCCTTCTTCCCTTTACCCTTTTTATTGAAACTGGTGGTCTTGTTGACCATCAACACTTGATGCTCCTTCTTGATTTCTACCTCCGCAGCCTTTAGCATTGCGAAGAGCTCGGGAATTGTCTTATCCATCCCTTGCATATTATAGTTCATCACAAAGCTCTTGTAGCTTGGTGGCAGTGATTGAAGAATTCTGTCAATGACACTATCATCAGGAAGATTAACTCCCATTTGAATCAAGTGATTATTATACCCAGAAATTTTGAGTATATGTTCACTGACAGAACTATTCTCCTCCATCTTGCAGCTGTAGAACTTATTGGAGACTTCATATCTCTCAATCAGGGCATTTGATTGAAATATTAACTTCAACTCCTGGAACATCTCATATGCTCCATGACGTTCAAAACGTCGTTGAAGTCCCGGTTCTAAGCCGTAAAGCATGGCACACTGAACTATCGAGTAGTCATCAGCTTTGCTCTGCGGATGTTCATAACATCTGGCGTTGCTCCTGCGGCGGGTTTGGCACCTAGCGGTGCTTCGAGGACGTAATTCTTCTATGCAGCAATGAGGATAATCCTCAAGTTACAGACCCAGTCCATGTAGTTGCTACCATCATCTTTCAACTTAGCTTTCTCTAGGAACGCATTAAAATTTAGCGAAACAACAACACGAGCCATCTATCTACAACAACATAGACATGCAAAATACTATTAGGTACTAAGTTCATAATAAATTAAAGTTCAATTAATCAAATTACTTAAGAACTCCCACTTAGATACACATCCCTCTAATCATCTAAGTGATCACGTGATCCATATCAACTAAACCATGTCCGATCATCACGTGAGATGGAGTAGTTTTCAATGGTGAACATCACTATGTTTATCATATCTACTATATGATTCACGCTCGACCTTTCGGTCTCAGTGTTCCGAGGCCATATCTGCATATGCTAGGCTCGTCAAGTTTAACCCGAGTATTCTGCGTGTGCAAACCTGGCTTGCACCCGCTGTATGTGAACGTAGAGTTTATCACACCCGATCATCACGTGGTGTCTCGGCACGACGAACTTTCGCAACGGTGCAGGAGAACAGTTATACCTTGAAATTTAGTGAGAGATCATCTTATAATGCTACCGTCGAACTAAGCAAAATAAGATGCATAAAGGATAAACATCACATGCAATCAATATAAGTGATATGATATGGCCATCATCATCTTCTGCCTTTGATCTCCATCTCCAAAGCATCGTCATGATCACCATCGTCACCGGCGCGACACCTTGATCTCCATCGTAGCATCATTGTCGTCTCGCCAACTATTGCTTCTACGACTACCGCTACCGCTTAGTGATAAAGTAAAGCAATTACATGGCGATTGCATTTCATACAATAAAGCGACAACCATATGGCTCCCGCTAGTTGCCGACAACTTTGTTACAAAACATGATCATCCCATACAATAAAATTTAGCATCATGTCTTGACCATATCGCATCACAACATGCCCTTGTAGCGACCCGACCTCAGATGGTCAAGTCTCTGTGCTTCTGTGTCATCCCTGGATCGGTAATGCTGACACACACAGTGCTCGAAGGATTTATACCAGAGTAGCAATCACACACTTATTACATCGAATGTCTCAAAAGAGAACTTATTACAATAATATGGCTTAAGGCCATCTAATCCGATAACAGCGGAAGGCTTGGAAGATAAAGTGAGTCCATCAACTCCAACGGCATAACTGAGCTGCACGGCAATGACCTACCAATCCTTACTCCTCGTCTGAAAAGTCTGCAACATAATATGTTGCAGCCCGAGAACGGGTCAGCACATGGAATATGCTAGCAATGTAACACATAGAGAGTAATGAAAGAATAATCTATACTACATGCATATATGGCTGGTGGAAAAGCTCTATGGTTACAGTTTGCAAAAAGCCAATTTTTCCCTATATCAAAGGAATGAATTTTATTTTAACTATCATGGTGGTTGAAACATCGTTGAGAAGGTATAACCCCAACTCAATCCCATTTAAAGTGATTAACAACCCAGCAATATTAAATTTAGAGTGATGGGATACATGTGAATACTCAAGTACAAGATACTCAGAATTGTCCATAACCGGGACACGGCTAACCATGATTAGATTGTACACTCTGCAGAGGTTTGCGACTTTTCCCCACAAGACTCGATCGCCTCCGTTGGTTTCTCGTGACTACATGGTGTTTGAGAAACGGATGACCGAGACACGCCTTTCGAAACATTAACTCTCTACTCGGATAGATCATACCCAAACCTATAAAACCCACTACCTGCTGATCTACCTCTTGAGAGCTTCACGTAACTTACTCAACTATGCTAGAGCCCATAATAGCTTGTGGCTGCACAATCAAGTTTCTAGCATGAATAGTCTCGATTCCCTTTGAGCCTGGTGGCGGTCCTTAGGAAGATCACACGGGTACCCGGATTTCCAAAAATAAAATGCACAACACCGGGTTCCCAGTGCCTCAATCCACCCAGATGTGTATTTAAGTTGCCACCTTAAAGTAAACCATTAATTAGCAATCTCACATCTGTCGTGAATATCTCTCAAACCCAAACCACGTCTACGAGCATAGCATAGCAATATAAGCAACACGTAAAAGTAACTCCCAAGGGTTTGATAGTAACAGGGCAATAGGTTCCTACCTCATCATCTACTTCCCAACCCACAAATTAATGACATCCTAATCATGCAATGCTTGAGGATTGAGCTAATGCACAAAAACTGGGTATGAAAAGGTATGATCAAGTGTTACTTGCCTTGCTGACGATCCGTGAATCGTAGAGACTCGTAGTAACACGCTTCGCACTCCGGGAATTCTATCGCAAGCAAACAATACATACGTAAGCAACAAGCAAAGATGCACAACAAAACTTCAACTAAAAGAGGTTGACCGGAGAGTTCAACTTAAGAACTCCGGTTTGCGAAAAGAATCAAACCAAATGAAACAATGAAACTCAAACGGCGAGAGAAACAAGTCCCGTTTACTAATCTGGACTAGAGTCAAATTTTACAAAGGTAAAATCTGATTTAAGTTGGCTATTCGGAAAGAGGGTTTCGAGATGAAACTCCAGGCGCTTGAATCACCTAATTCCGATAAACGAGCGAAAAGTTATACTAATTTGAACATCGGATCAGAAATCGCAATCGGAATAATCGCGGAATAAAACCGATAAAAGAAAACGACGAACGGCTAAACGAACGGACGTTCGTTAGCGGAAACTAAACGACGAACGGTTCGTAAAAACGAACGAACGGGTGAACGTTCTTAAAATAAATAAACCGGGAAATAAAACTGATCTAATATAAAAAACGGGCTAGGGTTTTTCAAAAAAAACCGAAGGGTTATTTTAAATATAAAAAAACCGGCGACGAGGGCTACCTCCGGCAAGGTCGTCCGTGGGCGGGCGGCTGCTCAAGGGGTCCAACGAGGGGTGGCGAGGCGGCTAGGGCGGCGGCTCGGCGAGGGGGTGACGGCGCTGAGGCGGCGGCGACGGCCAAGGGCGGCGGCGGCGGCGATCGCCAGCCTGCCTCGGCTCGGCTCGGGTCGGCGGCGGCGGCGGCGGTGGTGGTGGTGGTGGCGGGTTAGGGGAGAGGCGCGGTATATAAGAGGGGAGAGGTGGCTTGGGGAGGGGCAAGGCGGCGGGAGGGAAGTCCGCTCGGACTCCAGTGTCCCAGCAAGGGCGGGCAGCCAAGAGTGGAGGCGGTGGTGGTGGGCCGTTAGCCCGGTCGGTAGCGTGATTCCTCTTTTTTAAACATTCCACTAAAATTATAAAAATCCTAGAAAATAAATAAAAATCTAAAATGCCAAAACAAGTTTTCTTTGCCTAAATAAAATATTTAGAACAAGATGAACTTTTCTTGGCCCCTAAAATGCAATTTAAAAAAACATATGCAAATTTTTCTCTAAGCGAATAAAATTTCAAATAATTAAAATAAAATTCCAAATAATGATTTTAATATTTTTCCTCCGTTATTTCAATTATTTTTGGAGAAGTCATATTATCTCCTCTCGCTTATTATTAAACTTGAAATATTTTTCTCGGAGAGAAAATAATAAAATTCAAAATCCTCGTCTTCATTATTTGATAAAATTCAAATATGAAAATCAGAAAATCCCCAACTCTCTCCGAGGGTCCTTGAGTTGCTTAGGATTTCGAGGATGACAAATGAGAATGCAATAAAATATGATATGCATGGATGACTGTAGTATAACATGCCAAATTGAAAATTTGGGATGTTACAAACCTACCCCTTAATATGAATCTAGCCCTCGAGATTCGGGTTAACTAGAAAATAGGTGCGGATGGTCCTTGCGAATATCATCTTCTCGCTCCCGGTGGCTTCCTCCTCGGTATGGTGGCTCCAATTGAACTTTACAAAACTTGATAACTTTGTTTGCGAGTGACTCGGCCGTCGAAATCCAAAATCTTTACCGGCTTCTCCTCATAAGTCAAATTACTATCCAACTCAGACGCCTCTAGGGGCACTTTGTATCCTTTAACGGTATCTCGGCCATCTCAGCGTGGCACTTCTTCAGTTGTGATACGTGAAACACATCGTGAACTCCTGACAGTCCTTTGGGTAACTCCAGCTTGTAGGCAACTTCTCCCATTCGTTCCAAAACACGATACGGTCCTAAAAATCTTGGGGATAACTTTCCCTTTACTCCAAAACGTTTCACTCCCCTCAGGGGTGATACTCGCAGATAGGCTCTGTCTCCAATTTCATAGGTTACTTGCGTTTTGAATCTGCGTAACTCTTTTGTCTAGACTGAGAAATCTTTAGTCTGTCTCTGATCAGTTTAACCTTCTCCTCTGAGTCTTTGATCAAATCTGGTCCAAACAACTGACGGTCTCTGTAACACCCTCGATGCGGCTATATCTCCCACGTGTCGAGGCACGACTTAGAGGCATAACCGCATTGAAAGCAATGTCGCAAGTGAGGTAATCTTCACACAACCCATGTAATACATAAGGGAAAGAGATACATAGTTGGCTTACAGTCGCCACTTCACACAATACATAAATAAACATCCATCATTCAGAGTACACTCAAGGTCCGACTACGGAACCAAAATAAAAGAAGATACCCCAAATGCTACACAGATCCCCGATCGTCCCAACTGGGCACCACTACTGATCATCAGGAAAAGACACATAGTAACGACCACGTTCCTCGTCGAACTCCCACTTGAGCTCGGTTGAGTCACCTGCACTGGCATCGTCGGAACCTGCAACTGTGTTGGTAGAACCTATGAGTCACGGGGACTCAGCAATCTCACACCCGCGAGATCAAGACTATTTAAGCTTATAGGAAGGACAGAGTAGTAAAGTGGAGCTGCAGCAAGCGGCTAGCGTATATGGTGGCTACTTCACAAGAGAGAGCGAGAAGAGGAGCAAAGCACGGTCGTGAAACTAGTAGCGATCAAGAAGTGATCCTGAACTACTTACGTCAGACATAACTCCAACACCGTGTTCACTTCCCGGACTCCGCCGAGAAGAGACCATCACGTTACACACGCGTTGATGTGTATTTTATTTGAGGTCAACTTCGGTTTTCTACAACCGACATTAACAAATTCCTATCTGCCTCATAACCGCGGGCACGGCTTTGAAAGATATTACCTGCAGGGTGTCCCAACTTAGCCCATTATAAGCTCTCACGGTCAACGAAGGATATTCCTTCTCTGGGAAGACCCGATCAATCTCGGAATCCCGGACTACAAGACATTTCGACAGCAATAAAACAAGACCAGCAAAGCCGCCCGAATGTGCCGACAAATCCCGATAGGAGCTGCACATATCTCGCTCTCGTGGCACACCGGATAAGCGAAGCGTCTGAGAACCGACGTAATCCAAGTTGCCGAGGAATGGTCCCAAGACGGTGCTCTAGTTTGGACCAACGCTCAAGGAGCACCGCCCGGGGTTTAAAATAAGATGACCCTCGGGCTCGCGAAAACCCGGGGAAAAAGGCTTAGGTGGCAAATGGTAAAACCAAAGTTGGGCCTTCTTGGACGAGTCTTATTCAAAGCGAACTGTCAAGGGGTCCCATAAATCACCCAACCGTAAGGAACGCAAAATCAAGGAACATAACACCGTATGACGGAAACTAGGGTGGCAAGAGTGGAACAAAACACTGGCATAAGGCCGAGCCTTCCACCCTTTACCAAGTATATAGATGTATTAATTATAGCAGATATATATTGTGATATCCCCAACAAGTAAACATGTTCCAACAAGGAACAACATCTCCATGTTCCAACAAGGAACAAACTTCAACTTCACCTGCAACTAGCAACGCTATAAGAGGGGGCTGAGCAAAGCGGTAACATAGCCAAACAACGGTTTGCTAAGAAAAGGATGGTTAGGGGCTGACATGGCAATATGGGTGGCATGATAAAGCAAGTGGTAGGCATCGCAGCATAGGCATAGCAAAAGAGCGAGCAACTAGCATAGCAAAGATAGAAGTGATTTCGAGGGTATGGTCATCTTGCTCGCAATGTTCTCGAGTTGTCGAAAGCTTGATCCTCGTAAGCGTTCTCAACAGGTTCCTCGTTCACGTACTCGTCTCCCGGCTCTACCCAAAGCAACAACACAAACAAAGGAACCACAATAAATCACGGTGCAATGCACAATCAACATGATGCAAAACATGGCATGATATGCGGGATGTGATATGCAATGCGTATGCGCGCTCCGGAAGGAAAATGGTGAACCAGGCATCAACTTGGCAAACCAAGCATGCCACTGGAAAGATGAGATGATTTCGGTTGAAATCTATATAAAGATCACCGGAATCGGATGCACGGTTTGCAAATAACAAGCAAAACAAGAATGGCACAAATCTGCCATTAACAGCATGATGCCACTTAGCAAGCAACAATTAATTAAGCTACTGCACCCAAACGTATCAACAAAGCACATGGCAGTGATCTACACAAGATGCTTGACAAAAGATGAGCACTGAGCTACGGCTAGTTCACATCATAACAGGTTCAAACAAGCATGGCAAAAGTGCACAAAATATCAGGCTGGACATGGCAAAAACAGCATCAGGTTGCAATGTTCAGAGCAACAAAACTACATGCTACAGGAACTTATAATAGTAAAACAAGGCATTACATGAATCTACTCAAAGCATAGAACAAAAGTCCCTTACTGACCATAAGCCAAAAAGGATCATAAAATATAGTAGCACCCATGTCAATATTGAAAGTTTCGTTAACAGATTCAGCAACATGGCATGTCAAAAACTGATAACAAGTAGGCATGTTTACAAGCTCAATGCACTCACTATAGAGCCTTATATGATAAACTAAGCATACATACATCAAGAAGACATGGCATAGAATACATACATGGCAAGAACAATAACATAGCATACATGGATCAACCACAACAACCTTGGCAAAATTGAATAACCTGTAAACAATCTGCCAGGAAACATTTGATAGCAAAAGTAGAGCTCGATTGACTCAAGCTATGGCACTCCATAATTGCAAACAAGGGCATGGATGGATAGAGAAAGACATATTTAACAAAACATCCTTACTGAAGTATCTCAAAATATGCATGGATCTCTCGGTAGTATCAAGTTAACATGGCATCAAAATATCAGCTAAACAGGGCTGAAAACAGCAACATCAGGACACCTACTTTGCATGCTTGTGCTAGTCACCACATAGATCACAAAAATACATGGCATACACCCCTGGAAAGATGGCATGGCATATTACAAAACACATGTAGGACTCAAATACATAGGATGCACACATCAATCATGGCAAAAATAACAAAAGTGCAAGTTCTGTTAAGAAACAGAAACTAACATCACATAGCCCTCTTCCAACAGCATTTCGGGCATCAAGATGAGCTCAAATGAAAATGATGCAATGAGATTAAATGATCTACTCTTCGATACGAACATTTTGACATATTATACGCGCAAAATGGAGCTACAGATGCAAAGTTACGATGCTTAGACAATGCCACAAAATATCAATGATATAAAAACTTAGTAGAAAAAGTGAGGGGAGAGAGGTCAGCGGAGCTCGGTCGATCCGGATCCGATCCGGATCGAGGACGGCGGCGGCGGGCGGTCAGCTCCGTGGCGGAGGAGAGGCGGCGGCAGAGGCGGCGGGGCCGGCCGGAGGAGGCGACGGCGGCGGCGGGTCGCCGGTCTGCGCGGCGGTCCGCGAGGCGCTGTCCGCGGAGGCGCGGGCGGGGGAGACGCGGAGGCCGGGCGGCGACGGCCGCCGGCCGTGGCGGCGGCGGCGGGGCCGCCGGCGGCGGCGGGCGGCGGAGGAGGCGGGCGCGCGGTGGCGGCGGAGGCGGCGGCGGCGGCCGCCGGGCGCGCGGGAGGCGGAGGCGGCGGAGTCAGCCGGCGGCCGGGCGGGCGGCCGGGGCCTCGCGCGGCGGCGGCGGCGTGGCGGCGGCGGCGGCGTGTGGCGGACCCGGTTGGGCGCGGCGGCGGCGGAGACGCGTCTGCCGGGTGGACACGTCCGCGCGACGCGAGGGAAAACGTCTTTGGTTTGGGAGGATGATCCGAGATTTGGAGGGGGGTTTGCTTAAATAGGCATAGAGGGAGCTAGGAGAGTCCAAATGAGGTGTAGTTTTCGCCCACGATCGTGATCGAACGACGGAGAGCATGGAAGTGACTTAGATGGGTTATTGGGCTGTTTTGAAGGGTGTTGGGCTGCAACTTAAAAGAGGCCTTTGCGAGTCGGTTAACCGTTGGAGTACCAAACGAGCTCCAAATGACCAAAACTTGACCGTGGTCTACGGTGGTATACCAAGGCCACTAGACAAACCTCGGTCCATTCCGAGAAGGTTTAGTACCCTTTGCGGAAAAACGTAAAAGGGGCCGCCGGGGGAGATAGGAGTGCCGGATTGCAAAACGGACAACGGGAAAAATGCTCGGAATCATGAGACGAACACGTATGCAAATGCGATGCACATGATGACATGATATAAAATGCATGACATGGACAAAATGCAAAAAGGAGAAAAACCCAACCACGGAGGGAATATCATATCACAATGCCGAAAATGGCAAGAGTTGGAGTTACAAATATGGAAAGTTACTTCCGGGGTGTTACAACACTCCACCACTACAAGAGGATCTCGTCCCGAGATCTAGGACTGAAAGAACTCCGGATATTCGGAACGGAGGTGATCCTCGCGCTCCCAGGTAGCTTCTCGGTCGGAATGGTGTGACCACTTCACTTTCAGGAATTTGATTGACTTGTTGCGAGTCTTGCGCTCGGTTTCTTCAAGAATAGCAACGGGGTGCTCATGATAAGAGAGATCTTCTTGAAGGTCAATTTCTTCGTTGATAGTGCGTCAGAGTCTTGAAGCACTTGCGAAGCTGTGACACGTGAAACACATCGTGCACGCTTGCAAAGTTGGATGGAAGCTCAAGTTGATAGGCGAGATCGCCTCTTTTGCCAATGATCTTGAAAGGACCCACGTATCTAGGGGCAAGCTTCCTTTGATACCGGGCGGCGAGTGCCTTTCATTGGAGAGGCGGAGGTAGACATGGTCTCCGATTTCAAAAGCCACATCACGGTGCTTATCATCATAATAACTCTTCCGCGCGAATTCGCGGCTTTGAGATTCTCACGAATGACTTTGCACATTTCTTCCGCTTCGTGATCAAGTCATTGCCAAGAAGTTGGCGTTCACATGCTCTGCACCAATTGAGAGGAGTACGACACTTTCGCCATAGAGAATTTCGAATGGGGCCTTGCCGAACTCGCTTGGAAGCTGTTGTTGTAGGAGAATTCGGCATATGGAAGACAATCTTCCCACTTCATACCGAAAGAAATGACACAAGCCCCGAGCATATCTTCAAGGATTTGATTAACTCGCCGACTTGGCCACTTGTTTGAGGATGGAAAGCTGTGTTGAAACGAATGTTGGTGCCCATGGCCTTCTGAAAAGAATCCCAAAACTTGGAGGTAAAGATGCTGCCACGGTCTGAAGAGATCACTTGTGGAATGCCGTGCAAGGAGACAATCCTGGAGGTGTATAGCTCTGCCAGCTGAGCTGCTGTGATAGATTCTTTGATAGGAAGAAAATGAGCCACTTTAGTAAGCTTGTCAATGACAATGAAGATAGCATCATTTCCATGCTTGGACTTTGGAAAGCCAGTCACGAAGTCCATTTCAATATGATCAAACTTCCATTCTGGAATAGCAAGAGGTTGGAGGAGACCAGCTGGTCTTTGGTGTTCTGCTTTCACTCTTCTGCAGACATCACACTCATACACGAATTGAGCAATTTCTCGCTTCATTCGAGTCCACCAATATGACTGCTTGAGGTCCTGGTACATCTTCGTACTTCCAGGATGAATGGATAGAAGCGAATTGTGAGCCTCGTTCATAATGGCTTTTCTCAGATCACCCTTAGGAACCACAATCCGTCCTCAAAGAAAAGAGTATCTTTGTCATCAATGTGGAAGCACTTGTACTTGAAATGCCCTTGTCGATACCACGCTTCACCTTTTTCACCATGGTATCCAAGTTGAGCCTCACGAATCTGATCTTCCAAAGTAGGAGAGACTATGAGGTTGGCAAGAAAGCCTTGAGGAACAACTTGAAGATTCAGCTTGCGGAAAGCTTCACAGAGATCCGGTGAAAGGGCTTGAGGATTAGACTGCTTGCGATAAGCTTTCCTGCTCAAAGCATCTGCAATGACATTGGCCTTGCCGAGTATATTCAATACTTGGGTTGTACTCTTGAATCATTTCACCCATCGAGCCTGCCTGAGGTTGAGGTTGGGCTGGGTGAAGATATACTTGAGACTCTTGTGATCGGTGAAAATGTCCACTTTCCTTCCCAACAAGAGATGTCTCCACGTTATCAATGCATGGACAACTGCCGCCAACTCAAGATCATGAGTGGGGTAGTTCTTTTCGTTGGGCTTCAATCAAGGCGAGAGGTATAAGCCACAACTCTCTTCTCTTGCATTAACACAGCACCGAGACCTTGAAGAGAAGCATCACGAGAAAACTTCAAATGGCTTGGATTCATCAGAGGAGTCAAGACAGAGCTGTGACGAGTTTCTCTTTGAGGGTATTGAAAGCAACGTCACACTCGGGAGACCGGACATACTTCACATGCTTCGGAGAAGGTTGGAAAGAGGCTTTGCAATCTTGGAGAAGTTCTCAACGAATCTTCGCAATAGCTTGCAAGACCAAGAAAATCATGGAGCTGCTTGACATTCGAGGAGGTTCCCAATTCACAATTGCGACACCTTCTCGGGATTAACAGCGATGCCCTTGGCTGAGATGATATGACCAAGATAAAGCACTTCATCAAGCCAAAATTCACATTTGGAGAACTTCAGATAGAATTGATACTCTCGAGCTTGTCTAGTACCAATCGCAAATGTTTGGCATGATCCTTCTTATTCTTGGAGAAGACCAAAATATCATCAAGATAGACCAAGACGAATTCATTGGTGTAGGGGTTGAAGATGAAATTCATCATCCGAGAGAATGTTGGAGGAGCATTGACAAGGCCGAAAGACATGACAGTATATTCATAAGAACCAAAGCTTGTTCTGAATGCTGTCTTGGGAATATCTTGTTCACGAATGCGAATCTGATGATACCCCATACGAAGGTCAAGCTTGGAGAACACTTTAGCACCTTTGAGTTGCTCGAAAAGCTCATTGATGTTGGGAAGTGGATACTTGTTCTTGATTGTCTTCTTATTCAATGGACGGTAATCGACGCAAAGTCGGTCCGTGCCATCCTTCTTCCGGACAAAAGAACACCACAACCCCAAGGAGATGAACTCGGTCCGATCAAACCCAGACGCTCTTGTTCATCGAGTTGCTTCTTCAATTCCTTCAGCTCATCAGTCCAAGCTTGTATGGACGCTTGCAAACGGGTTCGATGCGGTGCTCAAGATCGATAACGAACTCAAGCGGCCGATGAGGAGGCATACCCGAAGCTCTTCCGAAAGACATCTTGGTACTCACAAACGATCGGAATCGAGAGATAGCATCCAATTCGCCCTTCTCATTGAGAGAAAACCACCAATGGTTTCATCACGAGCGCATAGATGATCACATCATTGGAAGAGTGAGTCAATTGAATTTCCCTGGCAGCACAATCAAGCTGAGCTTTGTGCTGATAAAGCCAGTCCATTCCGAGAATAAGATCAATATCCGAGTCACCAAGGACAACAGGTTTAGCCAGAAATCTATAATCGCCCATCTTGATAGAAACATCCGGGACATAATTATTAGCTGTCATTTGCTTACCAGGGGACACAATTGATAAGGAACTAGGCAATTCTTGATAACCCAACTCATGCTTAGATGCAAATGGTCTTGAGATGAAACAATGCGATGCACCAGTATCAAATAAGACTTTTGCAGGAATATCATTAACTGAGAGATTACCCATGATCACATCTGAAGATTCCTCCGCTTGAGCTGCATTCATCATATTGACCTTGGCATGCTTTGGATTATGCTTGACCACTGCATTGCTGGAAGATTTCACAGGAGGAGGAGGCGGAAGGCGCCTCTGGTTGAAGCACTTGTTCGCATAGTGACCTTTCTGCTGACATTTGTTGCAAGTCACCTCAGAGAGCGGACGGTGGTAAGGAGCACTTGACCTTGGAGCTTGAGAATTAGACTTGTTCGAAAACCTGGGTTGGGTGGGTGGGAAGATCCACGCCACCTGAGTTCTTCTCACGATAAGGTGACGAAACGGAGGAGGAGGAAGGTAGAACTTCTGCTGCTTAGCTGCCACTTGAGAGGAAGAAGAAGACTGAATCTGCATCCCCGATTCTCTTCTTAGAAGCCTCACATTTGAGCTGGGCAGCTTCTTGCTTCATGCCATGTTGTAGAAATCATCATACTTTTCGGCTCAAAAGCACAAGAGCTAATTGCAGATCTTCTCTCGGACCACCTCTGAATTGATAGATCATACTCTTCTCATCAGTCGTCTTGCTTAGCAAAACGAAGCGAGCTCGAACTGGATATTGTATTGATAGACGACATGTTGCCCTGCTTGAGATTGTGGAACTCCTCACGCTTGCTCTCAACAACACTTTTCGAATGTGATGAGCTCTGAAATCACGGCGGAACTCATCCTGTAATGACACGACCTCCTCTGAATCTTTGTATTGCTGGTACCACTCAGCAGCTTGGTCCTTGAGTTGAAACGATGCAAACTTGACAAAGTCCTCAGGTCTGACATTGCTACAATCAAAATGCTTGCACATGTCCACAAGCCAATCGTCAGCGTCTATAGCCTCAACACGTAAACCGAAAGACTTCGCTGATTAGCGAGGAACCGACCGAGAGTAGCAAAGTCGGCTGATTGTTGCCTTGACCTTGATTTCCTTGATTGCCTTGCCTCGAGAGTGCGTTCTTGCAAGAGCTGCAAAATCATCGAGCATTGGCATTGGTGGCTGCCATGATAGCTTGCCAGCCTCTGGAGGCGGAGGTGGAGGTGGAGGTTCTGATGATCCCCATCATTGCGATCCGGATTCGTACGTTGGCGGAGCCATCTGAAGAGGGTGACATCCGTTAGTCCTTTGATAGACAAAAGATAAGTAGAATCAACGGATAGAAATTGCAACATATAGTCTTCACAATAAACATTCAACAAGAATGAACGAATGAATCCCAAAGTTAATCATCCCACGTCCATTAAGGTGAGAAGCCACTTAGATAAAGATATGGAAACAACATCATCTTAGAAACAAATCGAATATCACAACTGAAAACAAAAGATTGGCTTCTAGAATGAGCCGAACAAACACATGATAGAGATTTCGTCCAAAGTGTTCGTGGTGGGGCCCACACGGACACGACGATAGCGGACGTCACGAATGACAAACAAGACGTCCCCGAATCAGCATAGCCAAGGATTCTTTAAGATGTCTCGCGACCATCAGAATCGACCGTGAATGGGCGGACCACTAGACGTTGAACCCCAATCTCAAATCATACATCCGCCGGAAAGAATATCCCGTAAGCTACTAGAATTCCCACCTATAAACTCCGAAACTTTCTGGTTATGCAATCTGGTGTTGGGGATACAGGGACACAAAATATATCACCCAAACTAACAATACCTAGATCCAATTGTATCCATCCACAACACATAACCAAGAAATCCTCGAAATCGTGTACCTCGACCTTGAAAAACATCCGTTATACAAGTCATGGCAATACTCCCTTTTCGCCTCGATCTTTGGGCTATCGGGTTATCTCACCAACAACTGCACAAAAGAGATTTCGATGTCGGCAAAACTCGGTATTCCAGAACTGCAACGATAAAATTGTGACGACAACACCTCGGAGCTCAACTCCCGGGACACCGCCACAACCCCTAAATGTCGAGGCACCAAGAACAATGTTCTCGTCACAAAACCATCGGAACGATTCCAAGATACCCACGTGATCCTAAAAAAATTTAGTGAAATTTGAGAAGAGAAGAGTCAAAACTCTACGTCGATACCTCACCAGAGCGACGAAGGGACCGGGAGTAAAAAGAATCCTACTCTCGATATATATAATCCTAAGACTCAAAACATTTTCCATTCTAGACTCAACAACGCCAAACAAACAATCAAGTAGGGGGCTCCTAAGTCGGGGAAGGCTCTGATTACCAACTTGTAACACCCTCGATGCGGCTATATCTCCCACGTGTCGAGGCACGACTTAGAGGCATAACCGCATTGAAAGCAATGTCGCAAGTGAGGTAATCTTCACACAACCCATGTAATACATAAGGAAAGAGATACATAGTTGGCTTACAATGCCACTTCACACAATACATAAATAAACATCCATCATTCAGAGTACACTCAAGGTCCGACTACGGAACCAAAATAAAAGAAGATACCCCAAATGCTACATAGATCCCGATCGTCCCAACTGGGCACCACTACGATCATCGGGAAAAGACACATAGTAACGACCACGTTCCTCGTCGAACTCCCACTTGAGCTCGGTTGAGTCACCTGACCGCATCATCGGAACACGCAACTGTGTTGGTAGAACACTGTGAGTCACGGGACTCAGCAATCTCACACCCGCGAGATCAAGACTATTTAAGCTTATAGGAAGGACAGAGTAGTAAAGTGGAGCTGCAGCAAGCGGCTAGCGTATATGGTGGCTACTTCGCAAGAGAGAGCGAGAAGAGGAGCAAAGCACGGTCGTGAAACTAGTAGCGATCAAGAAGTGATCCTGAACTACTTACGCCGACATAACTCCAACACCGTGTTCACTTCCGGACTCCGCCGAGAAGAGACCATCACGGTTACACACGCCGTTGATGTGTATTTTATTTGAGGTCAACTTGGGTTTTCTACAACCGACATTAACAAATTCCCATCTGCCTCATAACCGCGGGCACGGCTTTGAAAGATATTACCTGCAGGGTGTCCCAACTTAGCCCATTATAAGCTCTCACGGTCAACGAAGGATATTCCTTCTACCGGAAGACCCGATCAATCTCGGAATCCCGGACTACAAGACATTTCGACAGCAATAAAACAAGACCAGCAAAGCCGCCCGAATGTGCCGACAAATCCCGATAGGAGCTGCACATATCTCGTTCTCGTGGCACACCGGATAAGCGAAGCGTCTGAGAACCGACGTAATCCAAGTTGCCGAGGAATGGTCCCAAGACGGTGCTCTAGTTTGGACCAACGCTCAAGGAGCACTGGCCCGGGTTTAAAATAAGATGACCCTCGGGCTCGCGAAACCCGGGAAAAAGGCTTAGGTGGCAAATGGTAAAACCAAAGTTGGGCCTTCTGGACGAGTCTTATTCAAAGCGAACTGTCAAGGGGTCCCATAAATCACCCAACCGTAAGGAACGCAAAATCAAGGAACATAACACCGTATGACGGAAACTAGGGTGGCAAGAGTGGAACAAAACACCGGGCATAAGGCCGAGCCTTCCACCCTTTACCAAGTATATAGATGTATCAATTATAGCAGATATATATTGTGATATCCCCAACAAGTAAACATGTTCCAACAAGGAACAACATCTCCATATTCCAACAAGGAATAAACTTCAACTTCACCTGCAACTAGCAACGCTATAAGAGGGGGCTGAGCAAAGCGGTAACATAGCCAAACAACGGTTTGCTAGGAAAAGGATGGTTAGGGGCTGACATGGCAATATGGGTGGCATGATAAAGCAAGTGGTAGGCATCGCAGCATAGGCATAGCAAAAGAGCGAGCAACTAGCATAGCAAAGATAGAAGTGATTTCGAGGGTATGGTCATCTTGCTCGCAATGTTCTCGAGTTGTCGAAAGCTTGATCCTCGTAGCGTTCTCAACAGGTTCCTCGTTCACGTACTCGCCTCCGGCTCTACCCAAAGCAACAACACAAACAAAGGAACCACAATAAATCACGGTGCAATGCACAATCAACATGATGCAAAACATGGCATGATATGCGGGATGTGATATGCAATGCGTATCACGCGCTCCGGAAGGAAAATGATGAACCAGGCATCAACTTGGCAAACCAAGCATGCCACTGAAAGATGAGATGATTTCGTTGAAATCGATATAAAGATCACCGGAATCGGATGCACGGTTTGCAAATGACAAGCAAAACAAGAATGGCACAAATCTGCCATTAACAGCATGATGCCACTTAGCAAGCAACAATTAATTAAGCTACTGCACCCAAACGTATCAACAAAGCACATGGCAGTTATCTACACAAGATGCTTGACAAAAGATGAGCACTGAGCTACGGCTAGTTCACATCATAACAGGTTCAAACAAGCATGGCAAAAGTGCACAAAATATCAGGCTGGACATGGCAAAAACAGCATCAGGTTGCAATGTTCATAGCAACAAAACTACATGCTACAGGAACTTATAATAGCAAAACAAGGCATTACATGTATCTACTCAAAGCATAGAACAAAAGTCCCTTACAGACCATAAGACAAAAAGGATCATAAAATATAGTAGCACCCATGTCAATATTGAAAGTTTCGTTAACAGATTCAGCAACATGGCATGTCAAAAACTGATAACAAGTAGGCATGTTTACAAGCTCAATGCACTCACTACAGAGCCTTATATGATAAACTAAGCACACATACATCAAGAAGACATGGCATAGAAGACATACATGGCAAGAAAAATAACATAGCATACATGGATCAACCACAACAACCTTGGCAAAATTGAATAACCTGTAAACAATCTGCCAGGAAACATTTGATAGCAAAAGTA
This sequence comes from Aegilops longissima, assembly GCA_021605205.1. NCBI lineage: Eukaryota > Viridiplantae > Streptophyta > Magnoliopsida > Poales > Poaceae > Aegilops > Aegilops longissima. Next base: position 391,251,845 of record CM038678.1, on the reverse strand, counting down.
GAGCTCGATTGGCTCAAGCTATGGCACTCCATAATTGCAAACAAGGGCATGGATGGATAGAGCAAGACATGTTTAACAAAACATCCTTACTGAAGTATCTCAAAATATGCATGGATCTCTCGGTAGTATCAAGTTAACATGGCATCAAAATATCAGCTAAACAGGGCTGAAAACAGCAACATCAGGACACCTACTTTGCATGCTTGTGCTAGTCACCACATAGATCACAAAAATACATGGCATACACCCCTGGAAAGATGGCATGGCATATTACAAAACACATGTAGGAGTCAAATACATAGGATGCACACATCAATCATGGCAAAAATAACAAAAGTGCAAGTTCTGTTAAGAAACAGAAACTAACATCACATAGCCCTCTTCCAACAGCATTTCGGGCATCAAGAAGAGCTCAAATGAAAATGATGCAATGAGATTAAATGATCTACTCTTCGATATGAACATTTTGACATATTATACGCGCAAAATGGAGCTACAGATGCAAAGTTACGATGCTTAGACAATGCCACAAAATATCAATGATATAAAAAACTTAGTAGAAAAAGTGAGGGGGAGAGAGGTCAACGGGAGCTCGGTCCCGATCCGGATCCGATCCGGATCGAGGACGTCGGCGGCGGGCGGTCAGCTCCGGTGGCCGGAGGGAGAGGCGGCGGCGAGGGCGGCCGGGCCGCCGGAGGAGGCGACGGCGGCGGCGGTCGCCGGGCAAGGGCGGTCCGCGGAGGCGCGGGCGGCGGGAGACACGGAGGCGGGCGGGCGACGGCGCGCGCCGGCCGGCGGCGGCGGCGGGGCCGACCGTCGGCGGCGAGGCGGCGGAGGAGGCGGGCGCGGTGGCGGCGGAGGCGGGCGGCGGCGCGGGCGCGGCGCGCGGAGGCGGAGGCGGCGAGCTGCCGGCGCTCGGGCGGGCTTGGCCGGGCTCATGGCTCAAGGGCGGCGAAGGTGGCGGCGGCGGCCACGTGGCGGACCCAGTTGGGCGCGGCGGCGGCGGAGACGCGTCCGGCCGGGTGGATACGTCCGTGGGCGCGAGGGAAAACGACTAGGGTTTCGGGAGGATGATCCGGATTTGGAGGGTTTGCTTAAATAGGCATAGAGGGAGCTAGGAGAGTCCAAATGAGGTGTAGTTTTCGCCACACGATCGTGATCGAACGACGGAGAGCATGGAAGTGACTTAGATGGGTTATTGGGCTGTTTTGAAGGGTGTTGGGCTGCAACTTAAAAGAGGCCTTTGCGAGAGTCGGTTAACCGTTGGAGTACCAAACGAGCTCCAAATGACCAAAACTTGACCGGTGGTCTACGGGTGGTATACCAAGGCCACTAGATAAACCTCGGTCCATTCCGAGAAGGTTTAGTACCCGCACACGGAAAAACGTAAAAGGGCCGCCGGGAGATAGGAGTGCCGGATTGCAAAACGGACAACGGAAAAATGCTCGGAATCATGAGACGAACACGTATGCAAATGCGATGCACATGATGACATGATATAAAATGCATGACATGGACAAAATGCAAAAAGGAGAAAAACCCAACCACGGAGGGAATATCATATCACAATGCCGAAAATGGCAAGAGTTGGAGTTACAAATATGGAAAGTTACTTCCGGGGTGTTACAGTCTCCGACCTCATCCCACATCAAGGGTGTTCTACATCTGCGTCCATACAGTGCTTCAAACGGTGCCATCTTCAAACTGGCCTGGTAGCTGTTGTTATATGAGAATTCTGCGTACGGCAAATTGTCATCCCAACTAGATCCATAATCTAGCGCACAGGCTCTTAACATATCCTCCAGGATCTGGTTAACTCTCTCTGTCTGTCCATCCGTCTGTGGGTGGAACGCGGTACTGAATTCCAATCTGGTACCCAAAGTCTGGTGTAGTTGATGCCAAAAGTTTGAAGTAAACTGTGTTCCTCTATCTGATACGATGCTCCTCGGAACTCCATGCAAACATACGATCCTGGTCATATATATCTTGGCCAACTTGGCACTTGTATAAGTGGTTTTCACTGGGATGAAGTGAGCTACTTTGGTCAAACGATCCACAACTACCCATATTGAATCATATCCTGCTTTGGTTCTGGGTAATCCAGTGATAAAATCCATGCCAAGTTTGTCCCACTTCCATTCGGGTATTGGCATAGGCTGTAACAGTCCTGCTGGCTTTTGGTGCTCTGCCTTCACTCTCTGACATACATCGCAAACGGCTACGTACTCGGCAATATCCTTCTTCATACCAGTCCACCAGAAACGTTCCTTCAGGTCCAAATACATCTTGGTGTTTCCGGGGTGAATCGAGTATGGTGAGTCATGGGCCTCTTGAAGTATTATCTTCCTGATCTCCGAGTTGTTGGGCACATAAATCCGGTCCTCAAACCACAAGGTATCGTGCTCATCCTCGCGAAAACCTTTGGCTTTTCCTTTGCCCATCTTTTGTTTTATCTCAGCAATCTCTTTATCCTCCTTCTGAGCGTCTCGAATCTTGTCTAACAAGGTCGACTGAACCTCCATTGTTGCAAGAAAACCTCTTGGAACAATCTCCAACCGAAGTTCCGTAATATCCTCTGCTAACTCCTTTGGCAGTCCTCTACTTTCAAGGATATTGGCATAACTCTTCCGACTCAAAGCGCCTTTCTGACGTTGGCCTTTCCTGGATGATAGTGTAGCTTCATGTCGTAATCCTTTATAAGTTCCAGCCATCTCCTCTGTCTAAGGTTTAACTCCTTCTGTGTGAAAATGTACTTCAAACTCTTATGATCTGTGTACACATCACAACGGTTTCCCATGAGATAATGTCTCCAGGTCTTCAACGCATGTACTACAGCTGCTAACTCCAAATCATGCGTGGCATAGTTCAACTCATGTGGCTTCAGTTGTCGTGAGGCATATGAAACAACTTTTCCGTCCTGCATAAGAACACATCCAAGTCCCAAGCGAGAGGCATCACAATACACTTGAAACTCCTTATGTATATCTGGCAATGTCAGCACTGGGGCTGTAGTCAACCGTTTCTTCAACTCTTGGAAGCTTGTCTCACAATCCTCTGTCCATTTGAACTTGGTATCCTTCTTTAGCAATTTTGTCATTGGTTTAGCAATCTTGGAAAAATTCTCAATGAATCTCCGATAATATCCTGCCACCCAAGGAAATGCGAATCTCATTGATCAAGCGGTGCCAACCATTCAAAGGATCGACTGAATTTTATTTGATCTACTGCTATACCCTTTCCTGATATAACATGCCCAAGAAATCCAACTTCCTTCAACCAAAACTCACACTTGCTGAATTTGGCGTATAACTGGTGTTCCCTGAGTTTCTCAAGAACCAAACGTAGGTGTTCTGCGTGCTCCTCTTTGTTCTTCGAGTAAACCATAATATCATTGGTAAACACCACAACAAACTTGTCCAAATACTCCATGAACACTTTGTTCATCATACTCATAAAATAGGCAGGGGCGTTAGTCAGTCCAAATGACATGACCGTATACTCATATAATCCATATCGTGTGGTGAATGCTGTCTTTGGTATATCCTTCTCTCGGATCTTCAACTGATGGTATCCTGATCGTAGATCAATCTTAGAAAACACCTTAGCTCCTTGCAACTGATCAAACAGATCATTAATCATCGGTAAGGGATATTTGTTCTTTATCGTTACTTCATTCAGAGCTCGGTAATCAACCACCATCCTTAGGGATTTATCCTTCTTCTCCACCAAAAGTACTGGGGCTCCCCAAGGTGATGAACTTCTACGAATGTAACCTTTCTCCAATAGCTCCTTGATCTGCTTCTTAATTTCCTCCAGATCATTTGCGGGCATCCGATAGGGTCTCTCTGATATTGGCCATGTACCTGGCATTAGTTCTATCAGAAACTCGATGTCTCGATCCGATGGCATGCCTGGTAACTCTTCTGGAAAGACATCTGGATAATCCTTCACTACAGGTACTTCCTCTTGTACAACTCCCATGAGGGTATTCACTTGGCTCCTCCTAGGCACATGCCTAGATACATACTTAATCCTTTTTCCCTCCGGGGTGGTAAGATAAATTGACTTGCTAGCACAGTCAATACTTCCTCCAAACTTTGACATCCAATCCATACCTAATATCACATCCAATCCTTGCGACTCCAAGATAATTAGGTCAGACGGAAAAACATGCGTGCCAATGATTAGGGGTATCTGAGTGCACCACTTGCTAGCCATGTACTCTGCTCCAAAGTAGCTCACTAAAAGAGGGGTCCTAAGGGTCTGGGTTGGTAACTTAAACTTATCCACAAATCCCCTTGATATGTATGAATGCGATGCACCAGTATCGAAAAGAACAATAGCGGTAAATGACTGAACCAAAAACTTACCTATTACGCGTCCGCCTGCTCTTCAACTTCCTCCACGTTAACGTGGTTCACTTGTCCTTTGTTTAATGGATTGGGCTTCTTCCCAAAGGTTCCATTTCCGCTTTCCATTCTTTCCTTGAGGCGTCGTTGGCATAGTGCCTGTCTTCCCGCACTTAAAGCAAATAACTTGGCTCAAGTCTCTCTTGGCGGGTGTAGCTGGGTTTGAGCGATTCTGATTATTGTTGGCTGCATTTCATTCCCATTCTTCACACCATTATGCGATCCTCCTCCAGTATGGTTATGTCCTCCATGGTTATGAACTAGTCCTCCCGAGTTCGGGGTTAAGCGAGGCTTCTGGTGAGCTCTTGAGTTATACTTCCCTTGTCCATACTTCCTCTTACGACTCTCAATTTGCTGCTGCTTCCCTTCAATCATTAGGGCCTTATCTACCAACTCCTGGTAGTTGTTGAAAGTTGCCACCATCAGCTGCATACTCATCTCGTCATTCAGCCCTTCCATAAACTTCTCTTGCTTCGCGGCATCTGTGGCCACATCATCAGGGGCATAGCATGATAACTTGCTAAACTCATCCACGTACTGAGCCACAGTACGGTTCCCCTGGCATAAGTTGCGGAACTCACGCTTCTTTAACTGCATGGCTCCAATTGAAACATGGGTCGTGCGAAAAGCTTGTTGGAACTGGTCCCAAGTGACATTGGCTATAGGAAAAGTAGCCGTGTAATTCTCCCACCATGCGGCTGCTGGTCCATCCAATTGATGTGCGGCAAAGCGCACTCTTTCAGCATCCGTGCATCCTGCGGTGGTTAACTCCCTTCCAATACGGCGTAACCAGTCATCTACAACTATTGGCTCGGTGCTACTGGAAAACACCAGCGGTTATAACCTTAGAAAACAGGCTAAATTGTCCACTGGCGGCGGGTTGTTGTTGTTGTTGTTGGCATTGCCCTGGTTCTGAACTAGCAATTGCATCAAGGCATTCTGCTGTTGGATCAACTGAGTGAGCTCCGGTGGGAAAACAAAACCGGGGTCACGTCTCGGAGGCATCTGAAGGTTTAGATGGGAGAGATTAGAATAGAAAGAGGTCTAGTGAGAAAACACTACCCATATGCACATGAGGCAAACACACATTCATTCAATCAAGCAAGCAAGGGCATACAAAACTATCTAGGACTATCGCATAAGTGCTCAACTACTACTAGTTACATGGGGAAAATACTACTATTATATGGTGGTCATCTAGAAATTTTGATCGATGGAAGACTCCATGATGTCTGCTCCAGCTTCGTCTTCATAGTCATCATCACTTGGATCTGAGTCGGTGTCGTCGATGATGATGTAGTTGTCTGGACAAGCGGGATCTTCTTCCTCTTCTTGCTCCTCTTCCTTGGGTGCTGGTCCTCCCATGAAGACTCCGATCTTCTTGACTAGGTCGTCGTTCTTCTCCAGTAGTATTTTGATTTCTTCCTCATATCCATCGCGTGTTGACTTGAGTTCTTCCTCCAGCTCAATGATCTTAGTTTTCGCCTTCTTCAAATCCATCATGTCTGCAAAGACATCCGGTTCTCTTGACGTCGAATGTGCTGGTTTAGCTCTGGATGTAAGCTACAATGGATCTATCCTTTTGGTGCTGATTACTTCCCATTGCTCGTCTCGGCGCCCACATATTTGGTATATGGTGTCTTTAAGCTCCTTATTGTAGACTTCTCCAATGCGTCCCATGGTAATGTGAGCTGCCATACTCTTTCCCAAACTCCATGTTGGTGCATTGAAAACACATACTATGGGCTCCGTGCTTGGCGCAAACGTCCTTCCGGAACTAGAGCTTGAATCTTCCAGCATTCTTCTTCGGTAAGGTGGCGTTATGCGTCCGGTGAAGCTTGGTATTCCAATATTCAGTACCTAGTGACTTCCTTCAAGTGGCTTCAAAGGTGTGTCTTCATCCGGTTGTGCAAACTTGTACTTCATCTCCGTCATCCTAAAGAGTGGAAAAATGGAGAGGGGTCAGAAATGAGTAGAGAGGAGTGACCTATGGTTTTATCTTAGTGGTCGTGTCCTACACTCAGCGTGTGCTCTGATACCATCTTGTAGCGACCGGCCTTAGATGGTCAAGTCTCGTGCTTCGTGTCATCCTGGATCGGTAATCTTGACACACGATTACTCAAGGATTTATAACAGAGTAGCAATCACACACTTATTACATCGAATGTCTTAAAAGAGAACTTATTACAATAATATGTCTTAAGGCCATCTAATGTGATAACAGCGGAAGGCTTGGAAGATAAAGTGAGTCCATCAACTCCAACGGCATAACTGAGCTGCACGGCAATGACCTACCAATCCTTACTCCTCGTCTGAAAAGTCTGCAACATAATATGTTGCAGCCCGAGAACGGGTCAGCACATGGAATATGCTGGCAATGTAACACATAGAGAGTAATGAAAGAATAAGCTATACTACATGCATATATGGCTGGTGGAAAAGCTCTATGGTTACAGTTTGCAAAAAGCCAATTTTTCCCTATATCAAAGGAATAAATTTTATTTTAACTATCATGGTGCTTGAAACATCATTGAGAAGGTATAACCCCAACTCAATCCCAATTAAAGTGATTAACAACCCAGCAATATTAAATTTAGAGTGATGGGATACATGTGAATACTCAAGTACTAGATACTCAGAATTGTCCATAACTGGGGACACGGCTAACCATGATTAGATTGTACACTCTGCAGAGGTTTGCGCACTTTTCCCCACAAGACTCGATCGCCTCCCTTGGTTTCTCGCACTACATGGTGTTTGAGAAACGGATGACCGAGACACAGTCTTTCAGAAACATTAACTCTCTACTTCGGATAGATCATACCCAAACCTATAAAACCCACTACATGCTGATCTACCTCTTCGAGAGCTTCACGTAACTTACTCAACTATGCTAGAGCCCATAATAGCTTGTGGCTGCACATGGAAGTTTATAGCATGAATAGTCTCGATTCCTTTGAGCCTGGTGGCGGTCCTTTGAAGATCACACGGTACCCCTGGATTTCCAAAAATAAAATGCAGACAACACTGGGTTCCCAGTGTGCCTCAATCCACCCAGATGTGTATTTAAGTTGCCACCTTAAAGTAAACCATTAATTAACAATCTCACATCTGTCGTGAATATCTCTCAAACCCAAACCACGTCTACGAGCATAGCATAGCAATATAAGCAACACATAGAAGTAACTCCCAAGGGTTTGATAGTAACAGGGCAATAGGTTCCTACCTCATCATCTACTTCCCAACCCACAAATTAATGACATCCTAATCATGCAATGTTTGAGGATTGAGCTAATGCACAAAAACTGGGTATGAAAAGGTATGATCAAGTGTTACTTGCCTTGCTGACGATCCGTGAATCCTAGAGACTCGTAGTAACACGCTTCGCACTCCGGGAATTCTATCGCAAGCAAACAATACATACATAAGCAACAAGCAAAGATGCACAACAAAACTTCAACTAAAAGAGGTTGACCGGAGAGTTCAACTTAAGAACTCCGGTTTGCGAAAAGAATAAAACCAAACGAAACAACGAAACTCAAACGGGGAGAGAAACAAGTCCCGTTTACTAATCTGAACTAGAGTCAAATTTAACAAAGGCAAAATCTGATTTAAGTTGGCTATTCGGAAAGAGGGTTTCGAGATGAAACTCCAGGCACTTGAATCACCTGATTCCGATAAACGAGCGAAAAGTTATACTAATTTGAACATCGGATCAGAAATCGCAATCGAAATAATCGCGGAATAAAACCGATAAAAGAAAACGACGAACGGCTAAACGAACGAACGTTCGTTAGCAGAAACTAAACGACGAACGGTTCGTAAAAACGAACGAACGGGTGAACATTCTTAAAATAAATAAACCGGGAAATAAAACCGATCTAATATAAAAAAACGGGCTAGGGTTTTTCAAAAAAAACCGAAGGCTTATTTTAAATATAAAAAACCGGCGACGAGGGCTACCTCCGGCGAGGTCGTCCGGCGGGGCGGGCGGCTGCTCCGGCGGGGTCCGACGAGGGGTGGCGAGGGCGGCTAGGGCGGCGGCTCGGCGAGGGGCGACGGCGGGAGGCGGCGGCGACGACGGCAAGGGCGGCGGCGGCGACGACGCGGGCTCGGGCTCGGCTCCGGGTCCGAGGCGGCAGCAGCAAGGGCGGCGGTGGTGGTGGTGGCGGGTTAGGGGAGAGGGGGTATATAAAGAGGGAGAGGTGGCTTGGAGGAGGGGGCAAGGCGGCGGGGGGAGTCCGGCTCGGACTCAGTCCCGCAGCAGCAAGCACAGTGAGTGGAGGCGGTGGCTGGTGGGCAAGGGCTTTCAGTGGGCCGTTAGCCCGATCAGTCTGATTCTGTTTTTTTAAACATTCCGCTGAAAATTATAAAAATCCTAGAAAAATAAATAAAAATCTAAAAATGCCAAAACAAGTTTCCTTTGCCTAAATAAAATATTTAGAACAAGATGAACTTTTCTTGGCCCCTAAAGTGCAATTTTTTTAAAAAAAATATATGCAAATTTTTCTCTAAGCGAATAAAATTTCAAATAATTAAAATAAAATTCCAAATAATGATTTTAATATTTTTCCTCCGTTATTTCAATTATTTTTCGAGAAGTCATATATCTCCTCTCGCTTATTATTAAACTTGAAATATTTTTCCGGAGAGAAAAATAATAAAATTCAAAATCCTCGTCTTCATTATTTGATAAAATTCAAATATGAAAATCGGAAAATCCCCAACTCTCTCCGAGGGTCCTTGAGTTGCTTAGGATTTCGAGGATGACAAATGAGAATGCAATAAAATATGATATGCATGGATGACCTGTGTATAACATGCCAAATTGAAAATTTGGGATGTCACAGCCCTGCAAAAACAAGTTAGACGTCCTCTACTTTGTTTTTGCAAGTTTTACGTGGCTGCTACAGGCTGAGCAAGAACCGTCCTTACCTACGCATCAAAACCACAACGATATTTCATTAAGTATGTGTTGTTTTAACCTTCAACAAGGACCGGGCGTAGCCATACTCGATTCAACTAAAGTTGGATAAACTGACACCCTTGCCACCACGTAATGCGAAGCACGTCAGTAGAACCAGTCTCGCGTAAGCATACACGTAATGTCAGTCTGGGCCGCTTCATCCAACAATACCGCCGAATCAAAGTATGACATGCTGGTAAGCAGTATGACTATCATCGCCCACAACTCACTTGTGTTCTACTCGTGCATATAACATCTACGCATAAACCTGGCTCGGATGCTCTGTTGGGGAACGTAGTAATTTCAAAAAAATTCCTACGCACACGCAAGATCATGGTGATTCATAGCAACGAGAGGGGAGAGTGTTGTCCACATACCCTCGTAGACCGAAAGCGGAAGTGTTAGGACAACGCGGTTGATGTAGTCGTACGTCTTCACGAACGACCGATCCTAGTACCGAACGTACGACACCTCCGCGATCTGCACACGTTCAGCTCGGTGACGTCCCACGAACTCACGATCCAGTGGAGTGTCGAGGGAGAGTTTCATTAGCACATCGGCATGATGACGGTGATGATGAAGCTACCGGCGCAGGGCTTCGCCTAAGCACTACGACGATATGACTGAGGTGGATTATGGTGGAGGGGGGCACCGCACACGGCTAAGAGATCAATGATCAACTTGTGTGTCTATGGGGTGCCCCTCCCCCGTATATAAAGGAGTGGAGGAGGGGGAGGAGGCCGCCTCCTAGGCGCGCCCAAGGGGGAGTCCTACTCCCACCGAGTAGGATTCCCCCCTTCCCTAGTTGGATTAGGGAGAAGGAAGGGAAGGAAGGAGGAAGGAAAGGGGCCCGGCCCCTTCCCAGTCGGATTGGGCTCGGGGGGCGCGCCCCCTCCTTTTCTCCCTTCTCCTCTCTCCCACTAAGGCCCAATAAGGCCCATATACCTCCCGGGGGGTTCCGGTAACCTCCAGGTGCACCGGTATATGCCCGATCTCACCCGGAACCATTCCGATGTCCAAATATAGTCGTACAATATATCGATCTTTATGTCTCGACCATTTTGAGACTCATCGTCATGTCCGTGATCATATCCGGGACTCCGAACTACCTTTGGTACATCAGAGCACATAAACTCATAATACCGATCGTCATCGAACGTTAAGCGTGCGGACCCTACGGGTTCGAGAACTATGTAGACCGAGACACGTCTCCGGTCAATAACCAATAGCGGAACTTGGATGCTCATATTGGCTCCTACATATTCTACGAAGATCTTATTGGTCAAACCGCATAACAACATACGTTGTTCCCTTTGTCATCAGTATGTTACTTGCCCGAGATTCGATCGTCGGTATCTCAATACCTAGTTCAATATCGTTACCGGCAAGTCTCTTTACTTGTTCCGTAATGCATCATCCCGCAACTAACTCATTAGTCACATTGCTTGCAAGGCTTATATTGATGTGCATTACCGAGAGGGCCCCGAGATACCTCTCCGGCAATTGGAGTGACAAATCCTAATCTTGATCTATGTCGACTCAACAAGTACCATCGGAGACACCTGTAGAGCACCTTTATAATCACCCAGTTACGTTGTGACGTTTGGTAGCACACAAAGTGTTCCTCCGGTATTCGGGAGTTGCATAATCTCATAGTCACAGGAACATGTATAAGTCATGAAGAAAGCAATAGCAATATACTAATATACTAAACGATCAAGTGTTAAGCTAACGGAATGGGTCAAGTCAATCACATCATACTCTAATGATGTGATCCCGTTAATCAAATGACAACTCATGTCTATGGCTTGGAAACTTAACCATCTTTATTCAACAAGCTCGTCAAGTAGAGGCATACTAGTGACACTCTGTTTGTCTATGTATTCACACATGTACTGAGTTTCCTGTTAATACAATTCTAGCATGAATAATAAACATTTATCATGATATAAGGAAATATAAATAACAACTTTATTATTTCCTCTAGGGCATATTTCCTTCAAAGATGTGGTCTTCTGAGTTCAATCTCAGGCTCCCTAACCAGACATACAGTTGTCATAACAACTGGAACTTGTCTACCAAATCCTTGTCTTCATCAAGCAACTAGTTTTATCACTTTACCCTTTACTTACAGTTTAGCTTTGTGAAGTCATTACTTGCCTGCTCTGTTTGACTTCACTGTGTGAAGACATTCTTTTTTTTCACATTTGGCTTCATACTATATTCCAATTCCGATCTATTCTACCTAGCTGCTATTAGTCTTCTTATTATGTTCTGTCTCCTTGACTATGGATGGCCTAGTGTAGTTTACCTTTTGCTGCATACTATGTAGGTGTTATTTGGTTGTCTATCTTCGAAGACATTGCCTGTCTTGAAGACTTTCATAAAAATCGCCTATTCACCCCCCTCTAGTCGATAACTAGCACTTTCAGTAGGATTTCATGGATCCAAGTTTTTTCTTCATAATAGAATATTTGATGATAGAATTGAGGAAGAACTAGTTAGTGTGTAGCTTAAACTATTTTTACTCTATAAAAAGATAGACCAATTCTGAGAGATTCATATCACGTAAGATTTCATCGTAGTATGAGAGGGATGAGTTGAAGGATTACAAGTTCATAAATAGAAGTGTTGATTAATTACAAGTTCATAAATAGAATTCTTGATTCCAAAATAGAAGTTGGATCATGCATAAATAGAAGTGATACAAGACCCTAAATGTATTATTAACTGCGTTCATATTTTTGGCATTTTGTATGGAATGAGTGAGCCTTCAGTCCTTCTTTAATGTAGTTTTGTTTCCCTTCGGTATTTCATCTGTTGATTTTTTATAGGATGATCTAATGTAGACTAGGAGGATGTCTAAGCAAGCTCAAGAAGTGGATTATGAGGCCCAATAGCTTCAGAGCTCTTGAGAAACTATAGTCACGAAGTTGAAGGAGGAGAGGTATCGGCTGAAGGAGGAGAGGGATCAGCTAAAGAGGTGAGAAATTATGTAAAGGAGGAGAAGGATCAAGTGAAGGAAGAGAGGGATGATCTCAAAAAACTCAAGATTTATTTTATCACAGTTAGGCGTGAGAATAGGAGGAAGCTTTAGAAGATCAAGGCAACCGTTGACTGCTAAAGCTTAAATATGTGAAGTTGATCGAGTACCTATCTAACTTGTTAAACTCCTATGTTTTGAGCGAGTACCTATGTAACATCCCAAATTTTCAATTTGGAATGTTATGCATTAGATCATCATTGCATATCATATTTTATTTGCATCTTGGCTTGATCCTAGAAATTCTACGCAACTCAAGGACCCACGGAGAGAGTTGGGAATTTCGTTATTTTCATATTTGAGTTTTCTCAAATTTTGAAAAGAGGACCGTTTAATTTTAATTATTTTTCTCTTTGAATATTTCTTTCATGAAAATAAAAGAGAGGGGATAAAATGACTTCCTCAAAATAAAGAAATATTGGGGGTTTAATATTAAAATCAAATAAGATTTGTATTCAGAGTTTTATCGCTATTTTATTTGAATTAGGAAAATATGCGTTTCTCAAAATTGCATTAGAGGCCCAAATAAATGTTCACCTTGTCCGCTAGATTTTTAGAGGACGGCGAAAATTTATTTCAGGATTTTTGGAGTCCGTTTAGTATTTCTTTTAGTCGTTTTTCTGAGCGGAATTATTTAAAAAAACGAACCGACCTAACCGGGCCGTGTCCGACCTGGACACTAGCCCGACTGGCCCTTTAAAGCCGCGGAGGCCCGTGCCAGCGCCACCCCGCCCGAAAACCCTAGCGCCGCCCAAAACCCGCTGTCGCCGCCGAATCACAAGCCGCCGCATTGCGTCGCCGTCGAGCCGATGCACCGCCGCGCCTCCCAGCGCCCGCCGCCACGGATCCCTTGTTGCCGCCGCCACTCGCGGACCCGCGGAGGTAGCCGCCGCCACCGCCCTCGGTTTTCATGAGAAAAACCGATCGTTTTTTTTTGAAACCCTAGATCCTGTTTTTTATTAGATCGGTTTTGTTTTCCCGGTTTAGTTATTTAACGAATGCCCGTTCGTACGTTCGATTTAACAAAAGGTTTTCGCCGGTTAACCGCAGACAGCGAACGTTCGTTTGTTAGTCTGTTCGTCAGTTTTTCTTTTTCCCGGATTTTTCGCGATTATTTTCGATCGCGATTTCTGATCCGATTTTCGTTTATTTTATCTTTTCGCTCGTTTATTGGAATCAGGCGATTCAAGCGCCTAGAGTTTCGTCTCGAAGCCCTCTTTCTGTTTAACCAACTTGAACAAGGTTTTGCTATTGTAGAATTTGACTTTAGTCCAGATTAGTAATCGGATCTTGTTTCTTTCGCAGTTTGAGTTTTGTTGCTTCGTTTGATTTGATTCTTTTTGCAAACCGGAGTTCTTAAGTTTAACTTTCTGGTTAGATCTCTTATTTGAAGTTCTACCCGTGCTTCTAGTTGAGTGCTTATTGTATGCTTGTTTGTTTGCGATAGAGTACCCGGAGTGCGAAGCGTGTTACTACGAGTCCCTAGGTTTTGTGGATCATGAGCAAGGCAAGTAACACTTTGATCATACCTCTTTACTACCCAGTTTTATTGCATTAGATCAATCCTCAAACAATTGCATGGTTAGGATCTGATTAAATTGTGGGTTTTGGGAAGTAGATGAGGTAGTACCTATTCACCTGTTCATTATCAAACCCTTGGGAGTTACTACTATGTTGTTTATATTGCTATGTTATGGTCGTAGATGTGGATTGGGTTTGAGTGTATTCATGACAGATGTGAGTTTGTTAATTAATGGTTCAATTAAGGTGGCAACTTTAATACACATCTGGGTGGATTGCTTGTGGGCACCTGGAGAATCCAGTGTTGTCCTAGGATATCCGGAGGACCCGTGTGATCATCCTACGACCCGCCACCCAGGCTCAAATGGGTCATAAGATTATTCTTGCTAGAAACTTCCGTGTGCAGCCATAAGCCAATATGGGCTCTAGCATAGTTGAGTAAGTTGTGTGAAGGTCTTGAAGAGGTAGGCTAGCATATGTAGTGGGTTGTAGGTGGTACTGTCTATCCAGAGTAGAGAGTTAATGCTTCAGAAAGTCTGTGTCTAGAATCTCCGACCATGGATGTATTCGAGTCTTGTGGGGAAAAGTGCACAAACCTCTGCAGAGTGTATAAACTAATCATGGTTAGCCGTGTCCCCGGTTATGGACATCTTGAGTATCTAGTCTTTGGGTTATCATGTGGATCTCATCACTCTTAATATAATTTGATTGGGTTTAATGATGATGCTTAATTGGGATTGAGTTGGAGGAACCTTCTCAATGTTTAACAACTACCATGATAGTTAAATAAAATGTATTCCTTTGTTATAGGAAAAAATTGGCTTTTTGCAAAACATTTAACCATACAGCCTCCACCAGCCATATATGCATGTAGCGATAGCATTTATTCTATTTAGTACTCTCTTGTGTTACATTGCCAGCATATTCCGTGTGCTGACCCGTTTCGGGCTGCAACGTATCATGTTGTAGACTTTTCAGACGACAAGTAAGGAGCCATAGGTCGTTGTCTTTCACTCAGTAATGCCGTTGGAGTTGATGGACTCACTTTATCTTCCAAGCTTTCCCCTGTTATCGTTTTTAGATGGCCTTAAGCCATATTTATTGTAATAAGTTCTCTTTTGAGACATTCGATGTAATAAGTGTGTGATTGCTACTCTGTTATAAATCCTCAAGTATTGCGGCGTGTCAAGATTCTCGATCCAGGATGACACTGATGCACAGAGATGAGACTGTTTGAGGTCTGGTCGCTACAAGATGGTATCAGAGCACACGCTGACTGTAGGATATGACCACTAAGCTAAAGCCCTAGATCACTACTCTCTTCTCATTTCTGACCCCTCTCCATTTTCTACTCTTTAGGATGGCGGATGCAAGGAACAAGTTTGCACAACCGGATGAAGACACACCTTTTGGACGACACTTGAAGGAAGTTACTAGATACTTGAACATCGGAATTCCAAGCTTCACCGGGACTTACAACACCACTTTATCAAAAGAGGAGCGCTGGATGATCCAAGTTCAAGTTCCAGGAAGGACCTTCATGCCAGTCACTGAGCCCATAGAGTTTTCCTTTGATGCACCAACCTGGAGTTTAGGCAAGAGCATGGCAGCCCACATCACCATGGGGCGTATTGGAGAAGTTTGCCACAAGGATCTCAAGGATACTATTTACCAGATTTGTGGGCACCGAGATGAGGAATGGGAGATGATCAGCACCAGGAAGGATAGGTCCATTGCAACTTTCATCCAGGAGTTAAATCAGCACATTCGACGCCAGGAGAACCAGATGTGCGCATGCATGATAGATTTGAAGAAGGCGATGGTGGATCACGGAGCTGGAGGAAGAACTCAAGTCTACACGCGATGGATATGAGGAGGAAACCGCAATATTATTGGAGAAGAATGACGACCTGATAAATAAGATCAGAGTATTCATGGGAGATCCCGCGCCAGGAGGAGAAGACGATGATTCCACTTGCCCGGAGAACTACATCATCATCGACGACACCGAATCAGACCCTGACGATAGCGATGATGACCTTGTTGATGAAGCTGGAGTAGATATTATGGAGTCTTCCACCGATCAATTTTTCTAGTCGACCACCATATCAGTAGTAGTATTCCCCCATGTATAGTCCGATCACTTTTGTAACGATAGTTAGACCGATTGTATGCCCTTGTTTGAATTGACTGAAGTGATATGTTTGTGTTTGTCTCATGTGCATAAGGGTAGTGTTTTCCCCCTAGACCTCATTTTACTCTGTTTTCTCACCTTTTCTAAACCCAACAGATGCCTCCGACACGCGACAATGGATTTGCTTTCCCACCGGAGCTCACTCAGTTGATCCAGCAGCAGAATGCATTGATGTAGATACTAGTCTAGAATCAGAATCAGGGGAACAATAGCAACAACAACCCACCACCACCACCATCTGTTGACCACTTAGCCCGCTTTCTAAGGCTGAATTCGCCGGTGTTCTCCAGTAGCACCGAGCCGATAGTTGCAGATGATTGGCTCCGCAAGATTGAAAGGGAGTTGACCACATCAGGATGCACAGATGCGGAAAGAGTGCGTTTTGCCGCACATCAGCTTGATGGACCCGCAGCATCATGGTGGGAGAATTTCACAGCCACTTACCCCGTCGACACTGTTACATGGGACCAGTTTCAGCAGGCTTTTTGCACTGCCCATGTATTAATAGGAGCTATGGCCATGAAGAAGCGCGAGTTTCGCAACTTACACCAAGGAGGACGCACCGTTGGCCAGTATGTGGATGAATTTAGTAAGTTAGCACGTTATGCCCTAGACGACGTCGCTACAGATGCAGCTAAGCAGGAGAAGTTTCTGAAAGGACTGAATGATGAGCTGAGCATGCAGTTGATGGTGGAAGATTTTAATAACTACCAGGAGTTGGTAGATAGAGATCTCATGATTGAAGGGAAGCAGCAGCAGATTGACAACTGCAAGAGGAAGTATGGACAAGGGAAGTACAATTCTGGAGCTCAGCAGAGACCTCGTTTTACCCCGAACTCGGGAGGGCCCCTTCAACATAACCATGGAGGTCACAATCACAATGGAGGGATGTCGCACAACCATACTGGCCCCAAGAACGGGAATGGTAATGGAGGAAGCAACGGACAGAACCGTTCCAACCCAGCAACGCCCGCCAAGAAGGATCTAAGCCACATTACTTGTTTCAGGTGCGGGAAAATGGACATCATGCCACAGAGTGTTCTGAAGCAAAGAATGGGAATGGCAATGGAAGCTCTGGGAAGAAGCCCAACCCTTTCAACAGAGGACAAGTGAACCGGTTTAGCGTGGAGGAGGTTGAAGCGCAACCCGATGCAGTAATAAGTAAGTTTTTGGTTAAGTCATTTACTGCAATTTTTCTTTTTGGTACTAGTGCATCGCATTCATACATATCAAGGGGATTTGTGGATAAGTTCAAAATGCAAACCCAAGCCCTTAGGTCACCCATGTTAGTAACCTCGCCAGGAGCAGAGTATATGGCTAGCCTATGGTGTGATCGGTTACCATTGAGGATTGGTAACTACCTATTTCCCTCAGACCTAATAGTATTGGAGTCACAAGGACTGGATGTGATATTAGGCATGGATTGTTTATCAAAGTATGGAGGGAACATTGACTGCGCCAATAAGTCGATTTTGCTTACCACCCCAGAAGGAAGAAGGATCAATTATGTATCCCGGCATGTGCCGAATAGGACTCAAGTGAATTCCTTATCAGGAGTTGTACAGGAGGAAGTACCAGTGGTGAAGGATTTCCCGGATGTATTTCCAGAAGAGTTGCCAGGCATGCCACGGGATAGAGACATTGAGTTTTTGATCGAGCTTTTGCCAGGCACAGGGCCAATATCTAAGAGACCGTACAGGATGCCCTCAAAGGATTTAGAGGAAATTAAGAAGCCGATTAAGGAGTTACTGGATAAAGGTTATATTCGCCCAAGCTCGTCACCTTGGGGGTCACCAGTGCTTCTAGTGGAGAAGAAGGATGGATCGTTGAGGATGGTTGTTGATTATCGAGGATTGAATGAGGTGACGATCAAGAACAAGTACCAACTGCCGATGATCAATGATTTGTTTGACCAGCTGCAAGGAGCTAAGGTGTTTTCCAAGATCGATCTGTGATCAGGGTACCACCAGCTGAAGATTCAAGAGCAGGATATACCTAAGATAGCTTTTACCACAAGGTACGGGCTATATGAGTATACCGTTATGTCATTTGATGATTTAACGCTACCGCCTATTTTATGAACATGATGAACAAGGTGTTTATGGAGTTTTTGGATAAGTTCGTCATGGTGTTCATAGATGATATTTTGGTCTACTCGAAGAATGAAGAGGAACATAAGGAGCATTCGCGTTTGGTACTTGGGAAGCTCAGAGAACATCAGTTATATGCCAAGTTCAGCAAGTGTGAGTTATGGTTGAAGGAAGTAGGATTCCTCGGACATGTTATGTCCGGAGAAGGAATAGCAGTAGACCCTACCAAGGTTGTCACAGTGACAAATTGGGAAGCACCCACGTCAGTTGGAGAGATCAGGAGTTTTCTTGGACTCGCAGGATACTACGGAGGTTCATTGAGAATTTCTCGAAGATTGCAAAGCCCATGACGGAGTTGTTGAAGAAGGACATGATACATCTCCAACGTATCTATAATTTTTGATTGCTCCATGCTATATTATCTACTATTTTGGACAATATTGGGCTTTATTTTCCACTTTTATATTATTTTTGGGACTAACCTATTAACCGGAGGCCCAGCCCAGAATTGTTGTTTTTTTTGCCTATTTCAGAGTTTCGAAGAAAAGGAATATCAAACGGAGTCCAAACAGAATGAAACCTTCGGGAACGTGATTTTCTCACCGAACATGATCCAGGAGACTTGGACCCTACGTCAAGAACGAAAGGAGGAGGCCACGAGGTAGGGGGCGCGCCCACCCCCCCCCCCCATGGCGCGCCCTCCACCCTCGTGGGCCCCCTGTTGCTCCACCGACGTACTCCTTCCTCCTATATATACCTCGCACCCCAAACGATCGACATCTGAGCCAAAACCTAATTCCACCGCCTCAACCTTCTGTACCCACGAGATCCCATCCTGGGGCCTGTTTCGGAGCTCCGTCAGAAGGGGAATCGATCATGGAGGGCTTCTACATCAACACCATAGCCTCTCCGATGAAGTGTGAGTAGTTTACCTCAGACCTTCGGGTCCATAGTTAGTAGCTAGATGGCTCCTTCTCTCTTTTTGGATCTCAATATAATGTTCTCCCCCTCTCTCGTGGAGATCTATTCGATGTAATCTTCTTTTTGCGGTGTGTTTGTTGAGACCGATGAATTGTGGGTTTATGATCAAGATTATCTATGAAGAATATTTGAATCTTCTCTGAATTCTTTTATGTATGATTGGTTATCTTTGCAAGTCTCTTCGAATTATCAGTTTGGTTTGGCCTACTAGATTTATCTTTCTTGCAATGGGAGAAGTGCTTAGCTTTGGGTTCAATCTTGCGGTGTCCTTTCCCAAAGGATGAGGGGCAGCAAGGCACATATTGTATTGTTGCCATCGAGGATAACAAGATGGGGTTTTTATCATATTGCATGAATTTATCCCTCTACATCATGTCATCTTGCTTAAGGCGTTACTCTGTTTTCTTGAACTAATACTCTAGCTGCATGCTGGATAGCGGTCGATGAGTGGAGTAATAGTAGTAGATGCAGGCAGGAGTCGGTCTACTTGTCTCGGACGTGATGCCTATATACATGATCATACCTAGATATTCTCATAACTATGTTCAATTCTGTCAATTGCTCAACAGTAATTCGTTCACCCACCGTAAAATACTTATGCTCTCGACAGAAGTCAGTAGTGAAACCTATGGCCCCCGGGTCTATCTTCCTCATATTAATCTCCCAACACTTGTTTATTATCTTTGCTTTTTACTTTGCTTTTATGTTACTTTGCATCTTTATCACAAAAATACCAAAAATATTATCCTATCATATCTATCAGGTCTCACTCTCGTAAGTGACCGTGAAGGAATTGACAACCCCTTATCGTGTTGGTTGCGAGGAGTTATTTGCTTTGTGTAGGTACGAGGGACTCGCGTGTAGCCTCCTACTGGATTGATACCTTGGTTCTCAAAAACTGAGGGAAATACTTACGCTACTGTGCTGCATCACCTTTCCTCTTCAAGGAAATCCAACGCAGTGCTCAAGAGGTAGCAAGAAGAATTTCTGGCGCCGTTGCCACGGAGTCTACGCAAAAGTCAACATACCAAGTACCCATCACAATCCCTTATCTCCCGCATTACATTATTTGCCATTTGCCTCTCGTTTTCCTCTCCCCCACTTCACCTTTGCCGTTTTATTCGCCCTCTCTTTTCCGTTTGCCTTTTTTTCGCTTGCTTTTTGTTTGCTCGTGTGTTGGATTGCTTGTTTGTCACGATGGCTCAAGATAATACCAAATTATGTGACTTTACCAATACCAACAATAATGATTTCCTTAGCACTCCGATTGCTCCTCTTACCAATACTGAATCTTGTGAAATCAATACTGCTTTGTTGAATCTTGTCATGAAAGATCAATTCGCCGGCCTTCCTAGTGAAGATGTCGCTACTCATCTAAATAGCTTCGTTGATTTGTGTGATATGCAAAAGAAGAAAGATGTTGATAATGATATTGTTAAATTGAAGCTATTTCCTTTTTCGCTTAGAGATCGTGCTAAAGCTTGGTTTTCGTCTTTGCCTAAAAATAGTATTGATTCTTGGAACAAGTGCAAAGATGATTTTACCTCTAAGTATTTTCCTCCCGCTAAGATCATCTCTCTTAGAAACGATATTATGAATTTTAAGCAATTTGATCATGAACATGTTGCACAAGCTTGGGAGAGGGTGAAATTAATGATACGTAATTGCCCTACTCATGGTTTGAATTTGTGGATGATTATACAAAAAATTTATGCTGGATTGAATTTTGCTTCTAGAAATCTTTTAGATTCGGCCACGGGAGGCACTTTTATGGAAATCACCTTAGGAGAAGCTACTAAACTCTTAGATAATATTATGGTTAATTATTCTCAATGGCACAATGAAAGATCTACTAATAAAAAAGTGCATGCGATAGAAGAAATCAATGTTTTGAGTGGAAAGATGGATGAACTTATGAAATTATTTGCTACTAAGAGTGTTTCTTCTGATCCTAATGATATGCCTTTGTCTACTTTGATTGGGAATAATAATGAATCTATGGATGTGAATTTTGTTGGTAGGAATAATTTTGGTAACAACGCGTATAGAGAAAACTTTAATCCTAGGCCTTATCCTAGTAATTCCTCTAATAATTATGGAAATTCCTACAACAACTCTTATGGAAATTTTAATAAGATGCTCTTTGAATTTGAGACTAGTGTTAAACAGTTTATGAATTCGCAAAAGAATTTCAATGCTTTGCTTGAAGAGAAATTGCTTAAAGTTGATGAATTGGCTAGAAACGTTGATAAAATTTCTCTTGATGTTGATTCTTTAAAGCTTAGATCTATTCCTCCTAAGCATGATATCAATGAGTCTCTCAAATCCATGAGAATTTCCATTGATGAGTGCAAAGAAAGAACCGCTAGGATGCGTGCTACGAAAGATGCCTTTATTAAAGCGTGTTCTTCCAATTTCTATGAAAATAAAGATGAAGATCTAAAAGTTATTGATGTATCCCCTATTAAATCTTTGTTTTGCAATATGAATCTTGATAATGACGAGACTGAATATGCTCCACCTTTACCTAGAAGGCGTTCCAAAAATTCGGAGTTTTTAGATCTTGATGCTAAAATTGATAAAAGTGGGATTGAAGAAATCAAAACCCTAGATGTTGCTAAACCTACTATTTTGGATTTCAAGGAATTTAATTATGAAAATTGTTATTTGATTGATTGTATTTCCTTGTTGCAATCCATGCTAAATTCTCCTCATGCTTATAGTCAAAATAAAGCGTTTACTAAACATATCGTTGATGCCTTGATGCAATCTTATGAAGAAAAACTTGAGTTGGAAGTTTCTATCCCTAGAAAACTTTATGATGAGTGGGAACCAACTATTAAAATTAAGATTAAGGATCATAAGTTCTATGCTTTATGTGATTTGGGTGCTTGTGTTTCCACTATTCCCAAAACTTTGTGCGATTTGCTAGATTTCCGTGATTTTGAGGATTGCTCTCTAAACTTGCACCTTGCGGATTCCAATATTAAGAAACCTATGGGAAGAATTAATGATGTTCTTATTGTTGCAAATAGGAACTATGTGCCCGTAGATTTTATCGTTCTTGATATAGATTGCAATCCTTCATGTCCTATTATTCTTGGTAGACCTTTCCTTAGAACGATTGGTGCAATTATTGATATGAAGGAAGGGAATATTAGGTTCCAATTTCTATTAAAGAAAGGCATGGAACACTTCCCTAGGAAAAAATAAAATTACCATATGAATCTATCATGAGAGCCACTTATGGATTGCCTACCAAAGATGGCCATACCTAGATCTATCCTTGCTTTTATTCCTAGCTAGGGGCGTTAAACGATAGCTCTTGTTGAGAGGCAACCCAATTTTATTTTTAGTTTTTTTGCTTTTTCTTCTGTTTAGGAATAAATCTTTGATCTAGCCTCTGGTTAGATGTGTTTTTATGTTTTAATTAGTGTTTGTGCCAAGTTAAACCTATAGGATCTTCTTCGATGATAGTTATTTGATCTTGCTGTAATTTCCAGAAACTTTCTGTTCACGAAAACAATTGTTAAAAATTACCAGAATGTGATAAAATAGTGATTCCAATTGCTGCCGATCAATAAACAAATTGCCTAGGTCTTCCTATTTTGGGTTATTTTTTGGAGATCCATAAGTTTGCGTTAGTTACAGATTACTACAGACTGTTCTGTTTTTGACATATTCTGTTTTTCGTGTGTTGTATGCTTATTTTGATTAATCTATGGCTAGTAAAATAGTTTATAAACTATAGAGAAGTTGGAATAAATTAGGTTTAACACCAATATAAATAAAGAATGAGTTCATTACATTACCTTGAAGTGGTCTTTTGTTTTTCCGCTAACGGAGCTCACGAGATTTCTGTTAAGTTTTGTGTTGTGAAGTTTTCAAGTTTTGGGTGAATTTTTTTTGATGGATTATGGAACAAGGAGTGGAAAGAGCCTAAGCTTGGGTATTCCCATGTCACCCCCAAGATAATATAAGGACACCAAAAATTTAAAGCTTGGGGATGCCCCGGAAGGCATCCCCTCTTTCGTCTACTTCCATCGGTAACTTTACTTGGAGCTATATTTTTATTCACCACATGATATGTGTTTTGCTTGGAAGCGTCTTGTATGATTTGAGTCTTTGACTTTTATTTTACCACAATCATCCTTGATGTACACACCTTTTGAGAGAGCCATACATGATTTGGAATTTGTTAGAATACTCTATGTGCTTCACTTATACCTTTTGAGCTATATAGTTTTGCTCTAGTGCTTCACTTATACCTTTTAGAGCATGGTGGTGGATTTGTTTTATAGAAACTATTGATCTCTTATGCTTCATTTAGATTATTTTGAGAGTCTTAAATAGCATGGTAATTTGCTTAATAATCCTAGTATGCTTGGTATTCAAGATTTGTAAAACTTTCTTTTGACTGCGTTGAATACTAAGAAAAGTTTGATGCTTGATAATTGTTTTGAGATATGAAGATGGTGATATTAGAGTCATGCTAGTTCAGTAGTTGTGAATTTGAGAAATACTTGTGTTAAAGTTTGTGATTCTCGTAGCATGCACGTATGGTGAATCGTTATGTGATGAAGTCAGAGCACGATTTATTCATTGATTGTCTTCCTTATGAGTGGCGGTCGGGGACGAGCGATGGTCTTTTCCTACCAATCTATCACCCTAGGAGCATGCGCGTAATACTTTGCTTTGATAACTTATAGATTTTTGCAATAAGTATATGAGTTCTTCATGACTAATGTTGAGTCCATGGATTATATGCACTTTTCTTCCTCCCACCATTGCTAGCCTCTCTAATACCGCACACTTTTTGCCGGTATCATACATCCACCATATACCTTCCTCAAAACAGCCACCATACCTACCTATCATGGCATTTCCATAGCCATTCCAAGATATATTGCCATGCGACTTTCCACCGTTCTGTTTATTATGACGCGCTCCATCATTGTCATATTGCTTAGCATGATCATGTAGTTGACATCGTACTTGTGGCAAAGCCACTATTCATAATTCTTTCATACATGTCACTCCTGATTCATTGCATATCCCGGTACACCGCCGGAGGCATTCATATAGAGTCATATCTTGTTCTAAGTATCGAGTTGTAATTGTTGAGTTGTAAGAAAATAAAAGTGTGATGATCATCATCGTTAGAGCATTGTCCCAAGTGAGGAAAAGGATGATGGAGACTATGATTCCCCCACAAGTCGGGATGAGGCTCCGGACGAAAAAAAAAGAGGCCATAAAAAAAGAGAAAAGGCCCAAATAAAAAATGAGAGAAAAAGAGAGAAGGGACAATGTCACTATCCTTTTACCACACTTGTGCTTCAAAGTAGCACCATGATCTTCATGTTAGAGAGTCTCTCATTTTGTCACTTTCATATACTAGTGGGAATTTTTCATTATAGAACTTGGCTTGTATATTCCAATGATGGGCTTCCTCAAAATGCCCTAGGTCTTCATGAGCAAGCGAGTTGGATGCACACCCACTTAGTTTCTTTTGTTGAGCTTTCACATACTTATAGCTCTAGAGCATCCGTTGCATGTCAATCCCTACTCACTCACATTGATATCTATTGATGGGCATCTCCATAGCCCGTTGATACGCCTAGTTGATGTGAGACTATCTTCCCCTTTTTGTCTTCTCCACAACCACCATTCTATTCCACATCTAGTGCTATATCCATGGCTCACGCTCATGTATTGCGTGAAGATTGAAAAAGTTTGAGAATGTCAAAAGTATGAAACAATTTCTTGGCTTGTCATCGGGGTTGTGCATGATTTAAATACTTTGTGTGGTGAAGATAGAGCATAGCCAGACTATATGATTTTGTAGGGATAACTTTCTTTGGCCATGTTATTTTGAGAAGACATGATTGCTTTGTTAGTATGCTTGAAGTATTATTATTTTTATGTCAATATTAAACTTTTGTCTTGAATCTTTCGGATCTGAATATTCATACCACAATTAAGAAGAATTACATTGAAATTATGCCACGTAGCACTCCGCATAAAAAATTATCTTTTTTATCATTTACCTACTCGAGGACGAGCAGGAATTAAGCTTGGGGATGCCTGATACGTCTCCAACGTATCTATAATTTTTGATTGCTCCATGCTATATTATCTACTGTTTTGGACAATATTGGGCTTTATTTTCCACTTTTATATTATTTTTGGGACTAACCTATTAACCGGAGGCCCAGCCTGAATTGTTGTTTTTTGCCTATTTCAGTTTCAAGAAAAGGAATATTAGGCGGAGTCCAAACGGAATGAAACCTTCGAGAACGTGATTTTCTCACCGAACATGATCCAGGAGACTTGGACCCTACATCAAGAAAGAAAGGAGGAGGCCACGAGGTAGGGGGCGCGCCTACCCCCCTGTATGCGCCCTCCACCCTCGTGGGCCCTGTTGCTCCACCGACATACTCCTTCCTCCTATATATACCTCATTACCCCAAACGATCGACACGGAGCCAAAACCTAATTCCACCACCGCAACCTTCTGTACCCACGAGATCCCATCTTGGGGCCTGTTCCGGAGCTCCGCCGGAAGGGGAATCGATCATGGAGGGCTTCTACATCAACACCATAGCCTCTCCGATGAAGTGTGAGTAGTTTACCTCAGACCTTTGGGTCCGTAGTTAGTAGCTAGATGGCTTCTTCTCTCTTTTTGGATCTCAATACAATGTTCTCCCCCTCTCTCGTGGAGATCTATTCGATGTAATATTCTTTTTGCGGTGTGTTTGTTGAGACCGATGAATTGTGGGTTTATGATCAAGATTATCTATGAACAATATTTGAATCTTCTCTGAATTCTTTTATGTACGAATTGTTATCTTTGAAGGTCTCTTCGAATTATCAGTTTGGTTTGGCCTACTAGATTGATCTTTCTTGCAATGGGAGAAGTGCTTAGCTTTGGGTTCAATCTTGTGGTGTCCTTTCCCAATGACAGTAGGGGCATCAAGGCACGTATTGTATTGTTGCCATCGAGGATAACAAGATGTTTTTTTTATCATATTGCATGAATTTATCCCTCTACATCATGTCATCTTGCTTAAGGCATTACTCTGTTTTCTTGAACTTAATACTCTAGATGCATGCTGGATAGCGGTCGATGAGTGGAGTAATAGTAGTAGATGCAGGCAGGAGTCGGTCTACTTGTCTCGGACGTGATGCCTATTGATAACCCACAAGTATAGGGGATCGCAACAGTTTTCGAGGGTAGAGTATTCAACCCAAATTTATTGATTCGACACAAGGGGAGCCAAAGAATATTCTCAAGTATTAGCAGCTGAGTTGTCAATTCAACCACACCTGGAAACTTAGTATCTGCAGCAAAGTGTTTAGTAGCAAAGTAATATGATAGTGGCGGTAACGGTAACAAAAGTAAAGGCAGCAAAAGTAATGTTTTTGGTATTTTGTAGTGATTGTAACAGTAGCAACGGAAAAGTAAATAAGCGTAAACCAGTATATGGAAAGCTCGTGGCACCGGATCGATGATGGATAATTATGCCGGATGCGGTTCGTCATGTAACGGTCATAAAATAGGGTGACACAGAACTAGCTCCAATTCATCAATATAATGTAGGCATGTATTCCGAATATAGTCATACGTGCTTATGGAAAAGAACTTGCATGACATCTTTTGTCCTACCCTCCCGTGGCAGCGGGTCCTATTGGAAACTAAGGGATATTAAGGCCTCCTTTAATAGAGAACCGAACAAAGCATTAGCACATAGTGAATACATGAACTCCTCAAACTATGGTCATCACCGGAGTGGTCCCGATTATTGTCACTTGGGTTGCGGATCATAACACATAGTAGGTGACTATAGACTTGCAAGATAGGATCAGGAACACACATATATTCATGAAAACATAATAGGTTCAGATCTGAAATCATGGCACTCGGGCCCTAATGACAAGCATTAGGCATAGCAAAGTCATAGCAACATCAATCTCAGAACATAGTGGATACTAGGGATCAAACCCTAACAAAACTAACTCGATTACATGATAAATCTCATCCAACCCATCACCGTCCAGCAAGCCTACGATGGAATTACTCACGCACGGCGGTGAGCATCATGAAATTGGTGATGGAGGATGGTTGACGATGACGACGGCGAGGAATCCCCCTCTCCGGAGCCCCGAACGGACTCCAGATCAGCCCTCCCAAGAGAGATTAGGGCTTGGCGGCGGCTTCGTATCGTAAAACGCGATGAAACTTTCTCTCTGATTTTTTCTCCCCGAAAGCCAATATATGGAGTTGGAGTTGGCGTCGGAGGGCCTCCAGGGGGCCCACGAGGTAGGGGGGCGCGCCCCCCACCCTCGTGGACAGGGTGTGGGCCCCCTCGTCTTCATCTTTGGCAAGGATTTTTTATTATTTTTTATAAGACATCCCGTGGAGTTTTAGGTCATTCCGAGAACTTTTGTTTTCTGCACATAAAACAACACTATGGCAATTCTGCTGAAAACAACGTCAGTCCGTGTCGGATTTCGGGTTCCGACAGACCCTTAAGGTTCGAACTCTGGGGTGCGCGCGGAGATCCAACCCTCCACCGTCTCGTACCTCGCCGAATCACAGGGACCTAAACTACTAACAAGAACAGCACAAGAGACGCAAGATTTATACTGGTTCGGGCCACCATCGTGGAGTAATACCCTACTCCAGTGTGTGGTGTGTGGATTGCCTCTTGGGCTGATGAGGAACGTACAGGGAAGAACAGCCTCGCGAGGGTCTGTTCTTGGTGGGAGCAATGAACTGCTGAGTGGTGTCCCGTCGCTCTAGCTTGAGGATCGGGTCTCTATCTCTCTCTCTGGATTCCGAATGGCGGATCCCCCCGTCCCCCTCCTATGGTGGCTAGCTCTACTTATATAGACGAAGGCCCTGGGCCTCTTCCCAAATATTGAGCGGGAAGGGCGCCAACAATTGGCCATTTTGAAGGGGAACAGCGGGTACACTTATCCTGACTAAAGTTGGTCCTCGCCGCCAAAGGCTCCGTGATGATGCTCGCTTGGGCTCCACGATGATCGCATTCCAGCCGCTGGGGCTGGTCTTGGTCTTGTTGCACCAAAACGGATGCCTTTGCTCGATTCTCTCGCTGCGCTTGCTCCCTTTGCACCAAAGAGGAAAGGAGGACGCTGCTGGCTAGCGCCTCGATCGCGCCCTTGATCGTCATGGCTTGCATCACGGGCACCTCGCGAGGTACCCTGCCTTGAACTCTCCGCCTCCTCATGAGCCAGCCTGACGAGGCCGTGCCTGAGGAAGCTCTTGGTCGTCCACCCATGAGGCTTGGCCCCTCGCGAGGGTCTTGAGCTTGTGTTGATGAAGATGGGCTGTCCTGGCCTCCTTTGAGCCACGCAGCAGCCGCAGCAGCAAGTCTGGGACCCCGGCCCACGGCGCGCCCGAACTTGACCGGCGAGAGAGGCGAAGGGCAAGTCTGAGCGTCATGGGCCCTAACAGCCTGCGCCTCGGGCGACACGTGGCGGTTGATTGGACGTGGGCACTGTTCCCCCACGCCCCTTATTTCGTGCCTTGCTAGGCGGACACGCTGCTGCACACATCTGTTCTCCTCCCTGCTGCCAGCGCCATGTCCTTCCCTCTCTCGAACTCCAGCTTCCATTTCCAATCCAATCTCAAATCCCCCCTTTCCCCTTTCGATCGCCATGGCTCCGACGAAGAAGGGGAAAGGGAAGAAACCTCGCCTTGCTTTGCTCGCTACCGGGCGGCTCTCCGCTGTCGACCCGTCGATCATACTCAATCTGGAGGGCTTGGGCAAGGTCAGTTCGGCTCTGGCCACCTCCTTCAACGAATGCGGGAGGACGACGGCCTGGCCTGCGTCCCACTTCACCATCGACAGGATAGTCACCGAGGTCCGGTATTTCTCTGACGCCCTGTGGGCGGGACTGGTTCCCCCCTTCTCTGATTTCTTCAATGCCGTGCTTTCCCACTATCAGATCCACATGATGCATCTGGGTCCTGAGTCCATTACTCTCCTCTCGGTCTTCGCTTTTGTTTGTGAGGCAATGATGGGCATCCTTCCCTCGGTTGCCTTGCTGCGCCACTTCTTCTCTCTGCGCCTTGTTGACCCCACTCAATGCTTGGCGTGCGTGAGCTTCGTCGCCGCGCCCGAGACAGCAGCCTCAGGTATTGACTTCAGCTTGCCTCCGCCCGCGGCTGAGTTCCGCGAGAGGTGGCTGTACGTGGATGTGGGGGTGCCCAGCCCCCTGCTATCTGAGCCGACCTCGCCTGCTGTCCCCAATTCAGGCCGGGGCCAGGAGACGCTTTTGAGCCCTCGGCTCATCTTTGTATGGCGCCGCTTCGCGTTCCTGAGGTCGCTTGATGTGACAGCGCCCAAGGTGGTGAAGGAGTTCCTGATGCGCCGCATTGCTCCTCTCCAGCGCCATTCTCACCGGATGTGGGCCTTGGTGGCTCTGGCGATCATATGAGGCTCCAGAAGAAGACCGACTGGCGCTAAGGAAAGTGCTCCCGGTCCCGATCGGCGATCCTAACCCGGTGGCATCCGGCATGAAGGGGCCTTGCTGTACCTCCGCCGAACAGGGTGATTTGGTGAACCAGATGCCTATCTTGATGAATGGGGCTGCGCCCCGCTGGTCTCTAGGGGCCTCGCGAGAATCCAGTGGTGGTGACAGCTCTTCCAGTCGGCCAAGGCGGCTCCTCTTCAAGTGGCGGAGCAGGGAGGCACGAGCCGCGAGAGGTCAAGGACCCCGCTGGGTGACAGCGCCGGGCGACGCTCGTGAGGGTGCAGCTCCTGAGGCTCATGCCGCCGCGGCTGAGGGCGGCATGCAGCCGCCCGCAGCGCCTGCGGATGAAGCCCCCGAGGCCCCTGCTGCTTCTCTTGGCGAGGCGATCAGCAGCGCGCGCCAGGCGGACGCCCCTGACGCGGGTCGCCTTGATGCTCCTCCCTCGCCGTAGGCTGACCCCTGCGCCCAAATCTTGGGTCGCTTCCGCATGAACTTCGAGGCCCTCCGGAAGAGAAGGGAGGCCCTGGGCGATGATTACCCTTGTCGCCTGCTGAAGTGCAGGAAGTACTTTGCTACTGACGAGTAAGCCTTCTCCTTCTCCAACTCTTGATTCTTCTGCTGCTTGTACTGATCCCTGCCCTGCAGGCCCCTTCCTGTCGAGCTCATGGAGACGGGTGAGGAGCCGTCCTCCCCGGCTTCGCCCCCTCACCAGTTCTCGAGTGCTCCAAGCGGTGGAGCCCTTGTGGTGAGGGCAACCGGGGAGGTGAACCGTCCCGAGGCGCGTCGTGGCCCTGCGCACCTCGCGATCCTTCTTCGCGAGCCTTCCCGAGGCATAGCTAGCCTGCAGTGGGCTTCTCGCCTGGTCGTGGACGGCGATTGGCTGAGGCGCTTCCTGCGCCCCTCGTCTGGGGATGGGCTGGCTCCAGGCCGGGCTTCTGGCGCGGCGCGGCCGGCCGTCGCGAGGGTGCCAGCCCCCAGCCCCCCGCCCGGAGGAGTGTTGACTCGTAGCTCCGGCGCCCGCCGGGGCGTTGATGGTGTGGAGGACGTCGCGAAGCTGCCTGGAGCGCCGCGCCCTTCGCCGAGGATTTCTTCGAAGGGCGGCCGACGCGGTGAGCCTTCTTGGTGAAGAGCTTGCTGACGAAGACGCGCGCCTTGAGGCCGAGGGCCTGCGTCTGGTCGCAGAGAGGCACGAGCTGGAGGGCGCTGCCGCCCTTGCGCGTCGCCAGCGCGAGCTTGATGACGAAGAGGCCAAGGCGTCGCTGGCAACCTCTCGGGAGGCCTGTTCTCGGGCCGTCGAGGAGGCACGGGCAGCTGACAGGCGGCGAGAGGCGGCGGAGGAGCGGGCACGGGAAGCCCTGGCCCGGTGCCACTCGTTGGAGGAGCAAGCGGAGCTGCGCGAGGCAGCCCTTGCGTCGATGAAGGTGGCCTCTGGCGACTCGGCGGAGCTCCAGAAGCGTGAAGAGGCGCTGACGCTTGAAGCCGCCGAACGCTGCTGCAGTCTGGCGCTTGAGACGAGGGAGCGCTTGGCGCCGCAGCAGAGGATGAGGTTGCAGCACGGGAAGCCCGCGTCATGGAGGAGGTCGGACGCCGAGTGGGGCGCGCTCGAACCTCGAGCGCGAGTTTGAGGAGCGGTTGGGGTTGATCAAGGCCGAGGTTGAGGGCAGGACTGCTGCCTTGTGGCCAAACCGAGGAGGCGACGCGGCGGGCCGATGCTCTTGGGCCGCCCTCGAGGTGGCGCAGAGGAGTCCACCACCTCGTGCCGAGGCGCCCTTCTTCGCCAGCCGGTGGAGGAGGCCGAGGCTGTTGCGCGCGCTGAATCGCGGACAAGATGCGCCGGCAGCGAATCTTGGAGCACGAGCACCGCCCCATGCTCGCCACGCCCGGAAAGAGCTAACGTAGCCTTGGATAACATCTGCGAGGCGGCAGAGGCCAGCCGCCGCGTTAACTACGCCGTAACCTTCGTTCTTCATCGACGTGGTGGCACGGTTGAGGCGCGATCGGTCGGGGCCGGCAGGTTGGTGGAGGAGAGGAGTCGTGCGCTGCTCGGCGCGCTTTCTCTCGCGTCTTCAGCCATCTCCGGACATGGACCCTCACTTGATTTTGACGCAGCTATCGCCCAGTTCCTCAGCCGTCCGGGCGACTGGCGACTGGGTGGAAGACAACGTGATGCCCTCGTCCGGCCTTCGCCGGACGACGACGGCGTAGTCATGGCCGCCGATGAGGGCGGCGTGGAGATCGTGGCTTGATTTCGGGTTCCGCACTTTAAAGTTCAACTCGCGGGCGCGGAGATCCAACCCTCCACCGCCTCGCACTCGCCAATCGCAGGGACCTAAACTACTAATAAGAACAGCACAAGAGACGCAAGATTTATATCGTTCAGGCCACCATCGTGGTGTAATACCCTACCCAGCAGGTGGTGTGTGGATTGCCTCTTGGGCTGATGAGGAATAAGACAGGAAGAACAGCCTCGCGAGGGTCTGTTCTTGGTGGGAGCAATGAACTGCTGAGTGGTGTCCCGTCGCTCTAGTTTGAGGATCGGGTCTCTATCTCTCTCTCTGGATTCCGAATGGCGGATCCCCCCGTCCCCCTCCTATGGTGGCTAGCTCTATTTATATAGACGAAGGCCCTGGGCCTCTTCCCAAATATTGAGCGGGAAGGGCGCCAACAATTGGCCATTTTGAAGGGGAACAGCGGGTACACTTATCCTGACTAAAGTTGGTCCTCGCCTGCCAAAGGCTCCGGTGATGACGCCTGCTTGGGCTCCACGATGACTGCATTCCAGCCGTTGGGGCTGGTCTTGGTCTTGTTGCACCGAAACGGATGCCTTTGCCTGATGCTCTCGCCTGCGCTTGCTCCCTTTGCACCAAAGAGGAAAGGAGGACGCTGCGTGGGCTGGCGCCCGACTGGCGCCCTTGGTCGTCATGGCTTGCGTCACGGGCACCTCGCGAGATACCCTGCCTTGAACTCTCTTCCTCCTCATGAGCCAGCCTGACGAGGCCGTGCCTGAGGAAGCTCTTGGTCGTCCGCCCCGCGAGGCTTGGCCCCTCGCGAGGGTCTTGAGCTTGTGTTGATGAAGATGGGCTGTCCTGGGCCTCCTTTGAGCCACGCCGCAGGCCGCAGGCAGGCAAGTCTGGGGACCCCCGTTCCCAGAACGCCGACAGTCCGGGTTAGTTCCATTCAAATCATACAAGTTAGAGTCCAAAACAAGGGCAAAAGTGTTTGGAAAAGTAGATACGATGGAGACGTATCAACTCCCCCAAGCTTAAACCCTTGCTTGTCCTCAAGCAATTCAGTTGAGAAACTGAAAGAGAAAAAGAAGAACTTTTACAAACTCTGTTTGCTCTTGTTGTTGTAAACATGAAAATCCAGCATTCAAGTTTCAGCAATTATTATGAACTAACCATTCTCACAATAACACGTAGGTCTCATAATTACTCATATCAATAGCATAATCAGCTAGCGAGACATAATAATAAAACTCGGATGACAACACTTTCTCAAAATAATCATAACATGATATAACAAAATGGTATCTCGCTAGCCCTTCCTGAGACCGCAAAACATAAATGCAGAGCACCTTTAAAGATCAAGGACTGACTAAACATTGTAATTCATGGTAAAAGAGATCCAGTCAAGTCATACCCAATATAAACCAATTATAATGAATGCAAACGACAGTGTGCTCTCCAGTGGGTGCTTTTTAATAAGAAGGGTGATGACTCAACATAAAAGTAAATAGATAGGCCCTTCGCAGAGGGAAGCAGGGATTTGTAGAGGTGCCAGAGCTCGATTTTGAAATAGAGATAAATTATATTTTGAGCGGCATACTTTCATTGTCAACATAACAACTAAGAGATGCCGATATCTTCCATGCTAAACAAATTATAGGCGGTTCCCAAACAGAATGGTAAAATTTATACCCCCCCTCCTCCACAAGCATCAATCCATGGCTCGCTCGAAACAACGAGTGCCTCCAACATTCAATGGGTCCCAGGGGGAGTTTTGTTTGCAATTATTTTGATTTAGTTTGCATAAAGCATGGGACTGGGCATCCCGGTGACGAGCCATTTTCTCGTGAATGAGGAGCGGAGTCCACTCCTCTTGAGAATAACCCGCCTAACACGGAAGATAAGGGCAGCACTAGTTGATATATGAGCTATTCGAGCATGCAAAACAGAATGTTTATTTGAAGGTTTAGAGTTTGGCACATACAAATTTACTTGGAACGGCAGGTACATACCGCATATAGGAAGGTATAGTGGACTCATATGGCATAACTTTGGGGTTTAAGGAGTTTGGATGCACAAGCAGTATTCCCTCTTAGTGCAGGTGAATGCTAGCAAAAGACTGGGAAGCGACCAACTGAGAGAGCGACAACAGTCGTAAACATGCATTAAAATTAATTTACACCGGATACAAGCATGAATAGGATATAATCCACCATGAACATAAATATCATGAAGGCTATGTTGATTTGTTTCAACTACATGCATAAACATGTGCCAAGTCAAGTCACTCAATTCATTTAAAGGAGGATACCATCCCATCATACCACATCATAATCATTCTAATAGCATGTTGGCACGCAAGGTAAACCATTATAACTCATAGCTAATCAAGCATGGCACAAGCAACTATAATCTCTAAATGTCATTGCAAATATGTTTACTTCATAATAGCTGAATCAGGAACGATGAATCATCATATTTACAAAAACAAGAGAGGTCGAGTTCATACCAGCTTTTCTCATCCCAATAAGTCCATCATATATCATCATTATTGCCTTTCACTTGCACGACCGAACGATGTGTATAATAATAGTGCACATGCATTGGACTAAGCTGGAATCTGCAAGCATTCAACTCAAGAGAGAAGACAAGTAATATGGGCTCTAAGTAAAATGAACGATCATGCATATGAGAGCCACTAAGCATTTTCAATATGGTCTTCTCGACCCCCAAAGGAAAGAAAAGAAAAATAAAAACTATTTACACGGGAAAGCTCCCAACAAGTAAAAAGAAGAACGGGAAATGTTTTTGGGTTTTCTTTTTAATTCTACTACAAGCGTGGAAAGTAGACTAACTAATTTTTTTGTTTTTTCTTAAGGTTTATCAAACACACAAGAAGAAAGCTAGAAAAAGAAATTTAAACTAACATGGATATTATGGTGAAAGAGTATGAGCACCGACATCTAGCAATGAGTGTGTGTGAACATGAATGTAATGTCGATGAGAAATACGTACTCCCCCAAGCTTAGGCTTTTGGCCTAAGTTAGTCTATTGCCGTGGATAGCTCATGGCGGATACCCGTAGGTGTAGTCAATCATCTTGTGATGAAGAATAGTTGGGATCATAATGTGAAGAAGAGGACTCGACCGGCAACCGCCTCAGATCCCAAGAATAAATGACATTCATGGAGGCTCATCTTGTGGCTCCGTTCCGGTTGGTGCAGGATTCCGATAGGCTTGAATAGCCATACGGAACAATGTAAGGACCTGTAGACAAGTTAAACAAAGAGGGAGCAGGCGAAGTAATACTCTCAGGGTGATGTTTATCAAAGTACAATTTATATTTAAGTTCCCCTTCGCGACTCTTAACGAGAAAATCATGCACTAGCACACTCTTATAATCTAAATAAACACGGGGCAACGTTGTTTCTTCTTTCTCCTCATGCCTAATAGGTATCTCAAAATATTCAGCTAGGCGTGAAGCATAAATGCCCCCAAAGATGGGGCCCTTAGTGCAGTTCAGACTTAACCGTCTAGCAACAATTCCACCCATACTAACAGAGTTATTGCGGTATAAACCATGGAACAAAATAATAATATCAGGAATGCTAAGGTTCCCACAGTTCCCACGACCAATCAAGCAACGACTAGCAAATAAGGCAAAGTAGCGCAAAACAGGAAAATGTATGCTAGTAATTCTTGCATCAGAAACCTTCCTGGTTTCTCCCACAGTGATAGTGTTAATAAAAGCTTCAACTTCATTACGGTGTGGTTCATCTAAGGTGCCCTCAAAGGGTATTTTGCAAACCTCGCAAAATTCAGCCAATGTCATCTCCTTAACAACGTCATATAAATGGAACTCTACTGTTGGAGGTGATTTCTTAGGGAAAAAGTAGAAGTTCTGCACAAAAGTATTTGTGAGTAAGAGATACTGATGACGTTGGTCGCGGAGGAAGTTGGTGAGGCCGGCGTTCTCAATCAATAGATAGAAATCCTCATAAATCCCGGATCTCCTCAAGAAGTCATTGGAAGGCCATTCACACGGCCGGACCTCCGCGGTGCGAGGCAAATTAAATTTGGGCTTCTGCTCTTCTTCCTTTTGTTTTTCCCTCGAGCTTCGGCTCGACGAGCCCCTCAAAAGTCTCTTCATTATTTCTGAAATAATCTGATATTTTAAGTAACTTCAAAAAAAAGTGAACCAACTTCAATAAAACTGATAGCAACTACTCATACAAGTGCCTAGAGCATATATCAAGCATTAGAACTACTTGGAACCATATAAATTTGACATGCAAGCTCAAGAACATGGTCACCTATGCAGCACAAATTTGCAATGAATAAAGCACTAGAAAAAAAAACTAATTGGACCAACGGAGGAGTCACATACCAAGGAACAATCTCCCAAGCAGTTTTGCAAGAGGTGCTTTGAGCAAGGAGATCGAAAATCACAGAAAAGCGGCCGAACACGAGCTTGAGTTGGTTTTTCGGGTTTGTGTGAGACAGAGGAAGAAGATGGGTGCAGGGATAAGTGGAGGAGGGCCACCATGGGCCCACGAGGCAGGGCGCGCGCTTAGGGGGTAGGGCGCGCCCACCACCCTCGTGGCTGTGGCAGCTCCCCATGTAATTTTTGCACTAAAATCCTCAAATATTCTCAAAAAATCATATTAAATTGGCATGGCATTCTGAGGACTTCTATTTTCGGGATATTTTTATATTGCACGGATAAATCAGGAAACAGACAGAAAAATACTAGTTTTACTTTATTTCAACTAAATAACAGAAAGTATAAATGGGGTACAGAAGGTTGTGCTTCTAGTTTCATCCATCTCATGCTCATCAAAACGAATCCACTAACAAGGTTGATCAAGTCTTGTTAACAAACTCATTCCGATTGACATTAAACTGGAGAAATTTCGAATAACACTATGTTACCTCAACAGGGATATGGACATCCCCAATAATAAGTATATCATATTTCTTCTTGACAGTAGGGAGAGAAAATTCAAAACCTCCAAATATAATCGATGGAATTTTTCCAATAGAGTTGATACTATGAACTTGAGGTTGTTTCCTCGGAAAGTGTACCATATGCTCATTACCATTAACATGAAAAGTGGCATTGCCTTTGTTGCAATCAATAACAGCCCATGCAGTGCTAAGGAAAGGTCTTTCAAGAATAATAGACATACTATCATCCTCGGGAATATCAAGAATAACAAAGTCCGTTAAAATAGTAATGTTTGCAACCACAACAGGCACATCCTCACAAATACCGACAGGTATAGCAGTTGATTTATCAGCCATTTGCAAAGATATTTCAGTAGGTGTCAACTTATTCAAGTCAAGTCTACGATATAAAGAAAGAGGCATAACACTAACACCGGCTCCAAGATCACATAAAGCAGTTTTAACATAATTTCTTTTAATGGAGCATGGTATAGTAGGTACTCCTGGATCTCCAAGTTTCTTTGATATTCCACCCTTAAAAGTATAATTAGCAAGCATGGTGGAAATTTCAGCTTCCGGTATCTTTCTTTTATTTGTAACAATATCTTTCATATACTTAGCATAAGGATTTGTTTTGAGCACATCAGTTAATCACATACGCAAAAAGATGGGTCTAATCATTTCAGCAAAGCGCTCAAAATCCTCATCATCCTTTTTCTTGGATGGCTTTGGAGGAAAAGGCATGGGTTTCTGAACCCATGGTTCTCTTTCTTTACCATGTTTCCTAGCAACGAAGTCTCTTTTATCATAATGTTGATTCTTTGATTGTGGGTTATCAAGATCAACAGCAGGTTCAACTTCTACTTCATTATTCTTACTAGGTTGAGCATCATCATGAACATCATCATTAACATTTTCACTAGGTTCATGTTCATTACAGATTGTGTTTCAAAGATCGGACATAGAGATATCATTTGGATTCTCGTGGTTCAGCAATAGGTTCACTAGAAGTTTGCAACGCCCTATCATTTTTCTTTTTCTTCCTTTTAGAAGAACTAGGCATATCAATATTATTTCTCCGAGAATCTTGCTCGATTCTCTTAGGGTGTCCTTCAGATACAAAGGTTCTGAGTCATTCTACTGTTCTAATAGCCACTCTAACAGATAATCATTTTGCTTACTATTCATTTCATCAAGCACTTCTTTCTGAGCTTTAAGTACTTGTTCTACTTGAGTGGTAACCATAGAAGCATGTTTGCTAACAAGTTTAAGTTCACCTCTAATATCAGCCATATAATCACTCAAGTGTTTAATCATAAAGGTATTTTGTTTTAATTGTCTACCAAAATAAGCATTAAAGTCATCTTGCTTAAACATAAAGTCATCAAACTCATTCAAGCACTGACTAGCAATTTTAGTAGGAGGGACTTCAGCTTTATCATATCTATAGAGAGAATTTACCTTTACCACCTGTGTCAGGATATCGGGATCAGGAGGTTCTTCATGAATAAAGAATTGAGATCATATACTTCTTCAACAAAGGTAAATTAAGACCATGTATTTCTTCAATAGGAGGTAAATTTTAACATCTTCAGCTTTAATACCTTTTTCTTTCATAGATTTCTTTGCCTCTTGCATATCTTCAGGACTGAGAAATAGAACACCTCTGTTCTTCGGAGTTGGTTTAGGAATAGGCTCAGTAATGGGCTCTGGAGCTGGCTCGGGAGGTGCCCAATTATTTTCATTTGCCAACATATTATTCAATAGAATTTCAGCGTCATCCGGTGTTCTTTCCCTGAAAAGAGAACCAGCACAACTATCCAGGTAATCTCTAGAAGCATCAGTTAGTCCATTATAAAAGATATCAAATATTTCAGGTTTCTTAAGAGGATGATCAAGCAAAGCATTAAGTAATTTGAGAAGCCTCCCCCAAGCTTGTGGGAGACTCTCTTCTTCAATTTGCACAAAGTTGTATATTTCCCTCAAAGCAGCTTGTTTCTTATGAGCAGGGAAATATTTAGCAGAAAAGTAATAAATCATATCATGGGGACTTTGCACACAACCAGGATCAAGAGAATTAAACCATATCTTAGCATCACCCTTTAATGAGAACGGAAATATTTTGAGTAAATAAAGGTAGCGCGATCTCTCATTATTAGTAAACAGGGCAGCTATATCATTTAACTTAGTAAGATGTGCCACAACAGTTTCAGATTCATAGCCATAAAAAGGATCAGATTCAACCAGAGTAATTATATCAGGATCAATAGAAATATCATAATAATCCTTATCAGGAACACAGATAGGTGAAGTAGCAAAAGCAGGGCCGGGTCTCATCCTATCTCTAAGAGATTCTTTACTCCATTTAACTAGCAGCCTCTTAAGCTCATATCTATCCTGACAAGAAAAATAGATGCGAAAGATTCAAGATCAAAAGGTAACCCTCGTGAATAGCAGGCATATTTTCATCATCACTTTCATCATTGTATTCAGTTTCGATAATTTCTCTTTCTCAGACCTAGAAATTTGGTCATCTAGAAATTCACCAAGGGGCACAGTAGTATCAAGCATAGAAGTAGTTTCATCATAAGTATCATGCATAGCAGAAGTGGCATCATCAATAACATGCGACATATCGGAACGAATAGCAGAAGCAGGTTTAGGTGTCGCTAGCTTACTTATAACAGAAGGTGAATCAAGTGCAGAGCTAGATGGCAGTTCCTTACCTCCCCTCGTAGTTGAGGGCAAAATATGTTGGAAATATGCCCTAGAGGCAATAATAAAAGGATTATTATTATATTTCCTTGTTCGTGATAATTGTCTTTTATTCATGCTATAATTGTATTATCCGGAAATCGTAATACACGTGTGAATAGATAGACCACAACATAATAGTGAGCCTCTAGTTGACTAGCTCGGTGATCAATAGATAGTCATGGTTTCCTGACTATGGACATTGGATGTCATTGATAACGGGATCACATCATTAGGAGAATGATGTGATGGACAAAGACCCAATCCTAAGCATAGCACAAGATCGTGTAGTTCGTTTTGCTAGAGCTTTTCCAATGTCAAGTATCTCTTCCTTAGACCATGAGATCGTAACTCCGGATACCGAGGGAGTGCTTTGGGTGTACCAAACGTCTGGGTGACTATAAAGGTGCACTACGGTATCTCCGAAAGTGTCTGCTGGGTTGACACGGATCGAGATCGATTTGTCACTCCGACACGGAGAGGTATCACTGGGCTCACTCGGTAGTGCATCATCATCATGAGCTCAAAGTGACCAAGTGTCCGTCACGGATCATGCATTACGGTACGAGTAAAGTGACTTGCCGGTAACGAGATTGAACGAGGTATTGGGATACCGACGATCGAATCTCGGGCAAGTAACATACCGTCTGACAAAGGGAATTGTATACGGGGTTGCTTGAATCCTCGACATCGTGGTTCATCCGATGAGATCATCGAGGAGCATGTGGGAGCCAACATGGGTATCCAGATCCCGCTGTTGGTTATTGACCGGAGAGCCGTCTCGGTCATGTCTACGTGTCTCCCGAACCCGTAGGGTCTACACACTTAAGGTTCGGTGATGCTAGGGTTGTATGAATATGAGTATGCAGCAAACCGAATGTTGTTCGGAGTCCCGGATGAGATCCCGGACATCACGAGGAGTTCCGGAATGGTCCGGAGGTAAAGAATTATATATAGGAAGTGCTATTTCGGCCATCGGGAGAATTTCGGGGGTTACCGGTATTGTACCAGGTCCATCGGGTGGGGCCACCTATCCCGGAGGTCCCCGTGGGCTGAAGTGGAGGAACCAGCCTGGTGGGCTGGTGCGCCCCACTTTGGCCCCCCGCGCCTAGGGTTGAAACCCTAGGGTGGGGGCCCCACTTGCCTTGGGGGCAAGCCTCCCCTGGCCGTCGCCCCCCCCATCTAGATGGGTTCTAGAGGGCCGCCCCCTGGGGCCTATATAAAGGGGTGAGGAGGCAGCCGCACCTGCATCTTGGCGCCTCTCCCTCGCTACACCTCTCCTCTCGCAGGCTCGGCGAAGCCTGCTGCAGTGACTACTACATCCACCACCACGCCGTCGTGCTCTCGATCTTCATCAACCTCTCCTTCCCCTTGCTGGATCAAGATGGAGGAGACGCCACGCTGACCGTCACGTGTGTTGAACGCGGAGGTGCCGTCCGCTCGCGCTAGGATCTCCGGTGATTTGGATCACGACGAGAACGACTCCTCAACCCCGCTCTCTTGAACGCTTCCGCACGCGATCTACAAGTGGTATGTAGATGCATCTCTCACTCGTTGCTAGATGAACTCATATATAGATCTTGGTGAACGTAAGAATTTTTTTATTTTATGCAACGTTCCCCAACAGTGGCATCATGAGCTAGGTCTATGCGTAGTTCTCTATTGCACGAGTAGAACACAAATCAGTTGTGGGCGTAGATGTTGTCAACTTTCTTGCCGCTACTAGTCTTATATTGCTTCAACGGTTTTGTGGGATGAAGCAGCCCGGACCGACCTTACACGTACACTTACGTGAGACAGGTTCCACCGACTGACATGCACTAGTTGCATAAGGTGGCTAGCGGGTGTCTGTCTCTCCCACTTTAGTTGGAGCGGATTCGACGAAAAGGGTCCTTATGAAGGGTAAATAGAAGTTGACAAATCACGCCAGGTTATTTGTAGGTAAGAAAACGTTCTTGCTAGAACCCAATTGCAGCCACGTAAAAGATGCAACAAACAATTAGAGGACGTCTAACTTGTTTTTGCAGCGATTGTCATGTGATGTGATATGGCCAGAAGTTGTGATGAATGATGAATGATATATTGTGATGTATGAGATCATGTTCTTGTAATAGGAATCACAACTTGCGTGTCGATGAGTATGACAACCGGCAGGAGCCATAGGAGTTGTCTTAATTATTGTATGACCTGCGCTTCATTGATTCAACACCATGTAAATTACTTTACTTTATTGCTAAACATGTTAGCCATAGTAGTAGAAGTAATAGTTGGCGAGCAACTTCATGGAGACACGATGATGGAGATCATGGTGTCATGCCGGTGACAAGATGATCATGGAGCCCCGAAGATGAAGATCAAAGGAGCTATATGATATTGGCCATATCATGTCACTACTTTATATAATTGCATGTGATGTTTATTATGTTTTATGCATCTTGTTTACTTAGAACGGCGGTAGTAAATAAGATGATCCCTTATAATAATTTCAAGAAAGTGTTCCCCTAACTGTGCACCGTTGCTAAAGTTCGTCGCTTCAAGCACCACGTGATGATCGGTGTGATAGATCCTTACGCTCACATACAACGGTGTAAGACAGTTTTACACATGCAAAACACTTAGGGTTAACTTGACGAGCCTAGCATGTACAGACATGGCCTCGGAACACAAGAGACCGAAAGGTCGAACATGAGTCGATGGAAGATACGATCAACATGGAGATGTTCACCGACGATGACTAGTCCGTCTCACGTGATGATCGGACACGGCCTAGTCGACTCGGATCATGTAACACTTAGATGACTAGAGGGATGTCAAATCTGAGTGGGAGTTCATTAAACAATTTGATTAGATGAACTTAATTATCATGAACATTAGTCTAAAGTCTTTGCAAAATGTCTTGTAGATCAAATGGCCAACGCCATGTCACCATGAACTTCAACGCTCCTAGAGAAAACCAAGCTGAAAGATGATGGCAGCAACTATTCGGATCGGGTCCGAACCCGAGGATCATCCTCATAGCAGCCAAGAAACAATATGTCCTAGAAGCACCGCTAGGTGAAGCACCCATCCTGCAGAACCAAGACATTATGAATGCTTGGCAGTCTCGTCTTGATGATTACTCCCTCGTTCAGTGCGGCATGCTTTACAAAGATAGAACCGGGCTCCAAAAGCGTTTTGAGCAACACGGAGCATATGAGATGTTCGAGGAGCTGAAAATGGTTTTCCAAGCTCATGCCCGGTCGAGAGATATGAAGTCTCCGACAAGTTCTATAGTTGTAAGATGGAGGAAAATAGTTCATCGGTGAGCACATACTCAAAATGTCAGGTTGCACAACCACTTTTATCACACTGGACATTAACCTCCTTGACGAGGCGGTCATTGACAGAATCCTTCATCGCTCCCACCAAGCTACAAGAGCTTTGTGATGAACTACAATATGCAGCGGATGGTGAAGACCATTCCTGAAGTATTCTCAATGTCAAGTCAGCAGAGGTTGAAATCAAGAAAGAACATCAAGTGTTGATGGTTAATAAAACCACTAAGTTCAAGAAGGGCAAGGGTAAGAAGAACTTCAAGAAGGACGGCAAGGATGTTGCCGCCGCCTGCAAGCCGCTTGCCGGAAGAAGTCAAAGAATGGACCCAAGCCCGAGACAGAGTGCTTTTATTGCAAAGGAAGGGCCATCTTTGAAACGGAACTGCCCCAAATACTTAGCGGACAAGAAGGCCGCAACACTAAAGGTATATTTGATATACATGTAATTGATGTGTACCTTACCATTACTGTAGTAACTCCCGGTATTTGATACCGTGCCGTTGCTCATATTTGTAACTCACAAGAGGAGCTGCGGAATAAACAGAGACTGGCGAAGGACGAGGTGACGATCTTGCGTCGGGAATGGTTCCAAGGTCGATGTGATCGCCGGCACGCTACCTCTACATTTACCTACGGGATTAATTTTAAACCTCAATAATTGTTATTTAGTGCCAAGTTTGAGCATGAACATTGTATCAGGATCTCGTTTAATGCGAGATGGCTACTCATTTAAATCCGAGAATAATGTATGTTCTATTTATATGAGAGATATGTTTTATGGTCATGCTCCGATGGTAAATGGTTTATTCTTAATGAATCTCGAACGTAATATTACACATATTCATAGTGTGAATACCAAAA
This sequence comes from Aegilops longissima, assembly GCA_021605205.1. Taxonomy (NCBI): domain Eukaryota; kingdom Viridiplantae; phylum Streptophyta; class Magnoliopsida; order Poales; family Poaceae; genus Aegilops; species Aegilops longissima. The sequence continues at coordinate 391,208,038 of CM038678.1, read as the reverse complement.
GATGTAAAGTTGATAACGATAGTCCCACATACTTGTGGCACTGCCGCCTTGGTCACATTGGTGTCAAGCGCATGAAGAAGCTCCATTCCGACGGACTTTTAGAGTCTCTCGATTATGAATCATTTGACACATGCGAACCATGCCTCATGGGCAAAATGACCAAGACTCCGTTCTCCGGAACAATGGAGCGAGCAACCAACTTATTGGAAATCATACATACTGATGTGTGCGGTCCAATGAGCATTGAGGCTCGCGGAGGATATCGTTATGTTCTCACTCTCACTGATGACTTGAGTAGATATCACTAGTAGAAAAAGGGGCTATCGTTGAGGCCTGTTTTGCCCATTAGTCCCGGTTCAATCCAGAACCGGGACTAATGTGAGCATTTATCCCGGTTCGTGAGCCTGGGGGCGGCCGGGCCACGTGGGCCATTGGTCCCGTTCGTCCGGACCTTTTGGTCCCGGTTGGTGGGACGAACCGGACCAATGGTCCTGGCTCTGGCCCACCACTATTGGTCCCGGTTGGTGGCATGAACGGGACCAAAGGCTTCCCTTTAGTCCCGGCTCATGCCACCAACCGACTAATGGTGCTGCCTATATATAGCCCCTCGCTCATGAAAGCAGAGCACTCCAAAGCTCGCTTTTCTCTTGCCGGGCGAGGGGCTTTGTGGTGCTCTAACTCACCTCCTATGCACACAAGGTGTTCATGGAATGCCCGAGCCACACTACTTAAGCTTTCTCCTCTCAAGCTCGACCTCCAACCTCCATTTTCCTCAATATTTGTCTAGGTTTAGCGGTCCGTCACGCCCGTCCCGTCTTCACCGCCGTCGATCACCCGCGATCTCATCGCCAAGACCACCGTGGTGAGCCTCTTGTTCTTATCTTCTTTACGAAAGGAAAAATATTCTTACTTGTACTATTTTCTTACTTTTATTATTGCATCTTATATAGTGCGATGGTTTTGGTATCCGCCCGTCGGCCCTCGTCCTGCCTATGATTCGATGTGGTATATATTATCTTTTCATAACTATTGGTTCATTTATTGTTTATGAAAATTAAGCCGACCAACGTGACATAGATTTTATTTATCTAGGAGGTTGTTGAACCGAAATTCCAACCGACCCTATTGTCGAGAGGTTAAATTTAGTTGAAGAAGAAAACAATTTCTTGAAGGAAAAAATAAAAAACTTGAGGAGGAGAAGATGATATTGGAGTTGCATGTTGCGGATGTCGCCGATGATCACAAGATCAAGATGGATGCAATGCGCTTGAAGATGAGAAAGATTAGAAAATATGCCATTCATACCGAGGCTTGGTATCATTATGCCGTTGGATCAGTTGTTACCTTGGTTGCGATTATGATCGATTTGTTTTCACATTGAAATGGTTTACATAGTTTCAATGTATGGTTTAATTAATTTAGATGCTCTGCAGAGCTTTATGTTGTTAGATGAGAACTATGTATGTACTTTGGTTTTATGTGATGATGAACTTCTATTAATTTGGTCATTTAATTATCTATTCATGATGTTCTCAAATGATTTTTGACACACTTAATTATATATAATGCACGCAGATGAACCGGCAATGGATGTACGGTGACGTACACACCTCCGAGTACATTAAGGGCGTGCATGCTTTTCTCGAAGTGGCTGAGGCAAACAAGCAGAATGGTTTTATGTGTTGTCCATGCCCTATATGTGGAATACGAAGTCTTACTCGACCGGAAAATCCTTCACACCCACCGCTTTACAAGGGTTTCATGCCACACTATAATGTTTGGACGAGGCACGGAAAAATAGGGGTTATGATGGAAGACGGCGAGGAAGAAGAGTACGATGACAACTATGTGCCCCTGAATACGGTGATGCTATTGAACATCAAGTTGCACTGACGATGTGCACGATGGTGCTGCAATCAAGCGAAGCTGCTGAAGATCAAGATGAACGAGACGATGTGCCCCATGATGATGATCTCCGCCGGTCATTGTCGATGCAAGGACACAATGCGAAGTCAAAAGGAGAAGCTGAAGTTCGATCGCATGTTAGAGGATCACAAAAAGGGTTGTACCCCAATTGCGAAGATGGCAACACAAAGCTCGGTGCACTGCACTCGAATTGCTGCGTGGGAAGGCGAGAGAATGCTCTGCCGATAAAGGATTTGAGAAGCTACTGAAAATAAAGCAAAAACCAAAAGAAAATAAATAATGCAGAAAACAAAACAAAAAAACTTGAAAAAAATAAAAATAGCAACAATAAGTATTTTGTTGTAAGTAGAAACAAAATAAAATAAATAAAGCAACAAAGAAAACAAAAAAGTGTTTTCAAATTTTAAAACTAATGGCACTAATAGAAAGTTCATATTTTTCTAAAACTAAAAGCAAAAGGAAATAAAATATAAAGCAAAAAAACTGCCACCTACTAGGCCCCCACGGCCTGAATACGACTAGAAACCCTACATGGGCCAGATTCAGGCCCGCAGAGGCCCAATAGGCCTGAGCAAGAGCATGATTAGGCCCGAAAGCCTGCATTTGAGAGGAGCTCGAAGGGGCGCACACCAGCGCTTATAAACCAGGTCAGGCGCCCTTCAACTAGCGAGGTGGACTAAACATTTGGGTTCGGGCAGCACAGGCCTTTGGTCCCGTTGGTGGCACCAACCGACTAAAAGGTTTAGTCCCGGTTGGTGCCACGACCGGACTAATGCACTTTTTAGTCCCGTTGGTGCAACCAACCGGGACCAAAGGTCGCCGCTTCCCGCCTTTTTGGGCTGCTGAAATTTGTTTGGTCCCGTTGGTGGCACCAACCGACTAAAGGGGCATTAGTCCCGTTCGAGGCACCAACCGGGACCAATGCCCTTGCTATATAACCAGGACTTGTGAAAATTTCACATCTCCTCGCCATTCCCCGACGACGCTTGAGCTCATCGACGCCGCCAGTTGCCCAGATCGACGCCGTCCATTGCCCGCCGCCGCCCGCCGTCCACGCGCCGCCCAGCGCCGTCCATGCGCCCGTCGCCGCCCTGCCGGTCGTCGCCCTGCCCGTCGCCGCGCTTGCCTCTTAACGCCGCCGCCGCGCCGACGCTGTTGCCGTCGTTATCGCCCGCGCCGCCGCCGCCCACGCCGCCCTGCCCGCCCGAGCCCGTCGTCGCCCGCCCCGAGCCCGCCGTCCTCCTCGCCGCCCTTGCCTCGCCCGACCCGTCGTCGCCCCCTGCCCTTGCCAAGCCCGTCGTCGCCGTCGCCGCCGCCCTGCCGCCGCGCCGTCTCCCTCGCCAAGCCGCCCAGTTGTGAGCCGCCGCCGTCGAGCCGCCCCCGTTTTTTTTTTTTTTGTTTATTTTTTTGTTCATATGTGATGTATATGTGTATGTGGCTATAATGTATATGTTTTTTATTTTTATTAGTTTAGTTTTTTGTTCATTTATAGAAAGTTACAATTTTAATTAGGTTAGTGCATTTTAATTAGGTTAGTGTAGAGGAAAAAGTAAAATAAGGAAAAGGAAGAAAAGAGGAAGAGGAAGAAGGAAGAAGGAAGAAGAAGAAGAAAAAGAATGAGAGGAAAAAGAAGAAAAAGAAGAGGAGAAGAAGAAAGGAATAGAGGAGAAGAAGAAAAAATAGAATTTTTTCTATTTTTTCTTCTTCTCCTCTATTCTTTTCTTCTTCTCCTCCTTTTTTTTCTTCTTTTTTTCTTCTTCTTCTTCCTTCTTCCTTCTTCCTCTTTTCTTCCTTTTCCTTATTTTCCTTTCTCGAGGGATAAGAAGAAAAAGAAGAGGAGAAGAAGAAAGAAAGGAATAGAGGAGAAAGAAGAAACAACTTTGGAGAGCTTCATACCATCATGCACCTGTTACTTTCGCCTAATGATGAAGACATGGTTTTGTTGAATCCTTTGACACTAGGCAACCTCCCGACCCCTCGGTGATCTTCGACCCCTTGACCCTCGACCGCTCGGCGATCCACGACCCTCTACCCTACTTGTGGGACATAGATGTACTGTTCAACGCCGACCCTCCCGATAGCTTCAACACGTGGGGGGTCGATATTACGTACCCCCTCCTAGCTTGAAGCGTTCTCGAGGCCACCCCCTAACCCTTGAAGCGTTGTCGAGGCCACCCCAAACCCTAGAGAAGCAGCGTCGAGGCCACTAATATGATTCCTTATTGTGATTAGCTAGCTAGTTCTCGTTGGCACTAATATATCCATATCTGTCATGTTTGAATAATAATTGCCATGTTGTAAATATTTGTAGAAACTATGGACACCCCCCGAGACGAAGCACAAGAAGCGTTGTTGAGGGACATAATCGCACACGGAAGTGATGCCATCTCCTCGATGATGTTTCTCAACGTCGATAACGATGGTCTGGAAGGAGAGGGTGAAGAAGCAGCTGGCTATGATTTACATGGCTCCGATGACCCAATGCCGGTGCAAGAAGTAGACCGTGAGGACGGCTTCGGTGATCACCAAACCGAGTCCGGCCAGGTATATATATTAGTTAAGCTGTCTTGACTAGCTCTCGCCTTTGTTTTGGTATATATATATATGTACACATATTAATTAACTCTCGTCTTTGTTCTTTTTCTAGCCCTCCGGATCGAGCACAACTTCGTAAAGAGACGAGGCCGAAGAAAAGTTGAGCTCGGATGAAAAGTTTGAGATCATACAAATCATGTGACGGCCAACCGATTGAACCCTACCGGACAAAGAAGGCATTTGTTGCTCGGTCACGGGGGTTCTCGTTAGGGACAAGATCCCGATCAGCATCCACCAATGGTATAAGCCTAAGAACGAAGACCACGAGGTGTCTTATGTCAATGATATGCGAGAAAAATGATCTTTGGACCGAGCTGAAGTCAAATTTTACCCTACCGCCAGAGGATGATCCGGAGAAGCCATAATAGAGCCATTAATCAAGTCTTTTGCTCTTAAGAAGATGGCGAAACAATTCAGGAATTGGAAGAAAGACCTCAATACGTATGTCGAAAAAATGAGACACCAGAATTCACGGGCAAATATGAGAAGATCGAGATGTCCGCCCGCATTTGTAGCCTACAAGACATCGGAAAAGAGTAAAAAGATGTCAGCGACAAACAAGAGAAATGCTGCGAAGAAGAAGCTTCATCATCGCACGGGTCGTGGCTACCTCATAGCCCGCCTAAGTGGTCCAAGGCTGAGAATGATCTGCTTGATAAAGGATCGAACCGAGACAATGAACTGGCCAGACCGTTGCGGACTTGGTTCTTCGGGCGGCGGATCCTTGGACCCTATAACGGGAAGTGCATTTGGGCGGACGAACAATTGGACATACCACCAAGAGGCTTAAGCATTATATCGAAGCAGCGTAGCAAGGGAAGTTCGTTCGAGACGGGGAGAAGGACGAGCTCACAATGGCCCTCGGGAATCTGAGCACCACGGACGGACACGAGGCACGCCAGCTCCCTTCGTGGAAGGCTGGATTTCGGACGCAGGGGTTTACAAAACCCATGAGAGGAGGAAGAAACCGAGCAGAGCCTAATGCAAAGCGCTGCACGAAAGGGTAATGGGGCTAGAGGAACGAGAAGAGGAACGAGAAGCAGCCGATCACAACAAACGACCGCGAAGCTTCCCCGGCTACCCGCCATCTCGGCGGAGAAGCAGCGTGGCTTCCACCGAGCTGCTTCACCAGAGCAACATGCCTTGACGGCTCCTGCCAGCTATCCGTGGATGCTATCACGGATGCTGAAAGTTGCCACCTTATGGCGCAATGGAGCAATTTAAAGGTCAAGGCGGCTGTTGGCTCTGTTTATCCCACTAAACCCGACTCAACTTTTCACCGCCGCCGATTCCGAAGGATATGCTAAGGTGATGGTCGATGAAATAACGGAGGGATTTGAGGAGCTCGGCTTGACCACCCTACCGGTGAAGGGAGTATCGGCTGGGTTCTGCTCAAGACTCCATGCCTATGGCGGAAGGATCTCATCAACCTTCCGAACCGGACGCCTCCGCCTCCTCCTCCTCCTCCGTGAGTCAGGGCACTCCGCCTCCTCCACCTCCTCCTCCTCCGTCAGGCGAGTCAGGCACTCCGCCTCCTCCACCGCCTCCTCCTCCGGCGAGTGACGATCAGGCACTCGGTCGGCTCCTTCTCCGGCGTGGCGGCACTCCGTCTCCTTCTCCGCTTTGCACCGGCGCGTCCGGCAGCCAGCCTCTTCCTTCTCCGCCTCGTCGGCAAGGGCGGAAGAGACCCGCCGCCGCTCCGGCTGCTCCGTGCGTCGTAGTCCTTCTCCTCCGCCTCGTAAGCAAGGAAAGAAGACATCCGCCTCCGTCTGCTCTCTGCCGGCGTCTAGCAGATCGCCAAAGGCGGAGGAGATATGATTCGGTCCTTCTCTCAAGACTCGGAGAAGTTACCGTCTGAGAGGAGCGAGGAGGAAAACGCGAAGATCGCGCAGATCGAAGTGGATGACTGGTTTCAAGGGTTGAAAGCAAAGAGACATCCACCTCCGGAGGAGAAGGTAGATCCGGTCAAAGCGAAGCGCACTCTGCTGCCCCGACAAAACCACCCAAGTCTCCGCCAAAGGCAACTATGAGCGCATTATTGGAAGGCATTTGCCGAGGCGGAGAGATCGGGAAGTACTGTCGCTGATCAAAGGATGAAAGAACGACGAGCTGGGAAACAAATTGCCCAGCTCGGCGAACAAGCGAAGAATCGTGCCCCCGCTCAAGGTGCTCTGCTAGCGACATCGTCGATCCGAGGATGGTGCCCGTTATGGCAATCCTCAAGATTACTTGCCCGACGATGTACAATTTGATTTCTTGGAGGTGCAGATACAAAGATACGAGTACGGAAGCCTCTCGTCAAAGATGAAAGCTCTCTAACAACGATGATGCGAAGATTGCATGATTGGTACATGAAAACCTGCAAAGAGTCTGGACGGGAGGATTACTTTGTATTTGAGAGTTAAAAGGAGCATGACCTCCTTGGAATTGAACTGTTGCCTATTCCATTTGAGGAGTTCTATCAGTTTTTCAATCAATTGGCCATCGACAAAGCAACGGTCACCTGCTATCGTCTGTAAGTAGTACTACTTCATCATTAAGTATCTCTATATAACTCAGCTCTTTCATTGCATGTATTTATAAATATCCTCACTATATTATGCAGATTGAAGATCGCAGAAATGAAGAAAAAACAAGTGGGTGATATTGGGTTCATTAACACATATCTCATCGATGCAAATGAGGTTAAATATCGTGCCAAGGAAACCGAGGCCAACTTGCTACGATCGTTGGAAATAAATGAACACAAAATACAATACTCTTTCCTTACAACTACACGTGAGTGTTACTGTCTTGTGGCATATTCGGTTTCCTTATTTAGTCTAGGTTATAGAAATGTAATATTGATGAGTTATGCATGCGCAAGCAGGTTCCACTATATTCTCCTAGAGATTAAGCTTGAGCAGGAGTAGTAACTGTCTTAGACTCAAGACGAAAAGATCCCAAGGAGTATGCGGAAATGACTGAATTGCTCGAGAAGTAAGTTAAATCGATCATTATCCACCATATCAGCAGCTTTGTTCATTTCGATATCAAGTAATTGTTTTCTTTGTATGGCAGGGCTTGGGAAAATTCACCAAAAAGCTCCGGACTACCAAGAAGCTGCAATTTAGACACCAAAGTAAGTACTATATAGTAGCATATTCCACGCATCTCCTAGTGATTCAAGCGCTAGTTTCATCAATACCATTTAGCATGTGCTTGCTATATATAATTATCAGTTTGATTGACCTCTGTTTCTTGTAAAGTGGTTGTGGCAGGAACAAGGGAATGATTTCTGTGGATACTACGCTTTGCGAGTCCATCCGCCACACGACCTGTGAGAGGGCTACTCCGACAAACAATTTGAAGTGCGTAAATAAAAATATTCACAATTTTATTTTATTACCATCATTTGTGTTGAGTTTCATATATATATATATATATATATATATATATATATATATATATATATATATATATATATATATATATATATATATATATTGACCCTTTCTTAAAATTAGATGTTTCGCAGCGGATGAACTCCTAGCACCAGATCGCATGCAGCAATTCAAGAGGAATTGGCGGCATTCTTTCTTGACCACGTGATCGCTGAAGACGGAGAATACTATGTGGACCACGCGTCCGTATTGTAAAAGATAACTATTGTATATATGTAGCGGTAGTGTCGGATAGATATACGAGAACTTGTTGTTCGACCAATCTCTCGGAGAAGGAGAGGTGGTCAATATCACTTCTCTCTGTATGCATATATATGTTCATGACGATCTTCTGCTTGCTTAATTACTAGCTAGCTAGCATGTCTAGTTAGTCCTCTCTATCGTATGTATAGTACGTGGCGTCGACCAAGCACGGACAAAAGAAAGGACACTTTTCTCTATTAATTAGCTAGCTATAGCACAATATATGAAACACCTAAATTAACCCCCAAAACCCCCAAACCCCCCTCTTTTGAAAAAAAAACAAAAACCAGAGCCAAAGAAACGCCGACGCTGATGCCTATTGGTCCCGGTTGGTGCCACCAACCGGGACCAAAGGCCCTCCCGCTGGGCTCGCGGACAGGCCACGTGGAGGCCATCTGTCCTGTTCGGATAGAACCGACTAAAGGGCGAGGGTATTAGTATCGATTCCTTTAGTCCCGGTTCATGAACCGGACTAAAGGCCCTTATGAACCGGGACTATAGGCCCTTTTTCTACTAGTGTATGGGTATGTCTACTTGATGAAACACAAGTCCGAGACCTTTGAAAAGTTCAAGGAATTTCAGAATGAGGTAGAGAATCAACGTGACCGAAAAATAAAGTTCTTCTGATCGGATCGTGGAGGAGAATATTTAAGTCACGAATTTGGTACACACTTAAGGAAATGTGGAATCGTTTCACAACTCACGCCGCTGGAACACCTCAACAGAACGGTGTGTCCGAACGTCGTAATCACACTCTATTGGATATGGTGCGATCTATGATGTCTCTTCTTGATTTACCGCTATCATTTTGGGGATACGCTCTAGAGACAGCTACATTCACTTTAAATAGGGCACCGCCTAAATCCGTTGAGACGGCACCGTATGAATTATGGTTTGGGAAGAAACCTAAGCTGTTGTTTCTAAAAGTTTGGGGATGCGATGCTTATGTCAAGAAACTTCAACCCTAAAAGCTCGAACCCAAGTCGGAAAATGCGTCTTCATAGGATACCCTAAGGAAACCATTGGGTATACCTTCTACCTTAGATCCGAAGGCAAGATCTTTGTTGCCAAGAACAGATCCTTTCTTGAAAAGAGTTTCTCTCGAAAGGAGTAAGTGGGAGGAAAGTAGAACTCGATGAAGTACTACCTCTTGAACTGAAAGTAGTGCAGCTCAGAAAATGTTCCTGTGATGCCTACACCGACTGGAGAGGAAATTAATGATGATGATCAAGGTACTTCGGATCAAGTTACTACTGAACTTCATAGGTCCACGAGGACACGTTCCACACCAGAGTGGACCCCTTTCTTAAAATTAGATGTTTCGCAGGGATGAACTCCTAGCACCAGATCGCATGCAGCAATTCAAGAGGAATTGGCGGCATTCTTTCTTGACCACGTGATCGCTGAAGACGGAGAATACTATGTGGACCACGCGTCCGTATTGTAAAAGATAACTATTGTATATATGTAGCCGTAGTGTCGGATAGATATACGAGAACTTGTTGTTCGACCAATCTCTCGGAGAAGGAGAGGTGGTCGATATCTCTTCTCTCTGTATGCATATATATGTTCATGACGATCTTACATTTGCTTAATTACTAGCTAGCTAGCATGTCTAGTTAGTCCTCTCTATACGTATGTATAGTACGTGGCGTCGACCAAGCACGGACAAAAGAAAGGACACTTTTCTCTATTAATTAGCTAGCTATAGCACAATATATGAAACACCTAAATTAACCCCCAAAACCCCCAAACCCCCCTCTTTTGAAAAAAAACAAAAACCAGAGCCAAAGAAACGCCGACGCGTGGATGCCTATTGGTCCCGTTGGTGCCACCAATCGGGACCAAAGGCCCTCCCGCTTTGGGCTCGGCCGGACAGCCACGTGGAGGCCATCTGTCCGGCTCGGATAGAACCGACTAAAGGGCGAGGGTATTAGTACCGACCCTTTAGTCCCGGTTCATGAACCGGGACTAAAGGCCCTTATGAACCGGGACTATAGGCCCTTTTTCTACTAGTGTATGGGTATGTCTACTTGATGAAACACAAGTCTGAGACCTTTGAAAAGTTCAAGGAATTTCAGAATGAGGTAGAGAATCAACGTGACCGAAAAATAAAGTTCTTACGATCAGATCGTGGAGGAGAATATTTAAGTCACGAATTTGGTACACACTTAAGGAAATGTGGAATCGTTTCACAACTCACGCCGCCTGGAACACCTCAGCGAACGGTGTGTCCGAACGTCGTGTCGCACTCTATTGGATATGGTGCGATCTATGATGTCTCTTCTTGATTTACCGCTATCATTTTGGGGATACGCTCTAGAGACAGCTACATTCACTTTAAATAGGGCACCGCCTAAATCCGTTGAGACGGCACCGTATGAATTATGGTTTGGGAAGAAACCTAAGCTGTTGTTTCTAAAAGTTTGGGGATGCGATGCTTATGTCAAGAAACTTCAACCCGAAAAGCTCGAACCCAAGTCGGAAAAATGCGTCTTCATAGGATACCCTAAGGAAACCATTGGGTATACCTTCTACCTTAGATCCGAAGGCAAGATCTTTGTTGCCAAGAACAGATCCTTTCTTGAAAAAGAGTTTCTCTCGAAAGGAGTAAGTGGGAGGAAAGTAGAACTCGATGAAGTACTACCTCTTGAACCGGAAAGTAGTGCAGCTCAGGAAAATGTTCCTGTGATGCCTACACCGACTGGAGAGGAAATTAATGATGATGATCAAGGTACTTCGGATCAAGTTACTACTGAACTTCATAGGTCCACGAGGACACGTTCCACACCAGAGTGGACCCCTTTCTTAAAATTAGATGTTTCGGCAGCGGGATGAACTCCTAGCACCAGATCGCATGCGAGCAATTCAAGAGGAATTGGCGGCATTCTTTCTTGACCACGTGATCGCTGAAGACGGAGAATACTATGTGGACCACGCGTCCGTATTGTAAAAGATAACTATTGTATATATGTAGCCGGTAGTGTCGGATAGATATACGAGAACTTGTTGTTCGACCAATCTCTCGGAGAAGGAGAGGTGGTCGATATCACTTCTCTCTGTATGCATATATATGTTCATGACGATCTTACATTTGCTTAATTACTAGCTAGCTAGCATGTCTAGTTAGTCCTCTATATCGTATGTATAGTACGTAGCGTCGACCAAGCACGGACAAAAGAAAGGACACTTTTCTCTATTAATTAGCTAGCTATAGCACAATATATGAAACACCTAAATTAACCCCCAAAACCCCCAAACCCCCCTCTTTTGAAAAAAACAAAACCAGAGCCAAAGAAACGCCGACGTGGATGCCTATTGGTCTCGGTTGGTGCCACCAACCGGGACCAAAGGCCCTCCCTTGGCTCACGGACAGGCCACATGGAGGGCCATCTGTCCCGGTTACGATAGAACCGGACTAAAGGGCGAGGTATTAGTACCGACCCTTTAGTCCCGGTTCATGAACCGGGACTAAAGGCCCTTATGAACCGGGACTATAGGCCCTTTTTCTACTAGTGTATGGGTATGTCTACTTGATGAAACACAAGTCCGAGACCTTTGAAAAGTTCAAGGAATTTCAGAATGAGGTAGAGAATCAACGTGACCAAAAATAAAGTTCTTACGATCGATCGTGGAGGAGAATATTTAAGTCACGAATTTGGTACACACTTAAGGAAATGTGGAATCGTTTCACAACTCACGCCGCTGGAACACCTCAACAGAACGGTGTGTCCGGACGTCGAATCGCACTCTATTGGATATGGTGCGATCTATGATGTCTCTTCTTGATTTACCGCTATCATTTTGGGGATACGCTCTAGAGACAGCTACATTCACTTTAAATAGGGCACCGTCTAAATCCGCTGAGACGGCACCGTATGAATTATGGTTTGGGAAGAAACCTAAGCTGTTGTTTCTAAAAGTTTGGGGATGCGATGCTTATGTCAAGAAACTTCAACCCGAAAAGCTCGAACCCAAGTCGGAAAATGCGCCTTCATAGGATACCCTAAGGAAACCATTGGGTATACCTTCTACCTTAGATCCAAGGCAAGATCTTTGTTGCCAAGAACAGATCCTTTCTTGAAAAGAGTTTCTCTCGAAAGGAGTAAGTGGGAGGAAAGTAGAACTCGATGAAGTACTACCTCTTGAACCGAAAGTAGTGCAGCTCAGAAAATGTTCTGTGATGCCTACACCGATCGGAGAGGAAATTAATGATGATGATCAAGGTACTTGGATCAAGTTACTACTGAACTTCAGAGGTCCACGAGGACACGCTCCACACCAGAGTGGTATGGCAACCCTGTCCTGGAAATCATGTTGTTAGACAACGGTGAACCTTCGAACTATGAAGAAGCGATGGCGGGCCGGATTCCAACAAATGGCTTGAAGCCATGCAATCCGAGATAGGATCCATGTATGAAAACAAAGTATGGACTTTGACAGACTTGCCGATGATCGGCGAGCGATAGAAAACAAATGAATCTTTAAGAAGAAGACGGACGCGGATGGTAATGTTACCATCTATAAAGCTCGACTTGTCGCTAAAGGTTATCGGCAAGTTCAAGGAATTGACTACGATGAGACTTTCTCTCCCGTAGCGAAGCTAAAGTCCGTCCGAATCATGTTAGCAATTTCCGCATACTATGATTATGAGATATGGCAAATGGACGTCAAAACGGCATTCCTTAATGGCTATCTTAAGGAAGAACTGTATATGATGCAGCCGGAAGGTTTTGTCGACCCTAAGAATGCTAACAAGGTATGCAAGCTCCAGCGATCCATTTATGGGCTGGTGCAAGCATCTCGGAGTTGGAACATTCGCTTTGATGAGATGACCAAAGCGTTTGGGTTTATGCAGACTTATGGAGAAGCCTCATTTACAAGAAAGTGAGTGGGAGCTCAGAGCATTTCTCATATTATATGTAGATGACATACTTTTGATGGGAAATGATATAGAACTCTTGGACAGCATTAAGGCCTACTTGAATAAAAGTTTTTCAATGAAGGACCTTGGAGAAGCTGCTTATATATTAGGCATCAAGATCTATAGAGATAGATCGAGACGCCTCATAGGTCTTTCACAAAGCACATACCTTGAAAAGATATTGAAGAAGTTCAAAATGGATCAGTCCAAGAAAGGGTTCTTGCTCAGACACAAGGTGTGAAATTGAGCTCGGCTCAATGTCCCACCACGGCGTAAGATATAGAAGAGATGAGTGCCATCCCTATGCATCAGCCATAGGTTCTATTATGTATGCCATGCTGTGTACCAGACTGATGTAAACCTTGCCGTAAGTTTGGTAGGAAGGTACCAAAGTAATCCCGCAAGGAACACCGACAGCGGTCAAGAATATCCTGAAGTACCGAAAAGGACTAAGGACATGTTTCGCTTTATGGAGGTGACGAAGAGCTCGTCAGAAGGGTTATGTCGACTCTAGCTTCGACACGATCTGGATGACTCTAAGTCACAAACCGGATACGTGTATATGTTGAATGGTGGAGCGATGGCTGGTGCAATGGCAAGCGCGAGCGTCGTGGCGGGATCTACATGTGAAGCGGAGTACATGGCAGCCTCGGAGGCAGCGATGAAGCAATATGGGTGAAGGAGTTCATCACCGACCTAGGAGTCATACCCAATGCGTCGGGGCCAATCAAACTCTTCTGTGACAACACCGAGCTATTGCACTTGCCAAGGAGCCCAGGTTTCACAAGAAGACCGAGCACATCAAGCGCCGCTTCAAATCCATTCGTGAAAATGTTCAAGATGGAGACATAGAAATTTGCAAAGTGCATACGGATCTGAATGTCGCAGATCCGTTGACTAAACCTCTTCCATGAAAGCAAAACATGTGATCAACACCGAACTCTATGGGTGTTCGATTCATCACAATGTAACTAGATTATTGAATCTAGTGCAAGTGGGAGACTGTTGGAAATATGCCCTAGAGGCAATAATAAAAGGATTATTATTATATTTCCTTGTTCGTGATAATTGCCTTTTATTCATGCTATAATTGTATTATCCGGAAATCATAATACACGTGTGAATAGATAGACCACAACATGTCCCTAGTGAGCCTCTAGTTGACTAGCTCGGTGATCAATAGATAGTCATGGTTTCCTGACTATGGACATTGGATGTCATTGATAACGGGATCACATCATTAGGAGAATGATGTGATGGACAAAGACCCAATCCTAAGCATAGCACAAGATCGTGTAGTTCGTCTTGCTAGAGATTTTCCAATGTCAAGTATCTCTTCCTTAGACCATGAGATCGTGTAACTCCCGGATACCGTAGGAGTGCTTTGGGTGTACCAAACGTCACAACGTAATCGGGTGACTATAAAGGTGCACTACGGTATCTCCGAAAGTGTCTGCATGGGTTGACACGGATCGAGATCGGATTTGTCACTCCGTACACGGAGAGGTATCACCGCCCACTCGGTAGTGCATCATCATCATGAGCTCAAAGTGACCAAGTGTCTGGTCACGGAATCATGCATTACGGTACGAGTAAAGTGACTTGCCGGTAACGAGATTGAACGAGGTATTGGGATACCGACGATCGAATCTCAGGCAAGTAACATACCGTCTGACAAAGGGAATTGTATACGGGGTTGCTTGAATCCTCGACATCGTGGTTCTTTCGATGAGATCATCGAGGAGCATGTGGGAGCCAACATGGGTATCCAGATCCCGCTGTTGGTTATTGACCAAGAGCCGCCTCGGTCATGTCTACGTGTCTCCGAACCCGTAGGGTCTACACACTTAAGGTTCGGTGACGCTTAGGGTTGTATGAATATGAGTATGCAGCAAACCGAATGTTGTTCGAGTCCGGATGAGATCCCCGACATCACGAGGAGTTCGGAATGGTCCGGAGGTAAAGAATTATATATAGGAAGTGCTATTTCGCCACCGGAGAATTTCGAGGGTTACTGGTATTGTACCGACCACCGGAAGGGTCCCGGGGTCCACCGGTGGGGCCAACTATCCCGAGGGCCCGTGGGCTGAAGTGGGAGGAACCAGCCTGGTGGGCTGGTGCGCCTCACTTGGGCCCCTGCGCCTAGGGTTGGAAACCCTAGGGTGGGGCGCCCACTTGCCTTGGGTGCAAGCCTCCCCTTGGCCGCCCCCCATCTAGATGGGTTCTAGAGGGCCGGCGCCCCACAGGGCCTATATAAAGGGGGTAGGGAGGCAGCCGCACCGCATCTTGGCGCCTCCTCTCCCTGCTACACTTCTCCCTCTCGCAGGCTCGGCGAAGCCTGCTGCAGTGACTCTGCATCCACCACCACGCCGTCGTCTGCTGGATCTTCATCAACCTCTCCTTCCCCCTTGCTGGATCAAGACGGAGGAGACGTTACGCTGACCGTACGTGTGTTGAACGCGGAGGTGCCGTCCGTTCGGCGCTAGGATCTCCGGTGATTTGGATCACGACGAGAACGACTCCCTCAACCCCGTTCTCTTGAACGCTTCCGCACGCGATCTACAAGTGGTATGTAGATGCATCTCTCACTCGTTGCTAGATGAACTCATAGATAGATCTTGGTGAACGTAAGAATTTTTTTATTTTATGCAACGTTCCCCAACAAAATAGTAGTTCGATCATCTTTCAAATTCTTCATAGTGTCCAGCAGATATAAATTCCAAGTGACTCAAAGAACAGAGCTATGCTCCCCGGCAACGGCGCCAGAAAAGGGTCTTGATAACCCACAAGTATAGGGGATCGCAACAGTTTTCGAGGGTAGAGTATTCAACCCAAATTTATTGATTCGACACAAGGGGAGCCAAAGAATATTCTCAAGTATTAGCAGCTGAGTTGTCAATTCAACCACACCTGGAAACTTAGTATCTGCAGCAAAGTGTTTAGTAGCAAAGTAATATGATAGTGGCGTAACGGTAACAAAAGTAAAGGCAGCAAAAGTAATGTTTTGGTATTTTGTAGTGATTGTAACAAAGAGTAACGGAAAAGTAAATAAGCGTAAACCAAGATATGGAAAGCTCAGAGGCACCGGATCGTGATGGATAATTATGCCGATGCGGTTCGTCATGTAACGGTCATAAAATAGGGTGACACGAACTAGCTCCAATTCATCAATATAATGTAGGCATGTATTCGAATATAGTCATACGTGCTTATGGAAAAGAACTTGCATGACATCTTTTGTCCTACCCTCCGTGGCAGCGGGTCCTATTGGAAACTAAGGGATATTAAGGCCTCCTTTTAATAGAGAACCGAACAAAGCATTAGCACATAGTGAATACATGAACTCCTCAAACTATGGTCATCACCGAGTGGTCCCGATTATTGTCACTTTGGGGTTGCGATCATAACACATAGTAGGTGACTATAGACTTGCAAGACAGGATCAAGAACACACATATATTCATGAAAACATAATAGGTTCAGATCTGAAATCATGGCACTCGGGCCCTCATGACAAGCATTAGGCATAGCAAAGTCATAGCAACATCAATCTCGTAACATAGTGGATACTAGGATCAAACCCTAACAAAACTAACTCGATTACATGATAAATCTCATCCAACCCATCACCGTCCAGCAAGCCTCGATGGAATTACTCACGCACGACGGTGAGCATCATGAAATTGGTGATGGAGGATGGTTGATGATGACGACGGCGAAATCCCCTCTCCGAGCCCCGAACGGACTCAGATCAGCCCTCCGAGAGATTAGGGCTTGGCGGCGGCTCCGTGTCGTAAAACGTGATGAAACTTTCTCTCTGATTTTTTCTCCCAAAGCAAATATATGGAGTTGGAGTTGGCGCCGGAGGGCCTCCAGGGGGCCCACGAGGTAGGGGGCGCGCCCAGGGGGGAGGGCGCGCCCCCACCCTCGTGGACGGGGTGTGGGCCCCCTGGTCTTCATCTTTGGCAAGGATTTTTTTTTATTTTTTATAAGACATCCCGTGGAGTTTCAGGTCATTCCGAGAACTTTTGTTTTCTGCACATAAAACAACACTATGGCAATTCTCTGAAAAAAGATCATCGGTCAAGTTAGTTCCATTCAAATCATACAAGTTAGAGTCCAAAACAAGGGCAACAGTGTTTGGAAAAGTAGATACGACAGAGACGTATCACCTATATACATGATCATACCTAGATATTCTCATAACTATGCTCAATTCTGTCAATTGCTCAATAGTAATTCGTTCACCCACCGTAAAATACTTATGCTCTTGAGAGAAGTCACTAGTGAAACCTATGGCCCCCGGGTCTATCTTCATCATATTAATCTCCCAACACTTGTTTATTATCTTTGCTTTTTTACTTTGCTTTTATTTTACTTTGCATCTTTATCACAAAAATACCAAAAATATTATCCTATCATATCTATCGATCTCACTCGTAAGTGACCGTGAAGGATTGACAACCCCTTATCGCGTTGGTTGCGAGGAGTTATTTGCTTTGTGTAGGTACGAGGGACTCGCGCGTAGCCTCCTACTGGATTGATACCTGGACACCAAGTTCAAATGGACTGAGGAATGTGAGGCCAGTTTTCAGGAGTTGAAGAAACGCTTGGTTACAACTCCAGTGTTGATTCTTCCAGATCAACGCAAGGATTACCAGGTGTATTACGACACTTCTCACCGAGGACTTGGAGCCGTGCTCATGCAGGAGGGAAGAGTTGTTTCATATGCTTACCGATAGCTTAAACCCCATGAGTTAAATTATGCTACGCATGATTTGGAGTTAGCAGCCGTAGTGCATGCGTGGAAGACATGGAGACATTTTCTCATCGGAAACCATTGCGAGGTGTACACGGCTCGCAAGAGTTTGAAGTATATCTTCACGCAAAAGGAGTTGAATCTCAGTCAGAGGAGATGGTTGGAGCTCATTAAGGATTATGATATGAAGTTGCATTATCATCCCGGAAAGGCTAACGTAGTAGCCGATGCGTTGAGCCGCAAGAGTCATGTCAACACACTCATAACGGGAGAGTTACCCAAGGAGTTAGCGGAGGATCTTCGTGAGCTATGTTTGGAAATAGTTCCGAGAGGTTATGTAGCATCATTGGAGATACAGTCCACTTTGATGGATAAGATCAGGGAAGCTCAGAAGACGGACAAGGAGATTGCTGAGATAAAGGAAAGGATGAGCAAAGGAAAAGCTAAGGGATTTCGTGAGGATGAGCACGATACCCTATGGTTTGAGGACCGCATTTATGTGCCAAATGATCCGGAGATCAGAAAGTTGGTTCTGCAAGAGGCCCATGATTCACCATATTCGATTCACCTAGGAAATACCAAGATGTATCTGGATTTGAAGGATAGTTTCTGGTGGACCGGAATGAAGAAGGATATTGGGGAGTATGTAGCAGTTTGTGATGTATGTCAGAGAGTGAAGGCAGAACATCAGAAGCCAGCTGGATTGTTACAACCATTGAGGATACCCGAATGGAAGTGAGATAAACTAGGCATGGACTTTATCACGGGATTTCCCATGACTCGTTCAGGCTATGACTCGATATGGGTTGTAGTCGATCGTTTGACGAAGGTAGCTCATTTCATCTCAGTTAAGACCACTTACACCAGTGCTAAGTTGGCAAAGATATACATGACCAGGATCGTATGTCTACATGGAGTTCCGAGGACCATTGTATCAGATAGAGGAACCCAATTTACCTAAAAGTTTTGGAATCAGTTGCATGAGACTTTGGGAACCAGGCTAGAGTTTAGTACAGCCTTTCATCCACAGATAGATGGATAGACTGAGAGAGTCAATCAGGTTCTGGAGGACATGTTGAGAGCTTGTGCACTAGACTATGGATCTAGTTGGGACGATAATTTGCCGTATGCAGAGTTCTTTTACAACAATAGCTATCAAGCCAGTTTGAAGATGACCCCTTTGGAAGCATTGTACGGAAGGAGGTGCAGGACACCATTGTTGTGGGATGAAGTTGGAGACTGTCAGTTGTTTGGACCAGATTTGATTAAAGAGTCTGAAGAGAAGGTTAAGTTGATTCGCGATAGACTCAAGGTAGCCCAGTCCAGGCAGAAGAGCTATGCGGATTCCAAACGCACGAAGACAGTTTACGAAATCGGAGACAGAGTGTATCTTCGTGTATCACCACTTCGAGGAGTGAAGCGTTTTGGAGTTAAGGGAAAGTTAGCACCACGTTTTGTAGGACCGTACTGTGTTTTGGAACGTATGGGAGAAGTTGCTTACAAGTTGGAATTGCCTAAAGGATTGTCAGGAGTTCACGATGTGTTCCATGTTTCTCAGTTGAAGAAGTGCCACGCAGAGATGGCTGATATTCCTCTGAGAGATACAGTGCCACTGGAAGCGATTCAGTTGGATGCCGACTTGACCTACGAGGAGAAACCAGTCACGATTCTTGAGTTTGCCAGCCGAGTCACACGCAGTAAGGTTATCAAGTTCTGCAAAGTTCAGTGGAGCCACCATACCGAGGATGAAGCCACCTGGGAACGAGAGGAAGACCTACGGAAGGATCACCCTCACCTATTTTCTAGCCAACCCGAATCTCGAGGGCGAGATTCATCTTAAGAGGGGGTAGGTTTGTAACATCCCAAATTTTCAATTTGGAATATTATGCATTCGATCATCATTGCATATCATATTTTATTTGCATCTTGGCTTGATCCTAGAAATTCTACGCAACTCAAGGACCCACGGAGAGAGTTGGGAATTTCGTTATTTTCATATTTGAGTTTTCTCAAATTTTGAAAAGAGGATCGTTTGATTTTAATTATTTTTCTCTTCCATATTTCTTTCATGAAAATAAAAGAGAGGGGATAAAATGACTTCCTAAAAATAAAGAAATATTGGGGGTTTAATATTAAAATCAAATAAGATTTTTATTCAGAGTTTTATAGCTATTTTATTTGAATTAGGAAAAATATGCGTTTTTAAAAATTGCATTAGAGGCCCAAATAAATGTTCACCTTCTCCGGTAGATTTTTAGAGGACGGAGAAAATTTATTTTAGGATTTTTGGAGTCGGTTTAGTATTTATTTTAGTCATTTTTCTGAGCGGAATTATTAAAAAAAACGAACCGACCTAACCGGGCCGTGTCCGACCTGGACACTAGCCCGACCAGCCCTTTAAAGCCGCGGAGGCCCGAGCCAGCGCCGCCCGAAACCCGCCACCGCCGCTGTCGTCGTCCCGAGCCGCCGCCATCTACGCCCTCCCAGCCGCCGCCGCCGCCGCATGATGCCCGCCGCCGCCGCCGCCGTCGGGAGCCGCTTGTCGCCGCCGCCGCCGCGCCGGACCCCTCCGGAGGTGGCCGCCGCCGCCCTCGGTTTTCGTGAGAAAAATAGATCGTTTTTTTGAAACCCTAGATCCCTTTTTTTATTAGATCGGTTTGGTTTTTCCGGTTTAGTTATTTAACGAACGCCCGTTCGTACATTCGGTTTAACGAACGGTTTTCGCCGGTTAACCGCAGACAGCGAACGTTCGTTCGTTATTCTGTTCGTTAGTTTTTCTTTTTCCCGGATTTTTCGCGATTATTTTCGATCGCGATTTCTGATCCGATTTTCGTTTTAGTTTATCTTTTCGCTCGTTTATCGGAATCAGGCGATTCAAGCACCTAGAGTTTTGTCTCGAAGCCCTCTTTCTGTTTAACCAACTTGAACAAGGTTTTGCTACTGTAAAATTTGACTTTAGTCCAGATTAGTAAATGGATCTTGTTTCTTTCGCAGTTTGAGTTTCGTTGCTTCGTTTGATTTGATTCTCTTTGCAAACCGGAGTTCTTAAGTTGAACTTTCTGGTTAGATCTCTTATTTGAAGTTTTACCCGTGCTTCTAGTTGAGTGTTTATTGTATGCTTGTTTGTTTGCAATAGAGTACCCGGAGTGCGAAGCGTGCTACTACGAGTCTCTAGGTTTTGCGGATCATGACCAAGGCAAGTAACACTTTGGTCATACCTCTTTACTACCCAGTTTTATTGCATTAGGTCAATCCTCAAACAATTGCATGGTTAGGATCTGATTAAATTGTGGGTTTTGGGAAGTAGATGAGGTAGTACCTATTCACTTGTTTATTATCAAACCCTTGGGAGTTACTTCTACGTTGTTTATATTGCTATGCTATGCTCGTAGACGTGGATTGGGTTTGAGTGTATTCATGACAGATGTGAGTTTGTTAATTAATGGTTCAACTTAAGGTGGCAACTTTAATACACATCTGGGTGGATTGCTTGTGGGCACCTGGAGAATCCAGTGTTGTCCGAGGATATCCCGGAGGACCCGTGTGATCATCCTACGGCCCGCCACCCAGGCTCAAAGGGATCATAATATTATTCTTGCTAGAAACTTCCGTGTGCGGCCACAAGCCAATATGGGCTCTGGCATAGTTGAGTAAGTTGCGTGAAGCTCTTGAAGAGGTAGACTAGCAGATGTAGTGGGTTGTAGGTGGTACTGTCTATCCAGAGTAGAGAGTTAATGCTTCAGAAAGACCGTGTCACGAATCTCCGACCATGGATGTATTCGAGTCTTGTGGGGAAAAGTGTGCAAACCTCTGCAAAGTGTATAAACTAATCATGGTTAGCCGTGTCCCCGGTTATGGACATCTTGAGTATCTAGTCTTTGGGTTATCATGTGGATCTCATCACTCTTAATATAATTTGATTGGGTTTAATGATGATGCTTAATTGGGATTGAGTTGGAGGAACCTTCTCAATGTTTAACAACTACCATGATAGTTAAATAAAATTATTCCTTTGTTGTAGGGAAAAATTGGCTTTTCGCAAAACATTTAACCATACAGCCTCCACCAGCCATATATGCATGTAGTGATAGCATTTATTCTGTTCAAGATTTCTTGTGTTATATTGCCAAAGATATTCCATGTGTCGACCCATTTCGGCTGCAACGTATCATGTTGCGACTTTTCGATTTACGAGTAAGGAGCCATAGGTCGATGTCTTTCACTCAGTGATGCCGTTGGAGTTGATGGACTCACTTTATCTTCCAAGCCTTCCGCTGTTATCGTTTTTAGATGGCCTTAAGACATATTTATTGTAATAAGTTCTCTTTTGAGAGATTCGATGTAATAAGTGTGTGATTGCTACTCTGTTATAAATCCTCAAGTATTGTGCGTGTCAGCATTACCGATCGAGGGATGACACTGATGCACAGAGATCAGACTGTTTGAGGTCTGGTCGCTACAACCTATCTAAGTTGTTGAATTGCTATGCTAAGTTCATTAACTATCTTACTTGTCATACTACTATGCTATGTCAGACCTTCCCCGTGTTGCTAAAGGTTTTACTAATGTTATACTACTATGTTGTCATTTGGGTGGGAAAACGATGTTGTGTAGTTTTTTATATGAAAAAATAAAATTGGTGGCGTGACATCAATAAGGCACGTCAGATGAAAATTAATGGTGGGATGGGACACATGCCACACAATCAATATCTATGTTAGTGTTGACGTGTGTTGCCAATGCCATCACTAATTTTTACCAGTGGCGCCATACTGGTGGCGTGGCGTCGCCATGCCACCAAGGCACTTTTTCGCATGTCACCACTAGGATTTCCTGCACTATTGAAAGGGGGTGAGGATTTCAGGGTATTTGGTGAATCCCCGTCTTCCACCAATCCCCTTGATCCACCAAACCCCATTGGCTTCAATCCCCTATGTATAAAACTTGTGTTTGGTAAATAGAGTTTGCCATATTGAGATAAGATGGTGCAAAACATCTAAAAATACAATCTTTATAAGTAAAATAACATCATAGCAAGAAAACTTACTACAAGTCTACAATTATAAAATCCACACACAAAACTAAGCATGTTGCTACCAAATTGATACCAGTGCAGAATATGAGTATTACATATCAGTGACAACATAGTTATCATGAATGGAACACCATGTACTACCTCCGTCCTTGTTTATTGGCCCTCTTAGTATTTTATGCCAAACTTTGACCATAGATCTAACTAAGAAAATAATAATGCATGTCACAAAAAATTATATCATTGGATTCGCATTTGAACATAGTTTCCAATGATATTATTTTTTGTTACATGCATTAACATTTTCCTAGTTAAATCTAAGGTCAAAATTTAGCACAAAACACAAAGGGGACCAATAAACCAAGACAGAGGTAGTAACTATCATCAATTGCACACTTCGTGACAAGAATAAAGGGTCAAAATAAGATATTCTCATCAAATGTCGACATGCCCTCCAACACGCCATAACAACCATAATGTGTCATCCACCTAGTAAAACAGGCCCTCCATGACATACCATTGTTGGGGAACGTAGTAATTTCAAAAAATTTCCTACGCACACGCAAGATCATGGTGATGCATAGCAACGAGAGGGAGAGTCTCGCCCACGCACTCGTGAGACCGAAAGCGAAGCGCTATATCAACGCTGTTGATGTAGTCGACGCCTTCACGATCCGACCGCGCATTCTGCACCTCCGAAGTTCTTGGCACACGCTCAGCTCGATGACGATCCCCGGCCCGATCCAGCAAAGCGTCGGGGAGGAGTTCCACAAGACGACGGCGTGGTGGACGATCTTGATGTTCTATCGCCGCAGGCTTCGCCTAAGCACCGCAACAATATGACCGAGGTGGAATATGGTGGAGGGGGCACCGCCTGCGGCTAAGGAACGATCACGAAGATCAACTTATGTGTCCATGGGGTGCCCCCGCCCCGTATATAAAGGAGGGAGGGAGGAGGAGGCCGGCCTAGGAGGAGGCGCGCCATAGGGGAGTCCTACTCCCACCGGAGTAGGATTCCCCTTCCTAGTCCAACTAGGAATCCTTCCATGTATTAGGAGTAGGAGACTAGGAAGGGAAAAGAGAAGGAAGGAAGGAGGGGTGCGGCCTCCCTAGTCCAATTCGGACTAGGCCATGGGCGCGCCTGCCCTAGGCAGCCCTCTTTCTTTCCCGCAGGCCCAATAAGGCCCAATACTTCTCCCGGCGAATTCCCGTAACTCTCCCAGATTCAAAAAACACCAATGACTCGAACCTTTCCGAACTCCGAATATAGTCGTCCAATATATCGATCTTTACGCCTCGACCATTTCGAGACTCCTCGTCATGTCCCCGATCTCATCCGGGACTCAACTCCTTCGGTACATCAAAACTCATAAACTCATAATATAACCGCCATCGAAACCTTAAGCGTGCATGGACCCTACTGTTCGAGAACAATGTAGACATGACCGAGACACGCCTCCGGTCAATAACCAATAGCGGGACCTGATGCCCATATTGGCTCCTACATATTCTACGAAGATCTTTATCGGTCGACCGCATAACAACATACGTTGTTCCCTTTGTCATCGGTATGTTATTTGCCCGAGATTCGATCGTCGGTATCCAATACCTAGTTCAATCTCAATTCGGGCAAGTCTCTTTACTCGCTCCGTAATACATCATCTCACAGCTAACTCATTAGTTGTAATGCTTGCAAGGCTTAGTGATGTGCATTACCGAGAGGGCCCAGAGATACCTCTCCGACAATCGGAGTGACAAATCCTAATCTCGAAATCGCCAACCCAACATCTGCCTTTGGAGACACCTGTAGTACTCCTTTATAATCACCCAGCTTCGCTGGACGCTTTGGTAGTACCAAAGTGTTCCTCCGTAAACGGAGTTGCATAATCTCATAGTTATAGGAACATGTATAAGTCATGGATAAAAGCAATAGCAACATACTAAACGATCGGGTGCTAAGCTAATGGAATGGGTCATGTCAATCAGATCATTCAACTAATGATGTGACCTTGTTAATCAAATGACAACTCCTTTTGTCTATGGTTAGGAAACTTAACCATCTTTGATTAACAAGCTAGTCTAGTAGAGGCATACTAGTGACACTCTGTTTGTCTATGTATTCACACATGTATTATGTTTCCGGTTAATACAATTCTAGCATGAATAATAAACATTTATCATGATATAAGGAAATAAATAATAACTTTATTATTGCCTCTAGGGCATATTTCCTTCATCCTCCCACTTGCACTAGAGTCAATACTCTAGATCACATCACCATGTGATTAACATCGATAGTTCACATCATCATGTGATTAACACCCATAGTTCACATCGCCATGTGACCAAGACCCAAAGGGTTTACTAGAGTCAGTAATCTAGTTCACATCGCTATGTGATTAACACCCAAAGAGTACTAAGGTGTGATCATGTTTTGCTTGTGAGATAATTTTAGTCAACGGGTCTGTCACATTCAGAGCCGTAAGTATTTTGAAAATTTCTATGTCTACAATGCTCTGCACGGAGCTACTCTAGCTAATTGCTCTCACTTTCAATATGTATCTAGATCGAGACTTAGAGTCATCCAGATCGTGTCAAAACTTGCATCGACGTAACCCTTTACGATTTAACCTTTTTCCACTTCCATAATCGAGAAATATATCCTTATTCCACTAAGGATAATTTTGACCGCTGTCCAAAGATCTACTCCTAGATCACTATTGTATTCCCTTGCCAAACTCAAAGTAGGGTATACAATAGATCTGGTACACAGCATGGCATACTTTATAGAACATATGGCCAAGGCATAGGGAATGACTTTCATTCTCATTCTATCTTCTGCCGTGGTCGGGTTTTGAGTCTTACTCAATTTCACACCTTGTAACACAGGCAAGAACTCTTTCTTTGACTGCTCCATTTTGAACTACTTCAAAATCTTGTCAAGGTATGTACTCATTGAAAAACTTATCAAGCGCTTTGATCTATCTCTATAGATCTTGATGCTCAATATGTAAGCAGCTTCACCGAGGTCCTTCTTTGAAAAACTCCTTTCAAATACTCCTTTATGCTTTGCGTATAATTCTACATTATCTCCGATCAACAATATGTCATTCACATATACTTATCGAAATGCTGTAGTGCTCCCACTCACTTTCTTGTAAATACAGCTTCTTCCAAAAGTCTCAGATAAAACCATATGCTTTGATCACACTATCAAAGAATTTATTCCAACTCCGAGATGCTTGCACCAGTCCATAGATGGATCGCTGAGCTTGCACATTTTGTTAGCTCCTTTAGGATTGACAAAACCTTATGTTTGCATCATATACAACTCTTCTTTAATAAATCCATTAAAGAATGTAGTTTTGACATCCATTTGCCGATTTCATAAAATGTGGCGATTGCTAACATGATTCGACAGACATAAGCATCGCCACAGCTTGAGTAAATCTCATTGTAGTCAACACCTTGAACTTGTCGAAACCCTTTGCATAAGTCGAGCTTTGTAGACAGTAACACTACTATCGTTGTCCGCCTTCCTCTTGAAGATCCATTTATATAATATGGCTTGCCGATCATCGGCAACTCCATCAAAGTCCACACTTTGTTCTCATACATGGATCCCATCTCAGATTTCATGGTCTCAAACCATTTCATGAATCTGGGCTCATCATCGCTTCCTCATAGTTCGTAGGTTCATCATGGTCTAGTAACATGACTTCCGTAATAGGATTACCGCATCACTCAAAGCGGACTGTACTTTGGAAGACCTACGAGGTTTTGTAGTAACTTGATCTGAAGTTTCATGATCATCATCATTAGCTTCCTCACTAATTGGTGTAGGAATCACTGAACTGATTTCGTGATGAAATACTTTCCAATTCGGGAGAAGGTACAAATTACCTTATCAAGCTCCACTTTCCTCCCACTCACTTCTTTCGAGAGAAACTCCTTCTCTAGAAAGGATCCATTCTTAGCAACAAATGTCTTGCCTTCGGATCTGTGATAGAAGGTATACCCAACAATTTCCTTTGGGTATTCTATGAAGACGCATTCTCGATTTGGGTTTGAGCTTATCAGATGAAACTTTTTCACATAAGCATCGCAGCCCCAAACTTTAAGAAACGACAACTTTGGTTTCTTGCTAAACCACAGTTCATATAGTGTCGCCTCAACGGATTTAGATGGTGCCCTATTTAACGTGAATGCAGCTGTCTCTAATGCATGATCCCAAAACGATATTGGTAAATCGGTAAGAAACATCATAGATTGTACTATATCCAATAAAGTACGGTTATGACGCTCGACACACCATTATGATGTGGTGTTCCGTGGCGTGAGCTGTGAAACTATTCCACTTTGTTTTAATTGAAAACCAAACTCAGAATTTAATTATTCGCCTTCGCGATCGATCGCGAAACTTTATTTTCTTGTTACGATGATTTTTCCACTTCACTCTGAAATTCTTTGAACCTTTCAACTTTTTCGCACTTATGTTTCATCAAGTAGATATACCCATATCTGCTCAAATCATCTGTGAAGGTCGAAAATAATGATACTTGCCACGAGCATCAACACTCATTGAATCGCATACATCGGTATGTATTATTTCCAATAAGTCAAGAGTTTGTTCCATTGTTCCGAGAACGGAGTTTTAGTCATCTTGCCCAAAAGGCACGGTTTGCAAGCATCAAATGATTCATAATCAAGTGATTCCAAAAGTCCATCAAGATGGATTTTCTTCATGCGCTTTACACCAATATGACCTAAACGATAAGCCACAAATAAGTTGCACTATCATTATTAACTTTGCATCTTTTGGTTTCAATATTATGAATATGTGTATCACTATGATCGAGATCCAATGAACCATTTTCATTGGGTGTGTAACTATATAAGGTTTTATTCATGTAAAATGTAACAACAATTTATTCTCTTACTTAAATAAATAACAGATTGCAATAAACATGATCAAATCATATTTATGCTCAACACCAAATAACACTTATTTAGGTTCCACACTAATCCCGAAAGTATAGGAGTGTGCGATGATGATCATATCAATCTTGGAACTACTTCCAACACTCATCGTCACTTCCCTTCAACTAGTTTCTGCTCATTCTGCAACTCCGCTTCAAGTTACTACTCTTAGCAACCGAACCAAGATCAAATACCGAGGGGTTGCTACTAACACTAGTAAAATACACATCAATAATCAGATATCAAATATACCTTGTTCACTTTGCCATCCTTCTTATCCGCCAAATACTTGGGGTAGTTCCGCTTCTAGTGACCAGTTTCATTGCAGCAAAAGCACTTAGTCTCGTGCTTAGGTCCAGACTTGGGCTTCTTCACTTGAGCAGCAACTTGCTTGCCGCTCTTCTTGAAGTTCCCTTCTTCCCTTTGCCTTTTCCTTGAGACTAGTGGTCTTGTCAATCATCAACACTTGATGCTCTTTCTTGATTTCTACCTTCATCGATTTCAACATCACGAAGAGCTCGGGAATCGCTTTCGCCATCCCTTGCATACTATAGTTCATCACGAAGTTCTAGTAACTTAGTGATGGTGACTAGAGAATTCTGTCAATCACTATCTTATCTGGAAGATTAACTCCCACTTGATTCAAGCAATAGAAGTACCTGCATAATCTGAGAACATGCTCACTAGTTGAGCGATTCTCCTCCATCTTTTAGCTATAGAACTTGTTGGAGACTTCATATCTCTCAACTCGGTATTTGCTTGAAATATTAACTTCAACTCCTGGAACATCTCATATGGTCCATGATGTTCAAAACGCCTTTGAAGTCCCGATTCTAAGCCGCTTAAGCATGGTGCACTAAACTATCAAGTAGTCATCATATTGAGCTAGCCAAACGCTCATAACGCCTCGATCTTGCTCTTGCAATAGGTCCGTCACCTAGCGTGCATCAAGGACATAATTCTTCAGGCAGCAATGAGGATAAACCTCGATCACGGATCCAATCCGCATCATTGCTACTAACATTTTTCAATACAATTTTCTAGGAACACATATAAAAACATAGGGAAGCAACAACGCGAGCTATTGATCTACAACATAATTTGCAAAATACTACCAGGACTAAGTTCATGATAAATTAAAGTTCAATTAATCATATTACTTAAGAACTCCCACTTAGATGTACATCTCTCTAGTCATCTAAGTGATCAAGTGATCCAAATCAACTAAACCATAACCGATCATCACGTGAGATGGAGTAGTTTTCAATGGTGAACATCTTATGTTTGATCATATCTACTATATGATTCACGCCGACCTTTCGGTCTCCGTGTTCCGAGGCCATATCTCGCATATGCTAGGCTCGCCAAGTATAACCTGAGTATTCTGCGTGTGCAAAACTGGCTTGCACCCGCTGTAGATGGACGAGAGCTTATCACACCCGATCATCACGTGGTGTCTCGGCACGATTTAACTTTGGCAACGGTGCATACTCGTGGAGAACACTACTTGATAATTTTAGTGAGAGATCATCTTAAAATGCTACCGCCAATCAAAGCAAGATAAGATGCATAAAGGATAAACATCACATGCAATCAATATAAGTGATATGATATGGCCATCATCATCTTGTGCTTGTGATTCCATCTCCGGCACCGCCATGATCACCATCGCCACCGGCGCGACACCTTGATCTCCATCGTAGCATCGTTGTCGCCTCGCCAACTATTGCTTTACGACTATCGCTACCGCTTAGTGATAAAGTAAAGCAATTACATGGCGCTTGCATTTCATACAATAAAGCGACAACCATATGGCTCTCGCCAATGTCGATAACTCGTTACAAAACATGATCATCTCATACAATAAAATATAGCATCACGCCTTGACCATATCACATCACAACATGCCCCGCAAAAAGAAGTTAGACGCCTCTACTTTGTTGTTGCAAGTTTTACGTGGCTGCTACGGGCTGAGCAAGAACCGATCTTACCTACGATCAAAACCACAACGATAGTTCGCAAGTTGGTGTTGTTTTAACCTTCGCAAGGACCGGCGAGCCACACTTGGTTCAACTAAAGTGAGAGAGACAGACACCGCCATCCACCTTTAAGCAACGAAAGTGCTCGAGCGGTGAAACCAGTCTCGCGTAAGCGTCTGGCGTAATGTCGGTCCGGCCGCTTCATCTCACAATACCGCCAACCAAAGTATGACATGCCGGTAAGCAAGATGACTTATATCGCCCACAACTCACTTGTGTTCTACTCGCAAATGACATCAACGCATAAAACCTGGCTCGATGCCACCGTTGGGGAACGAGTAATTTCAAAAATTTCCTACGCACACGCAAGATCATGGTGATGCATAGCAACGAGAGGAGAGAGTCGTCCGCCCACGCACTGTGAGACCGAAAGCGAAGCGCTATATCAACGCTGTTGATGTAGTCGACGCTTCACGATCCGACCGCGCATTCGCACCTCCGAGTTCTTGGCACACGCTCAGCTCGATGACGATCCCCGGCTCCGATCCAGCAAAGCGTCGGGAGGAGTTCCACAAGACGACGGCGCAGTGACGATCTTGATGTTCTATCGCCGCAGGCTTCGCCTAAGCACCGCAACAATATGACCGAGGTGGAATATGGTGGAGGGGGCACCGACACGGCTAAGGAACGATCACGAAGATCAACTTATGTGTCCATGGGGTGCCCCTGCCCCAGATATAAAGGAGGGAGGGAGGAGGAGGCCGCCCTAGGAGGAGGCGCGCATAGGGGAGTCCTACTCCCACCGGAGTAGGATTCCCCTTCCTAGTCCAACTAGGAATCCTTCCATGTATTAGGAGTAGGAGACTAGGAAGGGAAAAGAGAAGGGAAGGAAGGAGGGGTGCGGCCTCCCCAGTCCAATTCGGACTAGGCCATGGGGCGCGCCTGCCCTAGGCAGCCCTCTTTCTTTCAGGGCCCAATAAGGCCCAATACTTCTCCCGGCGAATTCCGTAACTCTCCCAGATTCAAAAATACCGAATGACTCGAACCTTCCGAACTCCGAATATAGTCGTCCAATATATCGATCTTTACGCCTCGACCATTTCGAGACTCTCGTCATGTCCCCGATCTCATCCGGACTCAACTCCTTCGGTACATCAAAACTCATAAACTCATAATATAACCGCCATCGAAACCTTAAGCGTGCGGACCCTACGGTTCGAGAACAATGTAGACATGACCGAGACACGCCTCCGTCAATAACCAATAGCGGGACCTGGATGCCCATATTGGCTCCTACATATTCTACGAAGATCTTTATCGGTCGACCGCATAACAACATACGTTGTTCCCTTTGTCATCGGTATGTTACTTGCCCGAGATTCGATCGCCGGTATCCAATACCTAGTTCAATCTCGTTCTCGGCAAGTCTCTTTACTCGTTCCGTAATACATCATCTCACAGCTAACTCATTAGTTGTAATGCTTGCAAGGCTTAGTGATGTGCATTACCGAGAGGGCCCAGAGATACCTCTCCGACAATCGGAGTGACAAATCCTAATCTCGAAACGCCAACCCAACATCTGCCTTTGGAGACACCTGTAGTACTCCTTTATAATCACCCGATTCGCCAGACGCTTGGTAGTACCAAAGTGTTCCTCCGTAAACGGAGTTGCATAATCTCATAGTTATAGGAACATGTATAAGTCATGGATAAAAGCAATAGCAACATACTAAACGATCGGGTGCTAAGCTAATGGAATGGGTCATGTCAATCAGATCATTCAACTAATGATGTGACCTTGTTAATCAAATGACAACTCCTTTTGTCTATGGTTAGGAAACTTAACCATCTTTGATTAACAAGCTAGTCTAGTAGAGGCATACTAGTGACACTCTGTTTGTCTATGTATTCACACATGTATTATGTTTCCGGTTAATACAATTCTAGCATGAATAATAAACATTTATCATGATATAAGGAAATAAATAATAACTTTATTATTGCCTCTAGGGCATATTTCCTTCAACCATAACAACCATAACGCGCCATCCACGTAGCAAAACTGTTGGGGAACGTAGCATGCAATTTCAAAAACCTACGATCACGCAAGATCTATCTAGGAGATGCAGAGCAACGAGCGGGGAAGAGTGTGTCCACGTACCCTCGTAGACCGAACGCGGAAGCGTTAGCTTAACGCGGTTGATGTAGTCGAACGTCTTCTCGATTCAAGCAATCAATCACCGAACGTACGACACCTCCGAGTTCTGCACACGTTCAGCTCGATGACGTCCCTCGAACTCTTGATCCAGCAAAGTGTCGAGGGAGAGTTTCGTCAGCACGATGGCATGGTGACGGTGATGGTGAAGTGATCCATTCAGGGCTTTGCCTAAGCACTACGACAATATGACCGGAGGAGTAAATGGTGGAGGGGGGTACCGCACACGGCTAAGAACAATTGATGTGTCTTAGAGGCGCCCCCGCCCCCGTATATTAAGGAAGGAGAGGGGAGGAGGCCGCCCTAGGCGCGCCCCAAGTGGGAGGAGTCCCACTTGGGCTCCTAGTCCAATTTGCCCCCCTTTCCTTTTACCGGAAGGGGAAAGGGGGAAGGAGAGGGAGGAGGAGAAGGAAAGGGGGGCGCCGCCCCCTCCCCTAGTCCAATTCAGACTCCTTCCCTGGGGGGGCACCCCTTGTGGGCTGCCTTGCCTCCCTCCTATGGCCCATATCTTCCCCCGGGGGGTTCCGGTAACCCCCTGGTACTCTGATACGTACCTGATACATTACGAAACACTTCTGGTGTCCGAATACTATCGTCCAATATATCAATCTTTACCTCTCGACCATTTCGAGACTCCTCATCATGTCCGTTCTCTCATCCGGGACTCCGAATAATCTTTGGTCACCAAAACACATAATTCATAATACAAATCATCATCAAACATTAAGCATGCGGACCCTACGTGTTCTAGAACTATGTAGACATGACCGAGACACCTCTCCGGTCAATAACCAATAGTGGAACCTGGATGCTCATATTGGTTCCTATATATTCTACGAAGATCTTTATCGGTCAAACGTAGTGACAATATACGTTATTCCCTTCGTCAACGGTATGTTACTAGCCCGAGATTCGATCGTCGGTATCTTCATACCTAGTTCAATCTCGTTACCGGCAAGTCTCTTTACTCGTTCCGTAATACATCATCCCGCAACTAACTCATTAGTCACATTGCTTGCAAGGCTTATTATGATGTGCATTACCGAGAGGGCCCAGAGATACCTCTCCGGTACTCGGAGTGAAAAATCCTAATCTAGATCTATGCCAACCCAACAAACACCTTCGGAGATACCTTTAGAGCATCTTTATAATCACCCAGTTACGTTGTGACATTTGATAGCACATAAGGTATTCCTCCGGTATCCGGGAGTTGCATAATCTCATAGTCAAAGGAATATGTACATGGCATGAAGAAAGCTATAGCAATAAAACTTAACGATCATTATGCTAAGCTGATGGATGGGTCTTGTCCATCACATCATTCTCCTAATGATGTGATCCTGTTCATCGAATGACAACACATGCCTATGGTTAGGAAACTTAACCATCTTTGATTAACGAGCTAGTCTAGTAGAGGCTTACTAGGGACACTATGTTTTGTCTATGTATCCACACATGTATCAAGTTTTCGGTTAATACAATTTTAGCATGAATAATAAACATTTATCATGATATAAGGAAATATAAATAATCACTTTATTATTACCTCTAGGGCATATTTCCTTAAAAAACAGGCCCTCTACAACACACCATAACAGACATGCATAACGCCATCCACCTATCAAAATAGGCCCTCCATCTCTTAGCCAATCAAGCCACACCTAGACAGATGAAGCAAAAAATCATGAATCATGAATAAAACCATATGTATTACACACAGACAAGAGGATGAAACATGAGAACATGGAACATGGGAGAAACTAGAACTGAACTGATTGATCTACACGAGCAGTAAGCATTGCAGTAGAACCATTCCATTTACAGCTCAATGCATCCTCGCATGAGGATCGTTTCATTACATACAAGTAACGAACAACACTATGCTGCCACTTGTGACCACAAGGCTAGCTTGTGCTGCTCTGCTGATTAGATGATGCAATGGCCCTAAGCTTACATGACTAGAACTTGTCCCACATCATCCCTCCTTGCTACTCCTACATCTCATCCAATCTCTATTTTTGCAAAGCATACTTACCTTCTGCTACTATGTAAGAGAAAATACATAGTAAAAAGAAAAGGTAAGAGAAAAGAGAGATGCAACACGCCCCTTTTGTTTCATGCCATCAACTGTTGGACTATTTATTAATTGTTGGCATAAGTAACAAAGACCAAACCCAGTAAAGAACATAATTTGAAAAATCAGTCCTTTTCTATGGCTAGACAAGATCACATGGATGTGAAGGCTAAATCCACACTTCCAAAGCTCGTACTTAGCCGAAAAAGAAGAAGAAGGAATAAATGCTATTATGTCTCAAACATGCAATTCCAATATTCAACCTTACTTTTTAAGAGATTTCTCGCCAGCGATTGAACTTTGAAATCAAATCACAAATCTTGAGACTGACAATAACAACAATGAGAAAAATAGGACCCCAGATGACTCCATCTTCCACCATTTGGCTTACGGAGTACATCATTACAGTCTAAACATGATACAACCATAAGAAAAAACATGTGTTATTCAAATTAGCAAGCTCCAGTTCTAACAGGAGATCACTACAAAAGTAGTACATGGTAGAATACACAATATCATCAACTAGTTTGTTCATCATTAAGTGGAAATAAAGCAGCAGCAACAACAACAACAACAACAACTATAATGAACAAAAGCAACACCTAGCAGTTCTGTCCAAGAAAGCTTACTTTAGATACCTCTAGGCAACTCTATCATTTCACCCTGGAGGCCCACGACAACACTCTGCTCATCATCAGTAGCAGAAGTAAGGAAAATCTCATGGTTCTCAGCATTTTTGAAGCGCTTGTATGTCGTGGGTCTCTCATCACATGCTAAGCTTTCCATCTTGTATAGAACAACAATGGACTTGCTGATGGAGAACTCTTGCACATTTCTTGACCTAACCAGTAGAGTAGCTTTATCCACCGCTTGCTTCCTCTTGATCTCAACATACTTCTCCACCACTCCCACTATAGGATCTTCACGCTTCTTGGGCTTCTCGGGTTCCTTCTAAGGCTTTTTGTTCGAACCAACAACAACACCTCTTTGACTGATTTGACCAACATCCTCTATTCCAACATCCCTTTGAGCATCATCACTTTGAGCGACATCTATTTGATCATCAAACATGTGCAAATCATAATTGTATTGATTCAGGTCAAAACAGAAGGTATCCCCCTTTCTTTGAGCTTTAGGATCATCATCACTTTCCACTTGTGTAACCTAAGTATGTTGTGATGGTTGAGCAACACATGTGAAATTGTAATTACCCTCGGCTATGTGGCCTGCACAAAGCACTCAAGTTACCATGAAACTTACATCATAAATATTACCTAGCGATGGAAATTCATTAAAGGTCAACATAAAGAGAGGAAATGAAACTTCATTAAACTTACCATCATGAACGTCACCTAGCTTATCATAGAGAAGAAACACTTTGTGCTGGAATTTGCTTATTTCTAGCCATGATTGTAGATAGAAGAAATGATTCACAAACCTGGATTATACGAAACAACATTGAGTACAAAAAGAACACAGAATGCAAGTTACATATTCCAAAGATGAATGTACTAAAATAGAACTTCAGGGCGGATGACGATGCTTCCTATTTGAGTTTGTCTTCCAGGCTTCAATCATCCCCGAGTTCGTCCGTTTGGACGTAGTCAACGAAGCTCCGGTGTAGATTCCTGCCGTCTCCTTGAGGTGGTGAGGTTAGAGTTTCTTGTCATGCGGTGAGATTTGGTGCCAGAATTTCAGATCTATGCAAGGGTTCAATGGCGACGACTGCGTCTCCAGGGCGCTGGTCCTTAGGGACGTGCACGAAGACTTCCCAACTGTCATCGACAAGGTCAAGCCGCCTCCGATAGGGGAGCGGCGAAAGCGGTCCGCCGACTGGTCGTTCGGTGGTCTCGGAATCTCGATGTAATTTTTATTATGTTTCAAATGCTTTGAACTTTCGATGAACTTTTATAATAGATCTCTTCCTTTTCGAAAAAAAAACTTCAGGTTTTTATTTTTTGAGACAAAAAAACACTTATGGTTACACGACTGCAAGTTGCAGGTTCACCGGCCCATATGGCCCAAGTCAACTGTTCACAGGGCCTCCTGTCATCAAATCAAAGAAAAACCCCTAAAGAAAATCAAAGAAAAGAAAGAAAAAAACATCAGGAAGGCCTCTTGCGGCCGAATCCCTAACCTTCCTGACGCGCGAAGCCCGACGCGGCGACGACCGGCGGCGGCGTGCAGCCTGCGGGACACATCTTGCTCCTCGTGAAGGTGATATCGCGGCGAGTGTCCTGCCCAAGGAAGGGGATCGCGGCGACTCCGCGACCTCGGACCTCGTATCTTCGCAGCGACTGGCAGCCAGCGCCAGGTCCTCCAGTCTCCGGCTCTCAAGTGAGAGCATCAAGCGAGCACTCCAGTATCCTCCTATTCAAGCTCGAGTGCCCGACCTGATCACCGTGAGTTAAATTTGAATCCCCTTTCGGTTTAGTTAGAAAGAAGTCCACATCACCCCCTGTGGTTTCAGAAACCGGCTAACCCACCCCCCAACTCTGAAACCAGTTAACTAATCCCCTGAGATATCTCTGAAACCAGTGAATCCGTACTTGCAGGAAAACTACACACAAAATCATCTCAGGGGTGATGTGATGTACATTATACTCTTTGTAGGCATGAACTAATGCGCTGAGAAGAGAAAATTCAGTTTAGTTGAGATTGAGAATTAGTATGTGCAAAAAGTGTTATCTTCTCTTGCTGGTGTTGCTGTCCCAGTTTAGTTGAAAAAATAACAACAAAATACAACACATTTATAAGCGCTCTGCACATATATAAGATCTAATCCCTATGCAATCAAACCAGTGACAAATCACACACATATAAGCCCTCCGGAAATAAACTGTTTCAATAGTCAAACCTCTAACTTAATGTACAGTCAAGCATAAAACTGTCCTGTTAAAATGAGTGTAGCAGCACAAATTATTATTGCTTCTGAATACTTCCAAATTTCTATAACATACGTAACAGAGTTTATATGAGTTTAGTGTATTTCAAAATTAAGATGTTCCCTTTCTGCTCATGCTAAAGGTATGCCTGCATCCTGGAATACACAGGGCATTTTGCAAAAGTTGATTACTTCTAGAGTACATGCAGACATGCTTTAAATCCAGCAAGTTTCTGAAAGAAAACTGCAGATTGCAGAGTAGCTATTTCAATGTGTACTGTAGCTCGACATCCAACTAGTTGTTTAATTGTTATCACACAAGTACCATTGAGAAAATACTAAGACGTCGGTCCAGATTACTCATGGAGAAAAGTAAAAAAAAAACTAGGAAAATAGCAGTGGCCTGAAGGGACCCAAGTCGTATCTTCTGAATTTGAAAAAAGTCCTTTAAAATCTTCAGAACCTAGACTGTTCAAGTGCATAGAGATAATCGCAGTATACACACATTAACTCAGCACACACTACTAGGGTGAAACTATGGTGCGTTAGTACTAATCACCGGACTGATCGAGGACTATCTAGTTGGCATCTGACATCTAAATTCAGAAAGGGTTGTTGCAGCCTTGCAGGTGTGTAAGTTTCAATGCGTAGTAGAGAAGTACGTGTGTGCTGGGCATGGAAGAGTTGAGCGCCTAACCTGGACTCCTGGAGTCGTCGCGCCGCTACCTTCAAGCGGCGATCATCCCGTCTTGCCCCGCTGCCGTCTCGTCGAAAGGAAATAAGGGAGACGAGGCCCAAACAAATCGGAGGAGCAGTTAACTCTCCTGCGCCTCCTACCAAGCCAACGTGGCTATCCTGTAGAGCCACGCAAGCAAAACCACCGGCAGATACCACTCTAATTGGGATTAGGGGGTGCCTTGGCTGGTATTAGATATCTCAGGGGATTAGTTAACTGGTTTCAGAGTTGGGGGGGTGGGTTAGCCGGTTTCTGAAACCACAGGGGGTGATGTGGACTTCTTTCGTTTATAGTTTTCATACCTGCAACCCAGATGCCACAATTTAGATTACTGATGGATTTGGCATGTTCAAAACCGGAAGAGTACCAAATTGAGAGATAACTTAAAACCGAACTTCTTAGAAAACCTCTGTCCAAAACCTCTACATTTGATGTATAACTCCAACCTTGCCATGTTTGGAGTCAACCCTACAGGAAATCGAAATGGAAAACATTGACCAGGTGAGAGCAGACGAAGGGGCATACTGTTCAGATCAGGCTCTATATTTTGCCCCTCCTGTTTCTGAATTCTTTGTAGAAAATTGTAAAAACCTTGAAATATAAATGTGTTTCCACCACTGTAGTACTGTGCAACCTCTAAGCATGTGATATTTCAGTGTAATTACAATTTAGTCATTCTACCTTTGTTGCATGGTCGCTAGTTTTTTTTTTTCATGCGAATACTCAAGAATCTAGGCTTGCATTGTTTTTTTTACTTGTTTAATCTATCAAGACTATGTAGATGCAGAAACTTTGCCTTTCCCAGTTAGCGTCTATGACAGCTGGTTATGTTAGTGGCATCAGCAATCACCCAAGAATTTATAATATGCAGAAACATTTTAGGATAATGATTTGTTTTCTGATGGCTCCAACAATGCTGGCTTTGTTGGACTGTGTTTATCTTCACTTAATTTATCTTTTTTAATACCAGTGTCTAGCTGCTGTGAAATGGACATTTTGTATCAGTGCAAGGAGATCTTAAAGATTCAGAAGTTTAGGCGATTGGCGTCTTATGCTGGATTCTATTCCTTCACTGCCCTCATTACCTATGCTTACACAAGCAATACGTATGTCATTGCTGAGTTACCCTTTTCCCACAGTTGCAAAATCTTGTGACTTGTTGTTCTTTACCACCAAAATTCTTCTCTCTCTGAGCTTACTGCAGGACAAGAGCTGGCATTTCGAGGGCCGATCAGTATTATGCTTCCTACCCTTCTGGCACTGAGCTATTAACTGACACTGCAAAGGTATTAAACCGAAAAGATTTGTAAATAAATTTTCATTTTGTGTACCGTACCAGTTGCCCACTTGCTTCAGAGAGGTCATATCTTTATTTTTTTCGGGTGGTTTGCAGCTTTACAAGGCTGCATTAGGTAATTGTTTTGAAATAGACGACTGGGGTCCAATAGAATTCTCCATCATGGCAAAGCACTTTGACCGGCAAGGCAAACCACCATATGCTTACCATGCTGTAAGTGTCTTAATATTTTCAAATAAGCTTCTTTGTTTGGATTAATTTCCACCGCATGGTTTGCAAGTTTTATATCGGCTTTGTACTTTGTTGTTCAGCAATACATGTCGCACCTTCTATCCCATGGCCAACTCGATGGAAGTGGTTAACTGTCAGATGTGTTTTAGTTGACTCGTGAGGCCTTGGTCTGCCAATTATAAGCACTGTATCAGGTCTTGTAAAAAAAAAGAGATGTTTTGATTGGAATCCTGGATTTTGATGGCCCGTGGTCACGGATGGCAGACTTCAAAAAATATAGATACTGAATACTAGGGCATGAAACCATGGGCCACTTCAGTATCAGCTTATTATCAGTATAAATTGTGCGGAATTTTCCAAAGAATCATGATGGTACCTTATTGAAGCATGGATGTAGTCATTTTTGTTGCTGAATGCAACTTCGTGAATGCCAATGTTAGTTCGTGTGCCCTTATCATATTGTTCCCTTGATCCAGCAAAGATTAGGGACCTCTATTTTGCACTTGGGAGTTTTGGTATCCAACAGTATCGATAACCACACAAGAGTTGGTTTAGCGATTGCTAAGGCGCACCGCCGTGTGTTCAGTGTTGTGTACTCAGGTTAGGGCTGGACCAAAAGCTCGTAGCTTGTGAGCTTAACAAGCGCTCGATAGTTCGGCTCGTTAAGCTCGTAGCTCGCTTCTTAATGAACGAGCCAATCATTGATTTCAGCTCATTAAGCTTAACGAGCTTAACGAACGAGCTAACGAGTTTCACGAGTAGCTCGTTAAGCTCGTTAGTAACAACACAACACATATTTTCATCTTACGTGACAAATTTTTTGTAGCACCTCAGTCGATCTATTTAATCTAACCGACATATGAGGCAACAAACTACTGCATTTATTTTTGCAGTCACCATGTTTCATCTTGAAAACCACACCTACATATTCATCATTTATATCGTAATACATTATAATCTATTAACGAGCGCTCACGAGCTTAACGAGCTGAGCCGAGCAGGGTTTTCTGCTCGTTAATCTTAACGAGCTTAACGAGCCGAGCCTTAACGAGCACGAGCTTAACGAGCCGAGCTGCTCATTAATCCACCCCTAACTCAGGTCGTCAAAGTCTCATCCAACATAAATCGATTTCATCTCGTTGAAAGATTATGTCACCTTGTACCTATCAGCCACCGAGGAGCATTCAACACATGACGGTGATCCACTAAGTGCATAAGACTGCCCAAGGTACGAAAGTGTAGTAGGAGCACCCTAATACCTTTTTTTTTTTGCGAAACGGAGCACCCTGATACTTGACTCTCACTAGGTTTACTATTGCATTTTACTCGCTCCGTTGACATTTTTTTTTAGATTTATCGATCCAAATAGGCGCCTGATGTGGCATACAAAGACCATGGCTCGCAGCAGGTAGTTATGGTGGTTTTGAGGAGACCCGCTCAAGGTTGCTGGTTCGGAGCTATTCCGAGATCTCAAAGAGCGCCAAGCTTAATACGTGCAAGAGGAAAGAAAGGCCCAAAATAAGGGGCGTGTTGGAACCGCGGATGTGGAAAGCCAGGATAGACCGATGGTCGGCTAGAGCTGCGTTGATGCTACAAGCAACGATGGCTAATACTGGAATCGACTATGTGGGAAGTTGTGGCAGCTGTGACCCTGGAAGATGGGAGCTGCAACCAAATGACGGTGGAGCTGCGACCGTGGATGCAGGGGGAGCTGCAACCATGGCTGGTAGGAGCTACAACCAGCGATGGCAGAGCTACGACCTTTTTCCAACGAAGTTGCTACCGTTGACCGTGAAGCTGCAACCGTGGATGTCTGGAGCTACAACCAGATGACGGCAGAGCTGTGTGTGGTGGAGGGTGCTGCGGCAGAAGGACAACCATGGCCGGAGACGTGAGGCTGGCGGTGCGTGCAGACTGCACGTGGAGCGGCTTCTCCTTTTTTTTGTGTCAGGGGTGAGGCCAATTCCACCGCGCGACCGTCCCCGTCCGTCCTCCGCGCCGTCCGTTTGAAAAAAAACAAACGAGGCGCTACCAATACATGACGGCCGGACCCATTTGGTCCGTTTTGTGTCCGTGACGAGCCATTTCAAGCGCAAACATGCGCCGGGTTTGGGTCGCGGCGGACACCAAACGGACGCGTCGCTCGTCTGCCTCGGGCCGCGTGGCAGGCGGCCACCTACCTCCCATCGCCTGACATCAATGCACATAGGCGGCCGCCCCGCCATTATTCGCCAGCCAACGGTCGCGTCCTTTTAAATGGGGAAGCCGTGGACCGCCGTCGTCCACACCGCCTCACTCCACCTCGCCTCCTCAAACCCGACAACCCCAAACCCTAGCCTTGAACTTCGCCAATGGCCGCCTCGCAGACCATGGGCCTATGGAACTACGGCCGCAGGGGAAGCACGATCACAGGCCGCTCTCGTCGTCGGCGCCGCCGCGGCGATGTGAAGGAGAGCCGCATCACCACCGCTGTCGGGCCCCGTGCGCCGCGTTCTCCATCGCCACCAGAGCCGCCGCGAAGCGTGACTGCATTACATCAAGGCGGCCGTATGCCGCCGCTATTGGGAGACGAGGACGCCGCTCCCCTGGAGCGACGTCCACCTCCCAAACAACTGGCATTTGTCGTCCGACCGCGTGCCGATCCCGCCGGTCCTGTTGAGCGGCCGTGCGCGCCGCCAGGAGATCAAGCGCCGCCGCCGCCTCCTCCCGGACGACCTATACTACGACAAAAGGTACGCCCCCGACTCGCCCATGTGGGACACTTGGTTCCAGGACGAGCACGACACACGGCGGGCGTCCTTCTTCACCGGCACGTCTACGGGGCTGCGGCGACCACGTCCAGAGTGCCGAGCGGCTGCTCCCCAGGTGCGCGAACGTACGCGGGTGCGTGGCCTCACGCCCACGCCGTCGCCAACCCCGTCTCCTCACCGCCACCACCTCCTCGCATGACAACGGAGGAGGAGGCCCGTCTCATGGCGCGTGTCATGGAGGACTCCATGCGCACGCACGACGAGCGCCAATGGGAGGGCCTCGAGGAGATGACGACCCTCTCCGCGGCCAGCGACGTCGCCATCCCCGAGCTGGAGATGGTGGCGAAGGAGGAGGTGATGGAGGAGCCGCCGGTGGCCGCGTTCCATCCGGGGCTGGTGGGCCAGCACTGGAGCTGGTAGTGCACGGCTCCGGAGATGGCGGACGCCGTGAGGGGCGTGAACTGGTGCCCCACACCGCCGCGGTCACCGGAGCGGGACGCCTCGCCACGGGAGGAGGTCGTGCAGGCACCTGCCACCTTCCAGCCCGCCGCCCTCGTGCACCACGGTCTGCCGGCCCACCTCTGGACGCCGCCGGACCACGTCGAACTCGTCAGCAACGACTTATTCACACCGGCGGCTACTGAAGACGACGACGGGCGCGGCAGGAGCGCGCGGGCGGCGTTTTTTTATTTTGTTTTTTATGTTAATTATGGCAGTGGGCCGTTTATGTGAACCGCGAAACTAGGCCGTTTTGTGGCTGTGACCTAAACTTATGTTTTAAGTTTTTTAAATGTGTTTATTTATTTTTTTAGTCATTTTATTTTAGTTTTCCTTTTTTTTAATCACGTCCAACACGGACATGATTTGGGGTGCAGTCGCGCGTTGGGCGCACCCGCGACCAAGGACAGACGCGGACATGGGCGAACCCATTGCCGCCCCAAAGGGACAAAATCCGGCCAAACCGGACGTACGTTTGGGGTCGTGCGGTGGAGTTGGCCTGAGTGCGCAAGTGAACAAGAACAACCCGCGCAACCGAGAGACAATGAGTTGACATGTGGTGGGGGTAGCGTCGGTGTACAAAAGTAGGGGTCCTTTTTGCACCCCTTTATTTGTGCGCGGGCAGTCACAGCCACGCACCTACAGCCGCGCTTGGCGGGACAGAAGAGGAAGCCAAGACACAAGACCACTAGAGCTGTGCTCAAGACCAGAAGTATGAAGATCAGAGGGGTGAGGCGAAACTCCCTCGGCAAGGCCCTTGCCGGGGCGGCCTTCACAGCCCCAGCAAGAGCCTTGTCGGGGCAACTTACCCAACACCAACGAGGCTGCCACCCTTGAGTCTAAGAGTTCCGACGCCATCAACCACATTGGAACCAAGGCTCGGGAGGCGCCTCCATGGTGGCATGCAGATCTTTGTGAAGACAAAAGGCCTGCAAGGCCTAGGTAGGAACCAGAGGACAAGACGACAGCGGGGCTCCTTGCCGAGGATGCCCACGAAGCCTCGGCAAGGCTCCTGCCGAAGGTACCCACGAGGCCCCGGCAAGACTCTTGCCGAGGGCACCACAAGGCCCCGGTAAGACCCTTGCCGGGAATATCAGCAAGACCGCGGCAAGGCCTTGCCGCCCCGTCGCCGCCCCAGCCCCAGCGGCCAACCCACCAACTAAGCAGGTACCCGCGTGGCAGTACGTCGCTCCTAAGCCAACTAGTCAAGCACCTACGTAGTGGCATGCAGATCTTCGTGAAGACTCAGTCACCACACCAGCTCAGCAGCCTGCCAGCCTACATGGCGCTGCATGCCTCGTTGGCCTGGACGCGTGGCAAAGCAAGGCGAAGCGGCGACGGACGGGACGGGCCTCGTTGCCGTCCCCGATAAAGTAAGAGGACACCTAAGTAGCGCATTTAATGCATTTTGTCCTACGATGCCAGAGATAAACTCGACTACTGTACAACTTTCCACCTCCTTTGTGCCACTGTGGCAGCCCCTTTTGACTATAAAAGGAGGCCCCCGGCGTACTGTGAGGGGATTCAGACTTTTTGGACCCCTGCACGCTTTGTAGCTAGTCCAAGAACACCAGGTAAACACAAGCTAGCAGGAATAGGGTATTACGCATCACTTGCGGCCCGAACCTGAATAAATCTCCCGTGTTGATCTCTTAAACTCGCTCTTTCCACAGCCCCGCGCCCGCCGACCGTAGAAGGTGTAGGGGAACGCGACAGAAAACAAAAAATTTCCAACCTACGCACCAGCCCAGGACCACTATGGAGACTGCATACATGGTTTGATCTTTCTCGTTACCGACTCGTAGCGCAGCGGGAAGTAGAGTCGATGACGATCGGCGGTGCAGATCCCCGCAGCTAGGATTTACAACCTCCCAACCGCGAGGATGTATACCTCATCTCGCTCCTCGATAGCCTTCTGGAGGCGGTCGAACAGCCCCTCGGACGGTGTCATGGACAGCCCTTCGGGAGGACCTTCGAAACTCGAACGGTTACTCGGATAGCCCTTCAGGAGGACCTTCGAAACTCGGACGGTCACACGGACAGCCCTTCGGGAGGCACTCATGAACTAAGACCGAAACTACGATCTCTCT
Organism: Aegilops longissima; assembly: GCA_021605205.1. Classification (NCBI taxonomy): domain Eukaryota; kingdom Viridiplantae; phylum Streptophyta; class Magnoliopsida; order Poales; family Poaceae; genus Aegilops; species Aegilops longissima. Next base: position 391,163,382 of record CM038678.1, on the reverse strand, counting down.
AAAGAGTTGCACACATACGGTGTCATCTATCCGGCAGGGCTTCATCGTCCAGAACTAGTTCCCACCGGAACCCAGACAGCCTTTCGGCTTGACGAAACTATTTCGCGGGGAGGGAGAGAGAAGCCAGATCATTGCAATGGCACTTGTATGTGAGAAAGAGTGAGTGTGGAGAGTGCCTCTCCACCTCTATTTATAGGAAAACCCAAGGGGTAGGGGACACATGAAAAACCCAAAATGTCCACACTTTATGTCACACATAAAAGGCCATAAAGGGCATAAAGGGATGACAAGGGGAGCCCCATGGAGGAGCTGCACCCTCCAACGTCCCACCCTCATGCCCCCCCCAAAGGGGGTTCCTTGATCCCTAAGTCCTTCTAGAATCCTTTTGGGAAAAGCCCCAAAAGGTGGCTTTCCATAAATATCCCAAAAAGCACTTTCACTTCATGACGACATTTTTCAGCGTCCGTTTGAATTGAAAATATTTATGTGGGATTAGAGCATTTCCAGTACCCACCATAATGATTTTCAACGCATTCTGGAACAATTCCAATTTAGTGATTTTCATCTGCGAAAAGCATCTGAACCGGTTCCAGCAGCTCCGAAACATTTCGGTTTTATTTTGAAAATTCGAAAAGTTTCGAATGATTCGCACCTCCAAGAATTATCGGGCATGTGCGAAACCATTTTGACTTAATGGCATACCCGAACAACTATTTCGGTTTCACCAAACTCATCCGGTGACCTCTCTCTGCGGAACTTTTCCATCGTCTCAAACTTTTCGTGTCCAAACTTTTTGATGATTTTCTCGCACTTCGCCTAGTACTCAGCAGATAGATGACCCTTGCGCAGGACCCTATAGGTTCGGTGAAGTATAGACATGACCCGAACCCTTCCGATCAATGATCAACATTGGAGCCGTGGACACCCATATCGACCCTATACCCACACGAATAAATATTCGAGTGAACCTCCGCTTCAATGAGCTATTCCTGTTGCTTCGCGATATGTCACAAACACCGAGGTATGATTTGTTGCATCCCCGACGAACCATTTGTCCACCATGCAAGTTACCTCGTTACGGTTTTGTTCTCTTTTCTCGCTTCCGTGTTCCGCATCCCAAAGATCAAATCACACCGTGTATCCGCCGACGATGATGGATACCGTAATACCGAGAGGGCCCGAGAATATCTCTCCATCGTCGGAGGAGCAAATCCCAATCTTGAGCTATCAAGTTACTTGACACACTTTTCCATGAACCCGTAAGCCGCCGTAATAGCCACCCATTTACGGATGACGTTTAACAAACCCCAAAGTTCATGAAGCAAGCATGAAGAAACTCGATACTCTCATGGTCTAAGGAATTATGCAAACGTTAACCATCTCTGTGTTATGCACCATTAACTTGTGATGAATGAATCTCATAGCATAACATCAATCCGGGTCGATTCAACACAAATGTTCTCTTAACATTGTGCCCTCAAAGTTGCTGGCATAGACATGCCCATGACCAGGAAAACAAAATCATCATGCAACACTTGAGCTAGTCTTAGAGGCCAGACTAGGAATACATTTTACTATTTATTATTCCACACGTGCATATGAGTCTTCCTCCAAGCCTCGTGGTTATTGCATACTCGAGAACCATAGCAGTTATAGCATGGAACATAAACATATAATTATGAACATGGAGATAAGTAATAGCATTTATTATTGCCTCTAGGGCATATCTTCTACAGACTCCCACTTGCACTAGAGTCACTAATCTAGTTAATGCTAATGCACTTTACACCTGTGACATACTGGTGTAAAAAATGCTTCGCATGTGGTATAGCCTGATGTCCATCGGATCCGACAACTTCAGCTCTGTGTGTATCTCTTCATATCCTCGCATTTTCATGCTTTCACAAAATTCATATTTGCGTGGACTTGGCGTTGTATGTATGTGAATCATAGGTCGAACCTGGATTCCTCAGACTGAGTTATGGAGCAACTACCTGTAGTAGTGTCCCATTGAAAAAAGCCATCTTGGAAACATACTAAGTCCATGAATGAACTATATGATTCAACATCTTCTTTTGTCGCTTCTAAAGCGTCAACATACTTAGTCATTTGTTATAGAATTCGCCACAGTATCATGTTGGGAACAATTTCCAACTACCGTGCCACCATATTGTGTATTACACAAAACCCTTAACTTAAATCGAAAATCGCATGGAGAAAAGATGAAGACTGTATCGATGTAACATTTTACAACGAACTCTTCATGATCTCCGCTATGAGAAAACATATCATCGATTTACTCTAGTACTCAATGACATCTTTCATCTTTGTTGTCCCACGATCAAGATTTTGATCACTTTAGTATCCATACTCGCAACACCTTGGGAGTATCCGACATATCTGGTTGTTTTACATACCATGGAATACATGATTAATCCAAACACAAAAGTGTGTTGAATCTGCATCATGTATTTTGCTCATCAGTGTTTTGGGACACCGAATCTTGCAAAGAACTCTTCCATGTGACTCCGGCAAGAATCACTCCTTGGCGGTTTTAAATGCTAAAAGGTTTTAGCACCTTGTCAATATGTATTCATTGCTTAGCCCTATTAGGTAAATCTATCGCCATAGATCATTATGCCTAATATTGAGGCTATTTAGCCTAAGCACTTCATCAAAAAACTATTTTCAAATGAAGTCCTAATTCGTGTCAAGAAATTTATTTCCAATTAACAATGTGTCAAGCACACAAGGTTTATAGAAATATTATTACGCTCCCACTTACTTTCTTGAATTACAAGCATCTTCGTTAACCATTGATGAAGTCAAACCCCTTTGACCATTTCATCAAAGCATGAAGATTCCAACTCCATTTTGCTCTCTTACATCCATCATTGGAACTCAAGTTTGCACCCTTACTAGCATCCTCTGGATAGACAAAATGCCTTGGACCGTAACACATGCAAGTCCTTGGTTTCATTTCCATCAGATGGAAATCCTATTGTCATCCATGTTTCATATCTCATGATTGAAATATGTATTAGTTGCTAGTTCAACCCGAACCGACTTTAAGCATCGCTACGATGAAAACAACCTCATCGTAGTCAACTCTTGAACTCGTTATTTCAACAAGTCGAGCTTTATGGATAAAGCATTTTTATCCGTATCAGTTTAAGTTCCATAAATATTCGTTAGACTCTAAGTCTTCCGAAAGGTGTATCAAGGTTTTAATCTTGAATCACTTATATGGAAACTAACTCGGGTTGCATTGGCATTTAGACAATTCCGGAGTCAGGGCCCATCAACGCTTCCTTGTGTATCGTAGGTATAATGTTGTCTAACAACAATATCTCGCTTATGACCAGAGGTTTGCACGAGCCTTGCCTCGTGGTTCAGCCGCAAGTTCGATCAAGTTCATACATTTTATTGTAGAGACTTCCGTGACGATCGCAGAGAAAACTCGAATTACTTCCAAGGTCTCTTTCCTTTGATCCGATGACGAAGATACTGTTTATCTCATCGAGTTGCACTATTCTCCCACTCACCTTTTTGAAAGAACCATTCTCTTTAAAAGCACACCGATTCGCGGCAAAACTATTTGCCTCGGTATAGTGAGGGAGGAATACCCAACATTTTGGTATAACCTACAAAGTAGCACTTGTCTGATTTGGAATAGGTTTGTAACCTTTTACACAAGCCCCATATTCCAAATGTTAAGAAAAGATATAACATGGTTTGGCGTACCATACCATGGCTTCATTTCAACAGACCCGATGTAGCTCTTTTCAATGTAAAAGCCGCAGTCTCTAAAGCATCACTTTAAAAGGGATAATGGCAAATTTATTTATGTCATCTTTGACCTTACCATGTCATAAATGGTTTGATTACATCTTCACAGACATTCCACTCATAGTGGTGTTCCGGAAGGTGTAAGTTATGAAACTCTTTTCACAACTCATCAGACATTCGCTAAACTTGTAACTCAGATATTCCTTTCTGCAATCAAATTGTAGAAACATAATTTCCTTGTTACAATAACTTCTACTTCATTTTTGAAAACCTTTTGAATGATTTCAAAAGAACCAGACTTACAGCTCATCAAGCAAATATCCATATATCTACTTGAGTCATTTATGAAGATATATAAATCCACTACTTGCAACAACATTTATTGAACTACACACATCAAAATGTATGATCACCAATAAGTTTGTTGCTCATTCCTTATGGCCTATGAACGGTATTTCAGTCACTTCACTTTTCGGAGGAAAGTTGCAAGTGTCAGATGATTCAAAATCAAAAAGACTTCAAAATCCATCATAATGGAATTTTCCATGCGGGTTTCTCCAATGTGACCAAATGTAGTGCCACACTTGTGTGGTATTCTTTTAGTCTTGCGACATTTAGCGTCAGTGTTACGGATGTATCATATTACCATCAATATTCATAACATACATCCCATCTTGGATGGAAGCATGGCCCTTCATGTTATTCATAATACTTAACAACAATTGTTGTTTTTATGAACAACTCTTTTGCAACAAACATTGTGCAATGGGCTAGAGTGTATGAAACTCTAAAATGAATTATGAAAGTAAACCTAGAGGTATTGTATTATTATCAATATTCATAACATACATCTCATTCATAATGAAAGTATGGCCCTTGTGTTATTCATAACATCGAACATAAAAAGTTCTCTTATGAACAACCTTCTTGCAAGATACCTTATGCAATGGGCTAGAGTTTGTAAAACTCTAATTGAATTATGAAAATAAATACGCATTTACAATACACCGATGGAAGGTATAGTAACATTTACTATGTTACCTGTGTATACCTTAACCTCATTTCTGGCTAGTCTTTCAGGCCATAGTAGCTCTTACATTGATTCGCAACAGAATGCAATCGAGCGGGTATCTTTGTGATTAACTCACAATACCCAAGAATTAGTGATTAACATGTTTAACCATAATTCCCAAGAACTATATCTTTGACCAGCCTACTATACATCAAAACTTGTATGACATTCATACATGAGCTGGATATTCGGTCATCTTTCTTTCTACCTTTATACTTCCAACAGTTTAACTTTTAGTATTTCTCCTACTCAAAAAAGAAGCACCCAACTTAAGAGTGGCGTTAGCCCCGACTTCCTAGGCGTAAGTCATAATCGACACCCTTTGGACACTTCCTTTCTCTTTAAGTTGTTATTTTATTCACCTTTCATTATATGACAGGCGTTCTTCTGGATCCCTTTCCCAACAGTCAAATGCATAGTAAACACTTTTACTAATACTTGCAAACAAACATTGCTTTGTTTGTATCTGAAAATAATTTTCAGTTGCATGAATATCATATAACTATCCCAACTTTCGAGTTTTGGGTTTCATGGAAGCAAACATGTTCCACTTGACCGTAACATAATTCTAGCTTTTGGATCGAAGGACGAGGGTCACATGATCCATAGCATTAGCGGGAGGATACGGAAAGCATGCGATAGGACAAAGTCCTTCTCGGCACTTTTGAGGACAATCCTCATATTACGTTACCAATCGTAAAGTTTTAACCAGATATTTAACAACTATTCAATTTTAATAGGGAAAGTGGAACCGCGAGCCATTATTCTACAACTATTTTGCAAGAAACACTTAGACAGTGTTCATAATTAATTGCACTGAGAATTAAACATGTTAATTCAATAGTGCGCTCCCACTCAAATCAATATCTCTCATAATTAATTTTGAGTGATACAAGATCCAGACTTCAATTCATTGCCATAGAATCATCATCTCATAACGGGAATTTTAATCGGTAGGCCAACTTGCCGATCACATCTCTATGTGACTCTTGCTCATCTTTCGATGCGTGTGCTCCGAGCTCAGGACGATCCTGCCATGAACGTCAAGACAACCAAGTGATCTTGCTGCGAGGTCTGACCTCACCCGTCTCACACTTCTCTAATCATTCGTACCCATGCATCCATGGCGCACGCCGAAAAGATAGCTGCCGTGACGGTGCTACACTTGGGAGAACACTAACTACTTGATATTTTAGTGAGAGATCACCCCAATAAAAAGCGACTACCGCGCAATCAAAAAGGGTGCATCAAAGGGATAAACATCTCAGGCAATTCATAATAGCATGATATGGTATAGCCCTTTATGACGGAGAAGTCTTTCATTCCTTCGTCTTCGGCATTCGCGTCGGTGTTCACCTTCACGAAGATTGCCACCACCTTGTCGATGCACCAGATAATATTGTTATCTCTATGGCTAATAAAATAAGTGCATTACTTAAGGTTGACACGCAGGTCATTAAAGTGACAATCATATGGCTCCAGCCATCATGCCGAATCATGACACGCAGGTCATGTTAATTACATCATATAGTCATCTCATACATAATTAAATTGAATATGAGCATTGCTATACCACATCACATGCACATCCTGCAAAACCAAGTTAGACGCCTCTAATCGGTTTATGCAAAATTTTATTTTTCGTGGCATCTAAGTTTTTGACTAAAACCACAGCTACCAACGTTTTATCATCAAGTATGATTATTCAAGTTGCTAGATTAACATCTCGGGGTGTATGAAACACGAGATAATTAAATCTCGAGCCCCATACTAAATGTCGTCATACGCATGACCCCCGTGCAGATCATATCTGCAATGCCCTTTCATCTGCGAATTTCATCTTTCTTTTAACTACGGCATAACCCAAAGAACTGATAGCACTTCCATGATCAATCAGGATCACGGATTGCCAGAACTTTGTCAAATTCCACCATGCTGTCTCGAGATTGAGCAAATACAAATTCTAGGGAAGCAACAAGAACGTTGGGTAATAGATTTCATCTGTCACCCGCATAAATAATTTTTCAGCAATAGATCTCATCTACTACCTAATTATATTATGAAATACCCATACATCTCCATGTATTCTAGATCGAAACCTGCATCTACGCATAGCACGGCTCATGATGCCACTGTAGGGGCACGCGACAGAAAACAAAAAATTTCTGACCTACGCACCAGCCCAGGACCACTATGGAGACTGCATACATGGTTTGATCTTTTTCGTTACCGACTCGTAGCGCAGCGGGAAGTAGAGTCGATGACGATCGGCGGTGCAGATCCCCGCAGCTAGGATTTACAACCTCCCAACCGCGAGGATATATACCCTCATCTGCTCCTCAGACAGCCCTTCGGGAGGACCTTCGAAACTCGAACGGTCACTCGGACAGCCCTTCGGGAGGACCTTCGAAACTCGGACGGTCACACGGACAGCCCTTCGGGAGGCACTCACGAACTAAGACCGAAACTACGATCTCTCTACAGAGTTGCACACAAACGGTGTCATCTATCCGGCAGGGCTTCGCCGTCCAGAACTAGTTCCCACCGGAACCTAGACAGCCTTTCGACTTTATGAAACTATTTCACGGGGAGGGAGAGAGAAGCCAGATCATTGCAATGGCACTTGTATGTGAGAAAGAGTGAGTGTGGAGAGTGCCTCTCCACCTCTATTTATAGGAAACCCAAGGGTAGGGGACACATGAAAACCAAAATGTCCACACTTTATGTCACACATAAAAGGGCATAAAGGGCATAAAGGGATGACAAGTGGAGCCCAATGGAGGAGCTGCACCTCCAACGCCCCACCTCATGGGGCGCCCCAAAGGGGTTCCTTGATCCCCAAGTCCTTCTAGAAGTTTTTGGGAAAAGCCCCAAAAGGTGGCTTTCCATAAATATCCCAAAAAGCACTTTCACTATTCATGACGACATTTTTCAGCGTCCGCTCAATTGAAAATATTTATGTGGGATTAGAACATTTCGAAGACCCACCATAATGATTTTCAATGCATTCTCGAACAATTCCAGTTTAGTGATTTTCATCTGCGAAAAGCATCTCGAACCGGTTCCAAAGAGTCCAAACATTTCCGGTTTTATTTCGAAAATTCCAAAAGTTTCGTAATGATTCGCACCTCCAAGAATTATCGTGCATGTGCCAAACCATTTTGACTTAATGGCATACCCGAAACCACTATTTCGGTTTCACCAAACTCATCCGTGACCTTTCTCTGCGGAACTTTTCCATCGTCTCAAACTTTTCGTGTCCCAAATTTTTCGATGATTTTCTCTCGCACTTCGCCTAGTATTCAGCAGATAGATGACCCTTGCGCAGGACCCTATAGGTTCGGTGAAGTATAGACATGACCCGAACCCTTCCGATCAATGATCAACATCGGAGCCGTGGACACCCATATTGACCCCTATACCCACACGAATAAATATTCGAGTGAACCTCCAGTAGCAGTGAGCTATTCCTGTTGCTTCGTGATATGTCACAAACACCCGAGGTGAGATTTGTTGCATCCCCGTGGACGAATCATTTGTCCAGCATGCAAGTTACCTCGTTACCGGTTTTATTCTCTTTTCTCATTTCCGTGTTCCGGCATCCTAGTGGTCAAATCACACTGTGTCTGGCCAGACGATGATGGATACCGTAATACCGAGAGGGCCCGAGAATATCTCTCCATCGTCGGAGGAGCAAATCCCAATCTTGAGCTATCAAGTTACTTGACACACTTTTCCATGAACCCGTAAGCCGCCGTAATAGCCACCCATTTAGGGATGACGTTTAACAAACCCCAAAGTTCATGAAGCAAGCATGAAGAAACTCGATACTCTCATGGTCTAAGGAATTATGCAAACGTTAACCATCTCTGTGTTATGCACCATTAACTTGCAACGAATGAATCTCATAGCATAACATCAATCCGGGTCGATTCAACACAAATGTTCTCTTAACATTGTGCCCTCAAAGTTGCTGGCATAGACATGCCCATGACCAGGAAAACAGAATCATCATGCAACACTTGAGCTAGTCTTAGAGGCCAGACTAGGAATACATTTTACTGTTTATTATTCCACACGTGCATATGAGTCTTCCTCCGAGCCTCGTGGTTATTGCAGACTCGAGAACCATAGCAATTATAGCATGGAACATAAACATATAATTATGAACATGGAGATAAGTAATAGGATTTATTATTGCCTCTAGGGCATATCTCCTACAGAAGGGATTCCCCGTGATCCCATAGGTGTCGTTTCCACCGACATCTCTGGTGCGCCAGGTAGAGGGCGCAAGCTGTGAGAATCTGGTTTGAAGGTCAACGCATCGACTTCATCATCACCATGGCCCCCAAGAGAAAGGGGATCACAGCGATCGGGTCGCCGGGAACAGGCCCGTCCGCGCCAGCGCGGGCAGGCGGCCGGGTGGCCACAGATGGCGCCGGAGACGTGGCCCGCGAGGATCCACGACACTCTGGCAATCGGAGCCAGGCGAGCGGCATCGTTCGAATCCGAGACGACGAGCTGCACGCCACTGGGTCCAGGGGCGGGGACGTGCTGCCCATGGGCGGCGCGGCAACCTCTACGGCGCCCCAACTGGCACCTGCATTGCGGCCTTCCCAGGGCGCGCGCGATGAGCGACACCGCTATGCCGGAGCCAACGGGCATTGCCGCGGAAAGAGCCCTGCGCACCACTCGCAGGACGCACTAGGCCGGCGTGCGCGCTCGGACGCCGGCGGAAGCGGCGTGCGACTGTGAGTCCGTGACAGAGTCCCTTCTAACCGGTAAGAAGTCGGAGCGCGTCACGGTCTACGCAGCTCTCGCCGCCGCCCACACCAGCAGAAGCGCTGGCGCGCGTGCAACTGCTCCTCGACTACCCCCGGCTGCGGAGAAGCTCGATGAGTGGAGGGCCACCATCCGAAGCCTTGTCAGTTTCGCCAACAAAGACGAGCCGCTCCCAACGGGACCCTCACGCCGGTGTTCTGTCGAGCCGGTGCATGCCGGTGATGGGGGGACCAGAGACCCTGCGACCACGGTGCACTCTCCTCCCCCGCGGCCGCGACAGCAGCCACCGGCCCGTCGGGTCGACGCCCGTGACAACGCTTCCACAGCGTCTTCCGACCCGCGGGACCGCCGCAACCAACGCCAAGTCCTTCGGGAGCGGGCCCAGGAAGACGCTCGAACCACCATCGAGCGACGACGGGAGACGCGCTATCAGTCGGATCGGTGCGCGGGGCCTACTATGGACCACCCAGCGCCAGGGGGCTCTGGCAACCTACCCTACGAGGTGGGTTGTCCAGCCTTTACCCGAGAGCTGCGGCGGTTCCAGTGACCCTCCCACCACGCATTTAAGCCTGATGTTGGGGAAAAGTACAACGGCAAGATCACCCGTCAGTGTTCCTCAGCATCTACACCATCACGATGCAAGCCGCCGGGGCTCGCGACGACAAGGTGCTCGCCAACTACTTTCCGTTGGCACTTAAGCCCAACGTTATGTTGTGGTTGATGCACCTGCCACTAGATTCCATCTCTTCCTGGTCGGATCTGTGCCACGAGTTTGTTGGCGCCTTCACCGGAGGCCACCAAGCTCCTGGCCAGGCAAGTGACTTGCATGTCATCCCCCAGAAGGATGGCGAGTCCCTGCGTAAGTATGTACAAAGATTCAGCCGCGTGCAGTACACTATCCCAGATGTTCATCCCGCCGCTGTCATCAGTGTGTTCCATCAGAACATACGCAACCGCAAGATGCGTGAAGAGCTAGCGATGAACAAGGTCAAGGATGTAGCCGAACTTTTTGTCCTGGCTAATAGATGTGCTCGGGCTGAGGAAGGAAGGAAGTACCCCGGCGAGGACGCCGGCGCGGAAACCGACTCCACTGACGAAGGCATCGCTGCCCCGACAAAGAAGGGCCAGCGCCGCAACAGGAAGCGAAAGGGCAAGACTATGCTTGTCGTTGAAGGATCCGGCGACCCCAGCACCGCCAAGAAGGCCAAGGCTGACGACCCCGGCAAGGAGGTTGCCGGGTGCGCCGCCTGCCGGGCCTTGGCGGCTGCCGACAAGCCGGGGGGCTCTGAAAAGCAGTACTGCAAGATCCACAGCACCAAGGGCCATGACCTCCAGAACTGCCGATGGGTTGAGCTGCTTGCAGAAAAGCAGAAGGCTGAATATGAAAGGCGAGATAAGGTGAAGGGCCAGGATGGTGCTGAGGGGTCCGGCAAGAAGCGTGGCAGCCCAGGAGGTCGCCGCGGCAAGGATAGTCAACAAGAGAGGCCCGCTCGGGGCCGCGATAAGAAGGAGGAAGATAGTGATCATGACGAGGACGACGAGTCCGACGAGCACGAGTTCGAGAAAGCTACAGAGGCCATGTGCGTCGACGGTGGCGCCTCGCTGCACACCTCTCACCGCCAACTGAAGCAGTGGGGGCGTGAGGCCACTGCGGCGGAGCCATCGTTCGATGCCTAGAAGCCACTGAAGTGGTCTCGCACACCCATCATTTTCGACACCGAGGACCACCCTGATCGCACAACTACAGTCGGGTGTTCGCCATTGTTGGTTTCACCAAGAATACGCAACCTCAAGGTGAGGAAAGTACTGGTCGATGGTGGGGCCGGTCTGAACTTGATCTCGCCCGATGTGATCAAGAGGTTGCAGATTCCTGATGGAGATCTCGAGGAGACAGGCACGCTTCAAGGGGTCAACCCGGGAAGGAGCCAACCAAAAGGTAAAATCACGCTGCCCGTTACATTTGGGGGCGAGCTGAACTATACAACGGGATCCTTGGCCGCCCAGCGCTGGCCAAGTTCATGGCGGAGTCGCACTACGCCTACAACACATTGAAGATGCTGAGGCCGCTGACCATCATCACCGTCCCCTCTGACAAGAAAGACGCGCTCATGTGCGCCGACTAGCTCTACCGAGAGGCAGTTGCAGCAACTGCCGCCAAGGCACTTGCTCCTGTCGCTGAATCCCTGAGAAGGAAGAAGGCCGGCAAGACTTTTGCCAGCAAGACCCCTTCCGTCGAGGCCTCTTCCAGCAAGGCCTCCAGCACCCACTCCGGTAAGCGCGCCTCTTCGGAGTGCAGTGCTCCCGTCGAGGACGTGCCAGAGAGCTCCATCGGCAAGAGCAAGAAATCCAAGGATGCATCACTGGAAACCAAGAAGGTGTCTGTCAAGGAGGACGGCACGGGCGGGGCGTTTACTATAAGCTCCACCCTCGGCAGCAAATAGGAAAGCACACTCGTCGCCTTCCTGCGGGCGAATGTCGATGTGTTTGCATGGCAAGCATCCGACATCCCCGGCGTTCCCAGGGAGGTGATTGAGCACCATCTTGCTGTCTATCCTCATGCGCGGCCCGTCAAGAAGAAGGTCAGGAAGCAAGCTTTGGAGCGACAAGAGTTCATCATCGAAGAGATCAGGAAGTTCGAGGCGGCAGGCCTGGTTAGAGGAGTACTCCACCCCACGTGGTTGGCCAATCCGGTGGTTGTGCTTAAGCCGAATGGGAAGTGGAGGTTGTGTATTGACTACACAGATATCAATAAAGCTTGTCCAAAGGATCATTTCTATCTGCCACGCATCGACCAGATTGTAGACTCCACTGTCGGGTGTGACCTGCTGTCATTCCTCGACGCCTATTCGGGATACCACCAGATCTTCATGATGAAGGAAGACGAAGAGAAGACCGCTTTCATCACCCCATGTGGTACGTACTGTTTTGTACGAATGCCTTTCGGGTTGAAGAGCGCTGATTCGACGTTTGCCCGAGCGGTCCAAATTGGTTTTGAGCCCCAACTACATAGAAATATGGAAGATTATATGGACGACATAGTGGTCAAAACCAAGGACAGGTACACGCTCGTGCAAGACTTAGAAGAAACATTCGCAAATTTGCGCAAGATCAACCTCAAGCTGAACCCTGAGAAGTGTGTTTTCGGCATTCCATCCGGCAAGCTTCTCGCGTTCTCTGTGTCACAACATGGGATCGAGGCGAACCCCGACAAGATCAAGGCGCTTGAGCAAATTGAGGCGCCAAAACGGGTCAAGGACGTCCGTAGGCTCACTGGCTACATTGCTTCCCTGAGTAGGTTCATCTCCAAATCTGCTGAGTGCGCCCTCCCCTTCTTCAAAATTTTGAAGAAGGCGGGTCCAGCAAAGTGGACTCCAGAGGCAGAGGCAACACTACAAGATTTGAAGAGGCACCTTTCCTCCACGCCGATACTAGTCGCACCTACGTTGCTGCTATACTTAGCGGCAACGAATCAAGTGGTCAGTGCTGCGCTAGTGGCATAGAGGGAACTCGAGGGAGAAGCAGCGGCAGTAGCGGAGTCGTCATATGATAGGCCGGGGCCCTCCCCGGTGGGGCTTGACGCCGGCAAGGCGGAACCCCCGGCAAGGCCCGGTTGTGGCAAGGCGGAGTCTGCGCAGATGGGCGACATTGAACAGAAGAAGAAGATGGTGCAGCACCCAGTTTATTTTGTCATTTCCCTCTTGCAGGGGGATAGATCAAGATATTCTAGTATGCAGAAGCTACTTTTCGGCCTCCTCATGGCCTCGAGAAAGTTGCGCCACTATTTCCAAGCACATGAAATCACCGTCGTCACCCGCCTCCCGTTGCAACGAATCTTGCACAACCCAGATGCAACTGGGAGGATTGTGGAGTGGGCATTGGAGCTGTCGAGTTTTGGCCTCAAGTTTGAAAGTATTTCAACGATCAAGAGCCGAGCCTTGGCAGAGTTCATAGCAGAATGGACCGCAACGCCCGACGAGGAGATTCAAGAGACCACCCTTCCCGGCAAGGAGACGAGCAGTGAGTGGATTATGTACTTCGATGGAGCTTTCTCACTCCAAGGTGCTGGTGCTGGCGTGCTACTCGTCGCGCCCACCGGAGAGCGCCTCAAGTACGTAATGCAGATGCACTTTCCCCGAGAAAAATCAACGAACAACATGGCGGAGTACGAGGGACTGCTGACCGGTCTCAGGATCGCGGCAGATCTCGGAATTAGGAAGCTCATCGTCAGGGGTGATTCGCAGCTCGTCGTCAAGCAAGTCAACAAGGATTACCAGAGCCCGTTGATGGAAGCCTACATGGATGAAGTGAGGAAGTTGGAAGAGCGTTTTGACGGATTGCAAGCAGATCATGTCCCCCGAGCGGAGAACAACATTGCTGACGACCTGCCGATGCGCGCTTGTAGGATCTTGAGAAGAGGTGTCTAGAGGGGGGGTGATTAGACACTAAGTACCAAAGTTGCAGTTTTTAAGTTCTTTTAAGTTTAAGTGGAGTTTAGACACAAGTTTAACATTCTCAATACATAACAAGCAAGCATGCAAAGAGTATATAGGCAGCGGAAAATAAAGCATGCAACTTGCAAGAATGTAAAGGGAAGGGTTTGGAGAAATCAAACGCAATTGGAGACACAGATGTTTTTGTCGTGGTTCCGATAGGTGGTGCTATCGTACTTCCACGCTGTGGAGACTTCAACCCATGTAGGGTAACGGTTGCGCGAGTCCACGGAGGGCTCCACCCATGAAGGGTCCACGAAGAAGCAACCTTGTCTATCCCACCATGGCCGTCGCCCACGAAGGATTTGCCTCACTAGCGGTAGATCTTCACGAAGTAGGCGATCTCCTTGCCCTTACAAACTCCTTGGTTCAACTCCACAATCTTGTCGGAGGCTCCCAAGTGACACCTAGCCAATCTAGGAGACACCACTCTCCAAGAAGTAACAAATGGTGTGTTGATGATGAACTTCTTGCTCTTGTGCTTCAAATGATAGTCTCCCCAACACTCAACTCTATCTCATAGGATTTGGATTTGGTGGAAAGAAGATTTGAGTGGAAAGCAACTTGGGGAATGCTAGAGATCAAGATTCATATGGTTGGAATGGAATATCTTGGCCTCAACACATGAGTAGGTAGTTCTCTCTCAGAAATAAGATGCTATAAGTGTAGGTTTGTTCTGATGGCTCTCTCCACGAATGAAGAGGAGGTGGAGGGGTATATATAGCCTCCACACAAAATCTAACCGTTACAAACAATTTACCAAACTCGGTGGGACCGAATCATCAAACTCGGTCAGACCGATTTAGTAAACCTAGTGACCGTTAGGATTTTCGGTGGGACTAACATGCATGTCGGTAGGACCGATTTGGTTAGGGTTAGGGCATAACGTAATCTCGGTGGGACCGATTACACAAACTCGGTGAGACCGAATTTGGTAATTAGCTAACCAGAGAGTTGGTCAGGCAAACTCGGTGAGACCGATTACTCAAACTCGGTGAGACCGATTTGGGTAATAAGTTAACCAGAAAGTTTGCATTGTAATCTCGGTAGTACCGATTGCACAAACTCGGTGAGACCGATTTTGGTAAGGGACATACACAGAGAGATTACAATCCCATCTCGGTGAGACCGAGATCCCTATCGGTGAAACCGGTTTGCGGGTTTGTGGCAGTGGCTATGACATCTGAACTCGGTGGCGCCGGATAGAAAGAATCGGTGGGGCCGAGTTTGACTTTGGGTTTAGGTCATATGTGTGGAAGTGGGAAAGTAGTAGAGGGTTTTGGAGCATATCACTAAGCACATGGAGCAAAAAGCTCATTAAGCAACACCTCATCCCTCCTTGATAGTATTGGCTTTTCCTATAGACTCAATGTGATCTTGGATCACTAAAATGTAAAATGAAGAGTCTTGATCTTGAAGCTTGAGCCAATCCTTTGTCCTTAGCATCTTGAAGGAGTTCCCACATTCTTTAGTCCATGCCACTCCATTGTTGAACTTATGTGAAATATACTAGATAAAAGTGTTAGTCCAACAAGAGATATGTTGACATTAATTACCAAAACCACCTAGGGAGCACTTGTGCTTTCAATCTCCCCCTTTTTGGTAATTGATGGCAACATACATCAAAGCTTTAGATAAGGATATAAAGAATAGCAAATAAAGCTTCGAAAAGACATGTAACAAGCATAGGCTCCCCCTATATGTATGCAATCATGTGAATATGGAATATAGAAGCATGTGAGAGCAAAACCATGATAGAGTCGGCACTGTGTTACATGTATCTTGGCCATATGCATCAGAGCAAAGAATATTAAAGAAAATACCTTCATGCTCATGAGTCCTTCTTGCAAACAGTATGTACATCCGCAAGAATTCCTCATACACATGAGTGTGATGCATATACTTACCTTGTAGTCTTGAGTTGGCTTAGGGTGAAATGAACCTGCACAAACAAGGTTAGATAACACAGGTACATCTACTAGCCAGAGCAAACAGAAGAAACCACAAGAATACCAAGACTGGGATGACATGTAGAGAGTGAGTACTGAGTACCACATTGGATCAGACATGTCCCCAAGAGTAAAGATATGCAATGAATGTGAATGATTTCTTTCCCTTAGATGTCTTGCTCCCCCTGAATCTAGCATGGGATATTGGGAGAAGATAGGGAACAGAAAATCAGAGCTGAAAACAGAGCTGAAAGATATAAAAGAACAGAGCTTAATGCAAAGAACAGAGCTTAATGCAAGTAAGCACACATGAACATGTCTTTCCCCCAAAAAGACATGTGGCATCTCTCCTCTTGAATACCAAGCATCTAGGATCCTTGAGAAATACTTTCTACTTGAGTATTCTCTCCCCCTGGAGATCTCTTTCTCCTCTTAATACTCTCTCGATGTGATCTCTAAGTGATATGCTTTGATGTGATCTCTCTCTCCCCTTGACATCAATTTCCAAGAAGGGTCTTCGGAATTTGTTGTGTATGGGTTTGGTCCTTGAGTCACAACACAAAGTACTGGATAAAATTTGTGATGCTTGTAGAGGACAAGATTCATTGAGTGGAGCTGGATTTAAAAGAAACACAGAATAAGTGGCAAGCTGTTTTTCCTGTTGGGAAATCGGTGGCACCGAGTGGTATGCTTCGGTTGTACCAAAAAGATTCGGTTGGACCAAAAACAACAAATCGGTGAAACCGAGTTCATCACAGAGAAAACATTTGTCACCTCAGCTCACTAGACTTGAAAGGTCTCACAAAGATTTGCAAGGAATTAACTTAATGATTTGCAATGAATTGGATGCTGAAAATGCAGAGCAATTAGAATGAAAAGAATGATATCTAGATGAAGTTTTTTTTTGAAAGGGGAAACAAATATGCATGAGACAAATGCAAACACACAAATAAGAACACGAGAGAACTTCATCTAGAGATGGTCGGTGACAAAGTCACCTATGTTAGAGTATATTGACTTAGGAGTCAAGTGAGATCACTTGATCATGGGTCATACTCATTGTTTAAGCTCAAAATGGGGTTACCATTTTTTGTTTAAGCATCTTGATGTATTCACATCTTGTCGAGTTTCTTTAGCTCATGACTTGGAGTAAAGCTTCTCTAAGATGGAATAACATACCTTGGTTGGGGGTGTTGTCCATGTAGTTGAACTTGTGTGGGTTGCTCAAGGTTGATGTAGCTCATCAGGAGTTGGGAGCACCACCTGGAATTTGAGTCCATCTACCTACATGGGTTAGTTTTTGCAAGGAAGAGCACTTGTGTATCCAAAATGACAATCATGAAGCTCAATCATAGAGTTTTTCAAAAGGATATGTTTGAATGATTCCGTGCTTCCTTGTATTCAGCCACCATAGGGTAGAGACTTGGTGATGTAGAGATTGCTCAAGATGTGAGTAGATTTCAATCTCATGGAATTTGATTCAACCAAGTACCTACATAGGTTAGATGACATGCAAGATGCAAATATATCCAAGATATAATATATTCATCACAAGAGAGATATCATGGATTAGTCATAAGCTCATTGTCTTGCATGTATCCAATGGAGTTTCTACTCCAAGTTTGAAGCATCAATGATGTTCAATTCTCCTCTCAACCTGCAAAACACTTTCTCATCAAGGGGTTTATTAAATATATCCACTAATTGCTTTTCGGTGCGAACATGCTTAAGATTAATGTCACCCTTAGCAACATGATATCGAATGAAATGATGACGAACTTCAATATGCTTAGTTCGAGAATGTTGTACGGGATTATGACCAATTTTGATAGCACTTTCATTGTCACAAAGCAATGGAACATGTTTCACATATATCCCATAATCTTTAAGAGTTTGGGTCATCCAAAGTAATTGAGCACAACATGAACTAGCGGCAATGTACTCCGCTTCGGCGGTAGATAAGGATACCGAGTTTTGTTTCTTGGAGGACCAAGACATAAAAGATCTACCAAGAAATTGACAAGTACCCTAGGTGGACTTTCTATCAACCTTGTCTCCGGCATAGTCCGAGTCGGAATAGCCAACAAGATCGAAAGAGGCCCTCTTAGGATACCAAATGCCAAAATTTGGTGTATGAATTAAGTATCTCAGTATCCTTTTTACGGCCTTAAGATGACATTCTTTAGGAGCAGCTTGATATCTTGCACACATGCACACACTTAGCATAATATCGGACGTGAAGCACATAGGTATAACAATGATCCAATCATAGAGCGATAAACCTTTTGATCAACCGGTTTACCATCTTTGGTCAAGTCAAGTCCACTAGTAGGCATGGGTGTAGGCATACCTTTGCATTCTTGCATATTGAACTTCTTGAATAAGTCCTTAGTGTACTTCGTTTGAGAGACAAAAGTACCTTCCTTAGTTTGCTTGATTTGCAACCCAAGGAAGAATTTGAGTTCACTCATCATTGACATCTCAAACTTCTCCGACATTAGCTTTCCAAACTTTTTACTAAAATGAGGGTTAGTTGATCCAAATATGATATCATCAACATAAATTTGGCATACAAATAATTCTCCATTAACCCTTTTAGTAAAAAGTGTGGAATCAATCTTCCCAATTTCAAAGCCTTTTTCAAGAAGAAACTTGGTCAAGCATTTATACCATGCTCTAGGAGCTTGTTTAAGACCATAAAGAGCTTTGTGAAGTTTGTAAACATGATTTGGTTTCTTAGGATTGACAAAGCCGAGAGGTTTTTTAACATAAACTTCCTCCTCTATTTCACCATTTAGAAAAGCACTTTTAATGTCCATTTGGTACAAGGTGATATTATGGTGATTAGCATAGGCAAGTAAGATGCGAATGGACTCAAGTCTAGCAACAGGAGCATAAGTCTCACCATAGTCCATACCTTCGACTTGTGTGTAGCCTTGGGGGACGAGACGTGCTTTGTTGAAAACTACTTGCCCATCTTCATCTTGCTTGTTGTGAAACACCCATTTGGTACCGATGATGTTGTGGTTGTTGTCGGGCTTCTCAACCAATGTCCAAACTTGGTTTCTCTCAAAGTTGTGTAGCTCTTCATGCATAGCATTTATCCAATCCGGATCTTCCAATGCTTCTTCGACCTTCATAGGTGCAATGCTAGAGATGAAAGAATAGTTTTCACAAAAGTTAGCTAAACGAGTTTTAGAGCGAGTGATTCTCCCGGTTTGAATATCATTGTAGTTTTGCTCGACGAGATGGTCTTTAGCAATTCTTGCTCGAACTCGTGAAAGCTTTTGCTTGGGTCTCGGTTGAACATCTTCTTCATCTTCTTATTCTTCTTCTTCTTCTTCTTCTTCTTGATCTTCTTCATTGTTGGCGTGGTCGTTTTCTTGTCGAGGTGGAGAAGGAGGTTGTTGACGATCGTGATGTTCTTCCTTGTTTTCTTCATCTTGGTGTGTTCCACTTGTGGATGCTTCCGTTTCAACTCTTGGTTCACCTTGTCATGAAGTAGAAGCTTCCACTTGAATGACGAGGTACTCTCCTTCACCTCCGTTGGACGGACCTTGCCAATAGACAAGTCTTGGATTGCTTCAAGGGTCTTTGTCTCCTACATCAATTGGCAATTGCTCTACTTGCGAGCCGTTAGATTCATCAAACTTCACATCTACCGTCTCTTCAACCTTTCGGTGAAATTTTTGTAGACACGGTAAGTGTGAGAGTTTGAGCCATAACCTAGTAGGAAACCTTCATGAGACTTAGGAGCAAATTTTGAACAGCGATGCTTATCAAGAATGTAGCACTTTGAGCCGAATACTCGAAAGTATCCAACTTGGGGTTTGTTACCGTGAGGAGCTCAGATGCCGCCTTCGAGAGTAGCTTGTGAAGATACAAGCGATTTGTTGCATGACAAGCTGTCTCAACCGCTTCTTTTGTAGGCGTTGGGACCAAAGAGATCCATATGAAGTAGCTCGAGTGGCCTCCTTGTAGTTATGATGTTCTTCACGGGATGCCTTCCTCCGACCTGTTTACCTGCTTGACAAGCACTGCACAGTCTATCCTTATCAAATATGACATCGTTAACTCCAAGGATATGATTTCCTTTAATAAGCTTGTCAAGGTTTCTCATGCCAACGTGACCTAGTCGTCTATGCCATAACCAACCTTTTGAGGATTTAGCAATGAAGGAAGTTTTAGGTTGTGCCTTTTTAGGGAAATCAACAATGTAAAGTTCACCTCTACGTATACCGGTAAAGACCATTTTATGATTGTCTCGACGAAACACTTGACAATCTACTTCAGTAAATAGGACATTTAAACCGAAAACAGCAAGTCTAGATACTGAAAGTAAGTTGTAGCCAAGAGACTCAACGAGCAGGACATTTTGAATGGATCTATCATGTGAGATGGCCACCTTACCGAGGCCAACCACCTTACCCTTTGAGTTGTCACCGAAAGTGACATACTTTCGAGGACTATCATTTTCAGCAAGCTCACCAAACATGTCTTTATCTCCGGTCATGTGATCGGTACATCCACTGTCAAGAACCCATTCCTTTCCTCCTGACACATATCCCGGAAGATTTGCCATAAGACCAAAATGTCTCATTGCATCATCAAGATCGAAGTCACTATCATCATCCTCATCATAGTATCCATGTTCAACATCGTCATGTGGTGGATCAAATCCTAGAGAGGGTAATTCATTAGAGTGAGTTTGACAAAGATCTTGCTTATGAATTCTTATAGCTTCGGAAATAATATCACCAATAATTCCAACATCTCCTTTGGCACGCATAAGGTCGGTGAGTTCAAATAGACGATCACCAAACATAGAATCACTAGTATTCATCTTACTAAAGGCAATATACTTATAGAGAATCTCATCTAGATTTTTCAAGGAATAATTTGGAAAGCGTTCCTCAAGAAATTTCCATATAGTGTAGGCACACTCAAAAGTAGGCAAGATTCTAATCAAGTTTCTAGGCAAGCCTCTAGTGATAAGATTAACAGTTCTAAGATTTCTAGTCATGTCAATAGACTCATCAAGGGTAGGATGCATAGGATCAACATGAGGTGCACAAGGGCTAGCAATGTACTTGTTCAATTGATATTGATTGAAAATCACCAAGCATCTCATTTTTCCACTCATGAAAATACTCTCCATCAGGAATAGGCACTCTATGACTAAGACTCCCCGAAGTAGACTCATCCATCTTCCTCCAATGGTGATTAAACCAAGGCAATGGAGACCAAAGCTCTGATACCACTTGTAGGATCTTGAGAAGAGGTGTCTAGGGGGGGGGTGATTAGACACTAAGTACCAAAGTTGCAGTTTTTAAGTTCTTTTAAGTTTAAGTGGAGTTTAGGCACAAGTTTAACATTCTCAATACATAACAAGCAAGCATGCAAAGAGTATATAGGCAACGGAAAATAAAGCATGCAACTTGCAAGAATGTAAAGGGAAGGGTTTGGAGAAATCAAACACAATTGGAGACACGGATGTTTTTGTCGTGGTTCCGATAGGTGGTGCTATCGTACTTCCACGTTGGTGGAGACTTCAACCCACGTAGGGTAACGGTTGCACGAGTCCACGGAGGGCTCCACCCACGAAGGGTCCACGAAGAAGCAAACTTGTCTATCCCACCATGGCCGTCGCCCACGAAGGACTTGCCTCACTAGCGGTAGATCTTCACGAAGTAGGCGATTTCCTTGCCCTTACAAACTCCTTGGTTCAACTCCACAATCTTGTTGGAGGCTCCCAAGTGACACCTAGCCAATCTAGGAGACACCACTCTCC
Organism: Aegilops longissima; assembly: GCA_021605205.1. Lineage (NCBI taxonomy): Eukaryota > Viridiplantae > Streptophyta > Magnoliopsida > Poales > Poaceae > Aegilops > Aegilops longissima. Next base: position 391,141,509 of record CM038678.1, on the reverse strand, counting down.
AAGAAGTAACAAATGGTGTGTTGATGATGAACTCCTTGCTCTTGTGCTTCAAATGATAGTCTCCCCAACACTCAACTCTCTCTCATAGGATTTGGATTTGGTGGAAAGAAGATTTGAGTGGAAAGCAACTTGGGGAAGGCTAGAGATCAAGATTCATATGGTTGGAATGGAATATCTTGGCCTCAACACATGAGTAGGTAGTTCTCTCTCAGAAATAAGATGCTGGAAGTGTAGGTTTGTTCTGATGGCTCTCTCCACGAATGAAGAGGAGGTGGAGGGGTATATATAGCCTCCACACAAAATCTAACCGTTACACACAATTTACCAAACTCGGTGGGACCGAATCATCAAACTCGGTCAGACCGATTTAGTAAACCTAGTGACCGTTAGGATTTTCGGTGGGACTGACATGCATCTCGGTAGGACCGATTTGGTTAGGGTTAGGGCATAACATAATCTCGGTGGGACCGATTACACAAACTCGGTGAGACCGAATTTGGTAATTAGCTAACCAGAGAGTTGGTCAGGCAAACTCGGTGAGACCGATTACTCAAACTCGGTGAGCACGATTTGGGTAATAAGTTAACCAGAAAGTTTGCATTGTAATCTCGGTAGTACCTATTGCACAAACTCGGTGAGACCGATTTTGGTAATGGACATACATAGAGAGATTACAATCCCATCTCGGTGAGACCGAGAACCCTATCGGTGAAACCGATTTGCCTAGGGTTTGTGGCAGTGGCTATGACATCTGAACTCGGTGGCGCCGGATAGAAAGAATCGGTGGGGCCGAGTTTGACTTTGGGTTTAGGTCATATGTGTGGAAGTGGGAAAGTAGTAGAGGGTTTCGGAGCATATCACTAAGCACATGGAGCAAAAAGCTCATTAAGCAACACCTCATCCCTCCTTGATAGTATTGGCTTTTCCTATAGACTCAATGTGATCTTGGATCACTAAAATGTAAAATGAAGAGTCTTGAGCTTGAAGCTTGAGCCAATCCTTTGTCCTTAGCATCTTGAAGGAGTTCCCACATTCTTTAGTCCATGCCACTCCATTGTTGAACTTATCTGAAATATACTAGATAAAAGTGTTAGTCCAGCAAGAGATATGTTGACATTAATTACCAAAACCACCTAGGGAGCACTTGTGCTTTCAGCGCTGCGCTGAAGTTGCCCGTGGAACCAGCTACCTTTGTGCTTCAATTAACTCAACCGTCCGTCGAGCCATTAGCAGGGCAGAACAAGCGAAGGAAGGCGGGCCCTGGCAAGTACTTTCCCGTCGAGCTCCCAGGAGCCGCCAGCAAGGACGTTGCCGGTTGTCCCAGCCTGCCGGAGAGCAACAACCCCCGGCAGGGCCTCAGGCCCTGGCCGTAGAGGCAGTTGCCCCTACGTCTGATAAAGGCGAGGGTGTCCCGATCTTTCGATGAGATGATAACTCTCGATTTGATGGAGTCGACTTTGACGATCCGACTACAAACGTGCACGACGTTGCGCCTTAGCAATTGCTAAACCAATCTCCTTAGGTTACTGACGATGCCGGAAGCACGATCAGCCTGACCACGAAGGTCTATTCCTGCAAGCAATCGAAGAACGAGCAAGAATATGATAAAGCAATCTGAATATTGCGAATATATATGAAGTATTAATAATGGTGGGGATCCGTAAGCGGTCTTGGTCTGGTCGTTGGACACAAACGAAGTACGAAGTTGCAATGGCTAACTTTAACTAAACAAATCCCAAGGAAAAAGCTACTAGATGGATCTACTTATATAGGAGCAAGGAGTGGCGGCCAAGGAGGTGGGAGGACGTCCCAAGGCAGCCTAAAACTAACCCTAGGTCGTACAAGGCCAATGGGCCCAAGCGGAGGTGACGTAACACCTTTGGACTTGTAGTTTGACTCGGATTCTGCTGCAGCGTCAGATTGTTTCGTCTATAACTCAACGCTCCGGACGGATTTTAAGGTGATTCCAATTGGGTTGGAAAATGCACGAAATCTATTTTCCAACAAAAAAAGAATCAACCAATTTGGAGTCCGTATGAAAAGTTATAGACGTTTTGAGTCAGGTATGTCTGTGCAGTCCGAATCTGAGTCCGAACGTGAGAGACTTGGACTCTATCTTCTCTTGGGCCAAAAGTGACGTGAGAGAACTTTTGAACAGCAGGTAAACATCTCTTTCTCCCTTATCTTCATATGTGGATTGTACAAATGTCCCATACAACTGCAATTAGACATGGCACAAAAGTTTGTGAAGTATTTTGTCCTGATGACATAAATAAATTATTGCATGGTTTGCATTAGAAATCACCTCACAAATATACATGTATGCAATATTTTGGTCGTATCCAAGGTAATCATGTCCTCATCATCCTCTCCTTCTTGAAAACAAAGCCGTCCTCGGCGCTGCTTAGTCTGAAATATGGCTAACAAAAGAGACAAGGTGTACATGTTGTATATGTATATGTCATCCATTTTACTTCCCTTGATTTTTGCACATATGACACATGAATAGATGAGTAACTTGCATCGCTCATAAAATCTAACGCCAAAACATTATCACAAGAAGTAGAAGGCATGAAAATATTACAACTCAGTTTGCACATATAAGTGAAGCTCTTATTCGTTTCAAAAGATTGACAATGTTCATCATTAAACCATCCCAACATTGGTGAATAAACCTTACTTGCATCAAGTTTACATGCTACAACATGCTTAAATAAGCAAACATGCAATAAGTTATTTGACACAGAATCATCACCAAGATTAGAGGTCATATCAAAATGATTAAACATTGATTCTTTTGCATCAATAGTTAATTCAATGGGTGCACTCAAAATTGTAGGTATTTCAGTTGTTTGATCACATGACGATTCATGATAGTATCAAGATTCTCTAAAATAGGTGATGTGCTCAAATCACCGTTAACTCAACACATGATGCATTCAAGTTAACTAGGGATGCATCATTCTCATGTGAAGTTATATCATTAATACCTTTACTGTTACCTTGTCGCAAAGACGTAGCTGATGTAGGTACGGGCCTTGATAATGCACCATACACTTGAGATGATGTCGCGCTCACAATCTGGGGTGGGGCTGCTCTAGTAGGTGCAACGGTGGAGGAACCAACTGACGATGGTGAGCATGAATTGGAATAGTAGTTGTTATAGTCACCCAATGCATCCTCCTGTAGCTGTCTCTCAAAGGTACAAGCGCGAACATACATACCAATAATGGAACGAGGAATATAGTGAAATCTTGCACGGATATCATGGTTCAAACCACCAAAAAATCTATTCATTGTATCATCCTCAGATTCTTCTATGTCACAATGATGCATATAAGATTTGAACTCTTTGTAGTAAGTATGAACAGTGTTACTGCCTTGTTTTAATTGTTCAAATTTGCGAAGCAATTCACGACGATAGTAAGGAGGAAAAAATTGTTGTCTCATTACAGCTTTCAAAACTTTCCAAGTTGTGGGTTGGTTATCAATGTTTTTCTTACAATGTACACTCCACCAAACAGAAGCAAAACCAGTAAATGCTCTAGTGGTAGCTCGTATTCTCTCAAGTTCAGAAAAATCATGGTGACTAAAAACTTCTTCTAATTCAAGCTCCCAAGCTAGATAAATAGCAGGATTAAATCTACCCTCAAATGATGGTAAAGACATACCCTGACCATATGCTTGTGTGTGTTGTCCCAACTCTCGTGATGGTGAAGATGTGTCCGTCGTCCAAGAACTTCTATCTCCGGAACCTGTCATGATTAGTAGAAACAAGAAACAAAATTCGAGAATAATGTTCCTATGAACTACTAGGATGTGGTTGTAAAGTGCTCATAGTAAAGCAAATATCAATATCTTACAAGTTCTTACCATGCAGCAGGTGGTGACAGACAACCAGCGGTGTCAAGTAACTCTGAAGATTGTGTATAGCGATTGCCAGGAGAACGTACGTATACACGGTGTAGAAATATGTAGAGCTGGGTTGGCTATATATGGTAGCAATTTTTTTTAGCAATAATCAATTCAAAGATGCAATGTTGAATAAACGCTCAACGACGGTACTGTGCTGGTCCTAGGCTAGACCGGACTAGAGACGCGAGCCTAGAATACTAATGAGGTCACGGCGTAGCACAACTTGCATCAATGAAGGATACTAAGTAGCTCTGGACAGCAAGATATAAGTGAAGATCACAATGGCAGCGAAGATAATGATGAAAAACAACTGCCAAGCAGGATATACAACAACTCTCTCTCCAATTTTCCTCTTGAAAAGTTTGAGCCAATTTTCTGATAACTTTTTTCAAAGAATGCTACTAACACAAGCTTTCCAATGCAAAAGAATCACTCAATTCGAGTTGATATGAGGAGTCAAAAATTCTAAAACTGGTTTGAAAAACTGAATAAGATGTGTTCCCGAACTTCGGAGGGCAAAAAGACATATTTAGAAGCCGATTTTGAGGTGCCAAATATTGAACTAGCTTCTGCAACTATTTAGATGCGGCTCGTCTCTAGCTTTAGTTTGAGTACTCATGGAGCCAAAACGGACTTCGTATGAGGAAGTTATGCCTGTTTTACTGAACAGTGCACAAAACAGATTCCAATCCGAATTCAGCTACGAGATTGAGTCTAGATAGATCTGAACTTTGTTTTTTTTTTCTTCTCTCTTTTGTTTTTCTCACACTTTTTTTTCCCTTTTTCTTTCTCTTTTTTTCTCTGACTTTTTTTCTTTTTTTTTTCTCTTTTTTTTTCTCTCTCCCTCTTTCCAAACAAACTAGATAAGATGCAGATTGGATCAAGTGAAGATGTGAACGATCTCAACTATGATTATGACAATGAACGGTGGGTAGCACGTGGTGGAAATTGATGGATGGATGGTGGTCAACGGAAGGGATAACGATGCAGCTGCGGCGTGACTAATGTAAACAGAACTCGAAACTCTAAACGAACTAGACACTAAGACCAGCAACTCGACACGACGATGCAACCGATAATTCAATAATGCAACCAATGAAAAGAAAACTGCAAAGGCTCAGACTAGCTTGGACAAAGGATGAATAGATCTAACTTTTTTGTGGCTTTTCTTGGACAATAGGTAAGAAAATAAATCTAATCTAGGGATAATTGGAAATTCTCACCGAGCAACCTGAAAACTGATACCACTTGATAAAGGCGAGGTGTCCCGATCTTCGATGAGATGATAACTCTCGATTTGATGGAGTCGACTTTGACGATCCGACTACAAACGTGCACGACGCTTGCGCCTTAGCAATCGCTAAACCAATCTCCTTAGGTTACCGACGATGCCGAAGCACGATCAGCCTGACCACGAAGGTCTATTCCTGCAAGCAATCAAGAACGAGCAAGAATATGATAAAGCAATCTGAATATTGCGAATATATATGAAGTATTGATAATGGTGGGGATCCGTAAGCGGTCTTGGTCTGGTCGTTGGACACAAACGAAGTACGAAGTTGCAATGGCTAACTTTAACTAAACAAATCCCAAGGAAAAAGCTACTACATGGATCTACTTATATAGGAGCAAGGAGTGGCGGCCAAGGAGGTGGGAGGACGTCCCAAGGCAGCCTAAAACTAACCCTAGGTCGTACAAGGCCAATGGGCCCAAGCGGAGGTGACGTAACACCTTTGGACTTGTAGTTTGACTCGGATTCTGCTGCAGCGTCAGATTGTTTCGTCTATAACTCAACGCCCGGACGGATTTTAAGGTGATTCAATTGGGTTGGAAAATGCACGAAATCTATTTTCCAACAAAAAAGAATCAACCAATTTGGAGTCCGTATGAAAAAGTTATAGACGTTTTGAGTCAGGTATGTCTGCAGCAGTCCGAATCTGAGTCCGTAACGTGAGAGACTTGGACTCTATCTTCTCTTGGGCCAAAAGTGACGTGAGAGAACTTTTGAACAGCAGGTAAACATCTCTTTCTCCCTTATCTTCATATGTGGATTGTACAAATGTCCCATACACCTGCAATTAGACATGGCACAAAAGTTTGTGAAGTATTTTTGTCCTGGATGACATAAATAAATTATTGCATGGTTTGCATTAGAAATCACCTCACAAATATACATGTATGCAATATTTTTGGTCGTATCCAAGGTAATCATGTCCTCATCAACGTCCGAGGATGTGCCTTTAGTCCTTGTCGTCGAGCCCCAGGCTCCGGCATGGGCGCAGTCCACCATCCGTTTCCTCCAAACAGGGGGGCTTCCTGAGGAACAAGAAGAAGCAGAGAAAGTAGCCCGTCAGTCCAGCATGTACCAGTTTGTGGATGGTTCCCTGTATAGAAGGAGACCGAACGGTGTGAAGTTCAAGTGCATTCCTCGGGAAGACAGACTGAGGCTGTTGGCAGAAATACATGGAGGCATGTCTGGCTCCCACATAGGGTCGAGAGCCCTTGCCGGCAAAGCGTTCCGGCAAGGCTTCTTTTGGCCCACCGCCCTCCAGGATGCAATTGCCCTAGTAACCAAGTGTGAAGCATGCCAGTTCGATTCAAAGAAGCTTCATCAACCAGCCCAAGCCCTTAAGACAATCCCTCTATCCTGGCCATTTTCGGTCTGCGGGCTCAACATACTGGGCCCCTTTCCCCGCGTTGTCAGGGGCTTTGAGTACTTGTACGCCACGATCGACAAGTTCACAAAGTGGTCGGAAGTGGAACAAGTGAGAAAGGTGATATCACAGTCAGCCGTCAATTTCTTCAAGGGGCTAGTCTGTCGTTTTGGTGTGCCCAATAGAGTCATCACCGACAACAGCATGCATTTAACGGGCCGCACCTTCATGCAGTACATTCAAGACCTTGGCAACAAGGTCTGTTTTGCTTCTGTTGCCTATCCCAGAAGTAACGGCCAGGCCGAAAGGGCAAATGCAGAAGTGCTGCGAGGCCTCAAGGCTAGGACTTTTGACAAGCTGCACAAGTGCGGAAGGCACTGGGTTGATGAGTTGCCAATAGTTCTTTGGTCGATCAGAACGACGCCAAATCAAGCTACTGGCCATACACCATTTGCCCTGGTTTACAGGGCAGAGACAGTTCTCCCCACGGAACTCATGTACGGGTCACCTCGAGTGCTCGCTTATGATGAACTTGAGCAAGAGCAGTTGCGCCAAGAGGATGCAATGCTCCTTGAGGAAGACCATCTTCGGGCTGCTGTGCGAGCCGCTCGCTACCAGCAGGCATTGCGTCGCTATCATAGCCGCAAGGTTCATGCCCGAAGCCTTGAGGAAGGCGACCCTGTTCTTCGGCGGATTCAATCCGCCAAGAATTCAAACAAGTTGACGCCGAAGTGGGAGGGCCCTTATCGAGTAATGTGAGTCACCAGGCCCGGTGCTGTCCGCCTGGAGACCGAAGATGGCATTCTAGTGACAAAATCCTGGAATATCGAACATCTTTGCAAGTTTTACCCCTAAGGCGCGGTTGCCGGGAGCCCCGGCAACCCCCATTTTGTACTAGCCTTGCCGGCAAGGCTTATAACCCTATGTACAGAGCCAGGCGCAGACCCTGAGCATAAATAAATGAAGCACTGGCGCCCTAATTTTTAGCATGCATGCTAGGTTGAGTCTCTCTCTTTGTTTGGGTCGATAGTGCTTAGCGGCAACTAACCCCTAGCATAGAGGTTGGGTGTGCGTCTCTCTGTTCCTTCCGTCTCTTCTTTTGGTTCGCAGGATGCGCGGGCGTTTCTGCTGAGCTGTTTGTGGGAAAGGAAACAGACCGACGCCCCAACCCCGGCAAGCCAAGGTTGCGGGGGTTGCAGATCCAGAGACCCGACCACGACAAGCCAAGATTGCCGGGGACCGCAGAATCAGATAAGTCTTTCACCCCTACTCTCCACTTCCGTATGGAACTTGAATGGACGAATCTTCGCTCACTCTTATACCGCCGTGCTCCCTCTTTCCCATGTCGAAATACCTTTCTTTGGGCCGGAACTTGGTTGTAGTGCGATGGAAAGAGAACAAACGAAGAGCCTAATCCTACTTTGCCCCTACCTCCGCCAAGGGCGTGAGTGTAGTCGAGCTATAGAGCAGGAGGACGACAAGGTCTGTTATCGGGTAACAATGTTTATTTTAAGATAACAAGGATTCAATATTTAGTGTGAGCCTCGCTCGCGCACAAAAGAACCCGGCAAACACCCCTTTTCTTCATTAATACGTCGTTAACAAGTACAGTTCATACGGTGTGTGAGCTTGAGAAAGGGGGTTACAAGGTTTAAATCTGACAAGTGCCCGTAGGCTTAAAAACTAAAAAGAGATAAGATGCCCGTAATCCCTTTCTTGTCCCTCTCCTTAGGAAGCAGATCGGGATGGCAGGGGGGCAAAAGGAGCGCCTAGGAAAGGTACGAGCAGCAGAAGACAACAAGAGAAGGCTGGTGATGACGGTGCCGGAGAAGAAGCCGAAAGATGAGGCAGCGGGCCGGCAATAGGCGACGAAGGCTTCGGTGCCATCGTACTCCGAGTTGACGGCCCGCCACCCACCTTCTTCGTCTTCTCCGGCCTCCCAGCGCCAGCCACCAGAAGCAGCAGCCCCGAGAAGTTCAACGAGCTGGCCCCACCCCCGGCAAATCGCTCTGCCAGGAGAGAGGGAAGGTGTAGATGCTGCTGTTGCCGGCTCCGCCAAGGGACGGGGCGTCTGACGCCTAGTCGGACCCGTCCCCGTTTTCCTCCCCGCTGGTTCCCTCCTCGCCGCCGCTCGAGGAGGAGCTCTCGTCATCGGTCGAGCTCTTCGCGCAACACCCTAGCCTATGTCCCGAGCGCCCAAAGACCTTGACGGAGAGCAGGTCGCTCTCCACCAACCTGAAGCAGAGAACGTGCCCCTTCATCAAGCAGTGGGCACGTGCGAAGGTCTTCCAACCCCGACGAAGGAACATCACATGAGGGACGGGGAACCCTGTGTTCACCCACATATCACCGTTGCAGCACCCCTTCATGTGAAGCCTTATGCTCGGCCACTGGTCGATCTCCAGCACCCTCGCTAATGCCTTGGGAAGGCGAAGGTGGCTACGCGGCGGCTCGCGCAGCTGCAGGATGAACTCCAGCGCCGTGTCCCCGACGTGACCGCTTGACGAAGCAGGAGGAGAGGGTGGCGGAGATGGTGACGGGGATGGCGATGACGCGGGTATCCCCCTTCCGCGCCCGCCTCGGCCTCGACCGCCTCTGCTTCGACCGCCTCGCCAACCACGGCCCTGTCCGGCGCCCCCACCTCGAGTATGGCCTTCACCTTGGGCAGCTGGCTCTTCCTTGACCGCCGCAGCCCTTTGGCGGGAGGAGGACCTGGTCGCCTCCACGGAAGAGCGGCCGCATCCACGCCCTCTCGCCATGGTGGTGGATGGAGAATGAAGACGAAGGGGGGACGCGAAGAGATGCTCCTCCTCCTCCCCTGAGTCCCCTTTTTATAGCTGGGCAGGGGAGGCCAAAAGACTAGCTCTACGCCTCTGAAGAGCCCATTCAGGTCCAGCTCATTAAGTGGCAACGAGCAAGTCCATCGACCGCCCTCCCCGCCCAATCAAAGGCACGTGAGTATCGGCCACCGCGCGACTTCCTGTAAGTGCATCTAGTGCCCCTTAGTGATTTTGGTGTATTGAAGACTTATAGGTTAAGGGAGTAATGTGTTTATGAGTATACACAGGTCTATAAGTCTATGAGGAGTTTGATATTTACAGAGAAACTCGACCCCTAAAAATGAAGTTCTTCAACTGAAGACTTTGGTATTCTGAAGACTTTCTGAAGACTTTGAAAGTGAAGAAATTGGTGTGACCTTGAAGACTTGGTATTCATTTGAGGAACATGAAGCGTGAAGACTTCTGTTTTCGTAGTTTCTTTTCTCTTTCTTGAGTCATAGGAAACACCGTCTCGTTAAAGGGGGTCGAGGAAATACTAAGGAAAAATTTCCATGTGATGCTCAACTCAAAATCCTACACCTACCAATCCCTTGAGTGAAGCCTTTGAAATCTCATACAGCTTCACCAATTTCTTCAAAGGATGAGACGAAGTTCTTCCGTCACGAGGAATTTGTTCGACCGAGGAGTTAGGAATTCGCCAAAGGTGGATTGCCTACACAAGTGAGGAGCATGATAGCCCCGAGGAATTTGAGAGTCAAATTTCCGACCGTTCTTTGTCTTCTTGGCACCTGTTCCAAAATATCTTATCCACCTAACGGTCATATCATTGAAGGGCATTTATGTCTTATCATGTCGCTGCTCCCTAGGCTATAAATATCCGCCCCTACAACCACTAGCTGGTTGGCTGCTCCGAGAGAACTTGACACTTGTCATTTAAGAGCAACCCATCCTCCGAGGACTTTGAGCGAAAATCATCGAGTGAGGAAAACCCAAAACCAAACCCCATAAACCCAAAGTGATTGAGCATCATCAAGAGATTGATCCTGCGTGGATCCGACGCTTGTTACCTTTGAAGACTGTCCTTCTTCCGCACGGTTAGGCGTCATGGTCTAGAGCATCCAAGAGGAATTGTGGATCGCCGAGTGACCGAGTCTCTGAAGGTTTGGAAGTCGCTCAAGACTTACCACGAGTGATTGGACGAGGTCTGTGACCTTAGTTCAAGGAGAATACGGCGAGGACTTGGTGTCCCGAGGTGCGTGCTCAGCGATCGGGTGTCCGGGACTGTGTGTCCTCGAGTTTAAATTCTTAGCCGCTCCAACCAGACGCATAACCGAGACAACAGTTGGAACTGGTCTACCAAATTATTGTCTTCACCGACCTTATCGGTTCTATTTCCTCAACTCTTTCATTTCCTCATTACGTGTTGAGTGTTTGTTCATATCTGTGTTTGAAGACTTTGATCAAGACTTTCTCAATTTCCTCAGTTCAATTTCTTCACCGCTTTGTCTTCATCTTGTGTTATCCTGTGTTTACGCTTTCTGTACTCTGTGATTGTCTTCATTTCATCATGATGACCATGCATGTATTCTGTTATGCTTACTTCTGAGTACTTATTCCGCTGCAAGTAGTTCTTCGCTTAGGAATTTCCTCACCGGCAAATTCGTGAGTGAAGAATTCATAAAAATCGCCTATTTACCCCCCCTCTAGTAGATATAACGCACTTTCAATTGGTATCAGAGCAAGGTACTCCCTTGTTCTGTGTGATTTTGATTTAACCACCTGGAGTTTTAGTTATGTCGACCTCAGGTATGAAGAAAGTGACATGCCCTATCTTTGACGGTCATGATTATCCCAAGTGGAAGGCCATGATGAGGAAGCGCCTCATGGCAATGGACAGCGAGCTGTGGACCGTCACTGAGATTGGTCTTACTGATCTTTGCAAGAGGGCGAACGCTGATGATATTCGCAAGTACACTCGACTTGACATCATGGCGAAGGATATCATCTGTTCCTGCCTATCTAGAGATGAATTCAGCGATTATGCATCTTTGCAATGCAAAGCTTATCTGGGACCGAATCTCAAGTCTATGAAGGTCATCGAACCCGTCATGATCCTTGGTTTGAGGACTTCAAGGAATCTCTCAAAACGATGACTTTTGAACCGTAATCATCGCCTTCGCATCATTTCTCATGGCAAAGGTGACAAAGTAACCGAATGTTCGCATCCGAAGTTTAGTGACGATGAATCTGATGATGATGGATCTGATGATGATATTGAACGTTGTTATACCAAACTTGTTTGCATTGCCACTAAACAACAAATGGCCTTGGAAAAGGTTCAAAACATGCTATACAAAAGCAATAATATGTTGGGTGAAGAAATGGATCGCACTAAAACCCTGACTGAAAATCTTCAGAGACTTCAGTCTAGGCTTGACAGTCTTCAAGGTCATCATAACACTCTCTTATCTGATTATGAGAAGCTTTCTTATGAATTTCTTCAAAGGAAGCAAGATCTTGAGAAGCTAAGAGTGAGTTATGAAGATCTTCAGAAGGAGCGCGATCCATTGCTTGCTCAACAAATCAGCGCGGCCCAGGAAGAATTTGTTCCTCCATGCTTAAAGTGCATTGAACGTGAATCTGCTAATTCTTCACCTGAATGTTCAAATGCTTCAACTGTTACAAATTCTTCACCTGCCTCTGCCATCACTAATTCCTCATCCGAGGACATTGCTAGTATCACCGACGATGCAGGGCTGAAGGAATTGTACATGACAGCATGTACAAAAGCCTCAAAGGGCATCAGACTCTTTGTGATGTGCTTAAAAAGCAAATCCTCAACAGGAACCCTAGGAAAGAGGGTATTGCCTTTGAGAGGAAACTCAATGTTGATGGAACATATGGGAAGCCTGAGCAGTACCCCAAAACCTCATGGGTTGCTGCAAAGGGACCTCCAGTTGATCGATCCAACTTATCTGTCTTTACATGTGAATCTCCTCATTCTTCTGATGAGTCATTTGACTCCAACTATAAACTGTTAAAAAATCAGAATGGTGAAGTATTTGCTAGATATGTTGGCACTAACTGCAGGAACGGTTCTCCTATGAAGAAAATCTCGGTTCCCAGAAGTGCCTTGAAAGTCTTCAGGTGAATGTCCTCATGACACCACCTGTGAAGAATAGGAACCCCAAATCAAACTCTTCATATGGACCAAATTCTTCATATGGATCCAAGTTCTCATACGGACCAAATTCCTCACGTGGATCAAATTCCTCAAAAGGATCAAAGTCCTCATATGATTATCATCGTGCTAACAACTCTGTTTCGCAGGGTAGAGCTAAGGGCTATGAATATGTGCATTATTCTTCAAACCATTATGTTCATAAGTCCTCAAGAATTTCTCTCGCTTATTCATATGCTTACCCTAACCCTCTTATGTGAAACGAAATGGATTGGCTTCTATGCCACCATTCTCATATGGAGCTCAGAGAGTGATGAACTCTTTGCCACCCCTTCAGATGTGGGTGGTGAAGAAAAAGAACTAATCTCTTCTGCAGGGTCAGGTCTCCAGACGTGCTTTAACGTCCGAAGAATTTGCTGGGGGCCTGAAGAAATTGCCTGAAAGGACGCAGACTAATCATGAAGAAATGAACTTTCATTTCACACATCCTCATACTGCTATATCTGTTTTACTGCTTGATGAAATTCATCTGATGAAATTGATATCATATTCTTCACTGATGAAGTATATGAGATCGTAAGTTGCACTAATTCATCTGCAGGATGATCAACCCAAAGCCAATGAGTGGGTCCTCGATAGTGGATGTACAAATCACATGACTGATGACAAGAATCTATTGATGGATGCTCCCTTATCACCGTCGCATCTGAAGCATATCATCTTTGCTGACAAAGGTGAAAGTCAGGTATTGGTCTTGGTAAGGTTATGATCTCTAAGGACATACACATGGACAAAGTCATGCTTGTAGAGTCCTTATGATACAACCTCATGTCGATCTCAATGCTCGTGATCTTGATATGGTTGTTGTCTTTGGCAAGTATCGCTGTGTTGTGATTATGGAAGTCGACAATTCCAAAGTCTTCAAGGCTTTAGGAGAGGAGACTTGTCTATTGTTGATTTCTCTACAGACCACAACCAGCCGTGTGCCTACTTGCAAAAGCTTCGTATATTGGCTATGGCATCAACGACTTGGTCATGCAGGCATGAGGAATTTGCACACGCCCAAAGAAGAAGCATGTCATTGGCATTGAGAATGTCAAATTCCTCAAGGATCACTTGTGTGGAGCCCGTGAAGCTGGAAAATGACCAAGGCCAAGCATCCAATAAGACTATCATGACCACTACTCGTCCATTCAATTGCTTCACATGGAACTCTTTGGTCCTAATCATTACTCAGCAATCACTAATGATGCATATCTATATGGCTTTGTTATTGTTGATGATTACTCTCGTTACACATGGGTACACATTGTTACTTACAAACATGAAGTGCAGGAAGTCTTCAAATGATTTTCCTCGAGGGCTTCAACCAACTTTGGTGTGAAGATCAAGCACATCAGAGTGACAATGGAACTGAGTTCAAGAATTCGGTCTTGATGACTATCTTGATGAACTTGGTATTACTCATGAGTTATCTGCTCCTTATACTCCTCAAAGAAATGGCGTCGTGGAGCGCAAGAACGTAACTCTTGTTGAGATGGCTCGCACTATGCTTGATGAATACAAAAGGCCTCGCTGCTTTTGGATTGATGCAATTGATACTGCGTGCATCATCAACAGAGTATATCTTCACAAATTCTTCAAGAAGACGCCTATGAACTCCTCACCGACAAGAAACCCAATGTGAGTTATTTCAAAGTCTTGATGCTAAATGTTGGATTAGAGATCCTCATCACAATGCTAAATTTGCACCAAAGCACATGAAGGTTTTATGCTTGGTTATGGAAAGGACTCAGCACACCTACAGAGTCTTCAACAACGCTCTTCACAAGGTTGTTGAAACTGTAGATGTGTGGTTCGATGAAACTAATGGCTCGCAAAGAGAGCACCTACCTTCAGTGATAGATGAACCAGCACCTGAGGAATCTATCAAGTTTAAGGCGACTGAGGATGTCATTCCTACTGAAGAATCTGCTAAAGAATTCATTCCAGAACGCGAAGAACGTCGAGTTGATGCACCTGAAGATAACGCTGAAGAAAATGGTGCTGAAGAAAATGCTGATCAAATTCCTCGACGACAACCAGCTCATCCTCGCGTGCAAAAGAAGTGCAAGTTGACAAGATCATCGATGACATTGAAGCACCAGGTCCTCTCACATGTTCAAAAGCTTCACATTTATCTAACTTTCATGGGCACTATGCTTTTGTCTCTATCACAGAGCCCACTAAGGTAGATGAAGCATTTCTGGAGCCTGAGTGGATTCAGGCCATGCAAGAAGAATTACATCAGCCGAGCTCAACAATGTCTCGAACCGGTTAAACGTCCAGATCCTCGCAAGCATAATATCATTGGCACAAAGTGGATCTACCGCAACAAGCAAGATGAAAATGGCCTTGTGGTGAGGAATAAGGCACGACTTGTAGCTCAAGGCTACACACAGGTTCAAGGAATTGATTTCTATGAAACTTTTGCACCTGTTGCTAGACTTGAGGCTATTCGCATATTGCTTGCTTATGCTAACCATCATGATATCACTTTATATCAAATGGATGTGAAAAGTGCATTCCTCAATGGTAAGCTTGAGGAAGAAGTATATGTTGCTCAACCCCCAGGTTTCGAAGATCCAAAGAATCCTGACAAAGTCTACAGACTCAACAAGGCCCTCTATGGCCTCAAGCAGGCCCCTCAAGCGTGGTATGATACTTTGAAGGAATTCTTCGTGAAGAATGGCTTCACACCCGGTTCACTCGACCCTACTCTCTTTACTAAATCTTATGATGGTGAACTGTTTGTGTGCCAAATATACGTTGATGATATTATCTTTGGCTGTACTGACCAACGTTATAGTGATAAATTTTCCTATATGATGAGTGAAGAATATCAAATGTCTATGATGGGAGAGTTGAAATTCTTCTTAGGTCTTCAAATTCAATCAACAGACAATGGCATATTCATATCTCAGAGAAATACCTCAAAGATGTTCGAGGAAATTCGCATGCAAGATTACAAAGGCGTCAAAATTCCTATGCCCACAAATGGCCATCTATGCAATCGATGAAAATGGTATTGACTTGATCACAAGGTATACCGCCCATGATTGGTTCTTTATTGTACTTATGTGCATCTAGGCCAGATATAATGCTTAGTGTTTGCATGTGTGCCCGATTTCAAGCTATACCGAAGGAATCACACCATAAGGTCAGAAGCATATTCTTCGATATCTAGCTCACACACCAACACTAGGATTATGGTACCCCAAGGGCTCTACTTTTGATCTCATTGATATTCTGACTCGACTATGCTTTGGTGATCGTGTGGACCGCAAGTCAACATCTGGTACTTTTCATTTCCTCGGACGACCTTTGGTCTGTTGGTCCTCGAAGAAACAGAACTGCGTATCACTGTCTACTGCGGAAGCTGAGTACATTGCTGCTGGTTCTTGCTGTGCTCAATTGCTGTGGATGAAGCAAACTCTCAAGGACTACGGCATCAACGTGAAGAATGTGCCTCTCTACTATGACAATGAGAGTGCCATCAAGATTGCTCACAACCCAGTTTAGCACTCGAAGACAAAGCACATTCAGATTCGTCATCATTTTCTTCGTGATCATGTGTTGAAGGGCGACATCTTTATTGATCATGTGAAGACTGAAGAACAGCTAGCCGATATCTTCACAAAGCCCTTGGATGAGAAGAGATTTAGCAAGTTGCGGTGTGAGCTAAATATCTTAGAATCTTCGAATGTTCTTTGAAAAGGACACACATCCTGACACTTATGCAAAGTTGATGACTTAGATGTGCAACACATGAAGAAACGTTTTTCTTCAATCAATGAAGAATAACACTCTAAGTGTGAAGAAATTAATGAAGAATTTGATTCTCAGAACCCTACGACAATTGTACGAGGTGTCTGAAATCATCATTCTTACACGATGGGTCACGCCACCACCAAAGTTGAAAATCTTCAATTTGAGTTTTTCCTCAGTTTTTCAAATTCTTCAACTTTGCAAAATCTTCACTATTTCCGTTGTCTTTCTTCATTGGCTATATATGTATATGGGTTTATGTCCTCTACAGCATTCACTTATGGCTATTTCTTCAAGTTGCCTTTTCTGCTAAGTGAATGTGATCGGACCCTTCCCCCTCTATGCTATACTCAACCCAATCTATTCACAAATTCTTCATGTGCGTTCTATTTGAAACTCGTTCAAAATCTTCACTGTGTCCTTGTCAGCTGAAGAAATTGCGAACGAAACTTTTAACTTATCTTATTCAAATTTTCGGCTTTGATGCTCAAACCGTTCCGCTTCCTACGATAGACTTATCTATTCACCCACGATCTAACACGATCTCCACTTTTCAGTACGTGGGTGACACATGTCAAGCGAATGAGAAGGGTCAGGGGCACGTTCGTCCTAAATCTTCGGGCGAACAGTTTTTCACTGTGGCTATAAATACCCCCTCTCCCCTTCCTCACTTCCTTTACTCCGCTAGACCGCTCTCTCTCTCGCTCGAGCTTCTCAAACCCTAGCGCCGCCGCTACTCCATCGTCGCCGGTGAGGAAGAGCTTCACTGCCTCGACCTCGTCGCCGTCGTACTCGCGCCGACCGTGGAAATCTTCACTCCGCCGCTGCCGTAGCTGTCTTCCTCCGCCGAGTTAGGGCATGGAAGATCTGAACTGACGAGCTTCAAACCTACACTTCTCAGTTCGTCGTGTTCTTCACTTCGGGTAATTAAAAGTTACTTTTATTGCTCGCTTTGATTCTCAAGCCTTCCTGAAAATCTTCAAAGGTGTTTATTCTTCAATCTTCACACATATGAACACCTCACACGTCATACGTTCTTGATTTGTTTCTCTAAGCAATGATTTTTCTTTAAGATTCCTCAATTGTGTGGATCCTCGATCTATACAACTTTGGAACCTAAGACAAAGAACGCTTAGTGAAATTCTTCAAGACTCATCTGGTCAAATTCCTCAAACTTGTTCTTTTTGAAAAACCTTCTGAGAACGCATATGACCTCTCCAAATTCCTCGCAACTATACTCTGTTCACATGTACTCATGTCCGCTGCTAAATCACTAGGTTCTCATCAACTTAACTCATTTGCAGCGTTCCTCGAAGAAAAATTGCATACTTCTTCAGAGAATTCAATTGTTCAAATTCCTCAACTGAAGAATATGGCAGACGATAAGAAGCCACAGAAAGGTGGAAAGAGGCTTGAGGTCATGACTACTTTTGAAATACCCGAGGACATCTATGCTTGACTATCACACACCGATGAGGCAAAGTTTGGAAAGGAGAACAAAAATCAGCGCAAGGTGCGATCTGAGAGGATTGAAAGGAGATGGGCAAGAGAATGGAGGGAGTATGTATAGAAATTCGACTTAATCCTCCATGCCCAAGAGCTCCATTGGCACTGCCAAGAAGTCGACCCACCAAAGATCAAGCGTGGTGAGGATTTTCTGAAGAATGGGCCAAGCGCCAAGCCAAGTTGGCGAGACAAGCCAAAGAAGCAAAGGAGGAAATTCAACGAAGACTCTGCATCACGCTGCCACCGAGGCCCCCGCTGCCTAGGAAATCAATGGCAAAGAAGCCCACTCACAAGCCAAGTGCTTCCTCAGCAATGCCCTCACGGCCAGATTCTTCAAAGCCCTCACGACCAGTTCCTCATGCTGCTCCTGCTCCTCCAAAGTCCTCGGCTCCTCCTCCAAAGTCCTCACTGCTCCGCAAAGTACTCAAGACTGTGACATCCGCCACGTGCCAAAGGACTGCAGCATATCTATTGCCTCACGGTGTTTGTGAGTTCCTCACCTGCACCAAATTCTTCATCGTGCCCCACTCTGCTGAAGAAAAAGGCAACGGCTGGTCGAGGTCCTCGGCCAAGTCCGAAGAAGAAATAGGTTGCCTTCCAAGTGCCATCTGATGATGAAGATGATGATGATGAACTTGCAGAAATCATCAGAGATAGACAAGAAAGGGCCGCTAGAGCCAAAGGCACACCTGTGCCACTGCTGTTGGATCCAAGGGCGATCCTCGAGTACATTGATCTCTGGCACAAGGATCCAGACACCCCTATGCCTGATTTTCATTTGACTCCTGGACAAAGTCACATGCTGACCCATTTCATCTCTGAAGAGAAATGGAAATCTGAGAAGGCTAGGCAAATCAAGAAGGCTCAGTTCAGGAAAGAGAAGTTCCTGAGGAAACACGTTGTCAAAATGACACCTGATGAACTCCTCAAGATCCAGTCTGAAATCAAAGCCCTCAGCGACGACTTTGATGCCTACTACGCTGATTGGCAAGGAGCAAAAGTTAGATTTGTCAACCTGACTAAGAAGTTTACAAATGTTGCAGCCCCAACGCAAGAAGAAGTTCCTCAGCCGAGCCTCGCCAGCCCATCGAAGAACATGCCAAGACCATCGATGATTTTCACCGCTGAAGAAAATGCTAGTTCCAGGGCTGATGACTCCATTCCAGCCGCTGAAGAAATTGCCAGGGCATCCACTAGTTGTGCGCCTGAAGATACTGCATCAATTGCGCCTGAGGAAATTCAAACAGATTCCTCAACTCCTCCCGCGCCTACACCAACTCCTATCCTTCCATCTGCATCAGATGTGAAGAAGACCAAGGCTGCAGAGCGAGCTACAGTGAAGAAAAGGAAAGCATCAGCTGCTTCAAAATCTTCAACTCCGAAGAAGATGAAGCCTATGACAAGCTCGTTCGAAAATCCGATTGATGCTGTTCCGATTTCCACCATGCCATCAAAGGACCTTGTTCCTTTTGGTGAAGAATATGAGATCCCTAGCGGATCTGATGAAGAAAATCATTCTGCTGCTTCGTCAGAGCAGATTGATGAAGAAATTGAAGTGGATGCGATCCCTTATACTCCTGTTGTATCCTCACCAATGCCTCAGTTCACGGCTGAAGAGGCTGGTGTTGAAGAAATTGAAGAACAAGATGTGGATATTGGAAGTACAACGCCAGGTGATGAACGATGACTTTTGGGACAACAAGATCCTAATTCTCCCTCTTCACCCCAATACAACAAATACCTCACCCCCTGCACCAAACGCTCAAATGGGCTCAAGAAACTCATCCCACCTGCTCAGGCATGTGACGCCCCGATTCAATCAGACACTAATCATACACGCAAACGCAGTACGATCAAGATCGTGGACTCACATCACAACACAACTCTAAAAATAAAATAAGTCATACAAGCATCATAATACAAGCCAGGGGCCTCGAGGGATCGAATACAAGTGCTCGATCATAGAAGAGTCGTGAAGCAACAATATCTGAGTACGTATATAAGTTAAACAAGTTGCCATAAGATGGCTAGCACAAACCGGGATACAGACGAAGAGGCGCAGGCCTCCCGCCTGGAACCTCCTAAACTACTCCCAGGTCGCCGCCGCCGGGCTGCACGTAGTAGTAGGCACCTCCGGTGTAGTAGGAGTTGTCGTTGACGGTGGCGTCTGGCTCCTGGGCTCCAGCATCTGGTTGCGACAACCAGGTAGAATGGAAAGGGGGAAAAGAGGGAGAAAAGCAACCGTGAGTACTCATCCAAAGTACTCGCAAGCAAGGATCTACACTACATATGCATGGATATATGTGTAAAGGGCCATATCAGTGGACTAAACTGCAGAATGCCAGAATAAGAGGGGATAACTAATCACGTCAAGACTACGCTCCGCAGCCTCCGCCTTGCAGCATGTAGAAGAGAGTAGATTGAAGTCCTCCAAGTAGCATCGCATAGCATAATCCTACCCGGCAATCCTCTCCTCGTAGCCCTGTTAGAGAGCGACCACCGAGTTGTATCTAGCACTTGGAAGGGTGTGTTTTATTAAGTATCCGGTTCTAGTTGTCATAAGGTCAAGGTACAACTCCAAGTCGTCCTGTTACCGAAGATCACGGCTATTCAATAGATTAACTTCCCAGAGGGTGCACCACATAGCCCAACACGCTTGATCCCATTTGGCCGACACACTTTGTCGGGTCATGCCCGCCGCTGAAGATCAACACGTTGCAGCCCCACCTAGGCATAACAGAGAGTCAAGACGCCGTCTAAACCTAAGCGCCAGAAGTGCGGGCCCATCGCCTTAGCACACCTGCACATTGCGTGGGCGGCCGAAGCGAACCTAGCCTAGCAGGCGTTCAGTCCAATCGGGCGCGCGCGCCGATCGTGACGTCACGAAATGCTTCGGTGATACCACGGCGCCGAAAGTGCCCATAATCGCTCCTCAGAGTTGGTTAGTGCGTATAGGCCAAGAGCGACTCAGATCAAATACCAAGATCTCGTTAAGCGTGTTAAGTATCCGCGAACGCCGATGAGGGCCAGCCTACCTCTCTCCTAGGTGGTCTCAACCTTCCCTGTCGCTCGCCACAAAGTAACAATCGGGGTCGGAAACCAGCCCACCTCTACAGGATGGAGCCACCGCCCTTCAAATTTCCATCTCCGAACATTATCACGGTAATGTAACAAAGGTAAAGTATATAGTATATGCCCGTGATCACCTCCCAAGTGACCACAGCCCAAAGAGTATAGCATGGCGGGGCGGACAAGAGTGTAGGGCCACCGATGGAACACTAGCATCCTATACTAAGCAAGAGGATAGCAGGTAAAGGTAACAACATGAGTTGCAAGGACATGCTATGCATCGTGATAGGATTAACGAAAGCAAGAACATGCTACACTACGCTAATGCAAGCGATGTCGAGAAGAATAGGCGATATCCGGTGATCAAGGGGGCTTGCCTGGTTGCTCGCAAGAGAGAGGGGTCGCCAACTCCGTAGTCGTCTTGGGGTAGCAGCGGCGTCGGTCTCGGTGTCTAGCGGAAGAAGAGGGGGAAGAAACAATGAATACAATGCAAACAGATGCATGACGAAGCAAAGCGTGATGCTAGGCGTGCCCTAACGCGGTATGAGGTGATGCCGGTGGAGGGGGGAAACATCCGGGAAAGTACCCCCGGTGTTTCGTGTTTTCGGGCAGAGGAGCTGGAGGGGGAAAGTTGCGAGTTCGATAGGTTAGGGATGCGTGGCGGATGAACGGGCTGCGCTTCCGGGTTCGTCTCGTCGTTCTGAGCAACTTTCATGTAGAAAGTATTTTCATCTAAGCTACAGTTTATTTTCTGTTAATTTTAAAAGATTTAAATCATTTTCGGATTTATTTAATTATTTTAATGCAACATTATCCGTAATGTTGATTGCCGATGTCAAGATGATGTCGTTGATCAATAGAGGTTGACTGGTCAATCTGATGGTGGGTCCCGCATGTCATACAATCGCTTAGTTAGCGGGTTAATTAAACGAGTTAATTAGTTTACCTAATGATTAGGTTACTTAATCATAATTAGTTAATTTAATCGAGTTAATTAATTAGTTAATTAATTAATTATTTTATTATTAATTAATTATTTATATATTTTTAATTCTTAATTTTTTTTAAACGCTCGGGCGGGGCCCCACATGTCATTGGCCCTAAGGGCCATAGCGGTTCTCGTGCCGCGAGGTCTTGGAACAAGCGACACGGTCTTGGGCGCCGGGCACACCGAGCGAAAGCATGCCTGGGGCGCCGGGAGGGCGGCGGACTGGCCGGCCGCCAGTCGGCGTGGGTGAGGGCAGCACAGGCGGCCGGTGAGTGAGCGGCGGCAGCACGGCCTCGTGTGGCGGGCACAAGGCGCGGCGTAACTGTGGCGCGAAGGGGGCTCTGGCGTCCGACGGGCGGACTGAGCAGAGGTTGTTAGGGCGCGCGGGCGCTCACCGGCGTGGCAGCGGCGAGCAAAGCGCGAGCCCGGCCGCAGATGGCGCCGGCGAAAGGAGGTGGGTCGGTGCAGGGCTCGGGCGGCTCCGAGCGGTGCGGCAAGGCAGTGACCGGAGCGGCCGTGAGGCGCGGGGCACGGTGCCTGGCGCGGCCACGCACGGGTGAGCGTGCAGAGGCGTAGTCAGGCGCGAGGGAGGGAGGAGGAGATCGGGGCCTCACCACGGGCCGTGGGGTCTGGGCAGTGGGGGTTGAGGAGGAGGATGGAGACGACACGACGTGGAGGAGGCAGACCGGCGAGGTTGCTCCGGCGACGTCGTCGTGCGTCGAGGGCTAGGCGGCATCGGGTAGCGTCGGTGTTCGGGCGGCGAGCGGCGGCCTCCGGGGGCGGGGAGGTGACGAGGCGGTCCGGCGGGGAGGTGGCATCTGCGAGGTGGTGGCGAGACGAGGCGGCGACGCTGGGTTGGCGTGGCGGCGATCATGGGTCGGGCGCCGTGGGGTTCTTCCCGATCCCGATCTGGATCGGGGAGGGGAAGAGAGACGTGGGGGAGGAGTGGGGGTGTGCGGTTGTGGGCTAGGGTTTCGGGGGTGTGGGTGGATAAGCGAGTGAGGGGGGAGTGGGTGGCCGGTTGGGCCAGGTGGGGCGGCCGGGTGGCCTGGTGGCCGAATGGGCCGGCCTGCTGGGCCGAAGCCCTGTGGGGGCCTCTCTCTCTTTTCCCCTTTTTTCTGTTAGCTTGTTTTCTGTTTTCTTTTATTTATTTTTCTTTTCTGTTTTATTTAGTTTAAATCACTTAGGCACTTTGTAAAATTATGCGTTCTTCAATATAATTACTTTAGCAATATTTGTCACACACCGAACAATTTTGTTTAATATTTTAAAACTTTTGTCATTTAACTTGAATTGGAATTTTGAATCCAAACGGGGTTGAATCATCAGAGATTAACAACGATAATCGTGGTGATGTGGCATCATGAAGCAAAGATTACTGTAGCTTAAATATCCGGGCGTTACAGTGCATGAAGAAATTCCAGCCACTAGTGCTGAAGAACCTGCTGCTGCTGATCCTCTGAACACGCAGACTGCATATGAAGAGGAACCAGAAAATACTCAGCATGAAGAACCTGAGATTGCGATTCTTGAGGTTGTGATGCAACTCACTGACACTCCTCTGCCAAAACCAAAGGATCCATTCTCGCGCAAGCAAAAGTTCAAGGCTGTAGACTTCTTTGGCGAGCATGTTTTCTTTACTGATTACAACCCTTATGATTCTGCTCGCATAAGGAAGAGGCGTTTCTGGACTGCTAGTCAAGCCAACTTTTATTCCTTAGTGCTATTCAACAAAGACAAAGTCTTCGATCATGCACACATTCCTCACGTGGACATGGAATCGCTGCCAGGCTTCGAGCCAGTCCTCTGTGTTCTTCACGATGCTGGATTGCTGAATTTCTGCACTGACATCTGTGATTGGAATGAAGAACTCATTCTTCAATTTTATGCGATGCTGCACATCACAGGAAATTCTGAAGATGTCAATTCATGGGTGTTGGACTGGATGTCTGAAAATACTCACTACAAGGCACCAGCAACTGAATTGCTTCGTGCCCTCCCACTCAGTCCTCCCCTTGATGGTGCTCGTTGCATCTACAACGAACCTGAGCTTACAAATCATTACATGCAAGTGCTGATGAAGCCTTTGAAGCCAGGGCAGGCCCCACGAACCAAATTCCTCGTCAAGGAATTACTATATGTGCCTCGGACTGTCTATCGCATTCTGACGAAGACAATGAGTCCTATCAAAGGCCACGACTCAAATGATGAAGAAGTCGTTGGCATCATGAAGAATATGTTTTTCAATATCATTCATGGAGTTCCCGTCAACTTCCATGATTTCTTCATGAGGACTCTGGCAAACATTGCTATGTCACCTGTTGAGCTAAAGCCTTATGCACCATGGATTATGAGGTTCATCAGGACGAGGTCTTCACTCAATTACAAGGCTAATACTCTGAACCACTGCAGCTACTTGCCTCCAATGGAAGTCCTCAAACTGACATTTTCCTCAGCTGATGACAAAGGCAAGGCAACTGCTGTGATAGATGAAGGCATTCGTCCATTGGATGGTCAATTTCGCAAGGCTGCATCCTACTCCACCAATGACGACTCTGCCACACATGACTCTGCCGCCAACAACTCGCCAAGCAAAATCCTCAAGCCACAAAGACACTGTGGTGATGATCGATCGTGAGTTACTCCTCGCCTTCATCGAAGGTTGATCGCAACATAAATGGGTCAAGCGTCGGTTTGGTTCAATTCTTCACAACATGACCTCAACACACAATGCAAAGAAGAAAAACCAATACTACCTCCATGAAACCTTCAACCGTGCACGGGCTGTTCTGTCTCATGTCTACAAATAAGAAGATCTCAAGAAAATGGGTCTCAAGGAAGAATTTGACTGGTCTGCACCTCCGCCAAGAAATTCAAGAAGGTCAAGGTTCCTTCCTTGGTGGCTAGCTCCTATTCTTCATCGCGCGACACCGATGAAAATGAAGACTTGACGACATCTGCGGCAGGCCCTACTCGACAACCGACCCCGACAACGCCGGCGCTCCTCCATCAACTTGAAATTCTTCAGGGGCGTTAGTCCTCAGTTTCGATCCTTTTGGTCATTCGATGACAAAGGGGGAGAAATTTGAGTTAGTCTTGAAGCGGGTCTATTATATGGGTGTTTTTCTGCTAAGTTACAACTCTCGCTCTTCTGAAACTTTTATTGGATCGAGTTGTAATCTTAAACCCGATGGTGCTCTGATACTTTTGATGTGTTCCTCTGCATGCTTATTCTTCGTTATATGTTAATGCACGCATGCTGAATTACATCAGTCACCATATTTCATCATGCATTTCAAAATCTTCATATTATATGTCAAATGCGTGTATGAATTACAAGATATAGGGGAGATCTCCATGATTCAACTCTTCAAATGTGCATTGCCTCAAAAGCAAATTCCTCACTATGCACATCTTCAGGGGGAGTTCTTCTATATCTTGCAATCAAATTCCTCAATATCAGTATTTACACTTCATATGTTTATCCCCGTTGAAAACTTAACCTATATTGTCATCAATCACCAAAAAGGGGGAGATTGTAAGTGCATCTAGTGCCCCTTAGTGATTTTGGTGTATTGAAGACTTATAGGTTAAGGGACTAATGTGTTTATGAGTGTACACAGGTCTATAAGTCTATGAGGAGTTTGATATTTACAGAGAAAGTCGACCCCTAAAAATGAAGTTCTTCAACTCAAGACTTTGGTATTCTAAAGACTTTCTGAAGACTTTGAAAGTGAAGAAATTGGTGTGACCTTGAAGACTTGGTATTCATTTGAGGAACATGAAGCGTGAAGACTTTTGTTTTCGTAGTTTCATTTTCTCTTTCTTGAGTCATAGGAAACACCGTCTTCGTTAAAGGGTCTAGGAAATACTAAGGAAAAATTTCCATGTGATGCTCAACTCAAAATCCTACACCTATCAATCCCTTCGAGTGAAGCCTTTGAAATCTCATACAGCTTCACCAATTTCTTCATGTGAGAGATGAAGTTCTTCCAGTCACGAGGAATTTGTTCTGACCGAGGAGTTAGGAATTCGCCAAAGGCGGATTGCCTACACAAGGAGGAACATGATAGCCCCGAGGAATTTGAGAGTCAAATTTCCGACCGTTCTTGTACTCTGGCGCCACCTGTCCCAAAATATCTTATCCACATAACGATCATATCATTGAAGGGAATTTATGTCTTATCATGTCGGGCTGCTCCCTAGGCTATAAATAGCCGCCCCCTACAACCACTAGCTGGTTCGCTGCTCTGAGAGAAACTGACACTTGTCATTTGAGAGCATCCCATCCTCCGAGGACTTTGAGCGAAAATCATCGAGTGAGGAAAAACCCAAACCCAAACACCTACAAACCCAAAGTGATTGAGCATCACTGAAGAGATTGATCCTGGGTGGATCCGACGCTTGTTACCTTTGAAGACTGTCCTTGTTCCAGACGGTTAGGCGTCATGGTCTAGAGCATCCAAGAGGAATTGTGGATCGCCGAGTGACCGAGTCTGTGAAGGTTTGGAAGTCGCCTCAAGACTTACCACGAGTGATTGGACGAGGTGCATGTGACCTTAGTTCAAGGAGAATACGGTGAGGACTTGGTGTCCCGAGCTGCGTGCTCGGCGATCGGGTGTCCGGAGTGTGTGTCCTCGAGTTTAAATACTCACCGCTCCAACCAGACGCATAACCGAGACAACAGTTGGAACTGGTCTACCAAATCATTGTCTTCACCAACCTTACTGGTTCTATTTCCTCAACTCTTTCATTTCCTCATTCTTGTGTTGAGTGTTTGTTCATATCTGTGTTTGAAGACTTTGATCAAGACTTTCTCGCTTTCCTCGCTTCAATTTCTTCACCGTTTGTCTTCATCTTGTGTTATCCCGTGTTTACGCTTTCTCAGCTCTGTGATTGTCTTCATTTCATCATGATGACCATGCCTGTATTCTGTTATGCTTACTTCTGAGTACTTATTCCGCTGCAAGTAGTTCTTCACTTAGGAATTTCCTCACCGGCAAATTCCTCAGTGAAGAATTCATAAAAATCGCCTATTCACCCCCCCTCTAGTCGTTATAACGCACTTTCACTTCCCATATCCTGTGCGTCTGTCACCTACCCCACGCCGTGCATGCGGCGTACGTGGCACAAGGGGCAGGCGTAGTGGGAAACGTGGAACGACGGTTCCAAGGCGGGGAGAGTAAATGAGTAGCGGCCGTGCAGTTTTAAAGGGACACACAAGCCGCCTCTTTACTATTCACCACGGGATGACACAAGCATGCTTCGGTCACCCCACGCACAACCTCCACGTCACGTATTCAACGTGGGTCGTAGGGAAGCGTAACGAGCGAGGAAGTTACTACTATAAAAACTTTGCCTCGCATGCCCGCGCACCGTTCTGGGCCTGGCCCAATAACGCCCCGCGCTTATATGTGGCCCAGGCCCGGGGGCTCCTGTTGGTGTACAAAAGTAGGGGTCCTTTTTGCACCCCTTTACTTGTGTGCGGGCAGTCGCATCCACGCACCCGCAGCCGCGCTTGGCGGGACAGAAGAGAAGCCAAGACACAAGACCACCAGAGCCGTGCTCAAGACCAGAAGCATGAAGAGCAGAGGGGTGAGGTGAAACTCCCTAGGCAAGGCCCTTTCCGGGGCGGCCTTCACAGCCCCGGCAAGAGCCTTGCCGGGGCAACTTACCCAACACCAACGAGGCTCCCACCCTTGAGTCTAACAGTTCCGACGCCATCGACCACATTGGAACCAAGGCTCGGGAGGCACCTCCATGGTGGCATGCAGATCTTTGTGAAGACAAAAGGCCTGCGAGGCCTAGGTAGGAACCAGAGGACAAGACGACAGCGGGGCTCCTTGCCGAGGATGCCCACGAGGCCCCAGCAAGGCTCCTGCCGAAGATACCCACGAGGCCCCGGCAAGACTCTTGCCGAGGGCACCAACAAGGCCCCGGTAAGACCCTTGCCGGGAATATCAGCAAGACCATGGCAAGGCCTTGCCGCCCCATCGCCGCCCCAGCTCAGCAGCCAACCCACCAACTAGGCAGGTACCCGCGTGGCAGTACATGGCTCCTAAGCCAACTAGTCAAGCACCTACGTGGTGGCATGCAGATCTTCGTGAAGACTCTGCCACCACACCAGCTCAGCAGCCAGCCAGCCTACATGGCGCTGCATGCCTCGTTGGCCTGGATGCGTGGCGAAGCAAGGCGAAGCGGCGACGGACGGGACGGGCCTCGTTGCTGTCCCTGATAAAGTAAGAGGACACCTAAGTAGCGCATTTAATGCGTTTTGTCCTGCGATGCCAGAGATAAACTCGACTACTATACAACTTTCCACCTCTTGTGTGCCACTGTGGCAGCCCCTTTTGACTATAAAAGGAGGCCCGCATCATACTGTGCGGGGATTCAGACTTTTTGGACCCTGCACGCTTTGTAGCTAGTCCAAGAACACCAGATAAACACAAGCCAGCAGGAGTAGGGTATTACGCATCACTTGCGGCCCGAACCTGGATAAATCTCCCGTGTTGATCTCTTAAACCTGCTCTTTCTGCAGCCCCGCGCACGCTGACCGTAGAAGGGATTCCCCGTGATCCCATAGGTGTCGTTTCCACCAACAGGTAGGGTGGAGGGGGGAGGGGAAAAGAGATTCAAATCGAGTGGCTATGGTTGGTCCAATCGGACGGCTCAGGAGGTGACTAGGTAGGGATGGTGCCGATCGACCCACACGTGGTTCTATAATTGGTAGTGTAGGGCCATGTTTTGTAACCGAATCTTGTAATCTCATAGTTGTTGTGCCCCCAATCAATATAAACCAACGCGACGCATATGGGGTTAAATACACTTTCAAACAAACTTATACTTGGTGGTACATTTCGTTGTATTTATCTGCTTTTAAGGCTTCCCTTTGCTGTTTTGCGTGGCCTAGGAAGATGTTTTCTCTAAATCCTATTCGTATCACTCTCGTGTTTTTTGGAAGGAAATCCAATGCGAGCATTGATCCTTGCTCATTGATGGATCCCGTGCACAACAGTTCCCATAGGCCCACCCCCGGCGCGTAGCCCAATCTGGCGGACCAATGTCCCTGCGCTCAACAAGGAGGTTCGTTATAGTTTTTTTTGGCAAACTATAGCCTTAAAGTGGGTTACCTATTATTCATTAACATCCTAGATGGTGTACAGAAAGTAGCTTCCTCTAGGTAAAGGAGATAGCTTGAAAAGCCATTTTGTAGTACATTTAGACACCTTGCTATACAGGAAAAATAAGGTAGAAGAGGGTCAGCTTGAGAAAGCCCTCTTAGCTAGAGAATGAGTAAGGGGATTGTGGGATCAAGGAATACTGAGCACTCTGCACGAGCTGAGATAGGAAGTAACATTGAAAAAATCTGCAAGCATCGGCTTGATCCTCCAATATCCTGGCTTAACCATAGGATTCCTTACTTCCGCAGCTTCTACTAAAGTCCTGCAATCAGAATAGAATGAAGCAGATCACCAAATCAAAGCCTTGATTGTCGAGGCAGCAAGAAGTAAAGCCATTGCTCGAGCCTCCAAAACAGATTGCCATCGCTTGAATGAATATGGTGTGCTTGGTGACTATATTGTTGAGGCTTGTAGCGACCCGACCTCAGACGGTCAAGTCTATGTGCTTAAGTGTCATCCCTGGATCGTTATGCTGACACACACAGTACTCGAGGATTTATAACAGAGGTAAATCACATGTATAAAGTAACGTAAATATTATTACCTCAATCCAAATAGCGGAAGTAATGACAAGGTTGTGGATTCCCATCAACACCACCAACGGCAAAGTTGAGTGTAGAAATCGTAACCCTAATGTATCACTTACTCGTCGTAAGATTCCTGCAACATGAGATGTTGCAGCCATATAGGTCAGTACATTGAATGTACTGGCAATTTCACACTGTAGAGCAATGCTGAATAATGGCTATCACTACATGCATATTTGGCTGGTGGAGGCTCTAAGTTTATTTTTGCATAAAGCTAATTTTTTCCTACAACAAAGGAATATGTTTTATTTAGCTACAAAGTTTGTTGAAAACATTGAGAATGGTAAACCCCATCTCAATCCCAATTAAAAGTTAGCAACCCAACAAATTAATTAAATAGAGTGATGAGATCAAATCAATAATTCAAGTACCAGATACTCAAGATGTCCATAACCGGGGACACGGCTAACCATGATTAGTTTGTACACTCTGCAGAGGTTTGCGCACTTTTCCCCAGAAGACTCGATCTCCTCCGTTGTATTTCTTGCATTGCATGATATTTGAGAAACGGATGACCGAGACACAGTCCTTCCGAAGAGGTCCCCTTAACCGATAGATAGGCCAGTACACCTACAATCCCCTGCATCTGCTAGCCCATCATGGAAAGGATTCCCACAACTTACTCAACTATGCTAGATCCCATAATGGCTTGTGGTTGCACACCGAAGTTTCTAGTATGAATAATCTTATGATCCCTTTGAGCCTGGGTGGCGAACCATAGGATGATCACACGGATTCCCGGGATCTCCTTGGACAACACTGGAATTCCCCAGGTGTCCGGGCAATCCACTGGTATCCCCAGGGTGCCCCAACCAATCCACCCAGATGTGTATTAAAGTAGCCACCTTAAGTTAAACCTTAGTTAACAATAGTCTCTCACAACTTCCATGAATTTTCTCAAAAACCAATCCACGTCTACGAGCATAGCATAGCAGTATAAGCATAACGTAGTAACACCCAAGGGTTTGAATAAAGGACAATAGGTTCCTACCTCATCAACTACTTCCCAATACCTACATGTTAAACAGATCCTACTCATGCAATGTTTGAGGATTGTAACTAATGCATAAAAACTGGGTAATAAGGGATATGATCAAAGTGTGAACTTGCCTTGTACTGCTGATGTAGATGATTCACACTCATAACTCCTGATGGTTCTATTCGTCACACTCCGTTCAATATATTGTAAGCAAGCAATTGCATACATAAGCACTCATGCAAAAGAATCGAAGAAAAGATCTCGGATAACTTCGAAAACAAGCAAACAACTCTTGCAACAGAAGACAATTTCGGACAGTACCAAAATTGGGTGAATTTGGTCTTATCAGAAAGGTTAGGTCCAGAGCTTCGATTAGCAAAAAGAATCAACTAAATCGGAGTTATAAAACTTAAGTTATGAACAAAAGAAGTTTGAATTCAAATCTGTTTGAAACCAAATTTTAGACTTTCAAAATAATATTCAAGTTGATTATCTGGATAGAGGAGATCATGACGAAGAAGTGGGCGTTGGTTTCGTTGAATTTAGATAAGTGGGCAAAAAGTTGTGATAGATTGAAAACCAGGGGCTAACCTGTAAAATAAAACTATGAATAGGTCCTTGGCAGAAAACTAAAATAAAAAGAAAAATCCTATCAAACGAACGTGCGCTACAGAACCCTACAGAACAAAAACGTTCGCTACCAGAAGCTAACGAGCGGACGCTCACTAAATAAACGAAACGTAATAAATAAATCGATTTAAAAACAAAACCGAACTAAACTGAGAAAACCAACGGCGAGGTTCGACGGGGGGCGAGGTCAACGGCGAGGTTCGGCGAGCGGCGGCGAAATCCAACAGGGCGGGGTGGGGCGGCGACAGTGGTGGCGCTACGGCATCCGGCGGAGGCGGCGGCGCGAGATCGAGGACGGCGATGGCGGCGCGAGGCGAGGAGGAGAGAGAGGGGTCGGGGGTGGCGGATTATAGGAGGAGCGGGCCGGGCGAAGCTTGGGCGAGGGGCGTCGGGGGCGCCGGACTTCGGGAGGAGTCCCGGTCGGGGACGACGGGCGAGGCGGCGAGGCGCTGGGCCTGCTGGGGGGCCGACTGGGCTTCGGCCCAATCGGTCCGAGAAGAAGTTTTTTCTTTTTCTTTTAATACAGACAAACAGAGAAACAAAACAAAGAGAAATAAAAACAAAATATACTATAGGCATATAATATATCAAAATTTTCAAAAAAAGATTTTCTACCACATGAACATTTTTCTAACGTCAAATAAAATCCACATAAATTTAAATAAAACAAAGAGTGCTACTGCAGCAAGAAAACCTCATAAAAATCATTATTAAAATACCAAAATAAATTCAAATTTATTTCTCTCCAATTTTCTAATATAGGGAATCATTTGACCCTATTTTCAATATATTTTATTTTTGGAGAAAAATAATTTGAATAAAACCAAATAACTCCAAATTGAAAATGATTCAAAGGGACTTTAAATTTGACTCTTTGAAACTCCCAACTCATATTTCATATGTTTTGAAGAAGTCATTTTATCTTCTCTCATGTAAATCATTGAGTTGCATAAAGTTTCTGAGTTCGAAATATTTCCAAATGAAATTCAAATATTTTCAAAATCCCTTTTCATTTATTTAAATGGAAGAAGTCATTTCATCTTCTCTCTAGGGTTTTGTATTTGAAAAGAATTTGAATTCATGGAGATCATAAATGCAAAAATGGAAGTTTGGGAAAGTCCTTTCATTCCCTCTCATTTAACTTTCAAAAAAAAGTTTCAAATTTCACTCAATTTCACACATCACAATCAAGCAACAAATCAAAACTATTTATTTAATATAACATTCCAAAATTTAGAATTTTGGGATGTTACAAGGCTTCATTCTCTTCCACCAAAGGGTTAAAAGCAACATCCACATATGCCAGAGTACCTGCAGATTTATATGCACATTTGTACTTGGAAGAGAATAAAAATTGTTATCTTCAGGAGATGTTTTCTTTTCCTCCTTCTCCTCCGTTAAACCTACATTAAGCATTGCCTTTTTTGCATGGATAATCTGCATAGAACTACACTTTATTTATTAAAAAATAGATCATTTCTAGCCTTCCATATGTTCCAATGTTGTGACAAAGTATCTAGACTTAACTCAGTTTGATGAGAAGACATGATCACTCTAATGATACCAACATGATATAAACTGGGATTCAACATATGAGTTTTGTGGCCAAATTTAATCAAATACTCTAGAGAAATTGCATTGAAAGAAAAGGTGCAAATATGATTATATTTGACCACATCTACAACATTCTTTTTTGATATGCTTAGAATACCTGGAAGCCCTTAATCATGTTGCAACAACTCTCCTAATAACCCCCAAGCAAAAGTTTTGACCCTAGGGGCTATGGTTCTATTTTTTTCAAACATGATTGAGGATAGCAATTTCTTGATCTGAAGTAAGAGCTTGTCTTCCCAAAGAGCTATCTTGGATTACTTGCACAAAAGTTTTTTATGCACTCTTTGTAGTACAATCTACATTAGGAGTGTGAGTCCAACAAATGGCGTCATCAAGATCAGCATTGTTAATTGGAATGTTCAAAACTTCATTCCTAAAAGAATCATCAGAGTAAGCACTATTTTTGTCTTCATCCCAAAGTTTTGAATTAGGCTTCCAAAGATCACTAATGATGCTAGCACAAGGTCCCTCCTAGTTAGGCTTAAGATGATCATGGATATTCTCCCAATCTTTGCACCAAGTACTAGTCAAAATGCATGAGCTACTTTTAGCAATTTGAAGCTGGCTAGCCTTAAGCATGAAAGGAAGAAAATTTTATAACAGAGGATCATAAGAAAGACCTAGGAACTTAAGAGCAAGCTTCCAAATAGAAGAGTCCTGAAAATATTTAGCTCTAAGAATTTTGATAAGCAAAGAAGTAGGATTCTTAACTATTCTCCAAGTCATCATAGCCACCATAGATTTTTTTTCATATGCCCGACCCTCCTTTATGCTTTGGCTTGCAAATATCTTCGCACGGTGTAAAACATATAGGCTTGGAGTAATTATCTTTATTAATCCCAATCCAGCAAAATTTTCTAACTATGGATGTGAACTTCTTGATGGTAGCTTTACTTAAGAGAATATTGGACATGTAATAAACATGCAAAGAGGCAAACACAGATTTAATGAGAGTGAGTGTACCTACATGTGAAATCCTATTAGCCTTGTAGTAATTAAGTTGTAGGTAGCAACTTTATTCGTACCCCGAAGGATGAGAGGATGACCAAGATGGGTAGTATTAAGATCCATATCTGGCTTAACAAAGTCTCTAAGAGAATTTCGACATGTTTGTTGAATAAGGTAGCAAATTTGTTCCAATTAGGAGTTTGACCAGAGGAACACAAAATTGATTAATAATTCTAGCAATAGTACGAGCATCATTATTGTCTGCCCTGCCGTAAACGATAAAATCATCTACAAAAATTAAAGAATGGCTAGGGGGACAAGGTCCTAGATAGATATTATCAAATGATTGGCATTTAAAGCATCTTGCATAGAATGTGACAACTGATTGACAACGAGAATAAAAAGATACGGTGGCGGAGGAGAACCTCGTCGGATACCTCAGTATCCCATAATGCTACCAAATGGCCGTCTGTTAGTGTTAACTGAAAAGGTGGCAGAAGAAATGCATCCAAATACTAAATCCACAAAATGACCATGCAACCCTTTACGTAGCAAGATTCTCTTGATTAAACACCATTCTATCCTATCAAAAGCTTTAGCAAGATCTATTTTAAGCATAAAAAGCTTTATGTTTCTAGGAATTAAGCTGAAAAGAGTGGGTAATTTCTTGAGCAACAATAATATTGTTAGCAATTCTTCTACCTTGAATGATAACTTGATGGGATTCATGTATTTATTTAGGTAAACGATCTTTAAGCATGTTAGCCAAAGTTTTTGTGATAATTTTATAAACTGCATTACGGAGGCTCACATGCCTAAAACCTTGAGGACTCTTAGCATTATCCTTCTTAGGAATTAAAGTACTATATGTTTTATTGAGTTGAGGGTGAAGCTTACCACTCATGTAGAAACCTTGTACCAACTTTGTAACATCCTCTCCAATCCACTTCCAAGTAGAAAGGTAAAGGGCCACATTGAGTTTGGCTAGTCCTGGAGAAGCATTACTTTTCATCTAGAATAGTTGGGAGATCTATCAATTTCTCTAATTTATTATGAAGAGGAGGGGAAATATATAGATTGGGTTTTCTAGAGGTAAAAATATTATAGAAGTAATTCATGAAAGAAGATGCAATATCATAAGGACTTTGAAGCATGTTATTATTATGGTCTATGATCACACTAATCCTATTCTTCCTTATCCTCTTAAGAACTGAGTTGTGAAAATAATTGGTGTTCCTATCTCCTTTGGTAGCCTAATGCCTTTTAGCCCTTTGCCTATAAAATTATGTTAGTTTAGTCATAGTCCTGTCTCATTGTTCCATAAAGGTAGCTTTCAAATTGTGATCCTACAAGTGAGTATGAGCAGATTGTATCAGGTCCAGATCTTTATGAATGGTATCCAGTAACCGCTTTAGAGGCCTCTTACTTATGCTCCATTTCTTTAGGGTACCTACAAGCAAAACCGTTCTAACATGGTACGATTATCATTACTAGTAATCCAATTATTCCTAGCAGCATCATGATAATCATCTTCAAACAACCAGCAGTTTAAGTTCTTTGGTTTTTATTGTCATTGGTATGGATATCGTTAAAATTGGTGCATGATCACTGTACATAATTGGAAGGTTGTAAAACAACGGTATTAGGAAACTCATTACACCATTCTGCATTAGCAAAGCAACGATCAAGATGCTCATCAGTAGGCATGGAAGTAAAACGCTTGTTACACCAAGTAAATGCAGGACCATTATAACCCATGTCTATTAAGCCACATCTTTAACATGATTCGAAAAGCTAGCCATACGACAATGGTTCGATACCGTGCTACTATTCTTCTTCGAGTGATTAACTATAACATTAAAGTCTACTATGCAATACACTAGCTTATGTGAAGAAGAGAACACAAATCCTCGAACCACTTCCAAATATCCTTGGTCTTGGCCTTACGACGATGAGGATCGCCATAAACACAAACTAACACGAACTTAAAGTTGGTACTGGTATGAACAATTGCGCTAAGTCACATTCTCACTAGAGTAGTAGATGTCTAGCTTGATGTCCTCCGCCCACATAACCCAAAGGCCTACAACTCGACCTTCTACAAGAACTACAAAACTATCATAAGGTGGCCTTAAGATGATGAGGATCGCCATAAACCTAGACTAACACGAAACTAAAGTTGGTACTAGTATGAAGAACTGACGCTAAGATCACATTCTAACTAGAGTAGATGTACATGATGTCCTCTGACCACATAACCCAAAGGTCTCTAGACCATTCTTCCATAGGAACAATCAAAGCTTGGAAGTTGATTGGCTAAGTCTTGAGAACTAATCTTTGATGAAAGCGTTTCTGAGATAAAGGTTACATTGGCATTGGCCCGTGACATTCATTGGCAAGGTACTGCATTTTATTGTCATCCAGGGTTCTTCCCACCCCTTTGTAGTTCGAGCAAATTAAGTTCATGGTGTTGGCTTCTCCTTGAGTAGCGTCATCTCCAGTAGTGAAGCAATCTCCACGCTCCCTTGTCGATCTGCAAGTCTCGATTGTAGGAGGAATATGATCTGGTCTTTAGGAGGAGGACACATGCATGGGTCCCATGGTTCAAAGGATGGCTCATGCCTGCTCCTATGGCCACTAGCTCTTGGATCCATCCACCACAACTTACATTGGGCTGCTCCATGGCTGAATGCTGGTGGAGTAAGGAAGAAAATCCTCAACCCATGATGTCATTTTATGGAAAGGAGATGTGGTGGTGGTTGGTGGTGGATCGGAGAATAGGGAGGCAAATTTTGATGTTGGTCAGGCTAAATGAGATGAATTGAGCAATGAGGAGGCTGGAAACGATAGATAGGAACCACTTGGGGGAGCACGGGTGGCAGTGGCAAGGTGGCCTTGGAGGAGAGCACGAGTGGGGGAGAATGGTCTTTGTTGTTGGATTTGAGAGGAGGGCTTTGGGGACGTCGTTGCTCCTGCTCGAGGGAAGGATCGATTTGAGTGCGAAGGAAGAGGAGAATGCAAGCAGCTCGGTGGGATTGGCTAGGGAAGAAAAGGGAAATAGGCAGAGGTGGGGAAGAGGAGGCAATAGGACGAGAAGGAAGGTGGACGAGATCTCACTGGCGTAGCGGCTCAGACCCCCATGGCTCAGTCTAGGAGGATGAAAAGAAGTGGATTTGTGGAAGGCTAGTAGGATTTAGAGGATGGAGATGAGGAAAGAACGAAAAGACTAAGATCTGAAAATTATTGGGAAGAATCAGGAACAAAATGCTCAATACCCACAAGGGAGTCATCATCAGAAGAGCCGTTGGAGGAGGGCGGTGGGAGAAGACTCGGGTGAGTCCGGGCTTGGAACAGACTGAATAACATTACCCTCTTTTTCTGTGTTATATGTTAATTTTGTTTTTATTAGGAACAAATAACCCATTGATAGTTTTTCTAAGAAATAACCCGCTCATAGTTGTTTCATGAGAAAACAAAAATACAAAATTCATCTTGCGGCACCTTCACTAGTGTGAATTGTGAAGGGCAAATCTAGATCTAGCAGCAGCATGGTTGAGTAGGTAGGGATCAAGAAGAGTAGGATGTAGGAAAGGATTCATCGCGAACATGCAATGCGTACTAATAGCATGATGATATTCGGCAGGATTTTATTTAGGAAAGGTATGATATTAATTACATAATAATTATATGGTTAGTGCTATCGCTAATACTTTGGTATGATATTGATTACGTAAAACATGTTGAGTGCTTATCATTGAAGCAATCTAGCTCATTGGATGCACGTGATTTGATAGCCAAGATTACTTGAATTTGCTCCTTTGGATCTTTTTTATATTTTTTTAGGGAATGGCATGGCTAACTTTATTAATAATTTAACAACAATTACATCAATTACATCGTCCACAAGACTGGCAAATAAAAATTAGAGGATCGTCGTCCCATCTATAAGAGGAATTATTAAGAAAACTAAATTTAGCTAGCTCATGTGCCACATTATTTGGGTCTTTTTATATTGGTATAAATATAAATAATAACATTGGCATTTTCTCCTCATATCAGAATTTTTCATACTTTCACCAGACAGCCATTTTCATATTCCAAGTCACCACACCTCACGAGTATATATGATGGGATCACACGCATTAACTAACTACCAGGTACAGTTCACTTTGTTGGACACGCGACGACTGCGTCGTCCACGACGTCCGAAGATCGGCAGAGCATCTTGGCCGCCATGGCCCTGCGGCGGGGCTGCCAGATCGGCCGGCCATGGCTGTCGTAGTGGATGGCACCCGAGAAGTTGAGTGGCTCGCACCGCTGCCCCATCAGTATCTCCCGGCGCCACAGAGCTCCGCTGTCGTCCTCGCACACAGCGTCCGTTGCCGCAGCAGCAGCATGTCGCTCCTTCTTGTGCCCGTTTCTCCGCCGGGACCGCCGTCCTCGCAGCAGGAGGCGGCGTGTGGCGCGCGAGACGCTGCGCGCGCTGGCGGCCACGGCGCCCGACACTTTGCTGATGAGGCTAATCATGGATGGTGGCCGACTTCCGTGATTCAATCAGGGTATAAAGGTTGCGCAATGGAGAGTGCAAGAAAACACTGTTCTTGGACTTCATATTTATAGACGGAGTAGTCAATTATAGATGGAATACAATGGAATACAACTAAATCTTTCCCAGTAATGGATACGCTATAAATTGGAAATCCCGTATAAGTTTTTATGGTGCTATAAATTGTCACTATTTAATGCTAGTTTAACAAGATAGGATTGAAGGTTTGCTGAAGATATAGTATCAGCTCCATGGAAAATCTTTGGCGTGGGTTTCTGCATGACGCAAT
Organism: Aegilops longissima; assembly: GCA_021605205.1. Taxonomy (NCBI): domain Eukaryota; kingdom Viridiplantae; phylum Streptophyta; class Magnoliopsida; order Poales; family Poaceae; genus Aegilops; species Aegilops longissima. Next base: position 391,102,835 of record CM038678.1, on the reverse strand, counting down.
CTAATTTATTTATGGTAATCGCTTATATCCAGCGCGCCGGCCGAACGTTCCGCCGGACGCCTCGCTCGCAAACATACTAAGTTCCCTCGTGCACGCGACCATGTAACTCTTGGCCCCACGCATGTTGCTTTCTCCTTTGTCTTATCTCCCCGCAACGCAGCGCGCAGCCACTCGTTCTCGTCTGTCTCTCTCTGCTCCCAATCCCCTACCTCCAAACTCCCAGCCATGGCTGGTGAGCGACTCCCTGATAATCTGGAACCGGTGCACCTACACGGCTTGCTCGGTGCCCAACCTCATCGCTCCATCGTTGCCGGCGAGACCATCTCCCATCCCCGCGGATCCCAGCGATCTCTTCCGCCCAACTCCAGCTTCAAGTCCCGCCGACGCAGCTACGGGGACCGGCCTTCAGGGGCTACAACGGCAAGTGGTCGTGCTGCGCACAGACTTGCTACAATCGCCGTCGACGGCTGCTACGACGAGCGGTGGTGGTGGTGCGCACCGGCCAAGGCATGACGGGTTTTTTTGCTGGAACCGGTGTCCTTGTGTGCTACAACCGGCCACAAAATTTGCTACAACCGTGCTCACCAGAACTACAACCGGCAACGTGGTCGTCGACATTCTTTTTTTTTTGCTACAACCATGCTTGCATATGCTACAACCGTGATCACCGGAGTTACAATCGATGACGCTATCGTCGACTATTTTTCGCTACAACCATGCTCGCAGATGTTACAACCGTGCTCACCGGAGTTGCAGCAGCGACGCCATCATCGACGATTTGCTACAACCGGGCAGCAGGGATGCTGGAACCATTGGATTTTTTGCAGCAAGGGTAGACAGAGGTAACGACTCACAATCCTCTGATTTTTGCTGGAACCGACTAGTAGCGGAGCTACAACCATGTGATGTAGATGCTGGAACTGTTATTGATGGAAGCTGGAACCGTAGTTTTGTTGTGCTCCAACTGACGAAGCGACGCTGAGACAACAACGGATGCCACCGCGGTGGGCTGCAACCAGCACCATCAAAAGCTACATCCAGTGTTTTGTTTTGCTACAAAGGTTTGCTGAAACTATAACGCAAGAGACGACGACGATGGCCGGCGGACGGGCACCGGTGCGCCCGAGCGTTGACGGCGAGGGGCAGAGGAGCGGCACAACCCGGTGCTGCAACCATTGGGGCCGCAGGCTACAACCCTTTGGCGGTCTGTGCTAGGAACAGCGTTGCCGGAGCAGCGACGCATCTATGGCCAGGAGCTGCAAGACAGGTAGCGATGGTGAGTGACCTGAACGCGGCGACGGGGAAGGCTGCAAGCGCACCGTCAACAGCGAGAGGCGCGCTCCCATGGCTAAGAGCATGGTCATCGGCGGCGCTCTCCGTCGCTCCTTTCTAGCGTATCTGGGGAAGAAGGCAGTCTAGCGTATTTGGGGAAGAAGAAAGACGCAGGATGAAAACGAAGCATAGGCTCGATCTGGACGGTTGATGGGTAGTGCATCGAACGCTCAGGGTGCGATCGGCCCAAACTTTGGGCCGGCGCACCGGCGCCCATCATTGCCCTTTATTTTTTTATTGAGAAAAGAGCGCAATATAATTTTTTTGGGGGAAATTTAGGACTTTATCAACCAATGTTGGCCCGAGCGCGATCAGCCATAACACGGGCCACGAAGAAACTAGGCTGAGTTCATCAAACAATCAGTGACCTCTAGTGTGCATGCAAATTTTGCACACAGATGGGCGGGAGTGTTGGCATTTCTAGTTACATGATGAATATAAAAGGAAATAAACAATTTCACGAGGCGTTATAAGAGAGTGCGAGAATTATTGCGAGTTTCAGAGATTCACCACCTCCAAACAATCATCTTCCATAACCAATCATGAAAGACATCGGAGTTTAGCGAAAATCACCCCATCCCTTTGAAGGAAATATGCCTTAGAGGCAATAATAAAGTTGTTATTTATATTTCCTTATATCATGATAAAAGTTTATTATTCATGCTAGAATTGTATTAACCGGAAACTTAGTACATGTGTGAATACATAGACAAACAGAGTGTCACTAGTATGCCTCTACTTGACTAGCTCATTGAATCAAATATGGTTAATTTTCCTAGCCATAGACATGAGTTGTCATTTGATTAACGGGATCACATCATTAGAGATTGATGTGATTGACTTGACCCATTCCGTTAGCTTAGCACTTGATCGTTTAGTATATTGCTATTGCTTTCTTCATGACTTATACATGTTCCTATGACTATGAGATTATGCAACTCCCGAATACCGGAGGAACACTTAGTGTGCTACCAAACGTCACAACGTAACTGGGTGATTATAAAGGTGACCTACAGGTGTCTCCGATGGTGTTTGTTGAGTTGGCATAGATCGAGATTAGGATTTGTCACTCCATGTATCGAAAATGTATCTCTGGGCCCTCTCGGTAATGCACATCACTATAAGCCTTGCAAGCATTGCGACTAATAAGTTAATTGTGGGATGATGCATTACGGAACGGGTAAAGAGACTTGCCGGTAACGAGATTGAACTAGGTATGAGGATACCGACGACGAATTTCGGGCAAGTAACATACCGATGACAAAGGGAACAACGTAAGTTGTTATGCGGTTTGACCGATAAAGATCTTCGTAGAATATGTAGGAGCCAATATGAGCATCCAGTTTCCGCTATTGGTTGTTGACCGAAGATGTGTCTCGGTCATGTCTACATAGTTCTCGAACTCGTAGGGTCCGCACGCTTAACATTTGATGACGATTTGTATTATGAGTTATGTGATTTGATGACCGAAGTTTGTTCGGAGTCCCGGATGAGATCGGGGACATGCCGAGTTGTCTCGAAATGGTCGAGAGGTAAAGATCGATATATTGGAAGGCTATATTCGGACATCAGAAAGGTTCCGAGTGATTCGGTTATTTTTCGGAGTACCGGAGAGTTACGGGAATTCGACGGGAGAAGTATTGGGCCTTATTGGGCCATACGGGAATAGAGGAGGCAGGCCAAAGGGAAGGAGGCGCGCGCCCCCCATGGGTCCGAATTGGACTAAGGGAAAGGAGGCGATGCCCCCCCCCCCCGTGCCCTTTCCTACTCCCTCTCTCTTTCCCTCTTTCTTCTCTCCTACTCCGGAAAGGAAAAGGGGAATCCTATTAGGACTTGGGAGTCCTAGTAGGACTCCCCACACTTGGCGCGCCCCCTCTAGGGCCGGCCTTCTCCTCCTCCCTCCTTTATATACGTGGGCATGGGACACCCCAAAGGCACAACAGACAATCTCTTAGCCGTGTGCGGTGCCCCCCTCCACAGTAACACACCTCGATCATATCATCGTAGTGCATAGGCGAAGCCCTACGCCGTAACTTCATCATCACCGTCGCCACGCCGTCGTGCTGACGGAACTCTCCCTCGGCCTCAAATGGATCAAGAGTACGAGGGACGTCATCGAGCTGAACGTGTGCAGATCGCGGAGGTGCCGTACTTTCGGTACTAGGATCGGTTGGATCATGAAGACGTACGACTACATCAACCACATTGTCATAATGTTTCCTCTTTCGGTCTACGAGGGTACGTGGACAACACTCTCCCCTCTCGTTGCTATGCATCACCATGATCTTGCATGTGCGTAGGAATTTTTTTGAAATTACTACGTTCCCCAACAGTGGCATCTAAGGCAGGTTTATGCGTAGATGTTATATGCACGAGTAGAACGCAATTGAGTTGTGGGCGATAATAGTCATATTGCTTACCAGCATGTCATACTTTGATTCGGCGGTATTGTTGGATGAAGCGGAACGGACCGACATTATGCGTACGCTTACGCGAGACTGGTTCTACCGACGTGCTTCGCACACAGGTGGCTGGTGGGTGTCAGTTTCCCCAACTTTAGTTGAATCGAGTGTGGCTACGCCCGGTCCTTGTTGAAGGTTAAAACATCACATACTTGACGAAAAATCGTTGTGATTTTGATACGTAGGTAAGAACTGTTATTGCTAAGCCCGTAGCAGCCACGTAAAACTTGCAACAACAAAGTAGAGGACGTCTAAATTGTTTTTGCAGGGCTTGTTGTGATGTGATATGGTCAAGACGTGATGAGATATAAGTTGTTGTATGAGATGATCATGTTTTGTTGAAGTTATCGGTAACTGGCAGAAGATCACGGAGCATATGAGATGTTCCAAGAGCTGAAATTGGTATCTCAGACTCATGCCCGAGTCGTGAGGTATGAGACCTCTGACAGTACTTTGCCTACAAGATGGAAGAGAATAACTCAACCAGTGAGCATGTGCTCAGATTGTCTGGGTAATACAATTGCTAGAATCAAGTGGGAGTTAATCTTCCAGATAAGATAGTAATTAACAAAGTTCTCTAGTCACTATCACCAAGTTACTAGAACTTAGTGATGAACTATAATATGCAAAGGATAACGAAACGATTCCCAAAGCTCTTCGCGATGCTGAAATCGGCGAAGGTAGAAATCAAGAAAAAACATCAAGTGTTGATGGTTGAAAAGACCACTAGTTTCAAGTAAAAGGCCAAGGGAAAGAAAGGGAACTTCAAGAAGAATGGCAAGCAAGTTGCCACTCCCATGAAGAAGCCTAAAGCTAGACCCAAGCCTGAAACTGAGTGCTTCTGCTGCAAAGGAAATGGTCACTGGGAGTGGAACTGCCCTAGATACTTGGCGGATAAGAAGGATGGCATAGTGAACAAAGGTATATTGGATATACATGTTATTAATGTGTACTTTACTAGTGTTTATAGCAACCCCTCGGTATTTGATACTGGTTCAGTTGCTAAGAGTAGTAACTCGAAACGGGAGTTGGAAAATAAACAGAGACTAGTTGAGGGCAAGGTGACAATGTGTGTTGGAAGTGATTTCAAGGTTGATAAGATAACCATCGCACACTCCCTTTACCTTCGGGATTAGTGTTGAACCTAAAATAAATGTTATTTGGTTTTGCGTTGAGCATGAATATGATTGGATCATGTTTATTGCAATACGACTATTCATTTAAATCAAACAATAATTGTTGTTCTATTTACATGAATAAAACCTTCTATGGTCATACACTCAATATAAATGGTGTTGGGGAACGTAGTAATTTCAAAATTTTCCTACGCACACACATGATCATGGTGATGCATAGCAACGAGAGGGGAGAATGTTGTCCACGTACCCTCGTAGACCGAAAGCGGAAGCGTTAGCACAACGCGGTTGATGTAGTCGTACGTCTTTACGATCCGACCGATCCAAGTACCGAACGTACGACACCTCCGAGTTCAGCACACGTTCAGCTCGATGACGTCCCGCGAACTCCGACCCAGCAGAGTTTCACGGGAGAGTTCCGTCAGCACGACGGTGTGATGACGGTGATGATGTTGCTACTGACGCAGGGCTTCACCTAAGCACCGCTACGATATGACCGAGGTGGAATATGGTGGAGGGGGGCACCGCACACGGCTAGAATAAATCAACAGATCAACTTGTGTGTCTAGAGGTGCTCCCCTACCCCCGTATATAAAGGATGGAGGAGGGGACGCCGGCCAACCCCTAGGGTGCGCCAGAAGTGTGAAGTCCTACTAGGACTCCATAGTCCTAGTAGGATTCCTCCTCCCACATGGAATAGGAAAAAGGGAAGGGAAAAGGAAAAGGAAGGAAGGGGGCTCCCCCTCCCTAGTCCAATTCGGACCAGACCATGGGGAGGGGTGCGGCCACCTTTTGAGGCCTTTCTCTCCTTTCCCGTATGGCACATTAAGGCCCAATACGAATTCCCGTAACTCTCCGGTACTCCGAAAAATACCCGAATCACTCGGAGCCTTTCCGATGTCCGAATATAGTCGTTCAATATATCGATCTTTACGTCTCGACCATTTTGAGACTCCTTGTCATGTCCCCGATCTCATCCGATACTCCGAACTACCTTCGATACATCAAATCACGTAACTCATAATACAAATCGTCACCGAACGTTAAGCGTGCGGACCCTACGGGTTCGAGAACTATGTAGACATGACCGAGACACATCTCCGGTCAATAACCAATAGCGGAACCTAGATGCTCATATTGGCTCCTACATATTCTACGAAGATCTTTATCGGTCAAACCGCATAACAATACGTTGTTCCCTTTGTCATCAGTATGTTACTTGCCCGAGATTTGATCGTCGGTATCTCAATACCTAGTTCAATCTCATTACCGACAAGTATCTAACTCGTTCCGTAATGCATCATCCCGCAACTAACTCATTAGTCACATTGCTTGCAAGGCTTATAGTGATGTGCATTACCGAGAGGGCCCAAAGATACCTCTCCGACAATCGGAGTGACAAATCCTAATCTCGAAAGACGCCAACCCAACAAGTACCTTCGGAGACACCTGTAGAGCAGCTTTATAATCACCCAGTTACGTTGTGACGTTTGGTAGCACACAAAGTGTTCCTCTGGTAAACGGGAGTTGCATAATCTCATAGTCATAGGAACATGTATAAGTCATGAAGAAAGCAATAGCATCATACTAAACGATCAAGTGCTAAGCAAACGGAATGGGTCAAGTCAATCACATAATTCTCCTAACAATGTGATCCCGTTAATCAAATGACAACTCATGTCTATGGCTAGGAAACATAACCATCTTTGATCAACGAGCTAGTCAAGTAGAGGCATACGAGTGATACTCTGTTTGTCTATGTATTCACACAAGTATTATGTTTCCGGTTAATACGATTCTAGCATGAATAATAAACATTTATCATGATATTAGGAAATAAATAATAACTTTATTATTGCCTCTAGGGCATATTTCCTTCAGTCTCCCACTTGCACTAGAGTCAATAATCTAGTTCACACCGCCATGTGATTTAACACCAATAGTTCACATCACCATGTGATTAACAACCATAGTTCACATCGTCATGTGACCAACACCCAAAGGGTTTACTAGAGTCGGTAATCTAGTTCACATCACTATGTGATTAACACCCAAAGAGTACTAAGGTGCGATCATGTTTTACTTGTGAGAGAAGTTTAGTCAACGGGTCTGCCACATTCAGAGCCGTATGTATTTTGCAAATATTCTATGTCTACAATACTCTGCATGGAGCTACTCTAGCTAATTGCTCCCACTTTCAATATGTATCCAGATCGAGACTCAGAGTCATCCAGATCGGTGTCAAAGCTTGCATCGACGTAACTTTTTACGAAGAACCTTTTGTCACCTCCATAATCGAGAAACATATCCTTATTCCACTAAGGATAATTTTGACCGCTGTCCAGTGATCTACTCCTAGATCACTATTGTACTCCCTTGCTAAACTCAGTGTAGGGTATACAATAGATCTGGTACACAGCATGGCATACTTTATAGAACCTATGGCTGAGGCATAGGGAATGACTTTCATTCTCTTTCTATCTTCTGCCATGGTCGTGCTTTTGAGTCTTACTCAATTTCATACCTTGTTACACAGGCAAGAACTCTTTCTTTGACTTTTCCATTTTGAACTACTTCAAAATCTTGTCAAGGTATGTACTCATTGAAAAAACTTATCAAAGCGTCTTGATCTATCTCCATAGATCTTGATGCTCAATATGTAAGCAGCTTCACCGAGGTCTTTATTTGAAAAACTCCTTTCAAATACTCCTTTATGCTTTCCAGAAAATTCTACATTATTTCTGATAAACAATATGTCATTCACATATATTTATCAGAAATACTGTAGTGCTCCCACTCACTTTCTTGTAAATACAGGTTTCACTGCAAGTCTGTATAAAACTATATGCTTTGATCAACTCATCAAAGCGTATATTCCAACTCCGAGATGCTTGCACCAGTCCATAGATGGATCGTTGGAGCTTTCACACTTTGTTAGTATCCTTTGGATCGATAAAACCTTCAGGTTGCATCATATACAACTCTTCTTCCAGAAATCCATCCAGGAATGCAGTCTTTACATCCATTTGCCAGATTTCATAAAATGTGGCAATTTTCTAACATGATTCGGACAGACTTAAGCATCGCTACGGGTGAGAAGGTCTCATCTTAGTCAACTCCTTGAACTTTGTCAAAACCTTTTTCAACAAGTCTAGCTTTGTAGATAGTAACACCACTATCAGCATCCGTCTTCCTCTTGAAGATCAATTTATTTTCTATGGCTTGCAGATCATCGGGCAAGTCAACCAAAGTCCACACTTTGTTCTCATACATGGAGCCCATCTCAAATTTCATGGTCTCAAGACATTTTGCGGAATCTGGGCTCATCACCACTTCCTCATGGTTCGTAGGTTCGTCATGGTCAAGTACCATGACCTCCAGAACAGGATTACCGTACCATTCAGGTGCGGATCTCACTCTAGTTGACCTACGAGGTTCGGTAGTAACTTGATCTGAAGTTACATGATCATCATCATTAGCTTCCTCACTAATTGGTGTAGGAGTCACAGGAACAGATTTCTGTGATGAACTACTTTTCAATAAGGGAGCAGGTACAGTTACCTCATCAAGTTCTACTTTCCTCTGTAACGCCCCGGATTCGATGCGCCATGTGTCATTCAGTTATTCGTTGTCTTTGCCATGTCATGTGCTTGCGTGTCTCTCTTTTCCATGTCATCATCTGCATTTCATATCATGTCATCATGTGCATTTCATTATGCATACGTGTTCGTCTCATGCATCCGAGCATTTTCCCGTTGTCCGCTTTTGCAATCCGCACTCCTATGTCTCCGGCGCCCCTTTTACCTCTTTTCGTATGCGGGTGTTAACGGTCTCGAATGCCCGAGGTTTGTCAAGCGGCCTTGGTATAGCACCGTAGACCGCTGTCAAGTTTCGTGTCATTCGGAGGTCGTTTGGTACTCCAACGGTTAACCGGGTAACCGCAAAGCCCTCTTTGAGTTGCAGCCCAACACCCCTTTCTAAGTGGCCCAAAACCCACCAAACTCCCTTCCATGCTCTTCGCCGTTCGATCACGATCGCGTGGCCGAAAACCGCACCTCATTTGGACTCTCCTAGCTCCCTCTACCTATATAAACACCTCCCCATCCGAAATTCGCACAAACCTACGAAACCCTAGCCCGCTCTCCTCACACGGGACATGTCCAGCCCGCGGACATGTCCAGCCGCCACGCCGCCCGCCCAATCAGGGCGTGCCACGTTGCCTCCGCCGCCCGGCTCCTCCAACCGGCGCCGCCACCTCACCTCGCCCGCGCCCTCTCTCTCTCCTCCGCCGCCCGCCCAGCAGGTCGAACCCTTGAGGCCCAGATCTCGCCGCCGCCCGGCCCGGCTTCCGCCGCCGCTCCTCGCCCGCCGGATTTCGCCCGTGCTGGCGCCGCTCCCGGCGACCGCCGCCGCCGCTGCCGCCCTCGCTCTCAGCGCCTGCCGCCGCTCCGCTCCCGGCAGCGCCTTCGCCATGAACCGCCGTCCCCGCCAGTGGCGCAGCCCGCGCCTTGCGCCGCCGCCTTCGCCGCCGCGGTGGCGCTGCCGCCGCCTGCCCGGCCTCGCCTCGCCGAGGTTGTGCCGCCCCGCGGCGCCTTCCCCGTCGTCCCTCCGGCTCGCCGCCGGCCGGATCCGGTGAGATCCGGCCCGGGGGAGCCTCGCCGCCCTTCTTCCTCCCCCGCGGCGACCAACTCCGGCGAACTCCGGCCGCCTCGGTTCCCGTGCCCGGCCCGATCCAAATCTGGAGGTTGACCTCAAAATTCATCGAAGTCCCAGGATTTTGTTATATTCATGCATTTTTCATTGCATCGTATCTCTGTCATCATTGAACCGTTGTGCGCGTATAATATGTCAAAATGTTCGTCTCGAAGAGTAGATCATTTCGTATCATTGAATAATTTTCATTTGAGCTCATCTTGATGCCCGAAATGCTGTTGGAAGAGTGCTATGTGATGTTAGTTTCTGATTTTTATCAGAACTTGCACTTTTGTCATTTTTGCCATGATTAATGTGTGCATCCTATGGACTTGAGGCCTACATGTGTTTTGCAATATGCCATGTCTTCTTTCCAGTGGTGCTTGCTATGTATTTTTGTGATCTATGTGGTGACTAGCACAAGCATGCAAACTAGGTGTCTTGTTGTTGCTGATTTCAGCCCTGTTTTAGCTGATTTTGATGCCATGTTAACTTGATGATACCGAGAGATCTATGCATATTTTGAGATACTTCAGTAAGGGTGTTTTGTAAAGCATGTCATGCTCTATCCATCCATGCCCTTGTTTGCAATTTTGGAGTAGTCTAGCTTGAGTCAATCGAGCTCTACTTTTGCTATCAAATGTTTCCTGGCAGATTGTTTACATGTTATTCAATTTTGCCAAGCTTGTTGTGGTTGATCCGTATATGCTATGTTATTGTTCTTGCCATGTATGTCTTCTATGACATGTCTTCTTGATGTATGTATGCTTAGTTTTTCACATAAGGCTCTGTAGTGAGTGCATTGAGCTTGTAAACATGCCCACTTGTTATCAGTTTTTGACATGCCATGTTGCTGAATCTGTTAACGAAACTTTCAATATTGACATGGGTGTTACTATATTTTCTGATCCTTTTTGGCTTATGGTCACTAAAGGACTTTTGTTATATGCTTTGAGTAGATTCATGCCATGCCTTTGTTTGCCATGATAAGTTCCTGTAACATGTTGTTTCATAGCTCTAAACATTGCAACCTGTTGTTAATTTCTGCTAAGTCTGAAACTGTTATTACTTGCAATCTTGCCATGTCATTTTGAGCATGTTCTAGTCATTTCTGGAGGTAGCTCAGTGCTCATGTTTTGTAATTCTCTACCTGTACATCATGGCCATGCCTTTTGTTATTATGTTGAGGTCCTGTAGCATGTTGTTTTGATGCTTGCAATATGCCTAGTTGCTGTTTTGGACAGCTTGTCCCTTAAACTTGTATTGTGTGTATGTATTGAACCGTTGCTCCGTTTTGAGTGTGCTCTATATGAAACTTGCTTGATTTTGCATGTAGTTTCATATTATCATGTTGGATCCTTGTTTTGAGGTGTTTTGCTTGATGTTTGTATGCATCTTGCATCAATGTCATGCCTATCTTGTTTTGCTCATATCTTTTAGACCGTAGCTCCGAATTAAATGAACTTTATATGTAACTTGACTAGAATTTCGTGTAGATCGTCGTGGTGCATCTTAACTTGCTGTTTAACAACTTGAACATAAGGTTTATTCAGATCTGGACCAATTTCGAAATTTGCATATGAGGACTTACCGGAATTGTTATATGTTGTTCCCGGCCTCATTTAAACTTGCCTTGATGTGTTGCTCTTGTTTGCATCATCTCTTGCCATGAGTAGCTTCATCTAGATTTGTCATGCATCATGCTTGTTGTGCATCATATCTTGTTCATGTGTGGTGTGTTTACTATGTTGTGTGCTTCTTCTTGTTAGTTCCTGTTTCGTTGCGATCGTGAGGATTCGTTCGCTCACGCTTGGTTCGGCTTCATCCGTTCATCTTCTTCATGGATCCGTTCATCTTCTTCATGGACTCGTTCTTCTTCCTTGCGGGATTTCAGGCAAGATGACCGCTACCCTGGATCTCACTACTATCATTGCTATGCTAGTTGCCTCGTTCTATCGCTATGCTGCGTTACCTACCACTTGTTGCTCAAGCCTACCTATTTGCCACGTCAGCCTCTAACCTTTTTGCACCCTTCCTAGCAAACCGTTGTTTGGCTATGTTACCGCTTTGCTCAGCCCCTCTTATAGCGTTGTTAGTTGCAGGTGAAGATGAAGTTTGTTCCTTGTTGGAACATGGAGATGTTGTTCCTTGTTGGAACATGTTTACTTGTTGGGATATCACAATATATCTTATTTAATTAATGCATCTATATACTTGGTAAAGGGTGGAAGGCTCGGCCTTATGCTTGGTGTTTTGTTCCACTCTTGCCGCCCTAGTTTCCGTCATATCGGTATTATGTTCCCGGATTTTTGCGTCCCTAACGCGGTCGGGTGATTTATGGGACCCCCTTGACAGTTCGCTTTGAATAAGACTTTTCCAGCAAGGCCCAACATTGGTTTTACCATTTGCTTCACCACCACCTACTTTTCCCTTGGGAGTAATTAACCCAAGGGTCATCTTTATTCAGCCCCCCCGGGCCAATGCTTGTCTAAGTGTTGGTCCAAACTAGAGCCACTTGCGGTGCCGCCCCGAGGCAACTTGGGGTATCGTCGGTTGCCGTACGTACTGCTCATCCGGTCGTGGCCTGAGACGAGATACGCGCGGCTACTATCAGGGTGTCGGCACGCCGGGAGGTCTTGCTGGTCTTGTTTTATTGCTGTGAAATGTCTTGTAGCCGGGATTCCGAGACTGATCGGGCTTCCCGGGGAGAAGGTCTATTCCTTCGTTGATCGCGAGAGCTTATCATGGGCTAAGTTGGGACACCCCTGCAGGGTTTGATCTTTCGAAAGCCGTGCCCGCGGTTATGTGGCAGATGGGAATTTGTTAATGTCCGGTTGTAGATAACCCGAAGTTGATCTTAATTAAAATACACCAACCGTGCAGCGTAACTGTGAGTGTCTCTTTTCGGGGTTGATCGAGAGGAGAACACGGTTTCTGGGTTATGTTTGACGTAAGTAGGAGTTCAGGATCACTTCTTGATCATTACTAGTTGACGACCGTTCCTTTGTCTCTCTTCTCGCTCTCATTTGCGTATGTTAGCCACCATATATGCTTAGCCGCTGCTGCAACCTCACCACTTTACCCCCTTTCTTTCCCATTAAGCTTTGCTAGTCTTGATACCCATGGTAATGGGATTGCTGAGTCCTCGTGGCTCACAGATTACTACACCAACAGTTGCAGGTACAGGTTTCACGATGATCTTGACGCGAGAGCGATGTTGGCTTGTGTTGGAGTTCTTCTTCTTCTGCTTCTTCTTCGATCAGGGGATAGGTTCCAGGTCGGCAGCCTGGGCTAGCAGGGTGGATATTGTTTGAGCTTCTGTTTATGTTTCATCCGTAGTCGGATGTTGATCTCTTGTATTTGAAGTTGTTGTATTCTTGTGGCATTTGTGCCTTATGTATGTATCCCTATCTATTATGTAATGTTGATGTAATGATATCCACCTTGCAAAAGCGTTTCAATATGCGGGTCTATCCTTGGTGGGGCCGTCGAGTTCCTTTTGGATAGGGTCGCATATTGGGCGTGATATCCTCCCACTCACTTCTTTTCAAGAGAAACTCCTTTTTCTAGAAAGGATCCAAATTTAGCAACAAAAGTCTTGCCTTCGGATCTGTGATAGAAGGTGTACCCAATTGTCTCCTTTGGGTATCCTATGAAGACACATTTCTCCGATTTGGGTTTGAGCTTATCAGGATGAAACTTTTTCACATAAGCATCACATCCTCAAACTTTAAGAAATGACAACTTTGGTTTCTTGCCAAACCATAGTTCATAAGGCGTCGTTTCAATGGATTTCGATGGTGCCCTATTTAACGTGAATGTATCTGTCTCTAGAGCATAACCCCAAAACGATAGCGGTAAATCAGTAAGAGACATCATAGATCGCACCATATCTAGTAAAGCACGATTACAACGTTCGGACACACCATTACGCTGTGGTGTTCTAGGTGACGTGAGTTGCGAAACTATTCCGCATTGTTTCAAATGTAGACCTAACTCATAACTCAAATATTCTCCTCCACGATCAGATCATAGGAACTTTATTTTCTTGTTACGATGATTTTCCACTTCACTCTGAAATTATATGAACTTTTCAAATGTTTCAAACTTATGTTTCATCAAGTAGATATACCCATATCTGCTCAAATCATCTGTGATGCTCAGAAAATAACAATACCCGCCGCGAGCCTTAACACTCATCAAATCACATACATCAGTATGTATTATTTCCAATAAGTCAGTTGCTCGCTCCATTGTTCCGGAGAACGGAGTCTTAGTCATCTTTTCCCATAGGGCATGGTTCGCAAGCATCAAGTGATTCATAATCAAATGATTCCAAAATCCCATCAGCATGGAGTTTCTTCATGTGCTTTTCACCAATATGACCTAAACGGCAGTGCCACAAATAAGTTGCACTATCATTATTAACTTCGCATTTTTTGGCTTCAATATTATGAATATGTGTATCACTGCGATTGAGATCCAACAAACCATTTTTATTGGGTGTATGACCATAGAAGGTTTTATTCATGTAAACAGAACAACAATTATTCTCTAACTTAAATGAATAACCGTATTGCAATAAACATGATCAAATCACATTCATGCTCAACGCAAACACCAAATAACACTTATTTAGGTTCAACACTAATCCCGAAAGTATAGTGAGTGTGCGATGATGATCATATCAATCTTGGAACTATTTCCAACACACATCGTCACCTCACCCTTAACTAGTCTCTGTTTATTCTGTATATCCTTTTTCGAGTTACTAATTTTTAGCAACCGAACAAGTATCAAATACACAGGGGCTGCTATAAACACTAGTAAGGTACACATCAATAACCTGTATATCAAATATACCCTTGTTCACTTTGCCATCCTTCTTATCCACCAAATATTCAGGGCATTTCCGCTTCCATTGACCATTTCCTTTGCAGTAGAAGCACTTAGTCTCAGGCTTAGGTCCAGACTTGGGCTTCTTCACTTGAGCAACAACTTGCTTGCCGTTCTTCTTGAAGTTCCCCTTCTTCCCTTTGCCCTTGTCTTGAAACTAGTGGTCTTGTCAACCATCAACACTTGATGTTTTTCTTGATTTCTACCTTCGTCGATTTCAGCATCACGAAGAGCTTGGGAATCGTTTACATTATCCCTTGCATATTATAGTTCATCACAAGTTCTACTAACTTGGTGATGGTGACTAGAGAATTCTGTCAATCACTATCTTATCCGGACGATTAACTCCCACTTGATTCAAGCGATTGTAGTACCTGCACAATCTCAAAGACATGCTCACCGCTTGAGCTATTCTCCTCCATCTTTTAGCTATAGAACTTGTTGGAGACTTCATATCTCTCAACTCAGAATTTGCTTGAAATATTAACTTCAACTCCGGAACATCTCATATGGTCCATGACGCTCAAAACATCTTTGAAGTCTCGATTCTAAGCCATTAAGAATGGTGCACTAAACTATCAAGTAGTCATCATATTGAGCTAGCCAAACGCTCATAACGCCGCATCCGCTCCTGCAATAGGTCCGCTACCTAGCGGTGCATCAAGGACATAATTCTTCCAGGCAGCAATGAGGATAATCCTCAGATCACGGATCCAATCCGCATCATTGCTACTAACACTTTTCAACTTAGTTTTCTCTAGGAACACATAAAAAACATAGGGAAGCAACAACGCGAGCTATTGATCTACAACATTATTTGCAAAATACTATCAGGACTAAGTTCATGATAAATTAAATTTCAATTAATCATATTACTTAAGAACTCCCACTTAGATAGGCATCCCTCTAATCATCTAAGTGATCACGTGATCCAAATCAACTAAACCATGTCCGATCATCACGTGAGATGGAGTAGTTTTCAATGGTGAACATCACTATGTTGATCATATCTTCTATATGATTCACGCTAGAACTTTTGGTCTCATTGTTTCGAGGCCATATCTGCATATGCTAGGCTCGTCAAGTTTAACCTGAGTATTCCGCGTGTGCAATTGTTTTGCACCCGGTGTATTTGAACATAGAGCCTATCACACCCGATCATCACGTGGTGTTTCAGCACGAAGAACTTTCGCAACGGTGCCTACTCAGTGAGGACACTTATACCTTGAAATTTTAGTAAGGGATCATCTTATAAAGATATCGTCGAACTAAGCAAAATAAGATGCATAAAAGATAAACATCACATGCAATCAATATATGTGACATGATATGGCCATCATCATCTTGTTTTGATCTCCATCTCCAAAGCATCGTCATGATCTCCATCGTCACCGGCATGACACCGTGATCTCCATCCTCTTGATCTATATCAATGTTTCATCACATGGTCGTCTCGCCAACTATTTCTCTTGCAACTATTGTTATCACATAGCAATGAAGTAAAGCACTTATTTGGCGCTTGCATCTTATGCAATAATGAGACAACCATAAGGCTTCTGCCAGTTGCCGATAACTTCCACAAAACATGATCATCTCATACAACAACTTATATCCCATCACGTCTTGACCATATCACGTCACAACAAGCCCTACAAAAACAAGTTAGACGTCCTCTACTTTGTTCTTGCAAGTTTTACGTGGCTGCTACGGGCTGAGCAAGAACTGTTCTTACCTACGCATCAAAACCACAACGATATTTCGTCAAGTTAGTGTTGTTTTAACATTCACAAGGACCAGGCGTAGCCACACTCAGTTCAACTAAAGTTGGAGAAACTGACACCCACCAGCCACCTATGTGCAAAGCATGTCGGTAGAACCAGTCTCGCGTAAGCGTACGCATAATGTCGGTCCGGGCTGCTTCATCCAACAATACCGCCGAACCAAAGTATGACATGCTGGTAAGCAGTATGACTTGTATCGCCCACAACTCACTTGTGTTCTACTCGTGCATAAAACATCTACGCATAAAACCTAGCTCGGATGCCACTGTTGGGGAACGTAGTAATTTCAAATTTTCCTACGCACACACAGGATCATGGTGATGCATAGCAACGAGAGGGGAGAGTGTTGTCCACGTACCCTTGTAGACCGAAAGCGGAAGCGTTAGCACAACGCGGTTAATGTAGTCGTACGTCTTCACGATCCGACCGATCCAAGTACCGAATGTACAGCACCTCCGAGTTCAGCACACGTTCAGCTCGATGACGCCCCGCGAACTCCGACCCAGTAGAGCTTCACGGGAGAGTTCCGTCAGCACGATGGCATGATGACGGTGATGATGTTGCTACCGATGCAGGGCTTCGCCTAAGCACCGCTACGATATGACCGAGGTGGAATATGGTGGAGGGGGGCACCGCACATGGCTGGAATAAATCAACAGATCAACTTGTGTGTCTAGAGGTGCTCCCCTACCCCCGTATATAAAGGATGGAGGAGGGGAGGCCGGCCAGCCCCTAGGGCACGCCAGAAGTGTGGATTCCTACTAGGACTCCCTAGTCCTAGTAGGATTCCTCCTCCCACATGGAATAGGAAAAAGGGAAGGGAAAAGGAGAAGGAAGGAAGGGGGCGGCCCCCCTCCCTAGTCCAATTCGGCCAGACCATGGGGAGGGGTGCGGCCACCTTTTGAGGCCTTCCTCTCCTTTCCCGTATGGCCCATTAAGTCCCAATACGAATTCCCGTAACTCTCCGGTACTCCAAAAAATACCCGAATCACTCGGAACCTTTCCGATGTCTGAATATAGTCGTCCAATATATCGATCTTTACGTTTCAACCATTTCGAGACTCCTTGTCATGTCCCCGATCTCATCCGGTCCGAACTACCTTCGGTACATCAAATCACATAACTCATAATACAAATCGTCACCGAACGTTAAGCGTGCGGACCCTACGGGTTCGAGAACTATGTAGACATGACCGAGACACATCTCCGGTCAATAACCAATAGCGGAACCTGGATGCTCATATTGGCTCCTACATATTTTACAAAGATCTTTATTGGTCAAACCGCATGACAACATACTGTAACGCCCACGATGCGGCTATATCTCCCACGTGTCGAGGCACGACTTGGAGGCATATCCGCATGGTGGTTTTGTCGCAAGAAGGGTCATCTTCACACAATCCCATGTAATGAACAGGAATGGGAGAAAGAGTTGTCTTACAATCGCCACTTCACACAATGCATAAATTAAACATACATCATTCAGAGTACAAACAAGGTCCGAGTACGGAACCAAAATAAAAGAAGACAACCCCAAATGCTAGATCCCCGATCGTTCCAACTGGGCTCCACTACTGATCATCAGGGAACGAAAGATTTCAGACCGCACTCTGGTTGAGGAAGGAGGCAAAACTTGATAAGATGAGAGAGCTCGAATGAAAACACGACACTCCGGTTAAATGGATAAGCAAGGAAAAGAACATGATCTCCAAAATGAGATGATGAGTCAAAGAAAACATCACAATGCCTTCGGGACAAAAGAAAGAGTGGAATCAAGAGAACAGAGAAGAGAACAACAACTTCTATCACAATTGAATTTGAAAGAGCCTCCTTAAAAAGAAGGATTGGACGGAGTTGTTGGAAAACCAACAACGAAAAGAATAAGCATGTAGTGGATTATGGAAACATCTCAACATTATGAGGTGACAAACGGCCACTAAAGGAAGCCACTGATTTGAGTGAGAGCACCAAGGCGATGAAAAACTTCTTTCACCAAGAGGATAGGAGAAAACTTGGATCATTGATAAGCACCATAATAGCAACATTCCTTAGGGAAGGCTTTAGGTGAAACATTCCACAATAAATCCAACGAAGAGTTTGGTGGATTTAAAATATCTCATTCTTGACAGCATGTGAATCATGAAACGCGAACTCAAATTGTCAAGAATGACATAACACCACCTCAAATGATAAGGTAGAACGAATTGCACTTTGGAATGCTGGAAGAAGAATATTTGAACTCTTCCAACAAGAATCTTGAGAACGCTTCGAGAATGAATTAATTCCTTGATGAACCACCATGAAGAAACTCCATGAAGAACTCCGGTAATAAAAGGATGATAGAAAGAAAGAGAATTTGAAAACACAAGGTGAAACCTTGCAGTGATAAGATGAAGCTTTGAAATGATATAACCGAGAAAACTTGGAACTCCGGAAAGAAAGATGAACAAATGAAATCAAGAATTTTGATGAACCTCCAGAATAAGGAATTGAATTTACTCGATGAAACAAGAATAAGAATTACATTATGCTCATCCTTCACCAATTAAATTGATGACAAGCAATGGATTTGGCATACTACTTATTCTCGTAGAAAGGATTAAGATAGATATGGCGCAAACTTGGGAAGGTCTTCAACGAACCACTGGTAGGATTGGAAAGAAAGAATGAATCTATATGATAACGAAGGAATACAAATCTTGAACGAACCACCGTAAGAATTGAAAACAAACGAAGTAAAGGGATGAATCACCAGTAAGAATTGGAAAAACGAATGAAGGTACTTGAGGGAATTTGATACAACATAACAAAGAGATCACAAGCTGACTAGAGAATACTTGAACGAACCGCCGTAAGAATTGAAAATGAAAGTAGCAAAGGCACAATTCAGCGAGAAGATTTGGAGAATGAGAGCTGAAGGCTGGAATGAATAATTCTGAGATGATGGGCTCCGGAGAATCAAACTAAAAAGACTCCTGAAATGCTGCGGATGGGTGAAAAGAATTCTCACAATCGAAAACAATTATGAGAGGATGGCATCAAGCTAGAACCATGAATCTTGAAGAGAATGGAGCAAGATTTAAGAAAAAACTCTTCTACGGTCTTCAAATGTTGAGAATGACGATGAGAAACACCATCATGAATTGTTGAGGCACTCCGGAATGAAAATTGGAAAGGTTGAACCAACGATGAAAAGAATTTGAAAGATCTTGGAGAAAGACATATGACTGATGATAATTCATTCTTACGTCAAACTTGGGGAAGAATTTGAGAGTAACTCCGGAAAACTTAGAAGAGTCAGGTAAGATCCTAGGAAAAGAATTGTGGGTTAGGGCCCACTCAAAAGATACACCGTTGAACGATTGCTTGAAAAGAGAGATTGCACCGGTTGAATTAAATGGCTTGAATGAGATAGCATCCTCAAAATAACTTGAGTGAATTGAGAATGGAAACTTGAATCTTCTGAGATCTCTTCATCA
The DNA here is from genome assembly GCA_021605205.1 of Aegilops longissima. Classification (NCBI taxonomy): domain Eukaryota; kingdom Viridiplantae; phylum Streptophyta; class Magnoliopsida; order Poales; family Poaceae; genus Aegilops; species Aegilops longissima. The sequence goes on along the minus strand of CM038678.1, from coordinate 391,083,057 downwards.
CTCCGCAACAATTGACTAGCGAGAAGTGGATGATAAAGAGGTGCACCAACACGAGAAAACATTTGAAACAAGGAAAAGATATGACCGACAAAGCTTGAATTTAATCCACTGGAGAAGAAAGAGAATGAATAATGATGAAGTTAAGGCTCCGTTAGTATCTTCCTGAGAATCACCGGATAAGAACATTGACGGAAAAGAATGGAGAGGCTTCACACAAATAAAAGGATACATGATTGAGAAATCTGAGTCCTTTAAGAAAAGGGTTGGGAGGGTAGGAAAACAAAGGAAACTTGGGGACGGATGAAACGAACAACGTTGGGAAACTGAGAGGTGATCTTGCGGATGTTGAAGGGATCGGATAAACTTGAAGAGAAGCACGCCGGTTGGAAAAGAGTTGACATGACAACCTCAGTGATTAAGAAGGATTAGCACTCCCATAGAAATATGAGAACACCGTTTAGAAAAGGTATGGAATCAACACTTGACTTCGAAGCAACTCGAATACCACAAACCAAAACAAAACAAAGAATTGGCTTGCAGAATAAGCCGGAACAAACATATGATAGAGATTTCGTCTGAAGTTTTTGTGGTGGGGCCCACACGGGCTCGATCGTACAACACCATCATGTACAAGGCAGTGCACATGACATACGAAGCGTCCCCGAGTCAGCATAGCCAAGGACTCTTTAAGACACAATGAGACCCCTGTAAAACCAACCGTGGATAGGCGGACCACTAGACGTCGAAACCCAATCTCATATCATGCATCTGTCGGAAAGATATCCTAGGAGCTACTTGAATTCCCACATATAAACTCCCGAAACTTTCTGGTTATGCAATCAGGTGTTGGGGATACAGGGGACGCAATATATCTCACCAAAACTAACAATACCTAGATCCAGCTGTATCCATCCTTCAACACATAACCAAGAAACCTTCGGAAATCATTTACCTCAACCTTCGAAAAGCATCCGTTATACGAGTTATGGCAATACTCCCGAACTCCCGCCCCAGTACTGGGTGGCGTCGAGGTGATCTCACCAACAACCGCATAAAAGAGATTTTCGATGTCGGCGAAACTCAGGTATTCCAGAATTGCAACGATAAAATTGTGACAACAACACCTCGGAGCTCAACTCCCCGGGACACTGCCACAACCCCTAAATGTCAGGAGGCACCAAGAACAATGTTCTCGTCACAAAACCATCGGAACGATTATAAATACCCGCGTGATCCTAAATTTTATTTAGTGAAATTTTACGAGAGGAGAGTCAAAACATCTACGTCAGGAGGCCTCACCAGAGCGACGAAGGGACCGAGGAGTAAAAAGAATCCTACTCTCCAATATATATAATCCTAAGACTCAAAACATTTTTTCTAGACTCAACAACGCCAGCGATTCGATCAAGCAGGGGGCTCCTAAGTCGGGGATGGCTCTGATTACCAACTTGTAACGCCCATGATGCGTCTATATCTCCCACGTGTCGAGGCACGACTTGGAGGCATAACCGCATGGTGGTTTTGTCGCAAGAAGGGTCATCTTCACACAATCCCATGTAATGAACAAGAATCGGATAAAGAGTTGGCTTACAACCGCCACTTCACACAATGCATAAATTAAACATACATCATTCAGAGTACAATCAAGGTCCGAGTACGGAACCAAAATAAAAGAAGACAACCCCAAATGCTAGATCCCCGATCGTCCCAACTGGGCTCCACTACTGATCATCAGGGAACGAAACATAGTAACGACCATGTTCCTCGTCGAACTCCAACTTGAGCCCGGTTGCGTCACCTGCACTGGTATCGTCGGCATTTGCAACTGTTTTGGTAGATCTGTGAGTCACGAGGACTCAGCAATCTCACACCCGTGAGATGAAGACTATTTAAGCTTATGGGTAGGATAGGGTAATGAGGTGGAGCTGCAGCAAGCACTAAGCATATATGGTGGCTAATATACGCAAATAAGAGCGAGAAGAGAAGCAACGCAGCGGTCGTGAACTAGAAGTGATCAAGAAGTGATCCTGAAACTACTTACGTTCATACATAACCCAAACCGTGTTCACTTCCCGGGCTCCGCCGAAAAGAGACCATCACGGCTACACACGCGGTTGATGTATTTTAAATTAAGTCAAGTGTCAAGTTTTCTACAACCGGATATTAACAAATTCCCATCTACAACATAACCGCGGGCACGGCTCTCGAAAATTTATACCCTGCAGGGGTGTCCCAACTTAGCCCATCATAAGCTCCCACGGTCAACGAAGGATATTCCTTCTCCCGGGAAGACCCGATCAGTCTCGGAATCCCGGTTACAATACATTTCGACAATGGTAAAACAAGACCAGCAAAGCCGCCCGAATGTGCCGACAAATCCCGATAGGAGCTGCACATATCTCGTTCTCAGGGCACACCGGATGGGCAAGACGTCGGGTTGGCATAGACCCTGGTTGCCCAGGGGGCGCCGGACATCGCCCAGGTTGGGCTACCATTCGAAGGAGCACTGGCCAGGGGGTTAAAATAAAGATGACCCTCGGGCTCGCGAAAACCCAAGGGAAAAGGCTTAGGTAGGTAAATGTAAAACCAAGGTTGGGCCTTGCTGGAGGAGTTTTATTCAAGGCAAACTGTCAAGGGGGTCCCATAAATCACCCAACCGCGTGAGGAACGCAAAATCAAGGAACATAACACCGGTATGACAAAAACTAGGGCGGCAGGAGTGGAACAAAACATCAGGCATAAGGCCGAGCCTTCCACCCTTTACCAAGTATATAGATTCATTAATTAAATAAGAGATATTGTGATATCCCAAAATATCCATGTTCCAACATGGAACCAACTTCAACTTCACCTGCAACTAGCAACGGTATAAGAGGGGCTGAGCAAAAGCGGTAACATAGCCAAACAACGGTTTGCTAGGAAAGGTGGGTTAGAGGCTTGACAATGCAATATGGGAGGCATGATATAGTAAGTGGTAGGTAGCACGGCATAGCAATAGAGTGACCAACTAGCAAGCAAAGATAGAAGTAATTTTGAGGGTATCGTCATCTTGCCTAAGATCCCGCAAGGAAGAAGAACGAGTCCATGAAGAAGACAAACGGACGTAGTCGAACGGATCCTCACAATCGCAACGTAACCAAAACTATCAAGGAGAAGCGCAAACGGAAAGAAGCAAACATCATGGTAAACAACCATCACATAAACATGGCATGATGCACAATCAAGTATGATGCATGTCCGATTTAAAGAGGCATGGCATGGCAAAGTGCACAAACAATACTACAAGTTAAGTGGAGCACAATATGCAACGAGTTGCATATTGACGAAACACCACATCAATTATCTAGTTCTCTCCCGTTTATGTACCCAACAAAATTAACTGTGGTTAAGCATGGCAAGAGGTGAAGCATAATAAAACTATCTATTTATGCAAGTTTAACAAAGTGTGCAAAGCTCTAGCAATCCATCTATGGACTGGTGCAAGCATCTCGGAGTTGGAATATATGCTTTGATAATTTGATGAAAGCATATACTTTTATACAGACTTGCAGTGAAGCTTGTATTTACAAGAAAGTGAGTGGGAGCACTACAGCCTTTCAAATAAGTATATGTGAATGACATATTGTCGATCGGAAATGATGTAGAATTTTCTGGAAAGCATAAAGGAGTTTTTGAAAGGAGTTTTTCAAAGAAAGACCTCGGTGAAGCTGCTTACATATTGAGCATCAAGATCTATAGAGATAGATCAAGACGCTTGATAAGTTTTTTCAATGAGTACATACCTTGACAAGTTTTTGAAGTAGTTCAAAATGGAACAGTAAAAGAAAGAGTTCTTGCCTGTGTTGCAAGGTGTGAAGTTGAGTAAGACTCAAAACTCGACCACGACAGAAAATAGAAAGAGAATGAAAAGTCATTCCCTATGCCTCATCCATAGGTTCTACAAAGTATGCTATCCTGTGTACCAGACCTATTGTATACCCTGCCCTGAGTTTGGCAAGGGAGTAAAATAGTGATCCAGGAGTGGATCACTGGACAACGGTCAAAATTATCCTTAGAGGACTAAGGAAATATTTCTCGGTTATGGAGGTGATAAAGAGTTCGTCGTAAAGAGTTACATCGATGCAAGCTTTGACACCGATCTGGATGAATCTAAGTCTCGATCAAGATACATATTGAAAGTGGGAGCGATTAGCTAGAGTAGCTTCGTACAGAGCTTTGTAGACATAGAAAATTTGCAAAATACATAGGCTCTGAATGTGGCAGACCCGTTGACTAAACTTCTCTCACAAGCAAAACATGATCACTCTTTGGGTGTTAATCACATAGCGATGTGAACTAGATTATTGACCCTAGTAAACCCTTTGGGTATTAGTCACATGGAGATGTGAACTAATCACATAAAGATGTGAACTATTGGTGTGAAATCACATGACGATGTGAACTAGATTATTGACTCTAGAGCAAGTGGGAGACTGAAGGAAATATGCCCTAGAGGCAATAAAAATTTGTTATTTATATTTCCTTATATCATGATAAATGTTTATTACTCATGCTAGAATTGTATTAACCAGAAACTTAGTACATGTGTGAATACATAGACAAACAGAGTGTCACTAGTATGCCTCTACTTGACTAGCTCGTTGAATCAAAGATGGTTAAGTTTCCTAGCCATAGACATGAGTTGTCATTTGGTTAACGGGATCACATTATTAGAGATTGATGTGATTGACTTGACCCATTCTGTTAGCTTAGCACTTAATCGTTTAGTATATTGCTATTGCTTTCTTCATGACTTATACATGTTCCTATGACTATGAGATTATGCAACTCCCGAATACCGGAGGAACACTTAGTGTGCTACCAAACGTCACAACGTAACTGGGTGATTATAAAGGTGTTCTACAGGTGTCTCCGATGGTGTTTGTTGAGTTGGCATAGATCAAGATTAGGATTTGTCACTCCGTGTATCGGAGAGATATCTCTGGGCCCTCTCGGTAATGCACATCACTATAAGCCTTGCTAGCATTGTGACTAATGAGTTCGTTGTGGGATGATAGATTACGGAACGAGTAAAGAGACTTGCCGGTAATGATATTGAACTAGGTATGAGGATACCGATGATTGAATCACGGGCAAGTAACATACCGATGACAAAGGGAACAACGTATGTTGTTATGCGCTTTGACTGATAAAGATCTTCGTAGAATATGTAGGAGCCAATATGAGCATCCAGGTTCCACTATTGGTTATTGACTAGAGATGTGTCTCGGTCATGTCTACATTGTTCTCGAACCCGTAGGGTCCGCACGCTTAACGTTCGATGCCGATTTTTATTATGAGTTATGTGATTTGATGACCGAAGTTTGTTCGGAGTTCCGGATGAGATCGGGGAAATGAGGAGGAGTCTCAAATTGGTCGAGAGGTAAAAATCGATATATTGGAAGGCTATATTCGGACATCAGAAAGGTTCCGTGTGATTCGGGTATTTTTCGGAGTACCGGAGAGTTACGGGAATTCGGCGGGAGAAGTATTGGGCCTTATTAGGCCATACGGCAATAGAGAAGGCAGGCCAAAGGGGAGGAGGCGCGCGCCCCCTCATGGGTCCAAATTGGACTAAGGAAAAGGGGGGCACCCCCCCTTGCGCTTTCCTGCTCCCTTTCTCTTTCCCTCTTTCTTCTCTCCTACTCCGGAAAGGAAAAGGGGAATCCTACTAGTACTTGGGAGTCCTAGTAGGACTCCCCACACTTGGCGCGCCCCCTCTAGGACCGGCGTCCTCCTCCTCCCTCCTTTATATATGTGGGTAGGGGACACCCTAAAGGCACAACAGACAATCTCTTAGCCGTGTGCGGTGCCCCCCCCTCCACAGTAACACACCTCGGTCATATTGTCGTAGTGCCTAGGCGAAGCCCTGCGCCGGTAACTTCATCATCACCGTCGCCTCGCCGTCGTGCTGACGGAACTCTCCCTCGGCCTCAACTAGATCAAGAGTACGAGGGACGTCATCGAGCTAAACGTGTGCAGATCGCGGAGGTGCCGTACTTTCGGTACTAGGATCGGTCGGATCGTGAAGACGTACGACTACATCAACCGCGTTGTCATAACGCTTCCACATTCGGTCTACGAGGGTACGTGGACAGCACTCTCCCCTCTCGTTGCTATGCATCACCATGATCTTGCGTGTGTGTAGGATTTTTTTTTGAAATTACTACGTTCCCCAACACCCTTGGAGTTGTAGCATCGGTAGTAAGTGGTCAATGATGTTAGGATAGGGCTTACTCCAGGAAGTAATGAATGTAGTAGGTGTTTTTGCTTGACCATCAGCTCCACTCTTGCTTTCATCACATCATACACTCGCATAAGTATTGATTTTCACCCAGTCCTGCTCGGGCGGCCTCCAACCAAAGCCAGGAAGGGTCTTGGTTTGTCCCACCGGAAGCTCCAACAATGCTAAAGTCTCTCTAATACACTTCAAAGACTGAACCGTATCCATACTTACTTTATCATCTGTGATATTGTTCCTCGACGTCCATATCGCCCACATGATGGTGACAATCTTGGCCCGGTCTACCTCTGCTACCCGTGCGTCACACATGGTATCCTTGTGCCAGGTACTTAGGTGTAGCTTTGATAACTTGACTTCCAGCCAAAATCTTGCTTCAGACCAAAACGTTTGTGCATGAGAGCACCTGAGTAGGGCATGAATAATGTCGTCATCCGCCCCCAAGCACATCTTGCATCGAGCCATGGTTGCTATGTGTCGATTCCTGAGTGTCAACTCCATAGGGAGAATACCTTGAAAAACGTGCCACCAGGACACACGCACCTTGGGCAGGACCTTGAGTTTCCATATCCTTGTCCATAATTCTTTACCATTCTTTTAAGTTTCTGTAACCGTCCCTTCCTCTACAGCCAAATGCTCGTTGCGAGTCATTAGAGCAAGGTACGCGGATTTCACAGTATATGCACCCGACTTCTCGTGAGCCCAAGCCCAGAAATCATCCCCACCTCCTTGCCAAAGAGGTATGTTTATGATAGCATCAACATCAGGTGGTATAAAATTTTCCTTGACTAAATCAGCTTTCCACGTCCATGTTTCACTATCTATTAAGGTAGAAACTATACGAAGTAATGCTTGACCAATCTGCATCAATGCAACAATCGTCTATCTATCCATATGCTCAGTGAAGACCCATCCACGATCCTCTTCAGCGGCCCTGTCTCCAACGCCTCTCTTCCCGCAATGATGGCTCGCCAGGTAGAAGAAGCGTTGCGGGGAACAGTGGCATGCATGAAATTTGCCAATGGGAAATAAGCACCCGTGAGCAAAGCGAGTTCGGACTTGTGGTCAACCTCCATCCATGCTTGCCCAATAGTGCATTGTCGAAGTGCTCTAGATCTCAAAACCCGAATCTTCCTCTGATTTTTGGAAGTGCAAGAGACTTCCAATCAATCCAATGCATGGATCACCGATCGATCGAGCTACTCCTCCAAAATTTTGCCATCGACGAGGAGATGCTTTTATACACTTTTTTGTCAACTTAAAGCAACTCATAGTAAAAGTTGGGACTGCTAGAGCTTTTGACTTGATCAAAACCTCCCTATTCGCGCAAGAAACCAAACTCTTCGTTCCACTATTCATCTTTGATCCCACCTTCTCTCCGATGAAATCAAAAGTTCCTGATGTGGTTCTTCCTACTATTGTTGGGAGGCCTAAATATCTTTTAGTAAAGGCTTCGACTACAATACCAGGTGCTCCTTTCAGCAATGTTCTGACAGGATGAGGTGTGTTCGGACTGAAGAAAATGGAGCTCTTCTCCTTATTCACTTATTGGACCACCATAAATCCAGAAAATATTATTCAGCCGGGTAGCACTCTCCACCTTAGCTTGCATAAAAATAAGGCTATCTTCTGCAAACAATTGATTAATGCGAGGTGAACTGGTACTCACTCTAATACCTTTATCCATGTTGATTCTTCCAAACTTGTTTAACTAGTGTTCATAACACAATATAGTTGGCATCATTCAAATGCAGCGAAATTGTACTGCTATCCCTCTCTGTCACAAATACTCCCTTGCATACATAGGATAATCTCAGACATCATCACACCTTGATGATAAGTTGATCCTAACTAGTGTTCACATGCATTAATTTAATTTCAATAACAAAATAAAGCAAAAACTTACAAACATCAAATGATGCATTCTTACATAGATGTTTTGGTCCGTAAGTATGTCCTCCTATTGTAGATCTACAAAAAATGTCATCCCTTCTTGATAAAAGACGAAATTACCTCTTCGTTGTGCTCCCTGACACTTGTAATCGTGGTAGGATGTGAAGCAACTCTTTTGGTCCTATTTGTTTTGAAAATGTATCAAGTGGTACATCGCCAACCCTACGAATTGGTGAAGTGGTTTAGTACCTTTTTGCTTCAAGGTTTAGCCACGTTCCCTTAAAAAACATAACCTTTTGTAAATATTGATTCACTTTTCGTCTGCATGAAATGGCAGTGCTCATGTATTCTTGAAAAAAAACATATGCATGCTCATTCTGAGCAAGCTTTGGTAGAGGGAAGGCTTCCTTTTGGCCAACAAACACTACACGCAATGTACACTTGATTTCCGACAACAAAACATCACAAACACATGATTCCCCTTCCTCACACCCTTTCTTTCTTTATTTCATCGATCGTCACCGCCATATGAGGCAACACGTTTAATACCCCTAGCTCTAGACTTATGTCCACCTCTAACCTTAACCCTAGCAATAAAGTAACCCTTGCTTCACCTCCACTTTCCTTTTTTGGGGCCTCCATTAACATACTAACATTTGTTCACATCGTCATCTCAAGCCTTGATGATGCCAATAGTGACGGGAGGCCAAACACTGGAGGCGACCCAGCGAGACGAATTCGCATTTTCAAAGGGGGGAGGGTGGATAAAATTTGGAGTAAGGGTTATTAATAGGAATGGAATGGTGGATTGGGGTGTTCCATTCCTATTAATAACCCAACACTCCCACCGCCCTACTGGGTCTACTTGGTTACGCTAGTAGGGTGGTGGAAGTGTTGGCTCGACTCAGACAACTTTACTTAGGTATCCCATCCGGCGACCGATGAATTGTCATGACGTTAGGGATCTTCATTGAGGGGCTAAAGTGTAAAGCCTCCACATAGTTAAATCGATTCAAAAAGTCATGTCCTTGGTATAGACATGTTGCTACAGCATGTTCACAGTATCTAGTCTAGTCTCATGGGTCATAGTTGACGCATGGTTTGTCGGATCACGGGTTCCGGCAAAACCCTCAAGGTTCAAACACTGGGGTGCGCACGAAGATCTCCTCCTACCGATCCACGTCCTAGCTTCGCTAAGATCTCAAGGACTAACTCGACGAACTCGCAACACAAGGGACACAAGATTTATACTGGTTTGGGCCACCGTTGTGGTGTAATACCCTACTCCAGTGTGGTGGTGGTGGATTGCCTCTTGGGCTAAGGATGAACAGTACAAGGGAAAGAACAACCTCCTGAGGCAAGGTGTTCTTGTGCTTGGTGGTGTGAGGATGGGATGGATCGAATCCAAGGTGAGATGAGATGCCCCCTACTGTGGTGGCTAATCCTATTTATATAGGCCCTGGTCCTCTCCCCAAATGTTGAGCGGGAAGGGAGCCAACAACGGCCAATTTGAAAGGGGACAGCTAGTACAACTTATCCTGACAAAAGCAGTCTTCGCCTGCAAAAGGCTCTAGTGGTGACGCCGCCTTGGGCTCCATGGTGACCTCCGTCTTGCCGTCCTGCTGGTCTTGGTCTCGTTGCACCGATATGGAAACCTTTGCTTGATGCCTCGGTACTCCTCGCCTGCACTTGCTTCCTTAGCACCAAAGAGGAAACAAGGACACTGTGCGCGCTGGCGCCCGCCTGGTCTCGATCGTCATGGCCCACGTCACGAAAGCCTCGCGAGGTTTGCCTTGCCTTGATCTCTCCGCCCCTCGCGAGCCAACCTGGTGAGGCCGCTCTCGAGGAGGTCTTGTGTCGTCCGCCTCGCGAGGCTTGGACCCTCGCGAGGGTCTTGAGTGTTTGTTGGTGAAGATGGGCCATACGGGCCCGCTCGCAGAGCCACGCCGTGGGCCGCAGACTGGCAAGTCTGGGGACCCCCATTCCTAGAACGCCGACAATAGCCCCTGGGCCCAAGGCGTGCTCGGGCTTGGCTTCGAGGCGAAGCCAAAGGGAAAGTGCGGAGCACCGCGGGCCCCAATAGCCTGCGGCCTCGGTCGACGCATGGCGGTTGATTGGATGTGGGCGGCTCCGCTTCCCCACGCTACCTCGGCAACTGACCGACTTGACAAGTCCCTACGACATGCAAGCAAAAACATCATTACCTGTGATCATGGGGGGCGCTGGTTGGCCTTCTCCTACTATAAATGGGGAGGGGGCAGAGCCCCCATCGCCCATCTCTTCCCATTCTGCTTGCTCCTCCCCTTTGCTCTATTGCTAGCAGCGACACCAATGGCACCGCCGAGGAGGTTCTCTGCCACGGAGAAGGGGAAGGCCCCTCGGCGCCCAAGCGTGGACGTGGCCGTCCCCGCAAGCACACCGCGAGCCCCGCCGCGGCCCCCCGTTCTCGTGGTGGCGCCGCTGCACGTGGCAGGGGTCATTTTAGTCGTGGCAGCCCTGTCATTGAAGGGAGAGGCGCCATGGTTGCACGGCCTCCCGACCACGCTTCCACTCGGCGGAGGTGATGCCGGAGTTCATCGTCTGGTCGGAGAACCCGGCCGACAACTGGCTTCAGCTCCCGCGTTTCTTCGTCGATGAGCTGCCAGCCTCTGGCCTAGGCGGGTTCTGGCTGTAGGCGGACGGGTGCTGCAGCAGGGCTTCTTGGGTCACGATCGAGGTCTCCGCAGCGGGCAACATAGCTCTGGCCCGCGGCCTGGGCAGGCGGTGCACCCTTGATTTCAGGTACGACGGTGACACGACCCTCTATGTGAGGGTGTTTGGGGAAGATGGTCACCGCGCCGGGTGCTGCCCCGAGGTGAACGACGGCGAGGAGGTGCTTGGCCTTGGCGATGGTCGTGACGAAGATGAGGGCGAACCCGCCCTTGGTGCCGACCGCGTCTCGTCCAGCTATGGCGGCTCTTCCCCCGGCGACAGCTCCAGCAGCGGTGGCTACGACCAGTCGCCACGCCGCCGCGCCCGCTTCAAAAGTGGTAGCGGGTTGTCTCGTCGACGCGCCTCCGTGAAGCGCAAGGAGGGGTCCGGCTGAGCTCAGGACGGCGCCAGGAGCTTGCCCCCATGGACCACTCTAGGGGCAGGCGCCGCTTTTATTTTGTTCTTCCTTTTCTTCCTGCATCAAAAAGAAACCAGAATGGGCCCCGGAGGGGTGTGTATCGAACTATGATCTCAACCATTATGCTATGTTTGTTGCTTCTGTGTTGTGTCATTATTTTGTGTAGAGGTAACTTAGCTTGGCACGTTTGGGGTAGCCTCATCTTCACGAGGAACTTGCTTCCTAGGGCCTGTGAAGGCCTTCCTTGACTTGGCGGGTGCTAGGGAACTAGAAAGAACTCGTTAGGGGCCTCGCTAGGAGACCTATCGTTCACCCGAGCCTTGACCCAGCGCTTTGTATTGCGATACCCGAGGGGCACGGATTAGGAGAGGTGCGCCAGCTTGTGGGCTCGAACGAGGATGCCTCGCGAAAAAGCAGACGGAAGGCAGAGAAAAGGAAAAACACTCACGAGGGCACCTGCCCTGCCCCCTCGTGAGGTATGGGAGAGAGAGAGAGAGAGAGAGAGAGAGAGAGAGAGAGAGAGAGAGAGAGAGAGAGAACAGGTTAAACTGGAGTCGGAAACAACGGCAAAAGGCGACGGAACCAAATCAGCAAGGAACACCAAAAGTAAACTTCAATTAAAAGGAGGCGAGCCAACTACAGAAAGCAAATGAAAAGCCGCGTCCGGCACCTAGTCTAGTCTTCAAGTCTTCTCACCAGCGTGGAGCTAACTGCTGCCACTAGGACATGGGAGGGAGCCCCCGAGGCCCGAGGGCGGCACTCCTGAGACTCCGGGGCGTGTACAGCCCCACTCGTTATTACGTGAGAGTGTCACGGGCGGCGATCTTCACAGGCACTGGGCCTTTCTTCATGGGTAGAACTTCCGGAGGTGCTGGATGTTCCAGGCGTTTTGGATGGGTACCCCGTCCTGTGTCTCTAGGCACGCGGCTCCAGGCCTGGAGACATGGACGACCTTCAACGGGCCCTCCCACATGGGTGAGAGCTTATGCAGCCCTTCCCTGGAGAGGACCCACCTCTTGACGAGGTCACCCGCCTCGAGCGTCCTGGAGCGGATATTGCGGCAGTGGTATCGCCGCAGCGCCTGCTGATACCTTGCCGCCTGCAGTGCGGCTTCGCGGCGACATTCCTCCCCCAGCACGAGGTCCATCCCCCGCATGGCGTCTTGATGCATTTCATCAAACGCCAGGACCCGTGCGGAGCGATGCTTGACCTCGTGAGGGAGGACCGCTTCTGGTCCATGGACGAGGAAGAATGGGGTCTCGCCCGTTGGCTTAGTGGCGGCGGTGCGGATGGACCATGTTGGGGAACGTTGCAGAAAATAATTTTTTTCCTACGGTTTCACCAAGATCCATCTATGAGTTCATCTAAGCAACGAGTCATGGGAGAGAGATTGCATCTACATACCACTTTGTAGATCGCGAGCGGAAGCGTTCAAAAGAACGGGGTTGAAGTAGTTGTTCTCGTCGTGATCCTATCACCGGAGATCCTAGCGCCGAACGGACGGCACCTCCGCGTTCAACACACGTACGGAGCGGATGACGTCTCCTACTTCTTGATCCAGCAAGGGGAGGAGAGGTTGAGGAAGATGGCTCCAGCAGCAAGACGACGGCGTGGTGGTGATGGAGTGACATTCTCGGCAGGCTTCGCCAAGCACACGCGGAGGAGGAGAGGTGTTGGGAGGGAGGGCTGCGCCTTGAAGTGTGTTGCAGCCTCCCTCGCCTCTATTTATAGGGGAAGGGAGAGGGGGCCCCCCTCTAGATGGGACCTAGAGGGGGGCGGCCAAGGGAGGGGCTTGCCACCCAAGCAAGGCGCCCCCCTCGGGGTTTCCCCCAACCCTAGGCGCATCGGCCCTAGGGGAGTGGCGCCCAGCCCACTTTGGGCTGGATCCTTCCTCATACAGCCCATAAGGCCCTCCGGAGAGGTGGCCCTCCCGGTGGACCCCGAACCCCTCCGGTGGCCCCAGACAATACCGATATGCCCTCGAACCTTTCCGGTGACCGTATGATGACTTCCCATATATAAATCTTTACCTCCGGACTATTCCGGAACTCCTCGTGATGTCCGAGATCTCATCCGGGACTCCGAACAACATTCGGTAATCACATACAAGTCTTCCTAATAACCCTAGCGTCACCGATCCTTAAGTGTGTAGACCCTACGGGTTCGGGAGACATGTAGACATGACCGAGACGGCTCTCCGGTCAATAACCAACAGCGAGATCTGGATACCCATGTTGGCTCCCACATACTCCTCGATGATCTCATCGGATGAACCACGATGTCGAGGATTCAAGCAACCCTATATACTATTCCCTTTGTCAGACGGTATGTTACTTGTCCGAGACTCGATCGTCGGTATCCCAATACCTCGTTCAGTCTCGTTACCGGCAAGTCACTTTACTCGTACCGTAATGCATGATCCCGTGACCAGACACTTGGTCACTTTGAGCTCATTATGATGATGCACTACCGAGTGGGCCTAGTGATACCTCTCCGTCATACGGAGTGACAAATCCAGCCTCGATCCGTGTCAACCCAAGACACTTTCGGAGATACCGTAGTGTACCTTTATAGTCACCCGCCATTACTTGTGACGCTTGGTACACCCAAAGCACTCCTACGGTATCCGGAGTTACGATCTCATGGTCTAAGGAAGAGATACTTGACATTGGAAAAGCTCTAGCAAAACGAACTACACGATCTTGTGCTATGCTTAGGATTGGGTCTTGTCCATCACATCATTCTTCTAATGATGTGATCCCGTTATCAACGACATCCAATGTCCATAGTCGAAACCATGACTATCTATTGATCAACGAGCTAGTCAACTAGAGGCTCACTAGGGACATATTGTGGTCTATGTATTCACACGTGTATTACGATTTCCGGATAATACAATTATAGCATGAATAAAAGACAATTATCATGAACAAGGAAATATAATAATAATCCTTTTATTATTGCCTCTAGGGCATATTTCCAACAGTCTCCCACTTGCACTAGAGTCAATAATCTAGTTACATTGTGATGAACCGAACACCCATAGAGTTCGGTGTTGATCATGTTTTGCTTTCATGGAAGAGGTTTAGTCAACGGATCTGCGACATTCAGATCCGTATGCACTTTGCAAATTTCTATGACTCCATCTTGAACATTTTCACGGATGGAGTTGAGCGGCGCTTGATGTGCCTAGTCTTCTTGTGAAACCTGGGATCCTTGGCAAGTGCAATAGCTCTAGTGTTGTCACGAAGAGTTTGATCGGCCCCGACGCATTGGGTATGACTCCTAGGTCGGTGATGAACTCCTTCACCCATATTGCTTCATGTGCTGCCTCCGAGGCTGCCATGTACTCCGCTTCACATGTAGATCCCGCCACGACGCTCGCTTGCAGCTGCACCAGCTTCGCTCCACCATTCAACATATACACGTATCCGGTTTGTGACTTAGAGTCATCCAGATCTGTGTCGAAGCTAAGCGTCGGCGTAACCCTTCTGACGAGCTCTTCGTCACCTCCATAAACGAAAACATGTCCTTTGTCCTTTTCGGTACTTCAGGATATTCTTGACCGCTGTCCGGTGTTCCTTGCGGGATTACTTTGGTACCTTCCTACCAAACTTACGGCAAGGTTTACATCAGTGTGGTACACAAGATGGCATACATAATAGATCCTATGGCGAGGCATAGGGATGACGCTCATCTCTTCTTTATCTTTTGCCGTGGTCGGGCATTGAGCCGAGCTCAATCTCACACCTTGCAAGACAGCAAGAACCCTTTCTTGGACTGATCCATTTTGAACTTCTTCAAAATCTTATCAAGGTATGTGCTTTGTGAAACACCTATGAGGCGCCTCGATCTATCTCTATAGATCTTGATGCCTAATATATAAGCAGCTTCTCCAAGGTCCTTCATTGAAAAACTTTTATTCAAGTAGGCCTTAATGTTGTCCAAGAGTTCTATATCATTTCCCATCAAAAGTATGTCATCTACATATAATATGAGAAATGCTCTGAGCTCCCACTCACTTTCTTGTAAACGCAGGCTTCTCCATAAGTCCAGATAAACTAAACGCTTTGATCATCTCATCAAAGCGAATGTTCCAACTCGAGATGCTTGCACCAGCCCATAAATGGATCGCTGGAGCTTGCATACCTTGTTAGCATTCTTAGGATCGACAAAACCTTCCGCTGCATCATATACAGCTCTTCCTTAAGATAACCGTTAAGGAATGCCGTTTTGGCGTCCATCTGCCATATCTCATAATCATAGTATGCGCAATTGCTAACATGATTCGGACGGACTTAAGCTTCGCTACGGAGAGAAAGTCTCATCGTAGTCAATTCCTTGAACTTGCCGATAACCCTTAGCGACAAGTCAAGCTTTATAGATGGTGACATTACCATCTGCGTCCATCTTCTTCTTAAAGATCCATTTGTTTTCTATCGCTCGCGATCATCGGGCAAGTCTGTCAAAGTCCATACTTTGTTTTCATACATGGATCCTATCTCGGATTTCATGGCTTCAAGCCATTTGTTGGAATCGGGCCCGCCATCGCTTCTTCATAGTTCAAGGTTCACCGTTGTCTAACAACATGATTTCCGGACAGGGTTGCCATACCACTCTGGTGTGGAGCGTGTCCTTGTGGACCTCTGAAGTTCAGAGCAACTTGATTCAAGTACCTTGATCATCATCATTAATTTCCTCTCCGATCGGTGTAGGCACCACAGAACATTTTCTGAGCTGCACTACTTTCCGGTTCAAGAGGTAGTACTTCATCGAGTTCTACTTTCCTCCCACTTACTCCTTTCGAGAGAAACTCTTTTTCAAGAAAGGATCCGTTCTTGGCAACAAAGATCTTGCCTTCGGATCTAAGGTAGAAGGTATACCCAATGGTTTCCTTAGGGTATCCTATGAAGACGCATTTTTCCGACTTGGGTTCGAGCTTTTCAGGTTGAAGTTTCTTGACATAAGCATCGCATCCCCAAACTTTTAGAAACGACAGCTTAGGTTTCTTTCCAAACCATAATTCATACGGTGTCGTCTCAACGGACTTAGACGGTGCCCTATTTAAAGTGAATGTAGCTGTCTCTAGAGCGTATCCCCAAAATGATAGCGGTAAATCTGTAAGAGACATCATAGATCGCACCATATCTAATAGAGTGCGATTACGAGGTTCGGACACACCGTTACGCTGAGGTGTTCCAGGCGGCGTGAGTTGTGAAACGATTCCACATTTCCTTAAGTGTGTACCAAATTCATGACTTAAATATTCTCCTAATCGATCTGATCGTAAGAACTTTATTTTTCGGTCACGTTGATTCTCTACCTCATTCTGAAATTCCTTGAACTTTTCAAAGGTCTCAAACTTGTGTTTCATCAAGTAGACATACCCATATCTACTCAAGTCATCAGTGAGAGTGAGAACATAACGATATCCTCCACGAGCCTCAACGCTCATTGGACCGCACACATAGGTATGTATGATTTCCAATAAGTTGGTTGCTCGCTCCATTGTCCCGGAGAATGGAGTCTTGGTCATTTTGCCCATGAGGCATGGTTCGCATGTGTCAAATGATTCATAATCGAGAGACTCTAAAGTCCATCGAATGGAGCTTCTTCATGCGCTTTACACCAATGTGACCAAGGCGGCGATGCCACAAGTATGTGGGACTATCGTTATCAACTTTACATCTTTTGGTATTCACACTATGAATATGTGTAATATTACGTTCGAGATTCATTAAGAATAAATCATTGACCATCGGAGCATGACCATAAAACATATCTCTCATATAAATAGAACAACCATTATTCTCGGATTTAAATGAGTAGCCATCTCGCATTAAACGAGATCCGATACAATGTTCATGCTCAAACTTGGCACTAAATAACAATTATTGAGGTTTAAAACTAATCCCGTAGGTAAATGTAGAGGTAGCGTGCGACGGCGATCACATCGACCTTGGAACCATTCCCGACGCGCATCGTCACCCGTCCTTTGCCAATCTCCGTTTATTCCGCAGCTCCTGCTTGTGAGTTACAAATATGAGCAACGGCACGGTATCAAATACCGGGAGTTACTACGAGTCTTCGTTAAGGTACACATCAATTACATGTATATCAAATATACCTTTAGTGTTGCCGGCCTTCTTGTCCGCTAAGTATTTGGGGCAGTTCCGCTTCGATGGCCCTTCCTTTGCAATAAAAGCACTCTGTCTCGTGCTTGGGTCCATTCTTTGACTTCTTCCGGCAACTTGCTTACCGGGCGGCAACATCTTTGCCGTCCTTCTTGAAGTTCTTCTTACCCTTGCCCTTTTGAACTTAGTGGTTTTATTAACCATCAACACTTGATGTTCTTTCTTGATTTCAACCTCTGCTGACTTCAGCATTGAGAATACTTCGGAATGGTCTTCACCATCCCCTGCATATTGTAGTTCATCACAAAGCTCTTGTAGCTTGGTGGGGCGATCAAGGATTCTGTCAATGACCGCCTCGTCAGGGAGGTTTATGTCCAGTGGGATAGGCGGTTGTGCAACCTGACATTTTGAGTATGTGCTCACCGATGTAACTGTTTTCCTCCATCTTACAACTATAGAACTTGTCGGAGACTTCATATCTCTCGACCGGGCATGAGCTTGGAAAACCATTTTCAGCTCCTCGAACATCTCATATGCTCCGTGTTGCTCAAAACGCTTTTGGAGCCCGGTTCTAAGCTGTAAAGCATGCCGCACCGAGCGAGGGAGTAATCATCGACGAGACTGCCAAGCATTCATAATGTCTTGGTTCTCTCGATGGGTGCATCACCTAGCGGTGCTTCTAGGACATATTGTTTCTTGGCTGCTATGAGGATGATCCTCGTGTTCGGACCCAGTCCGAATAGTTGCTGCCATCATCTTTCAGCTTGGTTTTCTCTAGGAGCGTTGAAGTTCATGTTGACATGAGCATTGGCCATTTGATCTACAAGACATATTTTGCAAAAGTTTTAGACTAAGTTCATGATAATTAAGTTCATCTAATCAAATTATTTAATGAACTCCCACTCAGATTGACATCCCTCTAGTCATCTAAGTGTTACATGATCCGAGTCGACTAGGCCGTGTCCGATCATCACGTGAGACGGACTAGTCATCGTCGGTGAACATCTCCATGTTGATCGTATCTTCCATACGACTCATGTTCGACCTTTCGGTCTCTTGTGTTCGAGGCCATGTTTGTACATGCTAGGCTCGTCAAGTTAACCCTAAGTGTTCATGCATGTGTAAAACTGTCTTACACCGTTGTATGTGAGCGTAAGGATCTATCACACCGATCATCACGTGGTGCTTGAAACGACGAACTTTAGCAACGGTGCACGCAGTTAGGGGAACACTTTCTTGAAATTATCATAAGGATCATCTTATTTACTACCGTCGTTCTAAGTAAACAAGATGCATAAAACATAATAAACATCACATGCAATTATATAATGTAGTGACATGATATGGCCAATATCATATAGCTCCTTTGATCTTCATCTTCGGGGCTCCATGATCATCTTGTCACCGGCATGACACCATGATCTCCATCATCATGATCTCCATCATCATGTCTCCATGAAGTTGCTCGCCAACTATTACTTCTACTACTATGGCTAACGCGTTTAGCAATAAAGTAAAGTAATTTACATGGCGTTTTTCAATGACACGCAGGTCATACAAAAAATAAAAATAAAGACAACTCCTATGGCTCCTGCCGGTTGTCATACTCATCGACATGCAAGTCGTGATTCCTATTACAAGAACATGATCTCATACATCACAATATGTCATTCATCATTCATCACAACTTCTTGCCATATCACATCACATGACAATTGCTGCAAAAACAAGTTAGACGTCCTCTAATTGTTGTTGCATCTTTTACGTGGCTGCAATTGGGTTCTAGAAAGAACGTTTTCTTACCTACGAATAACCACAACGTGATTTTGTCAACTTCTATTTACCCTTCATAAGGACCCTTTTCATCGAATCCGCTCCAACTAAAGTGGGAGAGACAGACACCGCCAGCCACCTTATGCAACTAGTGCATGTCGATCGGTGGAACCGATCTCACGTAAGCGTCACGTGTAAGGTTGGTCCGGCCGCTTCATCCCACAATACCGCTGAAGCAAGATAAGACTAGTAGCGGCAAGCAAGTTGACAAGATCTCGCCCACAACAAAATTGTGTTCTACTCGTGCAAAGAGAACTACGCATAGACCTAGCTCATGATGCCACTTGTTGGGGAACGTTGCGGAAAATAAAAATTTTCCTACGGTTTCACCAAGATCCATCTATGAGTTCATCTAAGCAACGAGTCATGGGAGAGATTGCATCTACATACCACTTTGTAGATCGCGGCGAAGCGTTCAAAAGAACGGGGTTGAAGTAGTCGTTCTCGTCGTGATCCTATCACCGGAGATCCTAGCGCGAGCGGACGGCACCTCCGCGTTCAACACAGTGCGGAGCGGATGGCGTCTCCTCCTTCTTGATCCAGCAAGGGGAGGAGAGGTTGAGGAAGATGGCTCTGCAGCACGACGACGGCGTGGTGGTGATGGAGTGACAGATTCTCGGCAGGGCTTCGCCAAGCACACGCGGAGGAGGAGAGGTGTTGGGAGGGAGGGGCTACGCCTTGAAGTGTGTTGCAGCCTCCCTCGCCCCTCTATTTATAGGGAAGGAGAGGGGCGGCCCTCTAGATGGGATCTAGAGGGGCGGCCAAGGGAGGGGCTTGCACCCAAGCAGGGGCGCCTCTGGGGTTTCCCCCAACCCTAGGCGCATGGGCCCTAGGGGAGTGCGCCCAGCCCACTTTGGGCTGGATCCTTCCTCATACAGCCCATAAGGCCCTCCGGAGAGGTGGCCCCTCCGGTGGACCCCGGAACCCCTCCGGTGGCCCCGGTACAATACCGATATGCCCCCGAACCTTTCCGGTGACCGTATATGACTTCCCATATATAAATCTTTACCTCCGGACTATTACGGAACTCCTCGTGACGTCCGGGATCTCATCCGGGGCTCCGAGCAACATTCGGTAATCACATACAAGTCTTCCTAATAACCCTAGCGTCACCGATCCTTAAGTGTGTAGACCCTACGGGTTCGGAGACATGTAGACATGACCGAGACGGCTCTCCGTCAATAACCAACAGCGGATCTGATACCCATGTTGGCTCCCACATACTCCTCGATGATCTCATCGGATGAACCACGATGTCGAGGATTCAAGCAACCCCGTATACTTTTCCCTTTGTCAGACGGTATGTTACTTGTCCGAGACTCGATCATCGGTATCCCAATACCTCGTTCAGTCTCGTTACCGGCAAGTCACTTTACTCGTACCGTAATGCATGATCCCGTGACCAGATACTTGGTCACTTTGAGCTCATTATGATGATGCACTACCGAGTGGGCCCAGTGATACCTCTCCGTCATACGGAGTGACAAATCCCAGTCTCGATCCGTGTCAACCCAACAAACACTTTCGGAGATACCTGTAGTGTACCTTTATAGTCACCCGATTCGTTGTGGCGTTTGGTACACCCAAAGCACTCCTACGGTATCCGGAGTTACGATCTCATGGTCTAAGGAAGAGATACTTGACATTGGAAAAGCTCTAGCAAAATGAACTACACGATCTTGTGCTATGCTTAGGATTGGGTCTTGTCCATCACATCATTCTCCTAATGATGTGATCCCGTTATCAACATCCAATGTCCATAGTCAGGAAATCATGACTATCTATTGATCAACGAGCTAGTCAACTAGAGGCTCACTAGGGACATATTGTGGTCTATGTATTCACACGTGTATTACAATTTCCGGATAATACAATTATAGCATGAATAAAAGACAATTATCACGAACAAGGAAATATAATAATAATCCTTTTATTATTGCCTCTAGGGCATATTTCCAACAGACCACAACACGGACTGGAGCTCGTAGTACCAGCCCCTGCCGCATGCCTCGAGCTTCTTCTTGAAAGTCCTGGTCATGAGGCCTCTCGGGACCTCTGCATTGTCGCGTTCGGCCTAACCATTGCTCCTAGGGTGCGCCACCGAAGTGTAGCAGATCTGTGTTCCAAGGTTAGCACAGTATGTCTTCAAGAGATTACTAGTGAACTGCGAGCCGTTGTCAGTGATGATGCGGTTGGGGACCCCGAAGCGGCTCACGAGACCCTTGATCAACTTGACCGCAGAGCCAGCTGGGATGGTACGGACGGCTTCCACCTCCGCCAACCTGGTGAACTTGTCAATGGCGACGTAAAGGTAGCGGTAGCCCCCATGCGGTTGAGGGAACGAGCCCAAGATATCCAGCCCCCAGACCGCGAACGACCATGTGAGTGGGATGGTCTGGAGGCCCTGAGCTGGCTGATGGATCTTCTTGGCATGGAACTGGCAGGCTTCATAAGACTTCACCAGCTCGGATGCGTCGTTGAGCGCCGTGGGCCAGTAGAATCCACTGCGGAATGCCTTGCCGACGAGGGTCCGCGATGACGAGTGGTGCCCGCAGTCCCCACCGTGTATGTCAGATAGCAACTCCTTCCCCTGGTCTCTGGAGATGCAACGCAGTGAAACATCATTTGGTCACTTCCTGTACAACTCACCGTCCCGAATGCTGTATGCCGAGGCTTGCCAGGCCACGCGCTCTGCGTCCTCCTCCTTCTCCGTCAGTGCCCCTTGCATCAGGTATTCCTTGAATTCCTTGGTCCAGCATCCCTCCTGGGGCTCGAGCACCAAGAGTAGGCGCGCCTCGAAGTCGGACCAGTGTGGGGGCTCTGTGGCGGCGGCTGCGGGAGTTCCTCCTGAGGCTGAGCTGTCCTTGAAAGTGGTGGTGTCGCTGATGGCTTGAGGAGCCGCTCCTCGAAGACGCCAGGTTCTTGGGGCTGCCACTTGGATGCCCTCCTGGCGATGTCATCAGCTTCCTTGTTGGTGCCACGGGGCACGTGCTGCAACTCCAGGCCCAGGAATTGCTTCTCCATCTTGCGCACCTCCACGAGGTATGCCTCCATGTGCTCGTCCTTCGGCTCGTATACCTTGTTGGAGAAGTTGACGAGGAGTTGTGAGTCGCCCCTAATGGTGAGGCGCTTCACTCCCAGAGCTGCCGCAACTTTCAAGCCAGCTATGAGGCCTTCGTATTCTGCGAGTTGTTGGAAACCTTCTCGCCCCGCTGAAAGCAGAGCTGCAAGGCGTAGTAGAGGTTGTCTTGAGCGGGCGAGATGAGTACTGCTCCAGCCCCCGTGCCCTGGTGCGTGAAGGCGCCATCAAAATACATGACCCACCCGTCAGGCGCCTCACTTCCCGGCTAGGTGGACTGGTCCTCGCCTACTTCAAGAGTCGGGGCATCCGTCCATTCTGCCACGAAATCAGCGAGTGCGGCTCCCTTGATGACCTTGGTAGTGCTGAACTCCAACTGGAATGCCCGCAACTCGATGTTCCACTCAACGACCCTTCCGATAGAATTGGGGCTCCTGAGCACTCTCTCCAATGGGTTGGCAAAGACAACCTTGATGGGGTGTCCCTGGAAGTAATGCCGCAACTTACACGAGGCCATCAAGAGCGCGAGTAAGAGCTTCTGAGGCATGGGATATTGTGCCCTTGCGTCTCGCAACACCGTGCTAAAAAAATACATCGGGTGCTCGATGAGGGCTGGCGGGTTGGTGAGGCTCATGTCTTGCAGAAGTTGGGGCACCTCCTGAGGTAGTGGAACCCCCGACGCTTGATCGCTTGTCGGGGTCTCGACTGCATCATCCTGATCTTGCATCATCTCGGCTGGTGGCGTAGCTTGGCGCTCTTCCCGAACCGCCACCAGAGCCGTGCTGGCGGAGTACGGGGTGGAGGCAAGATAAAGCACTAGGGGCTCGAGAGGTCGCGGCGCCACCATCACTGGAGGGCTGGTCAGGTATCTCTTGAGGTCTTGAAAATCTCGGTCGGCCTCCGGGGTCCACTCGAACGGGCCTTTCTTCTTCATCAGCTTGAAGAAGGGTAGGGCGCGCTCTCCCAGCTTGGAGATGAAGAGCCCCAACGCAGTCACCCGACCAGCCAGCTTCTGCATTTCCTTGAGGGTCTGCGGTGGGCTCATGTCTTCAATGGCCTTGAACTTTTCTGGGTTCGCCTCGATCTCTCTGTAGGATATGAGGAAACCCAGCAGCTTGCCGGAGGGGACACCAAACATGCACTTCTCTTGGTTAAGTCGCAAGTTCACCTGGCGTAGGCTCGCGAAAGTCTCCTCCAGGTCTTGGATCAAGGTTCTCGCCTCCTGAGACTACACCACAATGTCGTCGATGTAGGCCTACGCGTTTCTCCTGAGCTGCCGCCCTAAGGCGATGTGCATCAACCGCTGAAAGGTCGCGCCCGCGTTATGCAGTCTGAAAGGCATGCAAGTGTAGCAGTACACCCCACACGGGGTCAGGAAGGCTGTCTTCTCTACATCTTCTACCGCCATCTTGATCCGGTGATACCCTGAGAACGCATCCGGGAAGCACATCAGGTCGCTTTTCGGCGGTGGAGTAGGCGATCTGGTCGATCGTGGGGCGGAAGCGGATCTTGGGGAAGGCCTTGTTGAGGTTGGTGAAGTCGGCGCATTCGCGCTCCTTCCGCCTTTCTTGGCTGTGCACGGGGTTTGCCAGCCATTCGGGGTACCGAACCTCGCGAATGGCACCCGCCGCCTCTAACTTGCGGGTTTCTTGGACGATGAAGGCCTTCTTCTCCATGGACTGCCGCCTCGCCCGCTGCTTCACAAGGCGTACATTGGGGCACACCCTCAACTGATGCTGAATCACCTCTCTCGGGACACCCACTAGCTGCTTAGGTTCCCATGCGAATATCTCCTTGTTTGCGCGCAAGAACTTCACCAACGCTTCCTCTTGGCTCGGGTCGAGGTTGGCGCCTATGGTGAAGGTGGCTCCTGAGGACCTGTCCTCATCGACCGGCACTTGCTTGGTTTCTGCCTTGTCTTGGGTGAACAGTTGTTTCTTCTTGGTCGGCGTGGCTGTCGGATTTCGGGTTCCGGCAGACCCTCTAGGTTCGAACTCTGGGGTGCGCGCGGAGATCTCGCCCTCTACCTACCTGCACCTCGCCGCCTTGTTAGGATCTAAACTATGAAAGGAACAACACAAGAGACACAGGGTTTATATTGGTTCGGGCCACTATTGTGGTGTAACACCCTACTCTAGTGCATGGTGTGGTGGATTGCCCCTTGGGCCGATGATGAACAATACAAGGAAGAACAGCCTCGCGAGGGTCTGTTCTTGGCTGGTGCGATGAACTGCTAGGGGGAGTTAAGTCGCTTTTCTCTCTCTCTCTCTCTCTCTCTCTCTCTCTCTCTCTCTCTCTGCGTTTGGTCTCTTGATGTGATCAAGCTCTGGATCCCGGTCGAGCTGCCTCTACCCTGGGGGTGGCTAGTCCTATTTATAGGCAAGGGCCCTGGGCCTCTTCCCAAATATTCAGCGGGAAGGGCGTCAACAATTGGCCATTTTGAAGGGGAACATCTAGTACACTTATCCTGACTAAAGTTGGTCCTCGCCTATCAAAGGCTCTGGTGGTGACACCGGCTTGGGCTCCACGATGACTTCCTTCCTGCTGTTGCGACGGTCTTGGTCTTGTTGCACCGAAACGGATGCCTTTGCTTGATGCTCTCGCCTGCGCTTGCCCCCTTTGCACCAAAGAGGAAACGAGGACACTGCGCGGGCTGGCGCCCGCCTGGCGCCCTTGGTCGTCATGGCTTGCATCATGGGCACCTCGTGAGGTACCCCGCCTTGATCTCTCCGCCTCCTCGTGAACTAGCTTTGACGAGGCCATGCACGAGAAGCTTCACTGTCGTCCGTCCCATGAGGCTTGGCCCCTCGCGAGGTCTTGAGCTTGTCTTGATGAAGATGGCCCATCTTGGGCCACCCCTTGAAACCACGCCCGCAGGCGCGGGAAAACAAGTCTAGGGACCCCGTTCCCGAAACACCGACAGTAGCCCTCGGGCCCAAGGCGCGCCTGGACTTGGCTGAGCAGAGAAGCGAAGGGGCAAGTGCGAAGCGCCGCGGGCCCTAACAGCCTGCGGCCTTGGGCGCCGCGTGGCGGTTGATTGGACGTGGGTGCCTTAGCAACTGCCCGAATCGTCAAAAGAGCGGCATCTGTCTAGGTTTTGCCTTCTTTGCCTCCTCCGGTCATTGCCCAGATCCCCTTTCTTGCGCCTTTCCTTCCTGCCTCTTAAATCTCCAGATCTACTTCGACCACGTGCCCTAGCAAGACATGGCGCCTCGCCAGACCCCGACCGGAGCTTGGTACTCACCCGCCCTGGACTCGCCGAACGTGTCGGAGAAGGGAGATTGAAAGTGCAACTATCCCTAGGTGGTTTTGGTAATTCATAACAACATATAGCTCATTGAGCTAATGCTATTCCAAGACTATTATTTCAGGAAAGCTCAATGAATGGCATGGCATGGATGATGAAAGTGGATCCCTCAAAATACTAAGGACAAAGAATTGGCTCAAGCTCAAAAGCTCAAGACTCTTCATTTTACATTTTAGTGATACAAGATCACATTGAGTCTATAGGAAAAGCCAATACTATCAAGAAGGGATGAGGTGTTGCTTAGTGAGCCTTTTGCTTCATGTGCTTAGTGATATGCTCCAAAACCCTCAACTACTTTCCCACATCCACAAATGACCTAAACTTAAAGCCAAAATCGGTCACACCGATTCTTTCTATCCGGCGCCACCGATTCCAAAAGTCATAGCCGCTGCCACAAACCCTAAGCAAATCGGTCTTACCGATAGGGATCTCGATCCGCTGAGATGGGGTTGCAATCTCTCTGTTTCCCTTCATAGCGTTTGGTCCAACCGAAGTGAGCGTCGGTCCCACCGAGATTGCAATGTAAACTCTCTGTTTCCTTTTGTAACATTTTGGTCTCACCGAAAAGAGCAAATCGGTCCCACCGAGTTTACGACCAACTCTCTGGTTAGCTAATTACCAAAATCGGTCTCACCGAGTTTGTATGTCAGTTTCACCGAGATTACGTTATGCCTAACCCTAACCATATCGGTCTCACCGAGATGCATGTCGATCCACGAAAATCACTAACGGTCACTAGGTTTACTAATTCGGTCCAACCGAGTTTAACTATTAGGTCCCACGAGTTTGGTAAATTGTGTAGCAGTTTGGATTTTGTGTGGAGGCTATATACCCCTCCACCTCCTCTTCATTAGTGGAGAGAGCCATCAGACTGAACCTACACTTCCAACTTACCATTTACGAGAGAGACCACCTACTCATGTGTTGAGGCCAAGATATTCCATTCCTACCATATGAATCTTGATCTCTAGCCTTCCCCAAGTTGCTTTCCACTCAAATCATCTTTCCACCAGATCCAAATCCTATGAGAGAGAGTTGAGTGTTGGGGAGACTATCATTTGAAGCACAAGAGCAAGGAGTTCACCATCAACACACCATTTGTTACTTCTTGGAGTGGTGTCTCCTAGATTGGCTAGGTGTCACTTGGGAGCCTCCGACAAGATTGTGGAGTTGAACCAAGGAGTTTGTAAGGGCAAGGAGATCGCCTACTTCGTGAAGATCTACCGCTAGTGAGGCAAGTCCTTCGTGGGCGATGGCCATGGTGGGATAGACAAGGTTGCTACTTCGTGGAGCCTTCGTGGGTGGAGCCTCCGTGGACTCGCGCAACCGTTACCCTTCGTGGGTTGAAGTCTCCACCAACGTGGAAGTACGATAGCACCACCTATCGGAACCACGAGAAAAACATCTGTGTCTCCAATTGCGTTTGAATCCTCTAAACCCTTCCCTTTACTTTCTTGCAAGTTGCATGCTTTAATTTCCGTTGCCAATATACTCTTTGCATGCCTGCTTGAATTGTGTGATGATTGCTTGACTTGTCCTAAATTAGCTAAAATCTGCCAAACTATAAAATTGGGAAAAGGTTAAGTTTTAATTGGTCAAGTAGTCTAATCACCCCCCCTCTAGACATACTTCAAGGTCCTACAGCCTTGCCCGGGTGCGCCAGATGGTGGCAGCGCAAGGCATTGACGGGGCGGAGGTGCTCAGGGCTGGCTCCGCCCTTCTCGAGGGCCAAGGAAGCACCTTCTATCCTCTCTTCGTGAGCGCCATTGCTGCCGGTCTGGTGCCACCCTTTTCTGAGTTCTTCTTCTCTGTCCTCCGCCATTACAAACTGCAAGCTCTGCCCCTCCACCCCAACTCAGTCCTTCTTCTGGCGATCTTCACCTACTATTGTGAGGCTCATGTCGGGGTGCAGCCCTCAGTGGCCTTGCTGCGCCACTACTTCTACCTCCGGACCTCTCGCGGTCCCATCTCCGTGTGCGCGAGCTTTGTTGCGTATGGCACCTCCAGCGCCATCTCGAAGCCCGGGAAGAGGATTGAGGGCTTCAGGAGCAAGTGGGTCATGGTAGATGCTGGGCGCATCCACCCTCGGCTGATTCTGCCCACGGAGCACCCCACGACCTCCGGCGATTGGTCTCGCCTTGAACTCGTGGATCCCAGTGGCCGGTGCTTGAAGATGAATGCGGACCTATGGCGGGCAACATGGCGGCAGCGAAACTAACGGTGCGTCGCTCTGAGGGAGTTCTGGAGCACCGGGTGGCCCGCTCGTCGATGTCGCTTCCGCTGTGGAGGCCCGCCCGAAACCCGCATCTTAGCCGCGAAGATCTGCGCGGTCCTCAATCTTTGGTCGGGGAGGCGTGGCGAGGCTGGAGCGCTCTTGTACCCTGTTCGCCGAGATGATTGGGAGCGGCGGTGGAATCCATGCCCGTCTTCAATGAGGGCGGGCCCGTGCCTGGAGGTTCGAGACCCGGCGACCACAGGCGGCGGTGAACCTGTCGCCGGCGACTCCAGCGGCGAGGAGGAAGAAAAAAGGCGGGAAGGGGCGACTCGGCGACCGGCCAGGGAGTCAAGGCGCCCCTCCCGGCGCGGTCAGCTCTCCGCCTCTTGCCCGGCGGCAGCGAGGGTGGCGATGGCAGGCGGCGAGCTTGCCCGATCCCGAAGAAGGACAGGACTGGGCTGGTCCCATGGTTGCCCGGCTCAGGCGATCCGCAGCGTGCCTCTGCTCCGGGCCTCTTGAGGCTGATCCTGCAGCCGGCTCTCGGGCTTCAAGTATGGCGGAGGTTGCTCGAGCTCATGACAATGACCCGATAAGTGCTTGATTCTTGTTTTATTCCTTGCTTTGTCGTTGAGGCTTGATATATTTATCTCTTGGCTAAGTGGCGCTGCTGCGAAGTGAAGGGAGCTCTGAGGCTCCGTGCAGGCGGCGATGCCTTCGCCTTGAAAGAAGGTGACAGCAAGGCACGGGCCTCTCTGCCCGATCATCCTCGCGAGGCTGGCGGAGCTAGGTGAGGCGAGCTCAGCCCCATGGCCCAGCGACTCCCGGCGTGTCCTTGCACGATTCCACTTGCCCACGGCTGTTGGGGCGCAGCAGTCCCGCCTCGGGATCTCGTGGTCACGCTGCCGTCTTCTCCTCCTACTCCACCAACTGCTGTCTCCGACTCCTCCTTTGTCATGGACCGTGCTGCTTCTGGGTGGACCGGCTGCAGCCAAGATCTTACAGGCGCCGACCCTCATTTGGGTGGCAGGCGCTTGGGCTGGCCTCTGGCTGGATTAGCTCGGCCCGATTCGGCGGCGCTGGTTCAAGCCTTGGCGGCTGCGGCGAAGAAGCATGTCGTCCTTGGGGTGAAGGCTGCTCGCGCGCCGCCTTGGGGAGGTAGCCGATGTCGAGGTCGGCTGCAAGGCCTTTGGAGAGCGAGCTGCGAGACCTGCGTGACCAGCTTGCCAAGGAGGCCCGCATTCGCCAAGAGAGGAGGAAGACATGAAGGCTCGCGGTGCGGCCGTCAAGGACCGGGGCGCCAAGCAACAAGCGCCCGTGATCGCTGGGTGCGTTGGGCAGGAGTTGGGCGAAGAGGTCGAGCTGAGGCGGCAAAGCGCGGGTCCTCACCGAGACAGCGTGGCCTTCACGGAGATGGAGGTGAAGGCTCGCACCTGCTGAGGTCGCTTCGACAGCGCACTGGAAAGCCAGCTGGCGGCGCCGGGCAGCCCTGCCAAGCTGCTTCCCTTCCTGATCCGCGCCCTTGAAGATGTCACCCTTGGCCTTGGCCCTCTGGTGAGGCAGTAGCGTGTCTGTCTTCTCTGCTGGCGCGTGTCCTTACCCACGTCTACCTTCACGATCTCGACGTCGACCTCGACAGCCTGCTGGAGCCGGTGAGCGGCGAGCTTTCCGTTGCCGCTTCTGAGGCCGTGAAGGGTCGAGTGGAGGCTCTGTTGGCGAAGTTCCGGGCCTTCAGCGCCAAGCCGAAGCAAAGCGCTGCCGGTCCTAAGGCTTCACGAGGCGAACCCGCTCGGCGCAGCTCCGTCGTCGACAAGTGACTCCGTTGTGGCTCCTATTCTGCTTTCAGCTCCTGCAACATGCATCATGCCTCGGGGAGGCGTTTAAACTTGCGTTTGGTGTTGTGACAACAATTATGGACTGTAATATTTGCTTTTAAATTCCTTGAGATTTGCGCTTTTCCTTCCCTACTTACTTATGTTCTCGCCCGGCGAGCCGACCCGCGCATACCTCGGCCGCCATTAGCCCGGCGGAAGCAGGGCCGGGACCAAGGAGTGAGGGCTACGTGACAAGTTAGGCTCTGAGTCGCGATGCTCGAGTCCCCTTGGCGCCTGAACAGCAAGTAGGGAGGTGAGATGTGGGTGAATCTACCATTCTCGTCTGTAGAGCCCGGCCCCACATACCTCAACCGCCGTTAGCCTTCGGAACTAAGGGTGAGGGCTCGTGACCAATTAGGCTCTGAGTCGCGATGCTCGGGAGTCCCCTTAACGCTCAAATGGCCTTCATACCTTGGCTCCGCTCGGGGAGGGGCGTCACGGAACCAGGCCGAGGGCTGGCTGGGTGGCATCGTGCAGGCGTGACCAGGCGTGGCCCGTGCCCAGCCCTCGCGCGGCACTCCCGATGGGAGGCGTTGCGATGAGGCGGACACTGAGCTCTAGGCTCCACGAGGTTGATCGGCCGGGGCCACCTCGATTGATTATCACCGGTCACGAACATAAGCGCTTCCGTATGTGTGCAGGCATAGCCGCTCCTCGGCGTGTCGTCAGCCATCGCGGGCATGGTGCTTCCAGTGCGTGGGAGGGCTCCCCTCCGGGAGGAGCCCTCGGGGCGTGTACAGCCCATATACGACCGTGGCTGGCACGGTAGGGCCTGATGAGGTGTATCTGGGCACCCGTGAGCCAGCGCGGGACTCACGGGGCCCTACCTCAAGGTGGGTTGCGCCTGGCACTGGGCCTTAACTTGTGATGTGTTCCTGCAGATTTGGTTAGATGCCGACGCTCTACGTCCTCGGGTCCCGGCCCTCGAGCGGGTCTCATCCGTGGCTGGTATGCCAGGTCGCGATGCCGTGGACAAGGCGGAGGGTGAGGCTGGAGAGCGGTGGGAGCCCATGGTCGCGATGCTCGGTACCCCCTTTAACATGCAAGCGGCCGACATGAAGGAAGAAGGGTGCCATGGGCGGGCATCAAATAACAATCATGATGGGTGAGCATGACCCAAAATAAGCATAAGAGGGGTACATGCCGCTGGGCCTGGCCCGGCGACTTGGGGATGATGCAACCGGGGTGCCCCAACAAAGTAAGCTAGGAACATGAAGTAAAGGGATACATGCGCGAGGGCGGACCCGCAGCACAGGAATGATGCAGCCACAGAAGCGATCCAGCTGGAAATGAAACTTGAAGGATGTCACGATAGCGTTGAAGATGAAGGGATGTTGAAGTAGCGGGCGTCGTGGGCTGCGGAAGGCGATCTTCATGAGCCCCAGGCCTAGGAGCCTCGGGAGGCTCGGGGCTGAGTGGCTCTCGCGGACCATCTCCATCTCTGCCGGGACTGCGGAACACTGGCCTCTTGAGCCTCGAGGATGCTCCCCATGAGGTCTTTGGCGTGGCGGCGCGTTCGCCGCCGTGGGGCATCTGAGCGTGGCTGTGGGTTGGACCGCCATGGCGCCCAGCGTGAGGCAGGCGCTCTGAGGCGGCTCGGTTGAGCCACTGGTATGTCGATGCAGAGCCGCAGCCCACCATCCTCACCTAGATGGGGGAGCTGCGGCGGAGTGGCGGCTGCCACTCATGACTCTTGACTCATGCAGCTCTGAATGATCTGGTGGCGAACTCCTGAGGGTTTGGCCCTCCTTGCCTTGCTCCTTCTGAGGAAACATGCTTTGAAACACGCCTCAAGTGGTGCCCAGCGCCTCCCTCGTGACCTTAGCAGGTCGATGGCCCTCGGGAGAGCCCAGAGCCTTGCTTGAGGAGGGCAGGCGCGCCTTCCTATCACGATAGAAGGAGGTGCCCCCTCAGCAGCCTTGAGACCACGAGGGGCCTGCCTCCACGAGGCTCGGGCTGGCGATGTCTTCTTCTTCTTGGGAGGCGGTCTCGGGGGCCTCACGCTCCTGCGATCTGGGTCTTCAAGTGACGCAGCTTGAAAAGCTCACTCCAGGGAGCACACTGCGTCTCTTTCTTCACAAGGCACCGTGATGACTCCGCGCTTCTGGAATCTTGAGGGCGTTGTGGCCGTGATGAGTCACGGCCATGAACTGGCGAGCTGGGTACCCGAGGATGGCGTTGTATGGCAGGCGAATGTGGGCGACATTGAAGTCGATAAGCTTGGTGCGGTAGTTGTCACACGCCCCGAAGGTGACAGGGAGGCGGACCTGCCCAATCGGGACTGTGGAGCCGTCGGTGACTCCGGAGAAAGGCTTTGTTGGCTGAAGCTGATTGTAAGGCACTTGGAGATTGTTGAATGTCTCTACGGACATGACATTGAGCCCTTCCCCACCGTTGATGAGGGTCCTGGTGACTTGCACGTTGCTGATGATTGGGGAACAAAGCATCGGGAGGACTCCGTGTGGCGCGCGCTTGGCTAATCCGGAGCTGAGCGTGATGGTGCCGCTGACCACTGAGAGGCGTGGCTTGAGCTTGGGGAGGAATGCATTCACTTGCCAGGCGGTCTGCGAAGATCGTTGAGAGGCTGGGGCTTGAGCTCCGCCCGGGATGCTGGCGATCGCAGCGGCTCTGAAGCCCCAACCCCTCGTCGATGATGGTCCTCGTTTCTCCTTGGCTGCGGCGGTAGAGGAGGAGGCCTGCATTTACTGCAGGCGATCCTCGCGAGGCTGATCCATCAGCCTCCCTCGCGAGGCTGATCGTGCTAGCGATCCTCGCGAGGTCGATCCGCCACCCTTGGCGAGGCCCTTGTCTTCCCGGCGTCCTGCGTTTCTTCCTCCTCCTCGGCGTAGCCTCGATCATTGCGGTCGGGCGTCGACCGATCCTCCTTCTCGCCTGCGGCTCGGAGCTCTTGACATTCGTTGGTGTTGTGGGTGTGGAGGTCGTGGTACACACGATACCGGCTGCCCTTGGAAGACTCGGGCTGATCTACGCCTCGCTTGGTGTGCAGTTACGCATGAGCACGGCAGCACCCTTGCGCTTCACGTCCTTGGCCTTGGACTTCTTCTCTTGCAGGTGCTGCTGGCAGCTTCGAGGAGGAAAGGCGTCCTTCCTCAGCCTGGCGCGCTTGGTACGCCAAGTTGAACAGCTCAAGGAAGTGCACATATCTTCATGCATCGCCAGCTCCTCCTTCATCTTGGCGTCACGCTGCCGTCGGAGAAAGCGGAGATGATGGCCTCCTCGGTCACCTTGGGAATTGAGGAGTCTGGACTAGGGGTGTCCGGATAGCGAACTATCATCGTGGCGGACTCCAAGACTATGAAGATACAAGATTGAAGACTTAGTCCGTGTCGGATGGGACTTTCCTTGGCGTGGAAGGCAAGCTTGGCGTCTGGATATGTAGATCTCCTACCATTGTGGCGACTACGTGTAACCCTAACCTATCCGGTGTCTATATAAACGGAGGTTTTTAGTCCGTGGGACGAACAACAATCATACCATAGGCTAGCTTCTAGGGTTTAGCCTCCTTGATCTCGTGGTAGATCTACTCTTGTACTACCCATATCATCAATATTAATCAGCGGGGTAAGGTATTACCTCCATCGAGAGGGCCGAACACAGGTAAAAACATCGTGTCCCTTGTCTCCTGTTACCATCCGCCTGAGGCGCTGCAGTTCGGGACCCCCTACCGAGATCCGCCCGGTTTGACACCGACATTGGTGCTTTCATTGAGAGTCCCTACGTGCCGTCATCGATAGGCCCGATGGCTCCTTGATCATCAACAACGGCGCAGTCGGGGTGAGACTTTTCTCCCGGACAGATCTTTGTATTCGGCGGCTTTACTGCTGCGGGCCAATTAAGCAGCCATCTGGAGCAGATCGAAAGCTTCGCCCCAGGCCATCAGGTCAGGTTTGGAAAGCAGATTATCGGCCGACATCGCGGTGACTTGATCTTAGGCGGATTCGAGCCACAGCCATAGCGCGCCGCCTTTGTCTCGATGGGCATGATCTAACTCTGTAAATCGAGCGGTGTCACGAAGGCGCACTAGTGTCCGCTCGAACATTGATTGGAGCCGATCTCGCCGATCGAGGGCGGTTGGTTGGACACCACCTTGGAGGCTGAAATCTCTCTGACGATTGGGCGAACACAATCCCTGTCGCTGCGAATACCGTGACTCCAAGGTGTTGGACTCCTCTCCGGACTCGAACCCTCCGCGCCCCTGTCCAATTCGATTGGGCGCCGATCATGGAGTTCCTTGCCGCGGACATCTTTCGGCACTCGCCCTTTGGCGACATCCTGAATTCACTCAAGTCTCTCTCTTTGCCGGAGAGCCTGGCGGACTACGATCGGGAAGGTTGGGATGCGGACGGCGAAGAAATTCAGCGCCCACCCACCACCCGCCGTAGCCAGCGCCAGCTTACACGGCGTGCTCGATTTCGACTCGAAGACATCGGCGGTATGGGCGGCGATGTAGGGAGACAACCATGAGCCAGCGCCTATGGGGCGCTGGACAACCACCTCATCCCATGATGTATACATGGTGGATACACCTAAAGGAAGTGACGACGAGGAACAACGGGGCCTTCGAAGGATAAATCCCTTGGCAGTCAAAGCGGCAACATAAGCGCCGCACCAAGTCCGCCTCAACAAAGACCCAGCCATAGAGCAGAGGCGAACGGTGGACGGCGAACATGCTATCGAGCAACCGTTAAATAGGACAACTTGGATAAACAACCCGTCCCGGCGAAGATAACAGTCCGGGACGATCTCACGCCGGACAAATTGTTGGAGCAGAATAACCTCCACAAAGGCTCGTCACCGCTGGCGTAGCCTGAAAAGCGAAGCGGAAGCTCAAAACAGCGGAAGATGCACTCAGAATCAGATGGAACAAAGTATTCAACACCGTGAACAAATCTGGCGATAGTCGCCGAACAAAAAACTACCGAAGAAAGCTACTGCCGAATTTGATGAGGAGGCCGTGAAACCCCACAATCAAAAAGTAAGAAGGCCACCGGTCGGATGGGCGACCCACGGCAAAAAGAGGCGGCAAATGGCACGCACACAAGCCGATCTGCGATCCACATAAGGATTCACATCAAAAGGATGGCCCGATTAGGTCCATCTATGGGCGAAAAGCAAGCTCTTCAAAGCAATGCAACCGCCAAATATTGAACATCACGGCACACCCAAATCTGAGGCGCGCACATCCCTATGTTTCACCGATGAGGTCTGGATCATGAATTTCAGTGAGTTCAAACCTGTAAACATAGAGGCATCTGACGGAACAACAGACCGTGGAGTGCGGATTGAGGATTACATCCTCCACATACACATAGCTAGAGAGATGATCTCACGCCATAAAATACTTACCCTCAAACTCAAAGGGCCAGCTCGGCATTGGCTTAAAAGCCTCCCGAAAATACCATTGGAAGCTGGGAAGAGCTCGAGGATGCGTTTGAGGCAAATTTTCAGGGACCTATGTCCGCCCTCCGGATCTGAGGCGATCTAAGTCACATAACTCAACAGCCGGAGAGTCAGCCGGAAATTCTGGAACAGGTTCCTTACTAAAAGAACCAAATAGTCATTGTCGGGACGCGAAGCCTTAGCAGCTTTCAAACACAACGTCCAAGACGAATGGCTCGCCACACACCTCGGCCAAGAAAAGCCGAGAACAATGGCCGCATTAACAAGCCTCATGACCCGATTTTGCGCGGGAGAGGATAGCTGGCTAGCAAGATGCAGCACCAGCGACCCAAGTACATCGAAGTCGAGGGATGGAAATGGGAAACCACGGCGCAACAAGGACCAACGCCCGGATTAAAGGAGCGGTCAAAAAGCGCGACAGTCAGCGCCGGATTCAAAAGCTCACGGCGAACAATAAAAAACTGCCCTTAAGGACAATAGCGATGAGCTATCCAACAAAACAAAATCTTGGACAAGGTATGTCAAATCCACGATTACTCTGGGAAGCACGCAAACCATACCCACGAGATTGTTGGGTCTTCAAAGCATCTGGCAGACTCAGCGCTGAATATAAGGGCTCGACACACCAAGTGAGGATGATGGCCGAACCCCAAGCGAGCACCGGAAAACAAAAGAATTTCCCACAAGAGGTTAAAACAGTAAACTCACTTCCGCGTGATAAAAGGAACAAACAGGCGGCGCCCATTAAGATCTGCGCGCACATACTACTAAGCGGAACACCAACACTGGTTGTCAAAACCAATCACTTTCGACCATCAGGACTACTCCGAAAGTATCCGGAATGCAGGATGGACTGCCTTGATATTGGATCCCATAATCAAATGGATTCCAATTTACACAAGTCCTCATGGATGGCGGCAATGACATAAACCTGATATATCGAGGACACAATCCATGAGGATGGGGATAGACCAACCAGAATTAGCCATAGCAACATCTCCTTTAAAGGGGTAATGCAGGCCCATATGCCCATTATGCGGGCTCCCTGCTGCTAGAAGTTATGTTGGGTTCATCGACAACTTTAAATCGCGAAAAGTTAGTCTTCCATGTCGCCCCATTTAAAGTAGCCATCAAGCACTATTGGGGCCTTGAAGCTTTCGCCCGCTTTAACGCAATACCGCATTACGCATCTCTTACACTTAAAATGCCCGGTCCACGAGGCATCATCTCATTAAAAGGGAGTATTAAGTGTTACTCGAGCTCAGAAGAATGTGAGGCTGCCTTGACAGCCCCACACCAATCCGGCTCCGCTAACCATAGCACCTGAATAGGTAATTCGAACCCCGGACACGGCTAGACGAGTCCGGCGCCTTCTAGCGGCATACCCCCATCCAAGGGGCTGCATGCATGTACAACAAGAGACAATAAAGCTCAATTTTATTCACTTCTTTGAATCGTACATTGTTTATTTAATATAAAGTACATCTTTATACGATCTTTTTCTTTTAAACTAAGTTCCTCTCTTTTACGAGATGAACAAACATGCTACACCGTCCGGGATACGGCTGCGCGGAGACCTGGCGCGAGGCGTGCGATAGGGACCCGTTGCAAGGATTCTTTTCGGATTAAGACCTGCGTAAACCTTTTTACTGTCTCTTGTTGATATACATCCCGGTTTCTTACTATAACCGAGGAGGAGGCTGCGTTTTGGCATTAGCGCACCAGAATTTTCGGCGTGCACGGACAC
This sequence comes from Aegilops longissima, assembly GCA_021605205.1. Lineage (NCBI taxonomy): Eukaryota > Viridiplantae > Streptophyta > Magnoliopsida > Poales > Poaceae > Aegilops > Aegilops longissima. The sequence continues at coordinate 391,046,168 of CM038678.1, read as the reverse complement.
GGGGCTTAGGGCATTATTCGCCCGTTTTATAAAGACCGAATACCTTAGGGAGTATTCGGCGTCTCGAGATTAGGCCTTATATGCATCAGCTCGAATCATGTCTTTGGTCAAATGTTGGGTTTGCCCGGCTCCTGTGTTTGCTGCCTTCGTTCCGTTCTATCGGCTAACGCGGCACCGGAGAACTCTGCGATTGTGCCCGGTTGGTAGGGCGAGCACCTCGATGAAAGCGGCCGACTGTCATGATATAGCGAGAGACTGGTCAACCACTCGATGACTCACGGAATGTTTAGAATTCCTCCGCATTAACGAAGGACGGTTTTGGTCGAGCACATCGCACCCGAATTCGGAGAGTGCGGTGCCCCGAGGGGCTATATAGCCCCACCCTCTTCTCCTATGGCTAAGTGAAAGTGATAAAGCATTATAGTCCGGTTGCCTAGTTTGCTATGCTACCACCTCCTTAATAGGACCAAGGCGTTGGATTAAGTGTGAAAAAGCGCCTTCTTTGCAAACACCCCGCACTATGTGCGTGGGGGCTGAAACCAAGGACTGCCATCTTTCGGTTTATATAAACATATACATCAGCGGCCGCCTGGGGAGTAGTTTACTACTTGAGCGCACAAGTATAAAAAGCTCTTATATTATATTGAAACATTGTTTTCACAAATCATACATGTCATTTAAACATAATATCCTTCGAGCACTGCGTCTCTATTAAACGAGCGCCCGTCAGGACTTCCTCAAAATAGTGCTCGGCAGGTACTCGACTTCTGCCCGAATCTCGGGATGCAACGTCGGTGGCCTTCATCTCCGCCCAGTATGTCTTGACACGGGTCAGAGCCATCCGCGCTCCCTCAATACACGCTGACCGCTTCATTGCGTCGATATGTGGTACCGCACCAAGGAACTGCTGCACTAAACCAAAATAACTCTTCGGCTGGGGTCCGCCTGACCACAAATGAGTCATGACATGCTTCATGGCAAGTCCGGATAATCGATTCAGCTCGGCTCATTCGGCCAACCGATCGGTCAATGGAAGAGGACGCTCCGGACTATGGAATTGCGACCAATATAGCTCTTCCCTTACGTACCTTACGGCCTCGGAAGTGCTCAATCGCATCCGCAGCACTTCGCCGCAAAGTCGAGATAAGCATCCTCGAACTCCACAACTTGTCCAGCGAGCATACTTGGATCCGTATACTTCCTCCGTGGCGAAAGCGGTTTCCAGCCGCAATAGCCCGGCGACTCAGCTCCTCCTTGGCAGCTCTCAAAGCGAGCAGGCATCCTTGGATTCAGCGGTGGCCTTTTTCAGGCCCTCTTGCTCCGCTCGGCGTTCTTTTCAAGAACCTCGCAGCGGTCGGTAGTATTCTTCAACTTTATGGCCATATCGGCCATTTCCTCTTCTTGGCGATGAGCAGCCCGTTCGACTTTTAGCTCTTGGCCGCCCTTAAACGGCCGCATTACTATTTCGGCTTGCTCTTTAGCTCGGGCAAGTTCCGCCGCAGCTCCTCTCACAGCGGCACCACCTGCATTAAGCATACAAGTAGTAAAACGCAGGCGTCAAGCTCCCTTACCAGGTGTCGCATAGAAGTCACATACCTTGTGACTCATCAAACCGTTTATTGACCAGGTAGCGATGTCCGCATCCGCCTCGTCAAGTTGCCGCTTTAGTTCGGCATATTCATCGATCGGCTGGCCACGGACGCCCGCCACCTATTTAGGAGCGGCGATATGTTATAACGAGATTATGATCCTCGACGCGCTGTCAATTTTGACAACATACGAGTCTCGAGGGCTAAATATCTATCTGAGCGCATTCTATATACATAAGCTGTCGGAAGGTACATCATTTTGCGTACCTCAAACCCGTCGATAAACTTACGGCGGCTTCATGCAATCTGCTCTCGGCGGATCAATTCTTTCAATCACCATACCCATTAGAAACGCGGTGATCTTACGAGATAACCGCTTCGCCCGAGCAGATCCTTGGCTCCTCCGGCCGCCGCCCGTTGGCGCGGACCTCCGGCCCGCGGACTCAGGAAACCCTCGCGGCGACACCTCGAGGCGTCCGCCTCACATGAAGGTCGGCAGGTGGGCGTTTGCTCTCCATCATCTCGGAAGAAGATCCCTGAAGGCGAGCTCTGCTGAGAAGGGCTGAGACCGAACTACAAGGTACAATTTGGCCATCTTGAGACTAAATATAGGGATGTTCCTTATTTACAAGACCCTTCTTTTTTTTTACTACGGCTCATTTGGAGGCTGATCCCCTTGGGAAATAGTGCGGCTGGGTTACTTCCCAGCGCGGACTCTCAGCGAAGATTCCTTTCCCTCTTTGAGGCCTTGACCTCCGGATCTTCGAGCGGTCCTCTTCTCTCCTCGGAAGATGGGACTTTTAATCCCTCCTTCCTTGATAGCCTCCTTCGTAGGGCGGTTGCTTCCCTGCTCCCCCTTAGCCTTCTTCAAAAGGCGCGGCCTTCAACATCTTGGTCAGCATGGGATCCGGCGTGGTCTCTGGGAGGGGAGCCGGATACCTTATTAACTTTGCCTTGGCTATCCACTCCTGTTCAAGAAACAACTCCTTTAAGGGCAAGTCTATGATAAATGAACGGACAGTCTGTCCAGATACATGATTACTTACTTGAGTATCTGGGCGATTGCAGCTTAGTCCTGCGTCCTCTGTCAGGTCCGGACACTTCTCTTGTGATCCGAAGAACAGTTTATACATCTCCACAGGCGTTGTACCCATAAAGCGTTGGAGGCTCGTGGTCCCTCGGTTGAATTCCCACAGACGGAGGGCGGCGTTCAGGGGCAGAGCGCCGAATCAACATAACCTGCGCCACTCGACCAGATTGATCTCTCTTTCTTGGAGGTCTCGAATCGGCCCTGCACCAGAGAGCGTCCTTGGGCGACCCCAGTTGAGCCTTGTTGACCCATGGCCCGGCGGCTGTGGTGGACTGGCCCGAAAGGCGGGTGGCGCCACCCATTTGGTGCCCTTGGGAGCAGTGATATAAAACCACTCCCGTTGCAACAAACCAAGCTCCTCCTGAAAAGAGCCCTCGGGCCACTGAGCATCAGCACATTTGCTTATGACCGCCCCTCCGCACTCTGCTTGTTGCCCCTTGATCATCCTCGGCTCCACCTTGAAGGTCTTGAGCCACAATCCAAAGTGAGGGGTAATATGGAGGAAGGCCTCACATACGGCAATGAATGACGAGATATGGAGGATGGACTCCGGATTCAAGTCATGGAAATCCAGCCCATAATAAAACATGAGCCCCCACACGAAGGGATCCGTCGGGAAGCCTAAACCCCGAAGGAAGTGTGACACGAACACCACGCTCTCGCCGGGCTCGGGAGTGGGAATGACCTGCCACAGAAGCGAGGCAGCGTATCTGAAATCTTGCGGTTAGATACAGGCATCTCACGGCTTTAACACATCTTCTTACGTGATGGAAGAAGACATCCATCGACCAAGCTGGTGGGGCGGACATCGTTGAAGGTCGAGCGCCTAAATCTGAAGCTTTGGGTGTTAGAGCAGCGGCCTTGGCGAACTTCGATGGAGGGTGTAAAAAGAAGGGCCTTGGTCTCATTATAAAGAGGTTGAATACCAGAGCCCTCCCGTGGTCGATTAGGACTGCGCCTTGATAGAGGAGGCATGCCAGCGAACGCGGTTGGGTTACCCATGTCGTATTGATGGGAATCACGGAATAAGGGGCGATCTATGCTTTGATAAGACTTGCCGAAAACGCCTCGCTAAGCGGCTGAGGTGGAGCAGTAAAAATGATTCATATAAAGGCCTGGCCGTGGTGTGATGTCACGTCGCGGAATCGTCGGCCGGATCTGTGCGAAAATTATTCTCTCTCGGTGGTATGTGGAATTCGTTTTGCGAGCGGACACTATCCTTGTGTTCAAAACCTTCTCTGAAGTATTGGAGGAACCCGCCTGCAATGCGAAGACAATATCGCGCCGGACTACGTCGTCATTGAAGCCTGGTTAGGGGAGCTCTTGAGGAGTCTGGACTAGGGGGTGTCGGATAGCGAACTATCATCGTGAGCGGACTCCAAGACTATGAAGATACAAGATTGAAGACTTCCTCCGTGTCGATGGGACTTTCCTTGGCGTGGAAGGCAAGCAGTGATCTGGATATGTAGATCTCCTACCATTGTAACCCGACTACGTGTAACCCTAACCTATCCGGTGTCTATATAAACCGGAGGGTTTTAGTCCGTGGGGCGAACAACAATCATACCATAGGCTAGCTTCTAGGGCTTAGCCTCCTTGATCTCGTGGTAGATCTACTCTTGTATTACCCATATCATCAATATTAATCAGCGGGGTAGGGTATTACCTCCATTGAGAGGGCCCGAACCTGGGTAAAAACATCGTGTCCTTGTCTCTGTTACCATCGCATAGGCGCTGATTCGGGACCCCCTACCGAGATCCGCGGTTTGACAGCGGCAGGAATCTTGGGCGTGCGTTGTTGAAGCGCTGGATGTATACGCAGGATCTCCCAGTTTGCTGCTTGATCGGCACATGTAAGCTCCTGGCAGGAGGCGATCGTGTACCTTGGAAGTTGGCGATGAAGCGGGTGCGCATCGTCGTCGAGGAGGAGATCGTGCTAGGAGCAGTGCGAGCTCCGTCCTTGAGTGCCATAGAAACCAGTTAGCCATGACCTTCTCGTCCTTGTTGGCGGCCCGATGCCCAGCTTCGTAGAGTTGAAGGAACTCCGCAGGAGTCGGCCGTGCCGTCGTGGCGAGAGCGAGGCAGGTCGGCTTGAACTTGCCGGGCCCGCGATGCTCGCCTTCGGTGGTGAAGGCGTGGCAACTGCTTTGTAGCCACAGGGAGGCCTTTGTTGACGAAGACCTGGTCTTGTGGGTCCCCATGCGCCACCGCCCGGGACAGCAGCGGGTCTTGGCGTCTTTGGAGCAAGCGTGGTCATGCGAGCTGGTGCATGGAGCACTCGGGCAGCTTCTTGAGGCGAGGACCTCTTGACAGCTCTGCTCTTGCTTCTTTGGCGCCCGGACGGAGTGGGTTCCGCGCAGGACCACGCGCCTTAGGGCGGGCGCCTTCTTGAGGGGGCGGTGAGGCACCCGGAGCTTCATCGCCCGCGTGAGGCGAAGCGATGCAGCGAAGGGCGGCAGGGGAGGCCCCTGCGGCGCAGACGAGCTTCGGCGGCAGCGTCGAGCCACTCGCCGTGAAGCGTTGTCGGTAGGCGTAACCACGGGGCTCGTTTGCGCGATGGCGCAGCTCGAGCCTCCATAGGCCAGCAGGCGCGTGAGGCGAAACCATACAGGGCGAGTGAAGGAGTAGCGATCTGACCATCTCGCCTCCGCAGACGGATCTTTGGGGCGATGCTTGCTGCTCGTTCCCGCCGGGCGGTGGTGGCGTTAGCGGCGGCGAGGAGAGCAGCGGCGACGCCGACATGGGCCGTCTGGTGGCGGAGTAGCGAGAGAGGCTCGGCGCTTCGGCGGCGAGCTCGGCAGCGTCGACATGAATCACGATGGTCGGCGAAGAACAGGTCGACGGAAGGCAATTCCGGCGCACCTACTGGCATGCCAAATGTCGGTTGGGTTCAGCGGACCCTCTAGGTTGAACTACAGAAGTGTGTGCGGAGATCTCGCCCTCTACCTACCTGCACCTCGCCCGCCTCGTTAGGATCTAAACTATGAAAAGAACAACACAAGAGACCACAGGGGTTTATATTGGTTCGGGCCACTATTGTGGTGTAACACCCTACTCTAGTGCGTGGTGTGGTGGATTGCCCTTGGGCGATGATGAACAATACAAGGAAGAACAGGCTGGCGAGGGTCTGTTCTTGGCTGGTGCGATGAACTGCTAGGGGGAGTTCAGTCGCTTCTCTCTCTCTCTCTCTCTCTATGTTTGGTCTCTTGATGTGATCGAGCTCTGGATCCCGATCGAGCTGCCTCTACCCTGGGGGTGGCTAGTCCTATTTATAGGCAAGGGCCCTGGGCCTCTGTCGGATTTCGGGTTCCGGCAGACCCTTGAGGTTCGAACACTGGGGTGCGCGCGGAGATCCAACCCTCCACTGTCTCGTACCTCGCCGAATCGCTGGGACCTAAACTACTAAACAGAACAGCACAAGAGACACAAGATTTATCTTTGGTTCAGGCCACCATTGTGGTGTAATACCCTACTCCGGTGTGTGGTGTGGTGGATTGCCTCTTGGGCTGATGAGGAACAATACAAGGAAGAACAGCCTCGCGAGTGCATTCTTGGCGGGTGAATGAACTGCTAGGTGGTGCTCGGTCGCTCTAGCTCTTGGTTTCTTGATGAGGATTCGATCTCGGTCCAGCCCTCTCTCCCTCTTGTTGATGCCTCTCTTCCAGATGCCTCCAGCTCTGAGTGTGGCTACTCCTATTTATAGGCAAGGCCTGGGCCTCTTCCCAAATATTGGCGGGAAGGCGCCAACAATTAGCCATTTGAAGGGAACAGTGGGTACACTTACCTGACTAAAGTTGGTCCTCGCTTGCCAAAGGCTCTGGTGATGGCCTTTGCTTGGGCTCCACGATGACTCCTTCCAGCCGTTGGGCTGGTCTTGAATCTTGTTGCACGAAATGGATGCCTTTGCTTGATGCTCTACGCTGCGCTTGCTCCTTTGCACCAAAGAGGAAAGGAGGACCTGCTGCGGGCTGGCGTAATGGCGCCCTTGGTAAATCATGGCTTGCGTCATGGGCACCTCGCGAGTACCCTGCCTTGAAATCTCCGCCTCCTCATGAGCCAGCTGGCGAGGCCATGCACGAGAAGCTCCTTGTCGTCCGCCCAGCAATCTGGCCCCTCGCGAGGTCTTGAGCTGCGTTGATGAAGATGGGCGTCTGGGTCTCCTTGAGCCCGCCCGCAGGCGCGAGCGAGCAAGTTTAGGGACCCCGTTCCCGAGCATGACAGTAGCCCCGGGCCCTTAGCACGCCCGAACAGCGGCGAGCGAGGCGAAAGGGCAAGTCTGAGCGTCGCGAGCCCTAACAGCCTGCGGCCTTGGGTGCCGCGTGGCGGTTGATTGGACGCGTGCGCTCTGCTTCGCCATGATGCCTCGGTAACTACCCGGATTCGACAAGTCCCTGCATGCATAGTTGGTCATGATTACGGTGATCGTGGAGGCCGGCCAGTTGGCCTTCGCCGGCTATAAGTATGGAACAGCGGCGCCCTTCGATCTATCCTACTGCTTCTCCTCCTCCTCGTTTAAATCTGGTTCCCATGGCTCCGATCCGCCCGTTCTCCATGAAAGAAGGAAAGGCTCCTCAAGAGGATCTGACCTGCTCCCCCCAAAGCGGCTTGCCCTCAGGTGTCGGGGCGGGGGCGCTCGCCGAGGCGCCCATGCCTGAGTGCGAGCAGCCGCCACCGGGGTTCCCTCTTCCTTATCTGCAAATTGGTGGCTCTGAAGGAGGCGGCGTCGGGCACCACAATGCGCCGCCCGCCGCGCCGCCAGAGTCCTGAAGTGTCGTCTTCCCACAGGTCCACACGATGGCTCTGCCAGGAGTTCATGCTTCATGTCGCCCGCCTCCTAAATCTTTTATCGTCTTCCTTCTTTCTCCGCCTCCGTAAATGCAGCAGGGAACCCACAGGACTCTGGCTGCAACACGCTCGGCTGCGGAACCCTGTGACAGAGGCGAGAGGTCGCGGTGAATTACCCCGTCTGAGGTCTTCATGACTTCGAGGCTGGGGTGAGTCGCTTCAGTGCTGCGGGCGCGCCCTCATGATCCACAGGTGCGATGGTGCTTGGTGGTGTCCTTCAAGGTCTTCGGCGGAGGTGCGTCGGCTGGAAGTGCTGCCGGGAGAGGTGGTGAGTCTGCTGCGGTGAGCGAGCGGCCGACCGTTCCTTAGCAGCTCCTCGAGCGGCAGGGAGCTCCGGAGGATCAGCGACTCCGCCGAGCTCCTCGCGACTCGGAGGCGGCGGCAGCGGCTATGAGCCCCGAGCCTGCGCCGTTCCGGGCAGGGCAGGCTCGTCGAGCCGTCGCCGCCCCTGATCTGGATGGGGTTGGCGCCCGGTGCGGACAGCCTTTGTTGATGATGGCGTCTACCGCGGTGGTCCCTGTAGGTAGGACTCCTTAGGATTCGTGTCTTTTGTTCCTGCGAGGAGCCAAGAATGTACCCCGCGGGGGCTTGTAAGATGTTTGTAGCCTCGTTTGTCAATATGATCCTTATTGTGAAGCGGCGAGATGCTTATTCCGCCTTAGCTTAGTTTCTTCCTTCGGACCTCATGAGGGCTTGATGCTCTGCGCCCGAGGTCCCGATCCCAAAGCGGCTTGATCGTCGCTGGTATGCCAGTCGCGATACGTGGTCAAGGCCAGGAGGTGGCGGCCGAGTCGGTAGAGCCTGAGTCGCGATGCTCGGGGGCCCCCTTGGCGCTCAAGCAGCCATCATTGATGAGAAAGGAGGCGGCGTTGCTAACTGCGGGTTGCATTGAGTGTGGGGATGGTGTTGCGATAACTAGTGTGTCGGGAGGTGACTTATCTCGAGGTCGGGACAATGCTTCTGGTGCGGCGCTAGGTCCGTGCCTAGGCGGCGAGAGATTGCGTGGCGAGGTCGTTCGTGTTCCTTGGAGGGACCTGCAGGTTCACCAAAAAGGAACAAGAGCTCGCCGTGGCGATCGTTAGTTCTGCCATTAGTTGCTTGGGAGGCGCGAGAGGCCTCGCGAGGTGTGTTGGGGCACCCGTGAGCCAGCAGGACTCACTGGGCCCTACCTCAAGGCGGAGTTGCGCTGGCTCAGGCCTTATCTTGAGTGTGTTCCTGCAAATTTGGCGGATGCGGTGCTCTCGTCTTGGTCTCGGCTCTCGGGCTGGTCTCGGCCGTCGTTGGCAAACCAGGTCGGCGGTGCCATGGACAAGACCAGGAGGGTGAGGGCGAGAGCCGGTAGGAGCCTGAGTCGCGATGCTCGGGCACCCCCCTTTAGCAGCAAGCTGGGTTGAGATGTGAAACTCGTCCTCGGGTCCGGCTCTCGGGCTGGTCTCGGCCGTCGTTGGCAAGCCAGGTCGCGATGCCATGGACAAGACCGGAGGGTGAGGGCGGAGGCGGTAGGAGCCCTGAGTCGCGATGCTCGGGCACCCCCCTTTAGCGTGCAAGATTCCGTCACCGGAAAGGCGCAAATAACAAGCATGGTGGAGCGAGGCATAATCCTAAGGAAAGCGTAAGAAGGATACACGCCCACAGGGGCAGGCCAGCGGCTTGGGGATGATGCAGCCGGCGCCCCCAACATCATAGGCTAATGACATGAAATAAAGGGATACATGCAGGAGGGCGGACCGGCAGCGGCACAGGAATAATCTGACCTGAAGGCGCTCCCAGCGGAAATAAAACTTAAAGATATCACTGGTGATCTTTGGGGACGAAGGGGTGTTGGTGTAGCAGACTCGGTGGGCTGCGGGGCCGATCCTCCGAGCCCCGGGCCGAGGCCTCGGGAGGATCCGGGGCTGGCGGCTCCTCGGGGCCATCTCCATCTCCGCCCGAGGGCTGCAGGCGTGCACGACCTCTCGAGCCTCGGGATGGCCCTCATGAGATCTTGTGCTGCGGCAACGCGTTTGGCGAGCCATGAGGCATGCGCCTGCGTGGCTGTGGGGCGGGCCACAGCAGCGTCCTACTGCGAGGCTAGAGCGCTCTTGAGGCGGCTCGGTTGAGCCACTGTATGTCGATGCAGGCCGCGCAGCCCACCATCCTCGCTGGATGGGGGCCACACCAGTGAGTGGCGGCTGCCCCTCATGATCCTTGACTCCTGTAGCTCTGAATGGCCTTGGCAGCGAACTCCACGAGGTTCGGCCCTCCTTGCCTTGCTCACCTTTGCGGAAGCGTGCTTCAAGCACGTCTCACGTGGTACCAGCGCCTCCCTCGTGACCTTGGCAAGGTGGCGGCCCTCGAGGAGAGCCCCGAGCCCGGCTGAGGAGGCGCAGGCCTTTCTTATCACGATGGAAGGAGGCTCCCCCTGGCGGGCGCGGGCCCTCGGGGCCTGCCTCTTGAGGCAGGGTCGGCCGATGTCTTCTTCTTCTTGGAGTGCGGCCTCGGGAGGCCTCCTGCTGCTTGTGGTGCAGGTCTTCTAGCGATCTGGCTGAAAGGCTCGCTCCGGGGAGCACTGCGCCTCTCTCTTCACGAGGGCACCGTGATGACCTCGCCGCTTCTGGCATCTTGAGGCGTTGTAGCCATGGTGGAGTTCTGACCATGAATTTGGCAGCGTAAAGGTACAGGATGGCGTTGTCTGGCAGGCCAATGTGGGCGGCGTCGAAGTCAATGAGCTCGGTCGCGGTGGTTATCGCGAGCCCGAAGGTGGCAGGAAGGCGTACATGTCGATCGGGACCGTGGAGCCGTCGGTGACTCGGAGAAAGGCTTGGTTGGCTGAAGGCGGTGTAAGGCGCTTGAAGATTGTTGAATGTTTCCACGGACATGGCGTTGAGTCCTGCCCGCGCCCGTCGATGAGGTCTTGGTGACCAGCACGTTCCTGATGATTGGGAACAAAGCATCGGGAGAACTCCGGCTGTGGCGCGCTTGAAGCTGATCCGCTGAGCTGAGCGTGATGGCGCCGCCCGACCACGAGAGGGCGTGTGGCCTCGAGCTTGGGAGGACTGCATTCACTTGGCAGGGCGAACTGCTTGAAGATGCGCTGAGAGGCTGGGGCTTGAGCTCCGCCCAGGATGCGAGCAATCACCGCGGTTCTGTAAGCCCCAGCCCCTCGTCTGATGGCGGTCCTCAATTCTCCTTGGCGGCGGCGGCAGAGGGAGGCCTGCGTTCCCTGCAGGCGATCCTCGCGAGGCTGATCCCTCGGCCTCCCTCGAGGCAGGTCTTGCCAGCAGTCCTCGCGAGGTTAGTCGCGCCACCCTTGGCGTGGGCGCGGTCTTCCCAGCGTCTGCATTGCTTCCTCCTCCTCGGCCGTAGCCCGGTGGCTGCGCTCGGGTGTCTGCCGACCTTCCTTCAGCGCATGGCCGGAGCTCTTGGCATTCATTGGTGTTGTGGGTGTGGAGGTCGTGGTACACGATCTTGACTGCCCTTGGAGGACTCGGGCTGAACTCTGCCTCGCTTGGTGTCTAGTTCGGCCATGATGCGGCAGCATGCCTGCGCTTCCGTCCTTGGCCTTGGACTTCTTCTCTTGGGATCCGCGGCGGGCAGCTTGAGGAGGGAGGCGCCCTCCTCAGCCTGGCGCGCTTGGTCGCTAAATTGAATAGCTCAAGGAGGTGCACAGATCTTCATGCATCGCTAGCTCCTCCTTCATCTTGACATCGCGCCGCCGTCGGAGAAGAGCAGAGATGATGGCCTCCTCCGTCACCACAGGGATCTTGAGGCGTGCGTTTTGAAGCGCTGGATGTACTTTTGGGTTTCCCCCGCTGCTGCTTGATTGGCGCATGTCGCTCACGGTGGGTGGCGGTCGCGAGTACCTGAAAGTTGGCGATGAAGCGGGTGCGCATTTCGGCCCGAGAAGAGATCGTGCACAGGCCAGATTCAGGAGCAGTGCGGGCTCCGTCCTTGGCGCCATGGGAAACCAGTTCGCCATGACCTTTTCATCCCGTTGGCAGCCTCGATGCCCAGCTTCGTGAGAGCTGGAGGAACTCCGTAAGGGTCAGCTGCGCCCGTCGTGGCGAGGAGGCAGGTCTGGCTTGAACTTGGCGGGCCCGCCTTGACGCAGCGCTTCCCGGAGATGAAGCGCGGACCCGCCAAATGGCATGAGGTCCTCGGACGACAAGGAGCTTGGTCTTGTGGGCCTCCCTGCTGAAGGAAATATGCCCTAGAGGCAATAATAAAGTTATTATTTATTTCCTTATATCATGATAAATGTTTATTATTCATGCTAGAATTGTATTAACGGAAACATAATACATGTGTGAATACATAGACAAACAGAGTGTCACTAGTATGCCTCTACTTGACTAGCTCGTTAATCAAAGATGGTTATGTTTCCTAACCATAGACATGAGTTGTCATTTGATTAGCGGGATCACATCATTAGGAGAATGATCTGATTGACATGACCCATTCCGTTAGCCTAGCACTTGATCGTTTAGTATGTTGCTATTGCTTTCTTCATGACTTATACATGTTCCTGTAACTATGAGATTATGCAACTCCGTTTACGGAGGAACACTTTGGTGCTACCAAGCGTCACAGCGTAACTGGGTGATTATAAAGGAGTACTACAGGTGTCTCCAAAGGTACATGTTGGGTTGGCGTATTTGAGATTAGGTTTTGTCACTCCGATTGTCGGAGAGGTATCTCTGGGCCCTCTCGGTAATGCACATCACTATAAGCCTTGCAAGCAATGTAGCTAATGAGTTAGTTGTGAATGATGCATTACGTAACGAGTAAAGAGACTTGCGATAACGAGATTGAACTAGGTATTGGATACCGACGATCAAATCTCGGGCAAGTAACATACCGATGACAAAGGAACAAAGTATGTTGTTATGCGGTTTGACCGATAAAGATCTTCGTAGAATATGTAGGAACCAATATGGGCATCCAGGTTCCGCTATTGGTTATTGACCGAGAATAGTTCTAGGTCATGTCTACATAGTTCTCGAACCCGTAGGGTCATTGCAACAAGGTTTCGATGATGATTATATTATGAGTTTATGAGTTTTGATGTACGAAGGAGTTAGTCCCGGATGAGATCAGGGACATGACGAGAGTCTCGAAATGGTCGAGACGTAAAGATCGATATATTGGACGACTATATTGGAGTTCGGAAGGTTCGAATGATTGGTATTTTTTAGAGTGCCGGAGAGTTACGGGAATTCGCCGGGAGAAGTATTGGGCCTTATTGGGCCTGCAGAAGAGAGAGGGCTGCCTAGGGCAGGCGCGCGCCCAAGGCCTAGTCCGAATGGACTAGGGAGGGCCGCACCTCCTCCCTTCCTTCCTTCTCTCTACTCCTACTAGGAAGGAGGAGTCCTACTCGGTGGGAGTAGGACTCCCCCCAAGCGCCTCCTCCTCCTTGGCCGGCCCTCCCTTGCTCCTTTATATCACGAGGGCAGGGGCACCCCAAGACACACAAGTTGATCTACGGATCGTTCCTTAGCCGTGTCGGTGCCCCCTCCACCATATTCCACTTCGGTCATATCGTCGCGGAGCTTAAGCGAAGCCCTGCGCGATGAAGTCATATCGTCGCGGAGCTTAAGCGAAGCCCTCGTCGGTGGAGTATCATCATCGTCCTGCCGCCGTCGTCTTGTGAACTCATCCCGACACTTTGCTGGATCGGAGTCCGGGATCGTCATCGAGCTGAGCGTGTGCAGAACTTCGGAGGTGCCGTCGTTCGGTGCTTGGATCGGTCGGATCGTGAAGGCGTCGACTACATCAACAGCGTTGTTATAACGCTTCGCTTTCGGTCTCACGAGTGCGTGGACACGACCTCTCCCTCTCGTTGCTATGCCATCACCATGGTCTTGCGTGTGCGTAGGAAATTTTGAAATTACTCGTTCCCCAGCAGAGGCATCCGAGCCTGGTTTTATGCGTTGATGTCATATGCACGAGTAGAACACAAGTGAGTTGTGGGCGATATAAGTCATACTGCTTACCAGCATGTCATACTTTGGTTGGCGGTATTGTGAGATGAAGCGGCCGGACCGACATTACGCGTCAGACGCTTACGAGACTGGTTTCACCGCTTGAGCACTAGTTGCTTAAAGGTGACGGCGGGTGTCGGTTTCTCTCACTTTAGTTGAACCGAGTGTAGCTCGCCCGGTCCTTGCGAAGGTTAAAACAGCACCAACTTGACAAACTATCGTTGTGGTTTTGATGCGTGGGTAAAACGGTTCTTGCTCAGCCCGTAGCAGCCACGTAAAACTTGCAACAACAAAGTAGAGGACGTCTAACTTGTTTTTGCAGGGCATGTTGTGATGTGATGTGGTCAAGGCGTGATGCTATATTTTATTGTATGAGATGATCATGTTTTGTAACGAGTTATCGGCAATCGGCAAGAGCCATATGGTTGTCGCTTTATTGTATGAAATGCAAAACCATGTAATTGCTTTACTTTATCACTAAGCGATAGCGATAGTCGTAGAAGCAATAGTTGGCGAGGCGACAACGATGCTACGATGGAGATCAAGGTGTCGCGCCGGTGGCGATGGTGATCATGGCGGTGCTTGGCGATGGAATCACAAGCACAAGATGATGATGACCATATCATATCACTTATATTGATTGCATGTGATGTTTATCCTTTATGCATCTTATCTTGCTTTGATTGACGGTAGCATTATAAGATGATCTCTCACTAAAATTATCAAGAAGTGTTCTCCACAGTATGCACCGTTGCGAAAGTTCTTCGTCTTTGAGACACCACGTGATGATCGGGTGTGATAGGCTCTCGTTCAAATACAGCGGGTGCAAAACAGTTGCACACGCGAATACTCAGGTTAAACTTGACGAGCCTAGCATATAACAGATATGGCCTCGGAACACGGAGACCGAAAGGTCGGCGTGAATCATATAGTAGATATGATCAACATAGTGATGTTCACCATTGAAACTACTCCATCTCACGTGATGATCGGACATGGTTTAGTTGATTTGGATCACGTAATCACTTAGAAGATTAGAGGATGTCTATCTAAGTGGGAGTTCTTAAGTAATATGATTAATTGAACTTTAATTTATCATGAACTTAGTCCGGGTAGTATTTTGCAAATTATGTTGTAGATCAATAGCTCGCGTTGTTGCTTTCATATGTTTATTTTAATGTGTTCCTAGAAAATTGTATTGAAAATGTTAGTAGCAATGATGCGGATTGGATCCGTGATCTGAGGTTTATCCTCATTGCTGCACTGAAAGAATTATGTCCTTGATGCACGCTAGGTGACAGACCTATTGCAAGAGCAAGATGCGGGCGTTATGAGCGTTTGGCTAGCTCAATATGATGACTACTTGATAGTTTAGTGCACCATGCTTAGCGGCTTAGAATCGGGACTTCAAAGGCGTTTTGAGCGTCATGGACCATATGAGATGTTCCAGGAGTTGAAGTTAATATTTCAAGCAAATACCGAGTTGAGAGATATGAAGTCTCCAACAAGTTCTATAGCTAAAAGATGGAGGAGAATCGCTCAACTAGTGAGCATGTGCTCAGATTATGCAGGTACTTCAATCGCTTGAATCAAGTGGGAGTTAATCTTCCGGATAAGATAGTGATTGACAGAATTCTCTAGTCACCATCACTAAGTTACTAGAACTTCGTGATGAACTATAGTATGCAAGGGATGACGAAAACGATTCCCGAGCTCTTCGTGATGTTGAAATCGGCGAAGGTAGAAATCAAGAAAGAGCATCAAGTGTTGATGATTGACAAGACCACTAGTTTCAAGAAAAGGGCAAAGGAAAGAAGGGAACTTCAAGTAGAATGACAAGCAAGTTGTCACTCCCACGATGAAACCCAAAGCTGAACCAAAGCCTGAAACGAAAGTGCTTACACTGCATAGGAATTGGTCCTTTGAAGCGGAAATACCCAGATATTTGGTGGATAAGAAGGATGGCAAAGTGAACAAGGGTATATTTGATATACAGGTTATTGATGTGTGCTTTACTAGTGTTTATAGTAGCCCTGAGTATTTGATACTTGTTAGGTTGCTAAGATTAGTAACTCGAAACAGAGAGTTCTGAATAAACAGAGACTAGTTGAAGGGAAGTGACGATGAGTGTTGGAAGTAGTTCCAAGATTGATATGATCATCATCGCACACTCCTATACTATCGAGATTAGTGTTTTAGTAGCCCTGAGTATTTGATACTTGTTCGGTTGCTAAGATTAGTAACTCGAAACAGGAGTTCTGAATAAACGAAACTAGTTGAAGGGAAGTAACGATGAGTGTTGGAAGTAGTTCCAAGATTGATATGATCATCATCGCACACTCCCTATACTATCGGGATTAGTGTTGAACCTAAATAAATGTTATTTGGCGTTTGCGTTGAGCATGGATATGATTTGATCATGTTTATTGCAATCTGTTATTCATGTAAGTTAGAGAATAATTATTGTTCTGTTTACATGAATAAAACCTTCTATGGTCATACACCCAATGAAAATGGTTTGTTGGATCTCGATCGTGTGATACACATATTCATAATATTGAAACCAAAAAATGTAAAGTTAATAATGATAGTGCAACTTATTTGTGGCACTTGCCGTTTGGGTCATATCGGTGTAAAGCGCATGAAGAAACTCCATAAAGATGGATTTTGGAATCACTTGATTATGAATCATTTGATGCTTGCAAACCGTGCCTTTTGGGCAAGATGACTAAAACTCCGTTCTCGGAACAATGGAACGAGCTCTGACTTGTTGGAAATAATACATACCAATGTATGCGATCCAATGAATGTTGATGCTCGTGGCAAGTATCATTATTTTCTGACCTTCACAGATGATTTGAGCAGATATACGTATATCTTCTTGATGAAACATAAGTCTGAAATAGTTGAAAAGTTCAAAGAATTTCAGAGTGAAGTAGAAAATCATCGTAACAAGAAAATAAATTTTCCGCGATCTGATCGTGGAGATGAATATTTGAGTTACGAGTTTGGTCTTCAATTAAAACAAAGTGGAATAGTTTCACAACTCAAGCCACCTGGAACACCACAATGTTATGGTGTGTCCGAACGTCGTAACCGCACTTTATTGGATATGATGCAATCTATGATGTCTCTTATCGGTTTACCACTATCATTTTGGGGTTATGCATTAGAGACGACTGCATTCACGTTTAAAAGGGCACCATCTTAATACGTTGAGACGACACCGTATGAACTATGGTTTAGCGATGAAACCTAAGTATCGTTTCTTAAAGTTTGGAGTTGTGATGCTTATGTGAAAAGTTTTCACCGATAAGCTTGAACCCAAATCGGAGAAGTGTGTCTTCATAGAATACCCAAAGGTAACTATTGGGTACACCTTCTATCACAAATCTGAAGGCAAGATTTTTGTTGCTAAGATGGATCCTTTCTAGAGAAGAAGTTTCTCTCGAAAGAAGTGAGTGGGAGGAAAGTAGAACTTGATGAGGTAATTGTACCTTCTCCCTTATTGGAAATTAGTTCATCACGAAATCAGTTCCATGATTCCTACACCAATTAGTGAGGAAGTTAATGATGATGATCATGAAACTTCAGATCAAGTTGCTACCAAACCTCGTAGGTCTTCGAGTAAAATCCGCACAGTGTGGTACGGTAATCGTGTTCGGAAGTCATGTTACTAGACCATGATGAACCTACGAACTATGAGGAAGCGATGATGAGCCCAGATTCAGCGAAATGGCTTGAGGCCATGAAATCTGAGATGGAATCCATGTATGAGAACAAAGTATGGACTTTGATGGAGTTGCTCGATGATCGGCAAGCCATATTATATAAATGGATCTTCAAGAGGAAGACAGATGCTGATAGTAGTGTTACTATCTACAAAGCTCGACTTGTGCAAAAAGGTTTTCGACAAGTTCAAGGTGTTGACTACAATGAGATTTTCTCAATCAGTAGCGATTCTTAAGTCTGTCCGAATCATGTTAGCAATTGCCACATTTTATGAAATCGGCAAATGGATGTCAAAACTACATTCTTTAATGGATTTATTAAAGAAGAGTTGTATATGATGCAACCAGAAGTTTTGTCAATCCTAAAGGAGCTAACAAAATGTGCAAGCTCCAATGATCCATCAATGGACTGGTGCAAGCATCTCGGAGTTGGAATATACGCTTTGATGTGTTGATCAAAGCATATGATTTTATACAGACTTTTGGAAAGGCCTGTATTTACAAGAAAGTGAGTGGGAGCACTACAGCCTTTACGATAAGTATATGTGAATGACATATTGTTGATCGGAAATAATGTAGAATTATTCGCAAAGCATAAAGGAGTGTTTGAAAGGAGTTTTTCAAAGAAAGACCTCGGTGAAGCTGCTTACATATTGAGCATCAAGATCTATAGAGATAGATCAAGGCGCTTGATAAGTTTTCAATGAATACATACCTTGACAAGATTTTGAAGTAGTTCAAAATGGAACAGTCAAAGAAAGAGTTCTTGCCTGTGTTACAAGGTGTGAGATTGAGTAAGACTCAAAACCCGACCACGGCAGAAGATAGAAAGAGAATGAAAGTCATTCCCTATGCATCAGCCATAGGTTCTATAAAGTATGTCATCTTGTGTACCAGATCTATTGCATACCCTACCACTAAGCTTGGCAAGGAGTGCAATAGTGATCTAGGAGTAGATCAATGGACAGCGGTCAAAATTATCCTTAGTAGAATAAGGATATGTTTCTCGATTATGGAAGTGAAAAAGGTTAGATAAGTAAAGGGTTACGTCGATGCAAGTTTTAACACTAATCTAGATGACTCGAGTCTCAATCTGGATACATATTGAAAGTGGTTGCAATTAGCTAGAGTAGCTCCGTGCGAGCATTGTAGACATAGAAATTTGCAAAATACTTACGGCTCTGAATGTGATGAGACCCGTTGACTAAAATTATCTCACAAGCAAAACATGATCACACCTTAGTACTCTTTGGGTGTTAATCACATAGCGATGTGAACTAGATTACTGACTCTAGTAAACCCTTTGGGTGTTGGTCACATGTCGATGTGAACTATGGGTGTTAACCACATATAGATGTGAACTATTGATGTTAAATCACATGGCGATGTGAACTAGATTATTGACTCTAGTGCAAGTGGGAGACTGAAGGAAATATGCCCTAGAGGCAATAATAAAGTTATTATTTATTTCCTTATATCATGATAAATGTTTATTATTCATGCTAGAATTGTATTAACCGGAAACATAATACATGTGTGAATACATAGACAAACAGTGTCACTAGTATGCCTCTACTTGACTAGCTCGTTAATCAAAGATGGTTATGTTTCCTAACCATAGACATGAGTTGTCATTTGATTAATGGGATCACATCATTAGGAGAATGATCTGATTGACATGACCCATTCCGTTAGCCTAGCACTTGATCGTTTAGTATGTTGCTATTGCTTTCTTCATGACTTATACATGTTCCTGTAACTATGAGATTATACAACTCCGTTTACGGAGGAACACTTTGGTGCTACCAAGCGTCACAACGTAACGGGTGATTATAAAGGAGTACTACAGGTGTCTCTAAAGGTACATGTTGGGTTGGCGTATTTGAGATTAGGTTTTGTCACTCCGATTGTCGGAGAGGTATCTCTGGCCCTCTCGGTAATGCACATCACTATAAGCCTTGCAAGCAATGTAGCTAATGAGTTAGTTACGGAATGATGCATTACGTAACGATTAAAGAGACTTGCGGTAACGAGATTGAACTAGGTATTGGATACCGACGATCAAATCTCGGGCAAGTAACATACCGATGACAAAGGGAACAAAGTATGTTGTTATGCGGTTTGACCGATAAAGATCTTCGTAGAATATGTAGGAACCAATATGGGCATCCAGGTTCCGCTATTGGTTATTGACCGAGAATAGTTCTAGGTCATGTCTACATAGTTCTCGAACCGTAGGGTCCGCACGCAACAAGGTTTTGATGACAATTATATTATGAGTTTATGAGTTTTGATGTACCGAAGGAGTTCGAGTCCGGATGAGATCGGGGACATGACGAGTCTCGAAATGGTCGAGACGTAAAGATCGATATATTGGACGACTATATTCGGAGTTCGGAAAGGTTCGAATGATTCGGTATTTTGAGTACCGGAGTTACGAGAATTCGCGGGGAGAAGTATTGGGCCTTATTGGGCCCTGCAAAGAGAGAGGGGCTGCCTAGGGCAGGCGCGCCCCAAGGCCTAGTCCGGGTGGACTAGGGGAGGCCGCACCCTTCCTCCCTTCCCTTCCTTCTCTCCTACTCCTACTAGGAAAGGAGGAGTCCTACTCCCGGTGGGAGTAGGACTCCCCCCATGGCGCGCCTCCTCCTCCTTGGCCGGCCCTCCCTTGCTCCTTTATATCTGAGGGCAGGGGCACCCCAAGACACACAAGTTGATCTACGGATCGTTCCTTAGCCATGTCGGTGTCCCCCTCCACCATATTCCACTTCGGTCATATCGTCGCGGAGCTTAAGCGAAGCCTGTGCCGGTGAAGTCATATCGTCGCGGAGCTTAAGCGAAGCCCTCGTCGTGGAGTATCATCATCGTCCTGCGCCGTCGTCTTGACGGAACTCATCCCGACACTTTGCTGGATCGGAGTCCGGGATCGTCATCGAGCTGAGCGTGTGCAGAACTCGGAGGTGCCGTCGTTCGGTACTTGGATCGGTCGGATCGTGAAGGCGTCGACTACATCAACAGCGTTGTTATAACGCTTCGCTTTCGGTCTCGAGGGTGCGTGGACGGACCTCTCCCCTCTCGTTGCTATGCCATCACCATGGTCTTGCGTGTGCGTAGGAATTTTTGAAATTACTCGTTCCCCAACACCTGCGCGCCATGGCTGGGGCAGCGCAGGTCTGACGTGCTGGGCGGGGCGCTCGGGCAGCTTCTCGTGGGCGAGAACTTCTTGACAGCTCTGCTCTTGCCGCGCCCGGCGCCTGGCGGAGCGGGTTCCGCCCAGGGGCCGCGCGCCTTGGGGCCAGGGCGCCTTCTTGAGGAGGAGGCGGCTGAGGCGCCCCGGGAGCTTCATCGCCCGCGCGGGACGGGGTGCGGTGCAGCGAGACGGACGGTGCGGGGGCGCCTCCTACAGCGTGGACGAGCTCGGCTACTCGGTCGAGCCACTCTTCGTAGACATCGTCGACGGGGCGGTAGCGCAGGAGCTCGTTTGCCGCGATTAGTGCAGCCCGGACCTCCATGGCCTCGCGGGGCGCGCGTGACGAAGAACCAGCGGGGGTGAGCGAAGGCGTGGCGGTGCGGCCGTCCCCGCCTCATGGGCGGGTCTTTGGGGCGATGCTTGCTGCTCGTTCCCGTCGGGCGAGGTGGCGGCGTTGACGGCGGTGACGAGAACGACGAGGCGCCCGGCCGACGGAGCTGTCTGGCGACATGGGAGGCGAGGCGGCTCGGCGCTTCAGCGCTGGCCCGACGGGCGGCGTCGATAATGGTTGCGGTGGTCGGGGAAAACGAGGCGACGAAAAGGCAGATTCTCGCACACCTACAGGGCGCGCCAAATGTCGGATTCGGGTTCGGCAGACCCTTGAGGTTCGAACAACTGGGTGCGGCGGAGATCCAACCCTCCACCGTCTCGTACCTCGCCGAATCGTTGGGACCTAAACTACTAAACAGAACAGCACAAGAGACACAAGATTTATACTGGTTCAGGCCACCATTGTGGTGTAATACCCTACTCCAGTGTGTGGTGTGGTGGATTGCCTCTTGGGCTGATGAGGAACAATACAAGGAAGAACAGCCTCGCGAGGGTCTGTTCTTGGCGGGTGCGATGAACTGCTAGGTGGTGCTCAGTCGCTCTAGCTACTGGTTTCTTGATGAGGATTCCGATCTCGGTCCAGCCCCTCTCTCCCTCTTTTGATGCCTCTCTTCCAGATGCCTCCAGCTCTGAGTGTGGCTACTCCTATTTATAGGCGAAGGCCCTGGGCCTCTTCCCAAATATTGAGCGGGAAGGGCGCCAACAATTGGCCATTTTGAAGGGGAACAGCGGGTACACTTATCCTGACTAAAGTTGGTCCTCGCTTGCCAAAGGCTCTGGTGATGACGCCTGCTTGGGCTCCACGATGACTCCCTTCCAGCCGTTGGGCTGGTCTTGGTCTTGTTGCACCGAAACGGATGCCTTTGCTTGATGCTCTCGCCTGCGCTTGCTCCCTTTACACCAAAGAGGAAAGGAGGACACTGCGCGGGCTGGCGCCCGACTGGCGCCCTTGATCGTCATGGCTTGCGTCATGGGCACCTCGCGAGGTACCATGCCTTGAACTCTCCGCCTCCTCACGAGCCAGCCTGACGAGGCCATGCCTGAGGAAGCTCCTTGTCCTCCGCCCCGCGAGGCTTGGCCCATCACAAGGGTCTTGAGCTTGCGTTGATGAAGATGGGCCGTGCTGGGCCTCCTTCGACCCACGCAGCAGGCCGCAGGCAGGCAAGTCTGGGGACCCCCGTTCCCAGAACGTCGATAGCCTCTTCCCAAATATGGAGCGGGAAGGGCGCCAATAATTGGCCATTTTGAAGGGGAACATCTAGTACACTTATCCTGACTAAAGTTGGTCCTCGCCTGTCAAAGGCTCTGGTGGTGACGCCGGCTTGGGCTCCACGATGACTTCCTTCCTGCCGTTGCGATGGTCTTGGTCTTGTTGCACCGAAATGGATGCCTTTGCTTGATGCTCTCGCTGCGCTTGGCCCTTTGCACCAAGAGGAAGCGAGGACATCTGCGGGCTGGCGCCCACCTGGCGCCCTTGGTCGTCATGGCTTGCGTCATGGGCACCTCGTGAGGTACCCCACCTTGATCTCTCCGCCTCCTCGCGAGCCAGCCTGACGAGGCCGTGCCTAAGGAAGCTTCCTGTCGTCCGCCCCGAGAGGGTCTTGAGCTTGTGCTGATGAAGATGGGCCGTGTTGGGCCACCCCTTGAGCCACGCCGCAGGCCGTAGGCAAGCATGTCTGGGGACCCCCGTTCCCAGAACACCGACAGTGGCTCCCTCGGCCTCGGTGGTGCCCGCGCCGGTGGGCTGTGCCGCCGCGGCGGTCTTGAGGGCAAGCTTGAGCGCCGTCAGGGCCTCCTTGGCGTCCCCCTTGATGGTGAGGACGCCTTTGCTCCCAGGCATCTTCATGAGGTTGTAGGCCGGATGGGTTGCTGCCATGAACTGGGCCAGAGCTGGGTACCCGAGGATGGCGTTGTAAGGGAGGCCGATGCGGGCGATGTCGAAGTCGACCAGCTCGATGCGGTAGTTGTCGCGCGTGCCGAAGGTGACAGGGAGGCGGATCTGTCCTAGGGAGTGGGCGATGCCGCCGCCAACTCCTGAGAAAGACTTGCTGAGGCGGAACCGCTCGAGCGGTACGTGCAGAAGGCTGAAGGCCTCCACGGAGAGCATGTTGAGGCCGACACCTCGATGAGGGTCTTGGTGACGGCCACGTTGCAGATGGTGGGCGTGCAAAGCATCGAGAGCATACCCGAGCTGTCGGTGGTGACGCGGTGGTCTCCCGAGTCGAAGATGAGGTCGGCCTCAGGCGCGGCCCAGCCCGGCGGATCCCCCGAGCGCTTAGAAGCAGTGTCAATCTTGAAAGTGCGTTATATCAACTAGAGGGGGGGGGTGAATAGGCGATTTTTATGAATTCTTCACTTAGGAAATTGCTGGTGAGGAAATTCCTAAGCGAAGAACTACTTGCAGTGGAATAAGTACTCAGAAGTAAGCATAACAGAATACAAGCATGGTCATCATGATGAAAGGAAGACAATCACAGAGTACAGAAAGCGTAATCACAGGATAACACAAGATGAAGACAAACAGACTGAAGAAATTGAACTGAGGAAATTGAGAAAGTCTTCAGTCAAAGTCTTCAAACACATATATGAACAAACACTCAACACGAAGTAATGAGGAAATGAAAGAGTTGAGGAAATAGAACCAGTAAGGTTGGTGAAGACAATGATTTGGTAGACCAGTTCCAATTGCTGTCTCAGTTATACGTCTGGTTGGAGCAGCTGAGTATTTAAACTCGAGGACACACAGTCCCGGACACCCAGTCGCTGAGCACGCAGCTCAGGACACCAAGTCCTCACCATATTCTCCTTGAACTATGGTCACACAGACCTCGTCCAATCACTTGTGGTAAGTCTTCAGGCGACTTCCAAACCTTCACAGACTCGGTCACTCGGCGATCCACAATTCCTCTTGGATGCTCTAGACCATGACGCCTAACCGTCTGGAAGAAGCACAGTCTTCAAAGGTAACAAGCGTCGGATCCACGCAGGATCAATCTCTTCAGTGATGCTCAATCACTTTGGGTTTGTAGGGGTTTGGTTTTGGGTTTTCCTCACTCGATGATTTTCGCTCAAAGTCCTCGGAGGATGGGTTGCTCTCAAATGACAAGTGTCAAGTTCTCTCGGAGCAGCCAACCAGCTAGTGGTTGTAGGGGGCGGCTATTTATAGCCTAGGGAGCAGCCCGACATGATAAGACATAAATGCCCTTCAATGATATGACCGTTAGGTGGATAAGATATTTTGGAACAGTGGCGCGCAGCAAGACAAAGAACGGTCGAAATTTGACTCTCAAAATCCTCGGGGCTATCATGTTCCTCATTTGTGTAGGCAATCCACATCGGCGAATTCCTAACTCCTCGGTCGAACAAATTCCTCGAGAGACCGGAAGAACTTCATCTCTCATCATTTGAAGAAATTGACTGAACTGTATGAGATTTCAAAGGCTTCACTCGAAGGGATTGGTAGGTGTAGGATTTTGAGTTGAGCATCACATGGAAATTTTTCCTTAGTATTTCCTCGACCCCTTTAACGATCACGGTGTTTCCTATGACTCAAGAAAGAGAAAACGAAACTACGAAAACAAAAGTCTTCTCGCTTCATGTTCCTCAAATGAATACCAAGTCTTCAAGGTCACACCAATTTCTTCACTTTCAAAGTCTTCAGAAAGTCTTCGAATACCAAAGTCTTGATCGAAGAACTTCATTTTTAGGGATCGACTTTCTCTGTAAATATCAAACTCCTCATAGACTTATAGACCTGTGTACACTCATAAACACATTAGTCCCTTAACCTATAAGTCTTCAATACACCAAAATCACTAAGGGGCACTAGATGCACTTACAATCTCCCCCTTTTTGGTGATTGATGACAATATAGGTTAAGTTTTCAACGGGGATAAACATATGAAGTGTAAATACTGATATTGAGGAATTTGATTGCAAGATATAGAAGAACTCCCCCTGAAGATGTGCATAGTGAGGAATTTGCTTTTGAGGCATTGCACATTTGAAGAGTTGAATCATGGAGATCTCCCCCTATATCTTGTAATTCATACATGCATTTGACATATAATATGAAGAGTTTGAAATGCATGATGAAATATGGTGACTGATGTAATTCAACATGCGTGTATTAACACATAATGAAGAATAAACATGCAGAGGAACACATCGAAAGTATCAGAGCACTATCGGGTTTAAGATTACAATTCGATCCAATAAAAGTTTCAGAAGAACGAGAGTTGTAACTTAGCAAAAAAACGCCCATATAATTGACCCGCTTGAAGACTAACTCAAATTTCTCCCCCTTTGTCATCGAATGACCAAAAGGATCGAAACTGAGGACTAACGCCCCTGAAGAATATCAAGTTGATGGAGGAGCGCCAGCGTTGTCAGGGTCGGTTGTCGTAGTAGGGCTTGCCGTAGTGTCGTCCAAGTCTTCATTTTCATCAATGTAGCGCGATGAAGAATAGGAGCTGGCCACCAAGGAAGGAACCTTGACCTTCTTGAATTTCTTCGGTGGAGGTGCAGACCAGTCAAATTCTTCCTTGAGACCCATGTTCTTCAGATCTTCTGCGCTATAGAGATGAGATAGAACAACCCAGGTACGGTTGAAGGTTTCATGGAGGTAGTATTGGTTTTTCTTCACTGCATTGTGTGTTGAGGTCATGTTGTGAAGAATTGAACCAAACTGACGCTTGACCCATTTATCATTGCGATCAACCTTTTGATGAAGACTGAGGAGTAACTCACGATCAGTCATCACCCTGGGTGCTTTGGCTTGAGGATTTTGCTTGGCAGAGGTGTTGGCGGCAGAGTCATGTGTGGCAGAGTCATCATTGGTGGAGTAGGATGCAGCCTTGCGAAATTGACCATCCAATGGACGAATGCCTTCATCTATCACAGCAGTTGCCTTGCCTTTGTCATCGGTGAGGAAAATGTCCGTTTGAGGACTTCAATTGGAGGCAAGTAGCTGCAGTGGTTCGAGTATCAGCCTTGTAATTGAGTGAAGACCTTGTCTGATGAACCTCATAATCCATGGTGCATAAGGCTTCACTCAAAAGGTGACATAGCAATGTTTGCGAGTCCTCATGAAGAAATCATGGAAGTTGACGGAACTCCATGAATGATATTGAAAAGCATATTCTTCATGATGCCAACGACTTCTTCATCATTTGAGTCGTGGCCTTTGATAGGACTCATTGTCTTCGCTGAATCGATAGACAGTCCAAGGCACATATAGTAATTCCTTGACGAGGAATTTGGTTCGTGGGGCCTGCCACGGCTTCAAAGGCTTCATCGAACTTGCATGTAGTGATTTGTAAGCTCAGGTTATTTGTAGATGCAACGAGCACCATCAAGGGAGGATCGAGTGGGAGGCACGAAGCAATTCAGTTCTTGGTGCCTTGTAGTGAGTATTTTCGTCATCCAGTCCAGTACCCATGAGTTCACATCTTGAAATCTCCGGTGATGTGCAGCGTCGCATAGAATTGAAGAATGAGTTCTTCATTCCAATCACAGATGTCAGTGCAGAAATTCTGCATATCCAGCATCGTGAAGAACACTGAGGACTGGCTCGAAGCCAGGCAAAGATTCCATGTCCACGTGAGGAATATGTGCATGATCGAAGACTTTGTCTTTGTTGAATAGCATAGAGGAATAGAAGTTGGCTTGACTAGCAGTCCAGAAACGCCTCTTCCTTATGCGAGCAGAGTCATATGGGTTGTAGTTAGTGAAGAATACATGCTCGCCGAAGAAATCTTCAGCCTTGAACTTTTGCTTCGTTGAGAATGGATTCTTTGGCTTTGGCGAAGGAGTGTCGATGAGTTGCATCACTACCTCGTGAATCGCAATCTCGTGGTTCTTGGTGAGGATTTTCTAGTTCCTCTTCATATGCAGTCTGCGTGTTCAAAGGATCAGCAGCAGCAGGTTCTTCAACACTAGTGGCTGGAATTTCTTCATGCACGGACGAGGTGGGATGAGTTTCTTCAGAGCCCATTTGAACTGTTGGTGCAGGGGACTGAGGAATTTGTTGTATTGGAGTGAAGAGTGGAGAATTTGGATGCTGACTGTCCCAAAAGTCATCTTTCATCACTGGTGTTCTGCTTCCAATATCCACATCTTCTTCAATTTCCTCAACGCCAGCCTCTTCAGCTGTGAACTGAGGCATTGGCGAGGAAATGATTGGTGTTGAAGGGATTGCATCCACTTCAATTTCTTCATCAATCTGCTCTGACGAAGCAGCATAATGATTTTCTTCATCAGATCCGCTTGGGATCTCATATTCTTCACCAAAAGGAACAAGGTCCTTTGATGGAATGGAGGAAATTGGAACAACATCGATTGGATTTTCAAACGAGCTTGTCATAGGCTTCATTTTCTTCGGGGCTGAAGATTCTGAAGCAGCTGATGCTTTCCTTTTCTTCACCGCAGCTCGCTCTGCAGCCTTGGTCTTCTTCACATCGATGCGATGATGGAAGGATAGGAGTTGGTGTAGGCGTGGGAGGAGCCGAGGAATCTGTTTGAATTTCCTCGGCGCAAGCGATGCGGTTGCCTGACTTCTTCGATTTCTTTAGGCGCACCACTAGTGGATGCCCTGGCAATTTCTTCAGCGGCTGGAATGGAGTCATCAGCCCTGGAACTAGCATTGTCTTCAGCAGGCTAAAAATCATCAGCTGTGCTGGCATGTTCTTCAGTAGGCTGAGTAGAGGCTCCAGCCAGAGGAATTTCTTGTTGCGTTGGGGCTGCAACATTTGTGAACTTCTTGGTCAGCTTTACAAATCTAACTTTGGCTCCTTGCCAATCAGCATAGTAGGCACCAAAGTCATCGCTGAGGGTTCTGATTTCAGACTGGATCTTGAGGAGATCATCAGGTGTCATTCGGACAACATTTTTCCTCAGGAACTTCTCTTTCCTGAGCTGAGCCTTCTTGATCTGCCTAGCCTTCTCAAATTTCTAATTTCTCTTCAGAGATGAAATGGGTCAGCATGTGACTTTGACCAGGAGTCAAATGAAAATCAGGCATAGGGGTGTCTGGATCCTTGTGCCAGAGATCAATGTACTCGAGGATCGCCCTTGGATCCAAAAGTAGTGGCACAGGTGTGCCTTTGGCTCTAGCGGCCCTTTCTTGCATGTCTCTGATGATTTCTGCAAGTTCATCATCATCAGCTTCATCGTCAGATGGCACTTGGAAGGCAACCTGTTTCTTCTTTGGACTCAGCCGAGGACCTCGACCAGCCGTTGCCTTTTTCTTCACTAGAGTGGGGCCAGTTGAAGAATTTGGTGCAGCTGAGGAACTTGCTGAGACACCAGAGCCAATAGATATGCCTGCAGTCCTTTGGCACGTGGCCAGATGCACAGGTGCTGAGGACTTTGGAGGAGCTGCTGAGGACTTTGGAGGAGGAGTTGACGATTTGGGAGGAGCAGGAGCAGCATGAGGAACTGGCCATGAGGGCATTGAAGATTCTAGCCGTGAGGGCATTGCTGAGGATTTTGGCCGTGAGGGCACTGTTGGTGAAGCACTTGACTTGTGCGCTGGCTTCTTTGCCATTGATTTTCTGGGCTTGACAGGGGCCTCGATGGCGACAAAATGTGAGTCTTCATTGAATTTCCTCACCGCTTCTTTGGCTTGTCTCGCTAACTTGGCTTGGCGCTTGGCCCATTCTTCAGAAAGTCCTCACCACGCTTGATCTTTGGTGGGGTCAGCTTCTTGGCCAGTGCCAATGGAGCTCTTGGGCATGGAGGATTCAGTGCGAATTTCTTCATGTACTTTGGAGTAACATACATGTACTCCCTCCATTCCCTTGCCCATCTCCTTTCAATCCTCTGTATGCGCACCTTGCGCTGATTTTTGTTCTCCTTTCCGAACTTGGCCTCACCAGGTGTGCAATAGTCAGCATATATGTCCTCAGGTATTTCAAAAGCAGTCATGACCTCAGGCCTCTTTCCTCCTTTCTGTGGCTTCTTTCCTTCTGCCATATTCTTCAGCTGAGGAATTTGAACAATCGAATTATCTGAAGTATGCAACTTTTCTTCGAGGAACGCTGCAAATGAGTTAAGTTGATGAGAACCTAGTGATTCAGCAGTGGACATGAGTACCTGTGAACAGAGTATAGTTGCGAGGAATTTGGAGAGGTCATATCGTTCTCGTAAGGTTTTCAAAAAGAACTAGTTTGAGGAATTTGACCAGATGAGCCTTGAAGAATTTCACTAAGCGATCTTTGTCTTAGGTTCGAGTTGTATAGATCGAGGATCCACACAATTGAGGAATCTTGAAGAAAATCATTGCTTAGAGAAACGAATCAAGAGCGTATTTCGTTTGAGGTGTTCATATGTGTGAAGATTTGAAGAATAAACACCTTTGAAGATTTTCAGGAAGGTTTGAGAATCAAAGCGAGTAGTAAAAGTAACTTTTAATTACCCGAACTGAAAAACACGACGAACCGAGAAGTGTAGATTAGAAGTTCGTCAGTTCAGATCTCCCACACCCTAACTCGGCAGAGGAAGACAGCTACGGCTGCGGCGGAGTGAAGATTTCATGATCGGCGCGAGTCTGACGGGCGACGAGGTCGAGGCAAGAAGCTCTTCCTCACCGGCGATGATGGAGTAAGCGGCGGCGCTAGGGTTTGAGAAGCTCGAGAGAGAGAGAGAGAGAGAGAGAGAGAGAGAGAGAGAGAGAGAGAGAGAGAAGTCGGCGGAGTAAAGGAAGTGAGGAAGGGAGAGGGGTATATAGCCACGGTGAAAAACTGTTCGCCCAAAGATTTTGGACTGAGCGTGCCTGACCCTTCTCATTCGCTTGACATGTGTCAACCATGTACTGAAAAGTGGATATCGTGTTAGATCGTGGGTGAATAAATAAGTCTAACGTAGGAAGCGGAACGGATAGAACGGCAAACCCGAAAATTTTGATAAGATAAGTTAAAAGTCCGTTCGCAATTTCTTCAGCTGACAAGGACACAATGAAGATTTTGAACGAGTTTCAAATAGAACGCACATGAAGAATTTGTGAATAGATTGGGTTGAGTATAGCATAGAGGGGGAAGGGTCCGATCACATTCACTTAGTAGAAAAATGCAACTTGAGGAAATAGCCATAAGTGAATGCTGGAGAAGAAAAACGACGGAAACAGTGAAGATTTTGCAAAGTTGAAGAATTTGAAAAACTGAAGAATTTCAAACTGAGGAAAAACTCAAATTGAAGATTTTCAACTTTGGTGGTGGCGTGACCCACCGTATAAGAATGATGATTTCAGACACCGCGTACAATTGTCGTAGGGTTCTGAGAATCAAATTCTTCATTAATTTCTTCACACTTAGAGTGTTATTCTTCATTGATTGAAGAAAAACGTTTCTTCATGTGTTGCACATCTAAGTCATCAATTTTGCATAAGTGTCAGGATGTGTGTCCTTTTCAAAGAACATTCGAAGATTCTAAGATATTTAGCTCACACCGCAACTTGCTAAATCTCTTCTCATCCAAGGGCTTTGTGAAGATATCGGCTAGCTGTTCTTCAGTCTTCACATGATCAATAAAGATGTCGCCCTTCAACACATGATCGCAAAGAAAATGATGACGAATCTGAATGTGCTTTGTCTTCGAGTGCTGAACTAGGTTGTGAGCAATATTGATGGCACTCTCATTGTCACGAGAGAGAGGCACATTCTTCACGTTGATGCCGTAGTCCTTGAGAGTTTGCTTCATCCACAACAATTGAGCACAACAAGAGCCAGCAGCAATGTACTCAGCTTCCGATGAGCGGTGATACGCAGTTCTGTTTCTTCGAGGACCAACAGACCAAAGATCTTCCGAGGAAATGACAAGTACAAGATGTTGACTTGCGGTCCACACGATCACCAGCATAGTCAGAGTCAGAATATCCAATGATATCAAAAGTAGAGCCCTTGGGGTACCATAATCCTAGTGTTGGTGTGTGAGCTAGATATCGAAGAATATGCTTCACAACCTTATGGTGTCATTCCTTCGGTGTAGCTTGAAATTGGGCACACATGCAAACACTAAGCATTATATCTGGCCTAGATGCACATAAGTACAATAAAGAACCAATCATGGAGCGGTTTACCTTGTGATCGAGGTCAATACCATTTTCATCAGTGCATAGATGGCCATTTGTGGGCATAGGAATTTTGACGCCTTTGCAATCTTGCATGCCGAATTTCTTCAGAAAATCTTTGAGGTATTTCTCCTGAGATATGAATGTGCCATTGTGTTGTTGACGAATTTGAAGACCTAAAAAGAATTTCAACTCTCCCATCATAGACATTTGATATTCTTCACTTATCATATAGGCAAATTCATCAATATAACGTTGGTCAGTACAGCCAAAGATAATATCATCAACATATATTTGGCACACAAACAGTTCACCATCATATGATTTATTAAAGAGAGTAGGGTCGTGTGAACCGGGTGTGAAGCCATTCTTCACGAAGAATTCCTTCAAAGTATCATACCACGCCCGAGGGGCCTGCTTGAGGCCATAGAGGGCCTTGTTGAGTTTGAAGACTTTGTCGGGATTCTTTGGATCTTCAAAACCACAAGGCCATTTTCATCTTGCTTGTTGCGGTAGATCCACTTTGTGCCAATGATATTATGCTTACGAGGATCTGGACGTTTGACCAGTTCCCAGACGTTGTTGAGCTCGAACTGATGTAATTCTTCTTGCATGGCCTGAATCCACTGAGGCTCCAGAAATGCTTCATCTACCTTAGTGGGCTCTGTGATAGAGACAAAAGCATAGTGCCCACAAAAGTTAGAGAAATGTGAAGCTTTTGAGCGTGTGAGAGGACATGGTGCTTCAATGTCATCGATGATCTTGTCAACTTGCACTTATTTTGCAACCCGAGGATGAGCTGGTTGTCGTCGAGGAATTTGATCAGCATTTTCTTCAGCACCATTTTCTTCAGGATTATCTTCAGTGCATCACCGGCGTTCTTGGCGTTACGGAATGAATTCTTCAGCAGATTCTTGATGGGAATTACATCCTCGCTTGCCTTGAACTTGATAGATTTCTCGGTGCTGGTTCATCTATCACGAAGGTAGGTGCTCTCTTTGCGAGCCATTAGTTTCATCGAATCGCACATCTACAGTTTCAACAATCTTGTAAAGAACATTGTTGAAGACTCAGAGGTGTCGAGTCCTTTCCATAACCAAGCATAAAACCTTCATGTGCTTTCGGTGCAAATTTAGCATTGTGATGAGGATCTCTAATCCAGCATTTAGCAATCAAGACTTTGAAATAACTCACATTGGGTTTCTTGTCGTGAGGAGTTCATAGGCAGTCTTCTTGAAGAATTTGTGAAGATATACTCTGTTGATGATGTGGCACGCGGTATCAATTGCATCAATCCAAAACGACGAGGCGTTTTGTATTCATCAAGCATAGTGCGAGCCATCTCAACAAGAGTTCTGTTCTTGCGCCCACGACGCCATTTTGCCGAGGAGTATAGGAGCAGATAACTCATGAGTAATACCAAGTTCATCAAGATAGTCATCAAGACCGAATTCTTGAACTCAGTTCCATTGTCACTCTGATGTGCCTGATCTTCACACCAAAGTTGGTTGAAGCCCTCGAGGAAAATCGTTTGAAGACTTCCGCACTTCATGTTTGTAAGTGACAATGTGTACCCATGTGTAACGAGAGTAATCATCAAAAATAACAAAGCCATATAGAGATGCATCATTAGTGACTGCTGAGTAATGATTAGGACCAAAGAGGTCCATGTGAAGCAATTCGAATGGACGAGTAGTGGTCATGATAGTCTTCGCTGGATGCTTGGCCTTGGTCATTTTTCCAGCTTCACAGGCTCCACACAAGTGATCCTTTAGCAATTTGACATTCTCAATGCCAATGACATGCTTCTTCTTCGCAAGCGTGTGCAGATTCCTCATGCCTGCATGACCAAGCCGTCGATGCCATAGCCAGCCTTCTGAAGCTTTTGCAAGTAGACACACGGCTGGTTGTGGTCCTGTAGAGAAATCAACAACATACAAGTCTCGTCTCCTAAAGCCTTCGAAGACTTTGGAATTGTCAGCTTCCATAATCACAACACAACGATACTTTCCAAAGACAACAACCATATCAAGATCACAAAGCATTGAGACTGACATGAGGTTGTATCCTAAGGACCAAGCATGACTTTGTCCATGTGTATGTCCTTAGAGATCGCAACCTTACCAAGACCTAATACCTAAATTTTTCCTTTGTCAGCAAAGATGATATGCTTCAGATGTGACGGTGATAAGGGAGCATCCATCAATAGGTTCTTGTCACCAGTCATGTGATTTGTACATCCACTATCGAGGACCCACTCATTGGCTTTGGGTTGATCATCCTGCAGATGAATTAGTGCAACTTAAGATCTCATATACTTCATTAGTGAAGAATATGATATCAATTTCATTAGATGAATTTCATCAAGCTGTAAAACAGATATAACAGTATGAGGACGTGTGAAATGAAAGTTCATTTCTTCAAGATTAGCCTGCGTCCTTTCAGGAAATGTTGTCGGTCCCCAAAGAAATTCTTCGACGTTAAAGCATGTCCGGAGACCTGACCTGCAGAAGAGATTAGTTCTTTTCTTCACCACCCACATCTCAAGGGGTGGAAAGAGTTCATCACTCTACGAGCTCCATATGAGAATGGTGGCATAGAGGCCAATCCATTTCGTTTCACATAAGAGGGGTTAGGGTAAGCATATGAATAAGCGAGAGAAATTCTTGAGGACTTATGAACATATTGGTTTGAAGAATAATGCACATATTCATAGCCCTTAGCTCTACCCTGTGAAACAGAGTTGTTAGCACGATGATAATCATATGAGGACTTTGATCCTTTTGAGGAATTTGATCCACGTGGGACTTTGGTCCTTTGAGGACTTGGATCCATATGAAGAATTTGGTCCATATGAAGAGTTTGACTGGGGTTCCTATTCTTCACGGTGGTGTCATGAGGACATTCACCTGAAGACTTTCAAGGCACTTCTTGGGAACCCAGATTTTCTTCATAGGAGAACCGTTCTTGCAGTTAGTGCCAACATATCTAGCAAATACTTTACCAATCTGATTTTTGAACAGTTTATAGTTGGAGTCAAATGACTCATCAGAAGAATGAGGAGATTCACATGTAAAGCCAGATAAGTTAGATGGATCAACTGGAGGTCCCTTTGCAGCAACCCATGAGGTTTTGGGGTACTGCTCAGGCTTCCCATATGTTCCATCAACATTGAGTTTCCTCTCAAAGGCAATACCCTCTTTCCTAGGGTTCTGTTGAGGATTTGCTTTTAAGCACATCACAAAGAGTCGATGCCCTTTGAGGCTTTTGTACATGCTGTCATGTACAATTCCTTCAACCCTGCATCGTCGGTGATACTAGCAATGTCCTCGATGAGGAATTAGTGATAGCAGAGGCAGGTGAAGAATTTGTAACAGTTGAAGCATTTGAACATTCAGTGAAGAATTAGCGATTCACGTTCAATGCACTTTAAGCATGGAGGAACAAATTCTTCTGAGAAGCGCTGATTTGTTGAGCAAGTAATGAATCGCGCTCCTTCGAAGATCTTCATAACTCACTCTTAGCTTCTCAAGATCTTGCTTTCTTTGAAGAAATTCATAAGAAAGCTTCTCATGATCGATAAGAGAGTGTTATGATGACCTTGAAGACTGTCAAGCCTAGACTGAAGTCTCTGAAGATTTTCAGTCAGGGTTTTAGTGCGATCCATTTCTTCACCCAACATATTATTGCTTTTGTATAGCATGTTTTGAACCTTTTCCAAGGCCATTTGTTGTTTAGTGGCAATGCAAACAAGTTTGGTATAACAACGTTCAATATCATCATCAGATCCATCATCATCAGATTCATCGTCACTAAACTCGGATGACGAACATTCGGTTACTTTGTCACCTTTGCCATGAGAAATGATGCAGAAGACGATGATTCTGGTTCAAAAGTCATCGTTTTGAGAGATTCCTTGAAGTCCTCAAACCAAGGATCATGACGGGTTCGATGACCTTCATAGACGTCAGAGATTCGGTCCCAGATAAGCTTTGCATTGCAAAGATGCATAATGCGCCTGAATTCATCTCTAGATAGGCAGGAACAGATGATATCCTTTGCCAAGATGTCAAGTCGAGTGAACTTGCGAATATCATCAGCGTCCGCCATCTTGCATACATCAGTAAGACCAATCTCAGTGATGGTCCACAGCTCGCTATTCATTGCCATGAGGCGCTTCCTCATCATGGCCTTCCACTTGGGATAATCATGACCGTCAAAGATAGGGCATGTCACTTTCTTCATACCTGAGGTCGACATAACTAAAACTCCAGGTGGTTAAACCAAAATCACACAGAACAAGGGAGTACCTTGCTCTGATACCAACTGAAAGTGCGTTATATCGACTAGGGGGGTGAATAGGCGATTTTTATGAATTCTTCACTTAGGAATTTGCTGGTGAGGAAATTCCTAAGCGAAGAACTACTTGCAGCGAAATAAGTACTCAGAAGTAAGCATAACAGAATACAGGCATGATCATCATGATGAAATGAAGACAATCAAAGAGTACAGAAAGCGTAATCACAGGATAACACAAGATGAAGACAAACAGACTGAAGAAATTGAACTGAGGAAATTGAGAAAGTCTTCAGTCAAAGTCTTCAAACACAGATATGAACAAACACTCAACACAGTAATGAGGAAATGAAAGAGTTGAGGAAATAGAACCAATAAGGTTGGTGAAGACAATGATTTGGTAGACCAGTTCCAACTGCTGTCTCAGTTGTACGTCTGGTTGGAGCGGCTAAGAATTTAAACTCGAGGACACACAGTCCCGGACACCCAGTCGCTGAGCACGCAGCTCAGGACACCAAGTCCTCACCGTATTCTCCTTGAACTAAGGTCACACAGACCTTGTCTAATCACTCGTGGTAAGTCTTCAGGCGACTTCCAAACCTTCACAGACTCGGTCACTCGGCGATCCACAATTCCTCTTGGATGCTCTAGACCATGACGCCTAACCGTCTGGAAGAAGCACAATCTTCAAAGGTAACAAGCGTCGGATCCACGCAGGATCAATCTCTTCAGTGATGCTCAATCACTTTGGGTTTGTAGGGGTTTGGTTTTTGGGTTTTTCCTCACTCGATGATTTTCGCTCAAAGTCCTCGGAGGATGGGTTGCTCTTAAATGACAAGTGTCAAGTTCTCTCGGAGCAGCCAACCAGCTAGTGGTTGTAGGGGCCGGATATTTATAGCCTAGGGAGCAGCCTGACATGATAAGACATAAATGCCCTTCAATGATATGACCGTTAGGTGGATAAGATATTTTGGAACAGGTGGCAAGCCTTGACAAAGAACGGTCGGAAATTTGACT
Source organism: Aegilops longissima (assembly GCA_021605205.1). Lineage (NCBI taxonomy): Eukaryota > Viridiplantae > Streptophyta > Magnoliopsida > Poales > Poaceae > Aegilops > Aegilops longissima. The sequence goes on along the minus strand of CM038678.1, from coordinate 391,009,997 downwards.
CTCAAATTCCTCGGGGCTATCATGTTCCTCATCGTAGGCAATCCAGACTGGCGAATTCCTAACTCCTCGGTCGAACAAATTCCTCGAGACCAAAAGAACTTCGTCTCATCCTTCAAGAAATTGTCGAATCTGTATGAGATTTCCAAAGGCTTCACTCGAAGGGATTGGTAGGTGTAGGATTTTGAGTTGAGCATCACATGGAAATTTTTCCTTAGTATTTCCTCGACCCCCTTTAACAGTACGGTGTTTCCTATGACTCAAGAAAGAGAAAACGAAACTACGAAAACAAAAGTCTTCTCGCTTCATGTTCCTCAAATGAATACCAAGTCTTCAAAGGTCACACCAATTTCTTCACTTTCAAAGTCTTCAGAAAGTCTTCAGAATACCAAAGTCTTCAGTCGAAGAACTTCATTTTTTGGTGTCGACTTTCTCTGTAAATATCAAACTCCTCATAGACTTATAGACCTGTGTACACTCATAAACACATTAGTCCCTTAACCTATAAGTCTTCAATACACCAAAATCACTAAGGGGCACTAGATGCACTTACAGATCTGGCAAAGGAATGGCTTGATGTGGCGATCCGAGGGCGGTGCTTGTGAGCCGCCTAGCAGGGCTGCGACCGCGTGATGCGCCGGTGCCTCATGGCGCACAGTGAAGAGGCCGCGCAACTCCTCCCAAGACGTCAGCATGGATCCGGGGAGGTTGAGCAGCCAGGCGCACAGCGCACCAGTGAGGGCCATGGGAAGCCAGTTGGCCATGACCTTGTCGTCGCCTCCGGCCCTGAGGACGGCCTCCTCGTACGCCAGTAGGAAGGCCGACGGGTCCGCCGTGTCGTCGTAGCGCGGAGGCATCTCCGGCTTGAACTTGGGCGGCCACTACACCTACCGCAGGGCGGGGGCCAGGTGTCGGTGTCAAAACCGGCGGATCTCGGGTAGGGGGTCCCGAACTGTGCGTCTAGGCGGATGGTAACAAGAGACAGGGGACACGATGTTTTACCCAGGTTCGGGCCCTCTTGATGGAGGTAAAACCCTACGTCCTGCTCGATTGATATTGATATTGTGGATGTTTACAAGAGTGGATCTACCTCGAGATCAAGGAGGCTAAACCCTAGAAGCTAGCCTATGGTATGATTGTAAGGGTTGTTGATGTTGTGTCCTACGGACTAGAGCCATCCGGTTTATATAGACACCGGAGAGGGCTAGGGTTACATAGAGTCGGTTACAATGGTAGGAGATCTACATATCCGGATCGCCAAGCTTGCCTTCCACGCCAAGGAAAGTCCCATCCGGACACGGGGAGAAGTCTTCAATCTTGTATCTTCATAGTCTTGGAGTCCGGTCGATGATGATAGTCCGGCAGATGATAGTTCGGCTGATGATGGTAGTCCAGCTATCCGGACACCCCCTAATCCAGGACTCCCTCAGTAGCCCCTGAACCAGGCTTCAATGACGATAAGTCCGGCGGGTATATTGCTTGGCATTGCAAGGCGGGTTCCTCCTCCGAATGATAGAAGATTGTGAACACCAGGATAGTGTCCGGCTCTGCAAAATAAATTCCACATTCCACCGTAGAGAGAATAATAATATATACACAAGTTCAATCTGCTGACGTTTTTTGTGGCATGACGTCACACCACTACCAAGCCATTACTTGAGTTGTCTTTTACTTTACCACCTCAGCGCATTTAGCAAGGCGGTTTCCTTGGCACCTCTTGTCGAAGCAGAGATCGTGTTTCCCCTTAATCCGGGATTCTCATCAATACGGACGTGGGTAACCCAACCACGCCATTGATGGTGACGCTTGGGGGATAAGCGAGTTTTACCAGGCCGGTGGGGGACGCATAGACTTCGTCCGCCTATATAAGGGATAAGGATTCACCTTCTCACCTACGCCTTCTTCCTCCTTTGCTTATCAATCTCACAAGACTCGAGCTCCAGCGCCCAAGTTCACGCATCTCTCGTCTCAACCTTCTCCGACCATGTCCGGAGCGGAGGTAAATGGTTGGCCTCCACCGCTAAGGAGGAGCACATCGCCAAACTTCTGGCGCGGATACCTCTCCGGCGACATCACAGACCGGCTGCCCGACGAGGGGCAGCTCATCTCCACCCCTGTGCCCCATGAGAGGGTCGTCTTTCTTCCCACTTCCTCCGCGGACTGGGCTTTCCACTTCACCCCTTTGTCCGGGGTCTCATGTTCTACTACGGCCTGGATTTCCATGATCCGCGCCAACTTCATCCTCAACATCTCGGCGTTTATCGTCGTCGCGAGGCCTTCCTCTGCATCCGCCCCACTTCGCTTGGGCTCAAGACCTTCAATGTCAAGCGAAGGTAGTGAAGGGCACTCAAGTGGAGTGCGGAGGCGCCATGTTGAGCAAGATGCCCAATGTCCTTTGGTTCGAAGGGACCTTCGTGGAATCCGTCAAGGGGTGGCAGTCGGGGTGGTTCTACATCACCGAGCCGTGCGACCCTGGAAAGAGAAGGGCTTGCTTTGGGGTAGTTCGGAGGAGCTGACGGGACTCCAAGCCTGTATCCAGAAGCTGGTGAAGAAGCTCAGGCTGGTTAACGTGGTCCAGGTCATGCTCGTCCGCCGGATTCTCCCATGCCAAGAGAGGGCATTCAATCTGTGGGAGTTCGATCCGGAACATCACCAGGCGCTAAGCAAGCTCTTCGACACGACGTACAAAGGCGCCTGGAGGGTGCTGTTCAAGGGCGCCGGTTTCGCATCCGCGATCAAGATCGCGGATTTCGCTTCAGCGCCAAGCCAACGAGGTAAGTGATTCTACCCTTTACGGGACACTTGCTTTTCATAGTTTGACTCTATGCGGTTTTAGTTTCCCCTTTCCTTTGACGGACTTTGGATGAGGAAGGCGGAACAGATTATCTGTCCGGCCCTATGCCGTAAAATCAGAGACGCCTGCCTAGCGGGTTGCTGGTTCCGCACCGCACGTGGTGCCGGAGAAGAAGGCCAAGAAGGAGGCCACGGTGCTCGAAGAGTGCCCGCTTTCAGTGTCCGACGACTCGGGGACGGACTCTCCCCGAAAATGAGGAGGAGAAGAGGACTCTCTCCCAGAGGAGGAGAGAGAGAAGAGGAAGGCTTCCCCAGGGGAGGTCGAAGGGTCCAAGAGGGAAGGACTATTCCCGGACAGCTCCGCCAACATCAACGCTGGCGAGGAAGAATGGCCTTCAAGGGCCAGCCTCCGCGAGATCGTAAGTATCCGGATTCCTGAATGATTTATAATTTCTTTTTCTGCGTCACATAGTGTCATTCTCGATGCCGCATGCTGCCCGTAGTCCGCCAAGGATGATCTCCCGCTTCATCGAAGGGTCGTTGGCTCCGTCGGATGTAGACTCCATCCCGACCGCCTCCACCCCGCGACACCGAGGACGCCGAGGTAGGATCCCAAGAAGGGACCCATCAGGGGGAGGCTCCGGAGGCGCCGCAAGGCGTCCTCCCGGACTTTGCGCCGGACTCCAAATCAGAACCAGCAGTGGTTCCGGGGTCCGGCCGGCGGCCCCTTCGAACGAAGGGCAAGACCGCGACGCCGGCGGCTTCCGTCCAACCGGAGGCGCCGGGCAATTTGTTGGAGGCGCTGCAGAGCTTCCATCGAGAAGAACACCGCACTATTATGAGTGCGGTGATTGAAGGTGCAGCTCGCCAAGAGCGGGCTGACCAAAGCTCGCAGAGCCTTCTATCGTGCTTTGAGGTAAGAAGTTAAAATATGCAATGTAATACCGCATAGACAGTAGCCCGATGCTCGGTTCGGTGTTCGAAAGAAAATCCGGACCGAGGATCTAAAAAGATATACGCAGGGTTGCTAAAAATTATGTCAATATGGGTTGCGAGGCTGCGCCGCTGACCTCTGCCGCACTAATCATGGAGGTCGGTGCTTTAAAGCAGAGCTCGAGCGGTCCGAGAAAGAGCTCGGCCGCGCCAAGAAGCAGCTCCAGACAAAGAAGGTGAGTAACACCACTTTGAACTTGTACCTTCTGTAAAAGGATTTAGGTTGCAACAAAAATAACAAGGATAGCATGGGTACCGCAGGGCCACGAACGAGGTGGCGACCACGAAGGAGGCCGTGTCCGCGACGAACGCAATGCGCCACGGAACGGGCAGAGCGAGAAAAACAAGAGGCGCGGGTGGCGGTGGTTCAGCAAGAGCTCCAGGCTCTCATGGAAAAGCATGAGAGTTTTGAGGTGACTCAAAGACTCGAGAGTCCGAGCTTGCCTCGGCTCTCGAAAGTGCCAAAACTGCCAAGGCCGATGCCCATAAGTCCCTTCAGAGATTGAGTTGATGAGGAAGATAGCGGCGGGTAAGGCATTTTTCATGCAAAGCAAGCATGTGAATGTAAATTACGTGTTACTTACCGAATCGGAGCTCTCGAGGCGTTTGCAGATCTGCCTCATGGCGTGTCTCGATGTCAGCCAGATTCTACCGAGCCGAGGAGGGAGCTCAACGGAGAAGGTCTTCGTCTCGAAGATGTCGAGGCCGGCCATCCGTGCCCCTAGCGACCAGCTGAAGCAGCTGGTCGAGCTCCACAAGGCGGCCGAGCAGGCCATGAAGGGCCTCATAGTCCGGCCAGTGGCTCGAGAGGCCATGCCTGGAGCTACTTCGCCTCGTCGACGGTTGGTGGATCGCGCCCTCGGGTGGAGGTTATCAAGCGCTCCGCCTGTATTGAAGGTGCTCGTCGGGCCCTTGCCCGCAAAAGGTGCATTGGGGCAAGCTGGATGCGGAGAAGCTAATCAGCGACGCGCCACCAGCGGGCAAGGAATATCGACGCCCAAATGTACTATAAGGCTGTCTCAAGGGTGCCCGCAAGATTGCGGATGAGTGCCCTGGGATGTAATTATTAAGTAAATTCGCAATGTGTTATCCTCGCGCTGAAAACTTTGTTCATATGCGCTAAGCAACGCTTGTTAATTTAAAATATTACCTTCAGGCGGCCGCTTATTAAATCGAGAGATGGCAAGTCGTCGGCTTCAGCCCCATGCCACGAAAGTGCCGGGTGTTCGGATAAACTTGAGCACTCTTGTTCCCATTTTTGGGTCCATCTAGGGAGGCGCCAACACAATGAACAAGGCAACCGGACTTATAGTGCTTGAACACTCTCACTTAGCCATAGAATTCTATAATTTTAAATTTCAAGCGAAGCCCCTAGTATTCGGAGGACCGAATTGGGGCGCTATCCACGCCTTCGTCGGACATTGTCCGAACTTCGCTCAAGCGGCGTGAGGTCTTTAAGGACCCGAAGGACCTCTCGAACAGCGACCAGTCTCTCGCCTTATCATGACAATCAGTTTTAGCTTTCCATCGAGGCGTTAACCTGCTCAACCGGGCGCAATCGCAGTGGTTCTCCTAGTGCTACCTTAGCCGATAGAACGGAACGTAAGGTGCCAAACATGGGAGCCGGCAAACCCAACTATTGACCCAAGACATGATTCGAGCCGATTCATATAATGCTATAAGTTCGGGTGCCGACTTGTGAAAGTGTGCGGACTTTATCACACCATAATGCGGAGAACATAAGCCCTGGTGTATTTGGCCGTACCAAAATGTACGGATGCAACATGTCGTAAATGAATATATATATATATATATATATATATATATATATATATATATATATATATATATATATATATATATATATATATATATAGGTAATGCAATTATAGGCAAAAAAGTGCTGCATTTTATTCGAGAAGATATGCTATGAGTGCGGAAAGCAAGGGATTGGACGAATTAAAGGCATCTCCCTCCAGGGGTAGGCCGCGGAATGTTGCATTTAAGAAATTTAATGCTCGTGATGGAGACCACCTGAGTGTTTGTCGCGGCCTTTGTCCTTCCCTGGCTGTTGCATCATGAGTTCGGCAGGTTCGCCACGGACAGAGTTCTGTATAAAAGAGAGAAATAAAAGAAAAAGCGACACACTTGGGAGCCCTCGGTGTGGTCGAACCGCACTCTGGTCCGTTGTGGTTGTGCCTTTCCCCTATGCCCATGGTATCTCCAGTAATTATGTACGCGGAGAGTTTGTCTTACAATTATGCGAGGGCTGGGGTTGAGGCCGCATTGCTACACGTGCTCGGACGTGCTGTGGTCTTGGTTGATGTTGCTCCGGCGCGTTTGGCGTGTCCGGTCATTTAACGCCGGACTCGAAAATTGCCTTAAAAGGCTGCTCTGTATTTCTGCCGAGAGCCGCAGTATGTTCCTCCGCTCGAGGGAGCATTCCGTGTTTCCATTGACCGTGATGACTCCATGAGGGCTCGCATCTTGAGCTTAAGGTATGCATAATGCGGCACGCGCTGAATTTTGCGAACGTGGTTCGTCCGAAAGCGAGCATGATAGCCGCTGCGAACGGGACTATATCGAAGATTAACTCCTCGCTCGAAATTATCCGGGATCCAAGACCACTTCCAAGTAATTGAGCTCGTATAATTGGCCTCGACACCTGGTATGACGCCTTTGAAGGTTGTCTTTGTAGGTTTAATCCTTGAAGGATCTATGCCCATCTTGCGACCGTATCCCGATAAAGCAGGTTCAGGCTACTGCCGCCGTCCATCAGGACTCGTGAGGTGAAATCCATCGACGATTGGGTCTAAAACCAATGCGCGAATCCGCCATGGCGGATATCGGTCGGATGGTCTCTTCGATCGAAAGTGATCGGGCAAGAGGACCATGGGTTGAATTTTGGGGCGATCGCTCCATCGCGTAGATACGCCCCTTAGTGCACGCTTCCACTCCCTCTGGGAATATCGCTATGTATATCATGTTTACCGTCCGAACTTGAGGGGGAATCCTTTGTCCTCTCGTTGTTCGGGCGCGGGTCTCTTCCTCGTCATCGCTGTGTAGCCCCTTGTCACTGTTTTGGCGATTAATTTGCTGCTCGCTTGAATACCCAACAATCTCTATTGGTGTGGTTAGCTGGCTTTCGGGGTTCCATGTATTTGACAGAGCGGTTGAGTATTCGGTCCAAATTGGGCGGGCCCGAGTGGTTCTTTTGAATGGCTTCTTCCGTATCCTCATTGTTGTCGCCGTTACGCGGCGTTTGTTTTGTTTCGACGCAACCTGCCGCTGCGGTCCTTGGTATCCGGACTGCCAGCGTTTTGCTTTGAGGTTGTTGCTGCGAGCTAGCTAGCTATCCTCTCCCGCATGTAAGCGGGTCATGAGTGATGTGAGGGCTGCCATGGATTTCGCTTCTCCGCCCTAGGTGCGGGCCAGCCACTCGTCACGGATGTTATGTTTGAAGGCAGCGAGTGCCTCTGCATCCGGACAATCGATGATTTGATTTTTCTTTGTTAAGAACCGTGTCCGAATTGCTCGCCGATTCGTCTGGCTGCTGGATTATGTGGCTTAGGTCATCTGCGTCTCGGTGGTCGCACGTACGCGCTCCGGAAGTTGTCGAGGAATGCGGCTTCCGTGTCTTCCCAAAGATCCAATTGACTCTGCGGGCAGGTTGTTAAGCCAATGCCGAGCTGGTCCTTTAAGCTTGAGCGGGAGATATTTGATGGCGTGAAGATTGTCGCCATGGGCCATATGTATATGGAGGAAATAATCCTCAATCCAAACCGCTGGGTCTGTTGTGCCATCGTGGATTCGATATTAACGGGTTTAAACCCTTCGTGGATTTGATGATCCATTACTTCATCGCGAAGCATAGTGGGTGTGCGGCGCCTCAGATTGAGCGATATCGCGACGTAGCTCGAGAGAGCGTTATCTGCTGTGTTCGCCCGCCGAGTAGTTGTATCCGCGCGACGGTGTTCGTCGTGGGTCTTGGGGCGCCGCGTGATCCATAGATAGATCTGGATTGTCTTGCCTTGTCCTCCAATATATCCCGCAAGTCCGCTGCGTTCCCCGTGGCTTCATGCTTTTGAGCGATGCCGGGTACGGTTTTGGTGAAGGGCTTGCACGCCTCTCTGTCGCGCCAAGAGGTGGTCGGTCTGCCAGACAGCGCTGGTGATGCAGGTTTGTACGCTTCCTCCTCTAATCGGGGAGCAACTTGCGCTTTGGGTAACTTTTGAGGGGCGCTCGAGTTCATATTTTCGCCGCGAGGACCTCGGTCCATCCGTCGGCCAAGAGGTCTTGATCAGCTTGAAGTCTGTTGCTGCTTTTTCTTTAGGCTGTTTGCCATGGCCATTAGCCTGCGTCTCAAACGCCTTGTTCGACGGGATCCTCGAGCACGACGAATTAAATTGCCGCCGAGGCTTGCCTCGCTCCGGAGGGAGGTAAGTAATTGTCATCCTCGACCTCTTCGCCTGCCGCCTCTCTCGTGAGGGCTTGCTTCTGCCTCCTCCTGCTACTGGATCGTCTTTGGAGGGAGTTGTATTCAGCACTTTCGGGGTGTTATTATCTCCTGTGCCGGAATCTCCATTCTTGCCATGGCGGATTTAGAGCGGCTCACGACGCCGGGCGCTTGGGCTGTTTCTTTAAGGAATCGGCCTCCGCTGCTTCTTCGCCGTCCCCATCTTTTGGGGTGTCCACCATGTATATGTCGATGACGAGGTGGTCTTCCAAAGGTCCTCGTAGGCGCTGGTTCTTGGTAGTCTCCGCATCGCCGCCCATACCGCCGATTTCTTCGAGTCGTAGTCGAGTATGTAGGTTAAATCGCCGACGGTGGCTACGGTGGGTGGTGGGTGGGCTTTGAATTTCTTCGTCCGTCTGCGTCCCAACCATCCTGGCCGTAGTTCGCCAGGCTCTCCGGATAGCGAGAGATGCTTCAGTGAATTTATGATATCGTCAAGGGCGAAAAGGAAAGATGTCCGCAGCGGTGAATTCCATGATCGGCACCCAATCGGATTCGACCGCGGGGCGCAGGAGGTTCGAGTCCGCAGGGAGTCCGCACCTCGGAGTCATGAGCCTTATGCGGACAAGGTAAGTGTTCGCCCATCGCCGTAGGAGTTGCGGCTCCCGAGGCGGTGTCCAGCCATCCGCCCTCGGTCCGAGCGATCGCTCCGGACTATGGGTCGGAGCGGACTCGCTTCTTGGCCTCCAAGGTGCTGTCCGCGGCGAGTTAGGTCATGCCTGCCGTGACAGCCGCTGCACGCCGGGCTGTGGCTCAGATCCATCAAGATCAAGTCTCGCGGATATCGGCCGTGAAGTTTAAGCTTCCAAACCTGACTCGACGGCCAGGGGCGAAGCTTCGATCTGCTCCAGATGGCCAAGTGAGTTGCCCGCAGCAAAGCCGCCGAATACGAAAATCTGTCCGGGGAAAAAAGTCTCACCCAGGACTGCGTTGTTGTCGATTGAAGAGGCCATCAAGCCTATCGGTGACGCATACGAGGAACTCTCAATGAAAGCACCAATGTCGGTGTCAAACCGGCGGATCTCGGTAGGGGTCCCGAACTATGCGTCTAGGCGGATGGTAACAGGAGACAGGGACACGATATTTTACCTGTGTTCGGGCCCTCTTGATGGAGGTAAAACCCTACGTCCCGCTCGATTGATATTGATATTGTGGATGTTTACAAGAGTGGATCTACCATGAGATCAAGGAGGCTAAACCCTAGAAGCTAGCCTATGGTATGATTGTAAGGGTTGTTGATGTTGTGTCCCACGGACTAGAGCCATCCGGTTTATATAGACACCGGAGAGGGCTAGGGTTACATAGAGTCGGTTACAATGTTAGGAGATCTACATATCCAGACGCCAAGCTTGCCTTCCACGCCAAGGAAAGTCCCATCCGGACACGGGGAGAAGTCTTTAATCTTGTATCTTCATAGTCTTGGAGTCCGGTCGATGATGATAGTCCGGCAGATGATAGTTCGGCTGATGATGGTAGTCCGGCTATCCGGACACCCCCTAATCCAGGACTCCCTCACCAGGGCTCGGAGCCCCCTGGCCCCGTTGTCGGCATCAATCATCGGAGCCGGGAGCGAGACACCTGCCATGAGGGCGAAGCGCGGATTGGTGGAAGGGAAGCTACGGCGCACCCCTACCTGGCGCGCCAAATGTCGGATCACGGGTTCTGGCAAAACCCTCAAGGTTCGAACACTGGGGTGCGCACGAAGATCTCCTCCTACCGATCCACGTCCTAGCTTCACTAAGATCTCAAGGACTAACTCGACGAACTCGCAACACAAGGGACACAAGATTTATACTGGTTCGGGCCACCGTTGTGGTGTAATACCATACTCTAGTGTGGTGGTGGTGGTGGATTGCCTCTTGGGCTAAGGATGAACAGTACAAGGGGAAGAACAGCCTCCTGAGGCAAGGTGTTCTTGTGCTTGGTGGTGTGAATGGGATGGATCGAATCCAAGGTGAGATGAGATTCCCCCTACTGTGGTGGCTAATCCTATTTATATAGGCCCTGGTCCTCTCCCCAAATGTTTAGCGGGAAGGGAGCCAACAACGGCCAATTTGAAAGGGGACAACTAGTAGAGCTTATCCTGACAAAAGCAGTCTTCGCCTGCAAAAGGCTCTGGTGGTGACGCCGCCTTGGGCTCCATGGTGACCTCCATCTTGCCATCCTGCTGGTCTTGGTCTCGTTGCACCGATATGTAAACCTTTGCTTGACGCCTGGGTACTCCTCGCCTGCGCTTGCTTCCTTTGCACCAAAGAGGAAACAAAGACAATGTGCGCGCTGGCGCCCGCCTGGTCTCGATCGTCATGGCCCACTTCACGAAAGCCTCGCGAGGTTTGCCTTGCCTTGATATCTTCGCCCCTCGTGAGCCAACCTGATGAGGCCGCTCTCGAGGAGGTCTTGTGTCATCCGACTCGCGAGGCTTGGCCCCTCGCGAGGGTCTTGAGTGTTTGTTGCTGAAGATGGGCCGTACGGGCCCGCTCGCAGAGCCACACCGTGGGCCGCAGGCAGGCAAGTCTGGGGACCCCCGTTCCCAGAATGCCGACATGGTTAACTATTGTTAGCCGTAAATAGTCGAGGGTATCTATGCATTTCACACTAAGGCATGGGAGGAATGCTAGGCATATCTACGTGTTTGACACTAAGGCACTGGATATATGTTGGCAGTTGAAGCATGCTATTTCAATTAATTACTTATGAAAGCAATGGTTAGATCCCAAGTGCAAGGGTTTGAAGAAAACGACACAATTTCACTTTTGTCAATATACATGGGCTAATAACCTTCCAATTCCAACTTATGAGAAGCTAGACCGCGTTCTGGCTTCTGTAAATTTGGAGCAAAAGTTTCCTCTCGTATTAGTGTGAGCGTTACAAAGGGGCCTGTCGGACCATACCACTCTACAAGTGGACTCGGGTGACTCGGATCACCTAGGGAACAAATTGAACTTTTCATTTGAGCATTCATGGTCGAGCGAGAAGGTTTTCTAGACATGGTAGAGGCAAAATGGCAAATGAAACTAGAGGTAATACGAATATAGAAAGATGGTAATTAAAATTCCGAGATCTTAGACAATTCTTGAGGGGTTGGGCTAAGAATACTAGCATATTATATAAGAGATAAGCTCATATGTATTAATGATGAGCATGATATTAAATTGGAGGTGACTCATCTTAGTTCAATAGAATACGCTGCTAAACACGAGGAAGGGGAGAATCTTGCTAAGTTATTAAGAGAGGAAGAGATTCATTGGGAAAAACATGCTAAAGTGAGGGAAGTTAAGGGGGTGACAATATGTTGGGAAACGTAGTAGAAAACAAGAAAAAATCCACACCAATGAACCATCCCATGATCCCTACGAATATACAAGTGAATTGGATCTAGATTAGATCGGTCACCAACATAACGCAATAGAGAGGAGAGTTGGTGAAGCGTGTTGATGCAGATTCCCACCGCTAGGTGTCGGTGCGAGGACGACACCTATGGGATCACAAGAATCCCTACTACGGTTGCGGGGCGCGGGGTCGTGAGAAGAGCGGATCAAACAGATAGCACACGGTTTCTTTATCCAGGTTCGGGCGGCGAGGATGCGTAAAACCCTACTCCTGCTTTGGTGGTTTGTTTATCTGTGTTCTTGAACTAGCAATGGGGCATGAGGAGCTCCAAAAAGCTGAATCCTCCTCCCGGTCGCCTTGGGCCTCCTTTTATAGGGAAAGGGGTTGCCACAGTGGCACACAGGAGGTGGAAAGGGTACAATGATGCGAGTCTACCCCTCGCATTACATGACAAGGCGCCTTAAATGCGTCTTGCTTAGGTGTCCTTGCTTTATCGGGGACGGGGGAGAGCCCTGTCTCGTCCGTCGCCGCTCCCTCTCGTGTTGACACGCGCCCTGGCCATCGGTGCCCGCGGGGCCATGTAGGCAGGCAGGCAGCTGAGGTGGCGCAATGGTGGGTCTCCACGAAGATCCGCTTGCCGCCACGCAGGTGCCTGCCCAACTGGTTGGGTCGGAAGCTGCATGCAAACAGCGGTGAAGGTTTGATTGGAGTGGGCCTGATGGTGGCCCTACGGGTGTCCTTGGCAAGGGCCTCGCTGTAGCCCCGACAAGGGTCCTGCCGGGGCCCCGGCAAGGGTATTGCCGTGGCGCCTACTGTCATCCCCGGCAAGGCTCTTGACGGGGGCCTTGTGGTCCTCCTTGGCTGGGATTCCGCCAAGGGTCGTCATCTTCTATGGTGTGTATCTAATCTTGAATGTCTTCACAAAGATCTGCATGCCACCACGGGGATGTCTCCCGAATCCTTGCCGCATGGGGGCAGTGGACTCAAGGGTGATTCGCTCCGTAGGTGTGGGACGAGCTGCCACGGCAAGGGTCTTGCCGGGTTTGCCAAAACCGCTTCCCGGCAAGGATCTTGCCGGGGAGTCCGCTTCGTCCCCTTTGCTCTTTGTGGTCTTGGTCTTGGCGCCGTTCTGTTCCTTTCGAGCTTCGGCCTTACCTTGGCTCACCTCCCTTGCCTTGCTCAGTGCGGTGGTGCCCGCGACTCAGACTGCCCTTGCACAGTTATAGGGGTACAAAAAGTGTACCCCTCTTTTTGTACACCGACAGGAGCCCCCGGGCCTGGGCCACACGTAAGCGCAATCGCGTCGTTGGGCTAGGCCCAAAAACGGTGCGCGGGCAGGCGGGGTGGTTTTACCGCGGTAAATCTCTTCACGCCCTGCGCTTCCCATGCCTCCCGCGCGTGGCTCGGCGTGGGGAGGCGTGCGTGACATGGGCGGCATGCGTGGGGCTGAGCTCTGCGCGCATGTGTCACGTCGTAGTAAAGGGGGCGGTTTGCGCCTTCCCCATAAACGGAGGAAGGCGTGGAGGCGCGGCCCATTTACTGAACGGGGCCGAGGCGTGGTCTTCAAGGCGTCCACTCCCCACGATCACGGGGTGGGGAGAGGTCGCCTCACCCGTCACCTCGGTCCCGCATGCCTGCCACGTGGTTCTCATGCGCTTGGGGTGGCGAACGGTGGAGGCGGGAAATCGGGCCGTCGCGGGCCGGGGCAGCGGGTTGGTCCCAGCCTCCTGCGCCTTCCGCGTCTTGATTGGCTGAGCGGGCGGCCGAGCCCCACCCCTTCCTTTTAAAGAGCGGGGCGGGGGGTGGGGGCGGCCCCGCTCTCTTCCATCTTCTCCTTCCTTCACTTCCTGCTCCCCTCCGTCGCCATGGAGAGAGGGAATCCTGGCCCTTCACCGGTGGCGGCAAGGGTCGCCACGACAATCGCCCTTCCTTCTCCTGCACCATGGTGGCAGAGCCAGCCACGAGGGAAGGGGAGGCGGCGAGGCGTGGGGCGAGGCCGAGGCGCCGGGAAGAGGAGGACGGGCGGCGCGCTGTCTCGCCTCCGCCAAGAGTTCCTCCCCCCATGGAGGGCCATGTTGGGGATGACCCTTGCGACTTCTTCGTCAGGCTGCGCCGGCCGCCTCGTTGTCGCCTTCGTCTCCCGACTCCATTCGCGAGCGAGATGGAGCTGGATCCGCCGGAGTCATTGCGGCTGCACATGAGGGGCTGTTGGATCAGCGGTACGCGAGTTTGCGTCGACTTCCCAGCCCCTCACGTGATGTATCTTTGTCGAGGATGGAAGACGTTCGCTCATATCCACCGCTTGACGGCGGGCTCACTCTCCATTTCAAGCTGATACAGGGCGGCCTCCTCTCCGTCAAGGTCTTCGGGTGCTTCGGGACTCGGGCAAGGTGCTGCGTGGAGAGCTCTTCTGATAGCGAAGACTCCTCCTCTAGCGGGAGTGGCAAGGAGGATAGTGGCAGTGACGACGAGGGTAGCAGGCGGCAGGATGACGGGTCCGACTAGGTGTCGGGCGCCGCTCCGTGCGGCACCGGCGATCCCATCATCCGTGTCGCCGGCTTCCTGAACTTCTCGGGGTCGTCTCCTTGGGCGGCTGGCGTTGGGAGGCTGCGGAGGGCGGGCGGCAAGGCTGTCAAATCGGAGTACGCGGGCACCGACGCCTTCGACGCGTGCTGACGTCCTGCCGCCCCGTCTTCGAGCTCTTCTTCTGGCGCCGCCATCACCATCCAGCCTTCGGACGGCCACCGAGATGTTCTCTTGGTGCCTCCTGCCACCCGCACCTTGCCTAGGCGCCCCTTTTGCCCTTTTCGCCTCCATGACCTGCCTCCTGAGGAGAGGGACAAGAAAGGGGTTACGGGCACCTTATCTTTTTTTAGTTTGTAAGCCTTTGGGCCTTAGCTGAATTTAAAACTTGTAATCCCATCGTTCATGTTTTTCATTCCCCATGGGCTGTACCTGAGTGGAATGTTTTTAATGAAAAAGGGATGCTTGTCGGGTCATTTGTTTGCGGGTAGAACCCACGACAAGGAGTAAATCCTTGATATCCTTAAGATAAACATTTCCTTGCCCGGCAACAGGCCCTGCCGTCTTCCCACTTTGCTCGACCTTTCTCACGCTTTTGGCGGAGGCAGGGATGAGGTGGGTCCAGGCCCCTCGTTTCATCCTTTTGCTGCCGCGACTACGACCAAACCTGGCCCCAGGAATGAGCCCTAGGGCCTAGAGTTTTTAGGGGAGCACGGTAGCTTTGGGAAAAAACGAGGTTTCACATATCTCAGTCCATAAGAGAATGCATGATAAGGGATGAAAAACTTATCTGAAGCTGTAGCCCCCGGCAACTCTGGTTTGTCGTGGGTGAATCTTTGTACTTGCAGCCCCCGGCAATACTGGCTTGCCGGGGTCTATATGCCGGTCTGTCCCTCTTCTCTTTTTCGTCCTCAAGCGATCCGGCAAGGATATCTGTGAGTGCTGCAAACCAAAGAAGACAAAATAATGGCAAAGAGTCGCACACTCGACCTCTAAGCTAGGGGTTAGTCGCTGCTAAGCACTATCAACCCTAACCAAGGACGAGACTCGACCTAGCATGCATGCTATAACTTAGGGCGCCGGCACTTCATTTATTTATGCTCAGGGTCTGCGCCTGGCTTTGTACAAAGGGTTACATGCATCATCGGCAATGCTTGTACAAAAGGTGGCTTGTCGGAGGCCCGCAAGCCGCTACCACGGGTAAAACTTGCGAAGATGCTCAACGTTCCAGGAGTTACTCACCGGAATAGCATCTTCGGTCTCCAGGCGGACTGCGCCAGGCCTGGTGACTCGTATTACCCGATAAGGGCCTTCCCACTTCGGCGTAAACTTGTTGGAATTCTTGGCCGATTGAACGCGCCGAAGGACAAGGTCGCCTTCCTCAAGGCTTCGGGCACGAACCTTGCGGCTATGGTAGCGGCGCAAGGCTTGCTGGTAGCGTACTACTCTCACAGCCACCCGAAGACGATCTTCCTCAAGGAGCATTGCGTCATCTTGCCGCAGTTGCTCTTGCTCAAGCTCATTATAAGCGAGCACTCGAGGTGACCCGTATATGAGTTCATTGGGGAGAACTGCTTCTGCCCCGTATACCAGGGCAAAAGGTGTCTAGCCGGTGGCTCGATTTGGCGTCATCCTGATCGACCAAAGAACCGCCGACAACTCATCAATCCAGTGCCTTCCACTTTTGTGCAGCCTGTCAAAGGTCTTGGTCCTTAATCCTCGCAGTACTTTAGCATTTGCCCTCTCAGCTTGACCATTGCTTCGCGGGTGAGCAACGGAAGCGAAAACTCACTGCTGCCGAGGTCTTGGGTATATTGCATGAAGGTGCGGCTTATGAACTGTGTGCCGTTGTCGGTGATAACCCTGTAGGGTACGCCAAAACGGCACACTAGTCCCTTGAAGAACTTGACGGCTGACTGAGCTATGACCTTCCTCACTGCCTCCACCTCCGGCCACTTTGTGAACTTGTCGATTGCAACGTACAAGTACTCAAAGCCCCCGACAGCGCGGGGGAAAGGGCCCAGTATGTCGAGCCCCCAGACCGAGAAGGGCCAGGAGAGAGGAATGGTTTTAAGGGCTTGAGCTGGCTGATGAAGCTTCTTTGAATGGAACCGACACGCTTCACACTGGTGACTAGTGTCGTCAGATCTCGGAGGGCGGTGGGCCAGAAGAAGCCTTGCCGGAATGCCTTGCCGGCAAGGGCCCTTGACCCAATGTGGGATCCACATATGCCTCCGTGTATCTCTACCAACAGCTCCAGTCCTTCCTCTCGAGGGATACACTTCAATTTCACACCGTTCGGCCTCTTTCTGTACAGGACGTCATCGACGAACTGGTACATGGTAGAGCGACGGGCTACTTTTTCCGCTTCTTCCTGCTCCTCAGGAAGTTCCCCTATTTGGAGGAATCGGACGGTATGTTGTGCCCACGCTGGAGCCTGGGGCTCGACGGCGAGGACTAAAGGCATCTCCTCCGCTATAGGAGCGGCTGCCTCGACGGCAAGAGCTTGACGCTCCGCCGGAGCCAGTCGTCCCGTGGCGGGCTCAGTATCCCCGGCAACATCTTTGTCGGCGGCTCCGGGGAGCTCGGCGGGAAAGTACTTGCCGGGCCCTGATTTCCTCCTCTTATTCTACTCTGTTGACGGGTCAACGGATGGCTGAGTTAGCTGAAGCACAAAGGTACCTGGTTCCACAGGTAGCTTGAGGGCAGCGCGTTTCTACAGGTAATCGGCGATATCGTTCTCCGCTCGGGGAACGTGTTCAGCCTGTATACCGTCGAAACGCTCTTCCAGCTTTCTCACTTCATCGACGTAGGACTTCATCAATGGGCTCTGGTAATCCTTGTTGACTTGCTTGATGACAAGCTGCGAGTCCCCCCTGACGATGAGTTTCTTGATTCCGAGGTCCGCCGCGATCCTAAGACCGGCAAGCAGCCCTTCGTACTTTGCCGTATTGTTTGTTGACACCTCCCTCCTTGCCGGGGAGAGCAGTCTCTTGGGCTTCTTCGTCAGGCGTTGCGGTCCATTCTGCAATGAACTCCGCTAGGACTCAGCTCTGAATCGTCGAAGTACTTTCAAACTTGAGGCTAAAGCTGGACTGCTCCAGTGCCCATTCCACAATTCTTCCCGTCGCATCCGGATTGTGCAATATCCGTTGCAGAGGGAAGCGAGTGATGACAGTGACCTCGTGTGCCTGGAAGTAGTGACGTAGCTTCCTCGAGGCCATAAGAAGGCCGAAGAGCAGTTTCTGCACGCCGGAGTACCTTGATCTAGCCCCCTGCAGGAGGGAACTAACAAAGTAGACCGGGTGCTGCATCATTTTCTTCTTCAGCGGCACTCCAACTAGCTGTGTTGTCTCTGCATTTGTGGTGTCGGGCTCTGCCGCTGCCATCTCCTCGTCGTCAACCTCTCTCTGCGCCACCAGTGCGGCACTGACCACCTGGTCTGTTGCCGCCAAGTATAGCAGCAACGGCTCCTGTGGCCTAGGCGCAACTAGTATTGGCGCGGAAGAGAGGTATCTCTTCAAACCTTGCAATGTTGCTTCGGCTTCTGGCGTCCACTCCATTGGGCCCGGCCTTTTTATGATCTTGAAAAAGGGAAGGGCGCGCTCGGCAGACTTGGAAATGAACCTGCCCATGGCGGCGACGCAACCAGCAAGCCGACGCACATCCTTGATTCGCTTGGGTGCTTCAATCTGCTCTAGCTTTGATTTTGTTCGGATTGGCCTCTATCCCACGCTGTGACACCAAGAACCCGAGAAGCTTGCCGGACGGGACGCCAAAGACGCACTTCTCAGGGTTCAGCTTGAGATTGATCTTGCGCAGGTTTGCAAATGTTTCTTTGCAAATCTGGTATGAGGGTTGCCCTGTCCTTGGTTTTGACCACTATGTCATCCATATAAGCTTCCATATTTCTATGGAGCTGGGGTTCAAAACCAATCTGGACCGCCCTTGCAAACGTCGAACCAGCACTCTTCAACCCGAAAGGCATCCGCATGAAACAATACGTACCACATGGGGTGATGAATGTTGTTTTCTATTCGTCTTCTCTTGTCATGAAGATCTGGTGGTAGCCGGAGAAGGCGTTGAGGAATGACAACAGATCACACCCTGCCGTGGATTCAACAATCTGATTGATGCGCGGCAACGGGAAGGGGTCTTTAGGGCAAGCCTTATTGATATATGTGTAATCAATACATAGCCTCCACTTCCCATTTGCCTTGCGCACCACGACCGGATTGGCCAACCACGTTGGATGGAGCACTCCTCTTACCAAACCCGTTGCTTCCAGTTTCCGGATCTCTTCTGTGATGAACTCTTGTCGTTCCAAAGCTTGCTTTCTGACCTTCTGCTTGACGGGCCGTGCATGAGGGCAGACAGCAAGGTGGTGCTCAATCGCCTCCCTGGGAACACCGGGGATGTCGGAAGCTTGCCATGCAAACACATCGACATTCGCCCGCAGGAAGGTGACGAGCGCGTCTTCCTATTTGTCGTCAAGGGTGGAGCTTATGGTAAAAGCTCCTCCGTGCCGTCCTCATTGATGTAAACCTTCTTGGTTCTGGCGGTATGGCCCTGGCTTCTTGTTTCCGCGGTGGAGCTCTCGCACGTCCTCGACGGCAGCGCTACACTCAAGAGGTGCGCTTGCGGAGTGGGCGCCGAGGTCGCATCGGTCTTCTTCTTCTTCTTCCCTCTCGGGGTCCCAGTGGCGAAGCAAGCGCCCTAAGCGGTGGCAGCTGCTGAATCGCTTCTGGTATAGTTGGTCGGCGCAAATCAGCGCATCTTTCTTGTCGAGGGGATGGTGATGATCGTCACAAGTCCCGCATCTTGAGGTGTTGTAGGCGTGGTGTGACGCCGCCATGAACTTGGCCAGCGCTAGGCGGCCAAGAATCCCGTTGTAGGGCAAGGGGATCTTGGCAACATCAAACACGATCCTCTCCGTCCTGTAGTTCAGGTCGCTTCCAAAAGTCATGGGCAACGTGACCTTTCCCTTGGGTTGGCTTCTTCCCTGGTTGACCCCCTGAAACGTGCCCATCTCTTCGAGGTCTCCATCAGGAATCTGCAGTTTCTCGACCACGGCAGGCGAGATCAAGTTCAGACCGGCCCGCCATCGACTAGCATCTTCGTCACCTTGAGGTTGCGTATTGTTGGTGAAACCAACAATGGCAAGCACCGACCGCAGATAGTGCGGTCGGGGTGGTCCTCGATGTCAAAATGATAGGTGTCTTTGGACCACTTGACCTTTGGGCATCAAACGACGGCTCTGCCGCTGTAATCTCCCGTGCCCACTGTTTAAGCCGGCGGTGAGAAGTATGCAGCGAGGCACCACCGTCGACGCACATAGCCTCTGTAGCTTTCTGAAACTCTTGGTCGCCGGATTCGTCGTCCACTTCATGATCGTCGTCTTCTGGCTTTTTGTCACGGCCCCGGGCGGGCCTCTCCTGTTGCTTATCCTTGCCGCGACGGCCCGCCTGGCCGTCACGCTTCTTGCCGGACCCCTCAAGACCGCTCGGGCCCTTCTCCTTGTCCCGCCTCTCATACTCAGCCCTCGCTTCTCGGCGAGGAGCTCGACTGTCGGCAGTCCCGGAGAGCATGACCTTTGGTGCGTTGGATCTTGCGGTATCGCTTGTCGGAGTTTCACGGCTTCTCGGCACCGCCAAGGCCGGCGAGCGACACATCCGCAACCTCCTTGCCGGGGTTATCTGCCTTGGTTTTCTTGGTGGAGCCGGCGTCATCAGATCCCTCGACGGCAAGCACGACTTTTCCTTTGCGCTTCCTGTTGCGGCGCCGGCCTTTCTTTGCCGGGGCGGCAATATCCTCATTTGAGGAGTCGGTTTCCACGCCGGCATCTTCGCCGGGGTACTTCCTTCCCTCTTCAGCTCGGGCACATTTGTCAGCAAGAACATAGAGTTCTGCTACATCTTTCACCTTGTTCATTGCCAGCTCTTCACGCATCTTGAGACACGACGCTACGATGGAGCGCGCGATGATGGCGGCAGGGTGAACATCAGGGATATTGTACTGTACCCGGCTGAACCTCTATATATACTTGCGGAGACTCTTGCCTCCCTTCTGGGAACGACGTGCAGGTCGCTTGCTTGGCCATGGGCTTGGTGGCCTCCAGTAAAGGCGCCCACGAACTCATGGCACAAGTCCGACCAGGAGGAAATAGAGTCTACCGGCAAGTGCATCAACCATGACATGGCATTGGGTTTAAGAGCCAACGGGAATTAATTCGCAAGCACTTTATCGTCGCGGGCTCCGGCAGCTTGCATCGCAATGGTGTAGACGCTGAGGAACTCGGACGGGTGGGTCTTGCCACTGTACTTTTCGCCCACGTCTGGTTTGAAGGTGCGGTGAGTGGGCCATTGGAACTGCCGCAGCTCACGGGTAAAAGCCGGACAGCCTACCTCGTAAGGTAGGCCTCCAGGGCTCCCTGGTGACGGGTGGCTCACAGCAGGCCCTGCTCGCCTGTCTGATTGGTGGCGCGCTCCACGTCGGCGCTCGATAGTGGTTCGAGCGTCTTCATGTTCTCGTTCCAGAAGAACTTGGCGCTGGTCACAGTGGGCCCGCGGGTCGGACGATGCTACGGAGATCTCGTCGCTCGTAACGTCGCGACGGGCTGGCGTCCGCGGTACCGGGCGAGGAGGAGGCGAGTGCACCGTGGTTGCGGCACCGCCGGCTCTCCTGCCACTGGTGCGTGGGACTCCGTCGGAGCATCGATCCGGGGGCTCCACCGGACTCGGTTCGTCTTTGTTGGCCACCGCAACAAGGCTTCGGATAGTGGCTCTCCATTCGTTGAGTTTCCCCGTAGTGGGAGGAAAATCGAGGAGCAACTGCACGCGCACCAGGGCTTCTGCTGGCGTCGGTGGCAGCGAAACCTGCACGGATCACGATGCGCTTCGACTTCTGACCATGTCAGAAGGAGCTCTATCACGACCCCGCGGTCGCATGCCATCTTCACCAGCGCCTCGGCGAGCGGGCAGGTCTTCTAAATCCCGGGAGTGGCGCTCAGGGATCTTTCCGCGGAGACGCCCGGGGTCCTCGGCGTGATTACGCCGTTCATCGCGCGCCGCTTGAGAAGAGCGCACCGTCGGCGCCGGCGTGGGAGTCTTGGAAGCCCTCGCGTCGCCTGCGAGCGGGGTGGCAGCGATCTTGGAAGGCCCCGCGCCACCCGCGGAGGGCTTGGCTCTGTATTTGGATTTGGCGGCGTGCCCGTTGCGAGCGCGACGAACATCGCCGCCTCCCAAACTTCGCTCTTTGGGGCGGTGTTGGTGTTTGCGACGGTGCCGGGTCCTTTCTGCGACCGGTCCGCTGCTCGCCCGCGTCGGGACGGGATGTCCGGCTTCCGACGGGCCAACCGCCACCGTCATCTTCTTCTTGTGCGCCATGACGATGAAGAAGCATCGAACTAACTGCTAGAGCTGATTCTCACAACTGCGCCCCCTACCTGGCGCGCCAAAGATGTCGGTTTGAGGACGACACCTATGGGATCACAAGAATCCCTACTATGGTTGCGGGGCGCGGGGTCGTGAGAAGAGCGGATCAAACAGATAGCACACGGTTTCTTTATCCTGGTTCGGGCCGCGAGGATGCGTAAAACCCTACTCCTGCTTTGGTGGTCTGTTTATCTGTGTTCTTGAACTAGCAATGGGGCGTGAGGAGCTCCAAAAAGCCGAATCCTCCTCCTGGTCGCCTTGGGCCTCCTTTTACAGGGAAAGGGGTTGCCACAGTGGCACACAGGAGGTGGAAAGGGTACAGTGATGCGAATCTATCCCTCACATTACATAACAAGGCTCCTTAAATGCGTCTTGCTTAGGTGTCCTTGCTTTATCGGGGACGGGGGAGAGCCTTGTCTCGTCCGTCGCCGCTCCCTCTCGTGTTGACACGCGCCCTGGCCATCGGTGCCCGCGGTGCCATGTAGGCAGGTAGGCAGCTGAGGTGGCACAATGGTGGGTCTCCATGAAGATCCGCTCGCCGCCACGCAGGTGCCTGCCCAATTGGTTGGGTCGGCACCTGCATCCAAACGGCGGTGAAGGTTTGATTGGCGTGGGCCTGATGGTGGCCCTACGGGTGTCCTTGGCAAGGGCCTCGCCGTAGCCCCGACAAGGGTCTTGCCGGGGCCCCGACAAGGGTCTTGTCGTGGCGCCTGCTGTCATCCCCGGCAAGGCTCTTGCTGGGGGCCTTGTGGTCCTCCTTGGCTGGGATTCTGCCAAGGGTCGTCATCTTCTATGGTGTGTATCTAATCTTGAATGTCTTCACAAAGATCTGCATGCCACCACGGGGATGTCTCCCAAATCCTTGCCGCATGGGGGCAGTGGACTCAAGGGTGATTCACTCCGTAGGTGTGGGACGAGCTGCCCCGGCAAGGGTCTTGCTGGGTTTGCCAAAACCGCTTCCCGGCAAGGATCTTGCCGGGGGAGTCCGCTTCGTCCCCTTTGCTCTTTGTGGTCTTGGTCTTGGCGCCGTTCTGTTCCTTTCGAGCTTTGGCCTTACCTTGGCTCACCTCCCTTGCCTTGCTCAGTGCGGTGGTGCCCGCGGCTCAGACTGCCCGTGCACAGTTATGGGGGTACAAAAAGTGTACCCCTCTTTTTGTACACCGACACTAGGACCTACCTCCAATCTGCGAGAATTTATCCCTCGAAGTGATCTATCGGTCGAGCATCTAACGTATATTGGCTCTGCTGGTATCCACACATATGGAAACACCGATCTAATAGGGCTTCACCCTCTAGAATGATAGCACCGTTGGAGAACTAGGAGGAGCAACAGCCTTGCGGCCTGAGGTAGAATTGCGCGCGCACACAAGAGAGAGAGAGAGATTTAGAGAGGGAGAGAGAGTGTGTGTGAGAGAGAGTGAGTGAGAGAGAGAGGTGTAGCTATGGGCACAATAAATTGTGTTCTTTGGGGTTGTCGGGAGGGTTTGTCTTGGAGAGGAGGGCACCAGCCCCAAGGGGCATGCCTCCTCCCTAAAACCCTAGGATGCCACAAGTGGCTTGGCCACCAAGCCTAAGGGGGTGCCCCACTATTGGGACCCTAGGGCACATGTGGCTACCCCCACTTGGGCCTTGCCATGGGACTAGCTCATGGCTCCCCTAGGAATTTCCTGGGAGGTTTCGGATAATTCCAAAACCATCCCATATCCTCTTACAACAATGTGTTCACATTATTACCGGCATCCTTGTTACTTTAACTATGCCCATGATCAGGAAAATAGGATCATCAAGCAAAGCATGATCTAGTCTTAGAGGTGAGACTAGGAATCATCTTGCCATTTATTATTCACCATGGAATTCGGCATTCCTTCAAATCTCGTGGTTATTGCAGACTCATGAACCATTGCAATTATATAACCATAAATAAACATTAAGTACAAAAAGGGAAATAAACAACGAAATTTATTATTGCCTCTAGGGCATATTTCCTTCATAGTAATACTCAATTCTTCCACTTGATTTTGAATGACAAGCATAGGGAGAAGAAAATTATTCATCTTAAATAAGATAAAGCGACCATTGTTGGTCCAGAGAACTTGGTATCATACATCACAAATTTCTAGAAGAAATTATTTGGACCCCCATTTGTAATTTTATATCTTTAGAGGAAGACACAAGGGGTGATATCCTGCAACTCTATCCGGAATAAAAAGCTTGTGTTGACTGCTCCCTTCATGGAGAATGAGCACCATATAGGAGACTAAACTCCCCGCTCCCCGCTCCTAGGGTTCCTCGCGCCGCTGCCGGCGCACCCGCCGCACGTAGCCGCCGGCGCCCACCGCTTCTAGTACTCTGTCCCGCTTCCCCACCCCTCTCCCCCTTCCTCCCCCATTCCCCACGTCCGCTCGCTCAACCTCCCCCACGGGCGACGGGCGGACTCTGATCCCCCGCTCTCCCAACCCTCCTCCCCGTCATTCCCCCTGCCGCCGTCGGTGTTCCGCCGGGCCCTGCCCGTGCGGCATTGGCGGCGGCGGGACGGCTTTTCCGGCGAACGCGTTGGAGGGCACGGGGCCCCCCTAATGGCGGTGGTGATCCGGTGGGACAAAGGTGCCCTTGACGCGGCGACGCGACCGTTGGTGACGGGCGGCGTGGTGGTGCTGGCGGTGCCCGCTCGGCCTAGATCTGGGCCCTTTAGGGCCCTATCTGGGCTGGCGCGGGCCAGCGGCTCAGCACGCAGCGGCGTTGTTCCCTGGTGGTGGTGGCGAGGCATCGGTGGTCTACGGACGGTGCTGGCTTCATTGGCCGGCGTGCTGCAGTGTGGTAATAGGGACCGTCTGGACCCATTTGGGTCCGGCCAGACTGTGGGGGCAGGGCAAGTCCTTGTCGCCGCGTCCGGTCGGCTCCGCGAGGGCGATGGAGGTTGTCCCCTCCCACCGATCGAGTTGCGGTTGCTCCCATGGTCATTGTCTCCTTTCCTTGCCTCCAGGTCTCGTGTTGGCGGTCCCAGTGAGACGACGATGTTGGTTCGGTAATCGTGGTGGCACAGGCTAGTGGGCGGCAGATTGGGTGGTGCATTACAGAGAGTCTAGGGTGGTGGTGGTTGTTTGGGTCGGGAGAAATCCCTGGTGGCTTGTCCGGCTCCGACGTAGTGATGCCTGCGGGTGCCACCGGACCTTCCTGAAGGGCTTCGGGTATGCCCCTTCCCCACTACCCTCCGCGTACTAGGGGAAACCCTAGGACTCGTTCGGGCAACAGCTGCGGCACCGTCGCATTCTTCCTTGATGGTGTTGCTTGGTACGCAGCGCTCCGGAATGTTAGGAACACAATGGTACTTCTCCGGAGGGTATAGTGGTTGCCGGTCTTCTTCGCTTAGTTGATCTGCCGATGTCGGCATTTGTTTCTCTTTTCTTTCTCTTGTTTTTCCTTTTCGGCTTGTTTGTGTTGCGGCCCCAGCGAGTGTGGGGGGGACCCTTTATGGTAATTCTCCAAATGAAGAATAATAAAGCACCTCGACTATAAGGGTTCCCCACTATAGGACCTTGAAGTATGTCTAGAGGGGGGGGGGGTGATTAGACTAATTGACCAATTAAAAACTTAACCTTATCCCAATTTTAGACTTTGGCAGATTTTAGCTATCTTTGAACAAGTCAAGCAATCTTCACGCAACTCAAGCAAGCATGCAAAGAGTATATAGGCAGCAGAAAATAAAGCATGCAACTTGCAAGAATGTAAAGGGAAGGGTTTGGAGGATTCAAACGCAATTGGAGACACAGATGTTTTTGTCGTGGTTTCGATAGGTGGTGCTATCGTACATCCACGTTGATGGAGACTTCAACCCACGAAGGGTAACAGTTGCGCGAGTCCACAGAGGGCTCCACCCACGAAGGGTCCACAAAGAAGCAACCTTGTCTATCCCACCATGGCCGTCGCCCACGAAGGACTTGCCTCACTAGCGGTAGATTTTCACGAAGTAGGCGATCTCCTTGCCCTTACAAACTCCTTGGTTCAACTCCACAATCTTGTCGGAGGCTCCCAAGTGACACCTAGCAAATCTAGGAGACACCACTCTCCAAGAAGTAACAAATGGTGTGTTGATGATGAACTCCTTGCTCTTGTGCTTCAAATGATAGTCTCCCCAACACTCAACTCTCTCTCACAGGATTTGGATTTGGTGGAAAGAAGATTTGAGTGGAAAGAAACTTGGGAAAGGCTAGAGATCCAGATTCATATGGTTGGAATGGAATATCTTGGCCTCAACACATGAGTAGGTGGTTCTCTCTCAGAACTGGTAAGTTGGAAGTGTAGGTTCGTTCTGATGGCTCTCTCCACGAATGAAGAGGAGGTGGAGGGGTATATATAGCCTCCACGCAAAATCTAACCGTTACACACAATTTACCAAACTCGGTGGGACCGAATCATAGAACTCGGTCGGACCGATTTAGTAAACCTAGTGACCGTTAGGGTTTTCGGTGGGACTGACATGCAACTCGGTAGGACCGATATGGTTAGGGTTAGGGCATAACATAATCTCGGTGAGACCGATTACACGAACTCGGTGAGACTTATTTTGGTAATTAGCTAACCAGAGAGTTAGTCAGGTAAACTCGGTGGGACCAATTCGCTCTTTTCGGTGAGACCGAAATGTTACAAAAGGGGAACAGAGAGTTTACATTGCAATCTTGGTGGGACCGATCGCTCACTTCGGTTAGACCGAAACGTTACGAAGGGAAACAGAGATATTACAATCCCATCCCGGTGAGACCGAGATCTCTATCGGTGAGACCGATTTGCCTAGGGTTTGTGGCAGTGGCTATGACATTTGAACTGGGTGGCGCCGGATAGAAAGAATCGGTAGGGCCGAGTTTGACTTTAGGTTTAGGTCATATGTGGATGTGAGAAAGTAGTGGAGGGTTTTGGAGCATATCACTAAGCACATGAAGCAAGAGGCTCATTAAGCAACACCTCATCACTCCTTGATAGTATTGGCTTTTCCTATGGACTCAATGTGATCTTGGATCACTAAAATGTAAAATGTAGAGTCTTGAGCTTTTGAGCTTGAGCCAATCCTTTGTCCTTGATATTTTGAGGGATCCACTTTCATCATCCATGCCATGCCATTCATTGAGCTTTCCTGAAATATTTGTCTTGGAATAGCATTAGCTCAATGAGCTATATGTTGTTATGAATTACCAAAACCACCTAGGGATAGTTGCACTTTCAATCTCCCCCTTTTTGGTAATTGATGACAACATATAGATCAAAGCTTCGACAAATGATAATAAAATTGAAAAAGATCGTCGCTTTGAGAAGTATGTGATAAGCAAGAGCTCCCCCTAAATTTGTGCATATTTTAAGATTTGCTTTGGACTGCAAATGCACAAGAATTAGGCTCATGGGTTACTCTTCCATGTCACATACATCTTGGTGGAGCGCTCAAAATAATAAAGATTGAATACATGCACTCATCACCAAGCAAAGTGAATGATCATATAAGGATAAGTAAGATAATATCATAACAAGCATAAGTGTAGCTTATGATCAAACACATGATCATCAATGTCTCACAGGTAAAAGCATAGTATCTCAAGCAATCAAAGCAAACGAAGTTCAACCAAGAAAACAAGAGAGAACAAAAGCAAATCTCTCTCTCTCTCTCTCTTGAAGCCTATGATCTATACATTTTTCTCCCCCTTTGGCAACAAGTTACCAAAAAGTTCCTGGAAAATGCATAGAACTATATCGTCTCTCAGGCTTGGTCTTTTGGAGGTGGTGTAGATAGAACTCCATGGACGAAGGCATCAGTAGATGTGAAAGGAGCTCAAGGAGTTGGTGCTGGAGCTGGTTGCGCTGGAGCTGTAGCTGGAGCTGATGAAGTGACTTTGGTGACTGGCTCTGCAGCTGATCTCTGAGCTCATGGCACTCTGGCAAATGCATCAGTCACTTTGACATCAAGATCATAGAATTTTTGTTCTGCCCTTCCTCTCCTGCATGTCATCCTGTAGCTGCTCCACAGCTGACTGAATCTCAGTTACTTTGACATCAAGATCATAGAATTTTTGTTCCATGATTCTTTCTAGGCTCTCCTGATTTTGAGTTAGGGTGGCCAACCCCTTCTCAATCCACATAGTTGATGCTATCAAGTAACCAAGCTGCTCCTGCTTGTTCTTCAGAAAGTAATCAGATGCCTCTGCTTGAGTTGGCATCTTGGCAGACTTCTCTTTCCTTGCTTTCTCCTTCTTCTCTTGCGCTTGTACTGATGATGGTTCATTCTCAGTCATGACAAATTGATTGTCCTCAAAGTCAGGATAGAGAACCATTTGTTCCTTATCCAATAGATACTTCCCTGTGCCCATCTTTGAGTTAATCAACTCCTGAATCTGTGGGGCATATCCACAGCTCCTCTTCTGGTCTGCTGCTGTCCTCTTGATAGTTTCAACTATGAGGCTCATGAACTTGAATTTCTGAGGCACATCAAATATGTGAAGCAAATTGATTGCATGCCCTCTGATCATGTTGTGGTCACCTGATTTGGGCAATAGAGTGTGCCTTAGGATCCAGTTGATCGTAGGCAGCCCTGACAGAAGAAAATGAACTGATCCAAACTTGAAAGTCTCAAGTGCATCATCTGGGATCTCCTTGTACAACTGTGACATTGAGTTGTGACCCATTTTCTTCTTGGCATAAATGTCCAAGTCATCTTCACTTTCATTGGGGACATTGATCAGACTTGCCCATTCCTCTATGGTTGACTCATATCTTGTTCCTTCAGATATCCAAACTATCTTGCCATATAGATAGAAATGTGCTGTGGAGTAGAATTGCATAATGAGCTCGTCATTCCAGTTTGTGAGCTTCTGACCAACAAAATCTGCAACTCCACAAGCACTAAAGCTGTCATACACTCCAGGATAGTGTTCTGCATTCTCCTGAATGTAGGTCCAGTCGACCGACCTCATATCACAAACTATGGGCTTCTTATCCAATAGGATGGTCTCATAGAAGTCCTGCTGCTCTTTGGTGTGGAACCTGTAATCTACAGCAGTCCTTCTCCTGGTGGCATATGGATCTGATTCTCTCCATAGCCTCAACCCTTGATCTCTCCTGATCTTCATGTTCTCAGCCACAGGATGAGCATCATTGTGGTCTGGAATCTTGGGCTTGAGCTTCCTTAGGACCTGCCCTTCTTCATCTTCCTCAGCATCAACCTCAGGCATTGGGGCCTTGTTCTTCTCAGCTGCTGGTATACTCCTGGTTTTCCTCTTTGGTGCACTCTTGAGCTTAGGGGCAGCTTTGGGCTTTGAAGTTGCAGCCCCTGATTTTATGGCATCACCCATCAGCTTTTGTGCCTTGGGTGCTGGTTCAGCAACCTCTTCTTCTTCTTCTTCTTCCATCATAGAAGGCTTCCCAATCACTCTGGCCATGGTCTTCTTAACCCTTTCCTTCCTTTTCTTTCCTTCAGCAGCAGTAGGTTCTTTGGGCTGGGATTCCAAAGAAGCTTGAGTGGAGACTCTGGCTTTGGACATTGGTTGTCTACCTGCTGGCCTTTTGATCTTCATTCCAGGCTTAACTGTTGTTGAGCTGTACTCCTTCTTGAGCACTTTCTTCTTTGAACTGGCCTCATCCTCAACTGCCACATAATCTTCATCCTCAGACTTTAAGGTCTTCTTCTTCCTTGTCCTTGTGGCAGCCTTGGGCAAATTGCTGGGAGTGCTTCTGCTTCCCTCATCTGAGCTGCTAGAGGGACTAGTGCCCTCACTCATGTGAATCTGCTCTTCTGACCTATTCATCTCACTTTGGTGCGTCATGCTGCACACACGATTGCTGACCACAGTGAATAGTTATAGATGAGGTAGAGTGGATGAGCATCACAAAATGCAGAGATTTTGCAAAGAATGATTCAAAAACTTAGTTTTAGTTTTCCACAGAAAGCATTTCGGATCTACCGATTTTTAAACTCGGTGATACCGAAGCAGTTTTGGAACCTAAACTAGCGAACTCGGTCAGACCGAGTCACAGTTCGGTGGCACCGAGACTGCTAGGGTTTCACAAAGTTCTAAAATCAGTCACACCGATATGTAATTCTCGGTTAGACCGAGACTTACTAGTGCAATGGTGTTAGCCAAATCGGTGGGACCGAGTTTTTCAACTCGGTGGGTCCGAGATGGTTTCGGCGGAAACCTAACCCTAAATTTTCGAATCACAACTATTCTAAGGATTGTTTTGACTGGATAGAAGTGTTTCAATCGTGGCAAGATGCATTACGAACACAATGTGCAGAGAACCAGACGAGGATAGCACAGTGATCGAGTTCATGCCCTAGTTCGGCGGTGAACTCGCTACGGCGGCAACGATGGAGAAGAATTCCGTTGACGGCGGTGGAGACCAGTGGCTGGAGGCGGCTGGCGACAAAGTCGATGATCTGTAGACCTAGTAGGCAGAGCGAGCTATGCGCGGGCGAGGAGTTTCGGAGAAAGTTATCCAAAATTTTCCCGTGTGAATATATAGCCCGACACTGTCGGTGTGACCGAGTTGAACAACTCGGTGTGACTGAAAAGTTAAAATCGGTTGCGCCGAGATTGAAAACCTAGATCGACTTAGTGATCTCGGTATGACCGAAATGGAGGAATCGGTCAGACCGAAAATCACAAAAAAGTTTTGGAAGTTTAAGTCTATGACGAATCGGGGACTCCGAGTGCTCCTCACACAGAGTGGTTCGAATCTGACTTGATCAAATTTTGTGATGTAGCATGAATAGAGTTTGAGACGAGAAAAGCATAGATCGCTAGAGAAGGTTCTTAGGCATTCTTGTCCATCCACTTGGCCAAAAAGAAAGATACAAATCAATCAAAACAACAAGTGGATGTCCTCGAATGAGCAAAATATGCAACCAACATGCTCACACAATAAAATGACAAATGAAATATGTGACAAAGCATGCACACCCAATTCTAGCATCTATCAAACAATTGGTGATGACTAGGTCATCTATATATGAGTATAATGACTTAGGAGTCAAATGAGAACATTTGATCATAGGTCATACTCATCGTTTAAGCTCAAGTGGGGTTACCACTTTTACATAAAGCAGTTATGTGTTCACATCATTAGAGTTGCTTTGACTCAATTCTTAGAGTTAAGCTCCCTGTAGATGTGAGATCCCCCTTTAGAGGGATAAACTAAGCTTGGGTTTTGTCAATGATGACTTCATGTAGGTGTTGAAGATGTGGATGCTCAATGTTGATGTAGATCTTTTGGAGCAATCCTTTGGAGTGAGTTGCACTTTCAATACCTACATGGGTTAGTCCTACAAGGAACAAGCAAGAATATCCATAGACATAGAGTGATGCACACACAAAAGGATGTCCATGAAAACTTTAGGTTACCTTGTCCCTTGCCTTACCAACATGAGGGTTTTGTGACTCCTTGAACTAGTGCAAGATATGGAAGTTGATTGCACTTGTCCTTGCCATAATGATATGAGTGAAAAATGTTGGCGGAGTAACCCTCAAGAACTCCCTAGTTCTTCTTCTTCTGGATCCACATCATCTTGATGGGAATCCTTGGTGTAGTATTTGTGCTTGATGAAGTAGAACTTGACGTAGTCTTGGGAACCCACTTGACCAAGGCCTTAGGTGCTTCTTCAAATGCATCAATCTCCTCTTGAAGCTTGTCCTTGCCCTTGTTATTGTGGTCTTGTGGTGGACGATCATCTTGTGCTTGTGTTCCCTTGAAGGAAGTAGGATCATACTTCTCTTGTTGAGGAACAAACTTCGTCTTGGGGTATTGATCTTATTCCCACTCAACTCCATTGGCATTGAACTTTCGCTCAAAACCAATACCTTGATTCTTCCGGTGCCTTCCTTGCTTGCGTACAATTTCCTCAAATTGCTTACTCCCGGCAAGGCTCTTGTATACACCTTTCTCTATAATTCCCTTTAATAAGTTGTTTTCTTGCTCAAGTGTAACTTGGCTAAGAGAATCATTACTGGAATCAATAGAGCTACTAGAAGCAACAATATTGGATTTAGCATTGTTATTGTTACTACTAGAAGAAGAATCTTTCTTGTTCTTGTTGCTAGACTTGACTTGAGGCATGTAAGTAGATAAGAGTAAACGCTTGGCAATATAAGAAGAACTATTCTTACAGAGATCATCATTGATCGCTTTTAGAAACTCATGGTCTTGGTCAAGATTGAGCTTTTCGAAGCGTAACTTCTCATGAGCCCTTAAAAGTTCTCGATGATCTTCGAAGATAGTTTCATGAGCTAACTTAAGAGTGTTTAGTTCTTTAGTTAGACGCTCAATCTTATCCTTATCATTGTCAATCGTTTCATCTTGATTAGCATGATTAATTGACGTTTCATCATAGTATTCATCACTAGAGTTGTCAATAAGTAAATCATCATCACCTAGCAAGTCATCTTCATCACTATTAAAATCAACATACACGGGGTGTGTTACCTTAGGACTTTTGGCCATGAAGCATCTTCCAATTCCTTTATTTGGTGATTCAAATATGTCGTAGGAGTTGGTTGAAACAAGTGCTAAACCGGTAAAACCTTCATCTTGAGTTTATTCGGAGTCGGAGTGATAGCTTCTCTTGGAGTGATTGTCGGAGTCGGAGCCGGATACCCATTCACCAACATGAGCTTGATGTCTTCGTTTTGTGTAGCTCTTTGATGACTTGTCCTTCCTTTCCGACTCCTTGCTTCTCCGTGAGGGTCTTCGTTCATAACGATCATCTCTACTCCTTCTCTCTCTTGGTGGTGATTCTTCTCTTCTACTTCTTCTCTTGGGAGAATCTTCTCTTCTTTTGTAGGGTGCCGTACACTCATTGGAATAGTGTCCGGGTCTCCCACAATTGTAGCAATTTCGCTCTCGACTAGAAGATCTTTTGTCATTGTAGGACTTTGACTTGGAGCTTCTTTCTTTGCTTCTACTCTTGTAGAATTTGTTGAAGTTCTTCACCATTAAGCTCAATTCTTCATTTAAGGTTTGTTTCTCACTTGATGATGTGGGGGCTTCACATGAGGCTTTGTAAGCACCACTTGACTTGTTGTGGAGTTCCTCCTTGTCCTTGAGCGACATCTCATGAGCAACAATTCGTCCAATGACTTCCATTGGCTTGAGATCTTTGTAATTTGGCATCATTTGGATCAATGTGCACACGGTATCATATTTTCCATCCAATGCTCTTAGGATGTTCTTGATGATGAATCTGTCGGTCATTTCTTCACTTCCTAAGCCGGCAATCTCATTTGTGATAAGAGCAAGCCTAGAGTACATTTCAGCGACACCTTCACCATCCTTCATTTTGAACTTGTCAAGCTGACTTTGGATCACATCCAACTTGGATTCCTTGACGGAGTCGGTACCTTCATGCATATCAATCAAAGTATCCCAAATTTCCTTTACATTCTCAAGACGGCTGATTTTGTTGAATTCTTCGGGGCACAAGCCATTGAAGAGGATATCACAAGCTTGAGCGTTGTATTGCAACATATTCAACTCTTCCGCACTAGCTTCACGGTTCAGTTCTCTCCCATCAAAGAATTCACCTTGCAAACCAATACACACAATAGCCCAAGCGGCGGGGTTATGTCCGAGAATATGCATTTTCATCTTATGCTTCCAACTAGCAAAATTAGTGCCATCAAAGTAAGGACCTCTACGGTGATAATTTCCTCGCTAGACGCCATACTCTCCTAGGTTGTGAAACCAAGGCTATGACCACCAAAAGCTATGGAAATCAAAGCAAATGGAGACCAAAGCTCGATACCACTTGTAGGACCTTGAAGTATGTCTAGAGGGGGGGGTGATTAGACTACTTGACCAATTAAAAACTTAACCTTTTCCCAATTTTAGACTTTGGCAGATTTTAGCAATCTTTGAACAAGTCAAGCAATCTTCAGGCAATTCAAGCAAGCATGCAAAGAGTATATAGGCAGCGGAAAATAAAGCATGCAACTTGCAAGAATGTAAAGGGAAGGGTTTGGAGGATTCAAACGCAATTGGAGACACAGATGTTTTTGTCGTGGTTCCGATAGGTGGTGCTATCGTACATCCACGTTGATGGAGACTTCAACCCACGAAGGGTAGCAGTTCTTGTGAGTCCACGGAGGGCTCCACCCATGAAGGGTCCACGAAGAAGCAACCTTGTCTATCCCACCATGGCCGTCGCCCACGAAGGACTTGCCTCACTAGCGGTAGATCTTCACGAAGTAGGCGATCTCCTTGCCCTTACAAACTCCTTGGTTCAACTCCACAATCTTGTCGGAGGCTCCCAAGTGACACCTAGCCAATCTAGGAGACACCACTCTCCAAGAAGTAACAAATGGTGTGTTGATGATGAACTCCTTTCTCTTGTGCTTCAAATGATAGTCTCCCCAACACTCAACTCTCTCTCACAGGATTTGGATTTGGTGGAAAGAAGATTTGAGTGGAAAGCAACTTGGGAAAGGCTAGAGATCAAGATTCATATGGTTGGAATGGAATATCTTGGCCTCAACACATGAGTAGGTGGTTCTCTCTTAGAGCTGGTAAGTTGGAAGTGTAGGTTTGTTTTGATGGCTCTCTCCACGAATGAAGAGGAGGTGGAGGGGTATATATACACTCAATGTTATCAAACTCGGTGGGACCGAATCATAAAACTCGGTTAGACCGATTTAGTAAACCTAGTGACCGTTAGGGTTTTCGGTGGGACTGACATGCAACTCAGTAGGACCGATATGGTTAGGGTTAGGCCATAACGTAATCTCGGTGAGACCAATTACACAAACTCGGTGAGACCGATTTTGGTAATTAGCTAACCAGAGAGTTGGTCAGGTAAACTCGGTGGGACCGATTCGCTCTTTTCGGTAAGACCGAAATGTTACAAAAGGGAAACAGAGAGTTTACATTGCAATCTTGGTGGGACCGATCGCTCACTTCGGTTAGACCGAAACGTTACAAAGGGAAACAGAGAGATTACAATCCCATCTCGGTGAGACCGAGATCCCTATCGGTGAGAACGATTTGCCTAGGGTTTGTGGCAGTGACTATGACATTTGAACTCGGTGGCGCCGGATAGAAAGAATCGGTAGGGCCGAGTTTGACTTTAGGTTTAGGTCATATGTGGATGTGAGAAAGAAGTGGAGGGTTTTGGAGCATATCACTAAGCACATGAAGCAAGAGGCTCATTAAGCAACACCTCATCCCTCCTTGATAGTATTGGCTTTTCCTATGGACTCAATGTGATCTTGGATCATTAAAATATAAAATGTAGAGTCTTGAGCTTTTGAGCTTGAGCCAATCCTTTGTCCTTGATATTTTGAGGGATCCACTTTCATCATCCATGCCATGCCATTCATTGAGCTTTCCTGAAATATTTGTCTTGGAATAGCATTAGCTCAATGAGCTATATTTTGTTATGAATTACCAAAACCACCTAGGGATAGTTGCACTTTCACCCACGAAATTTTATTGTTGGTGTTGGGGGACAATTAAAGGGGACTTGCTTCCCATGTTTCAGGATCAGACAGTTACCTTGCTTCCTAAGAAGGATTAGGTGGTGAGGATTGAGAAATGTGGGCCAATTTGCATGTTGAATGTTAGTTTTAAGATTTTTACCAAAGTGGGTGCAGATAGGCTCACATTGATAGCTCATTATATGAACTACGCAAACTTCATTCATACTTGGCAGACACATCCGAGTGGGGTGGTGGTTCTGCATTAGATGTTGCATGAAATTCAATCAAAGAAACTTGATGGAGTTATCTTCAAAGTGGATTCTGAGAAGGCCTATGATAAAGTCAAATGACCTTTCTGACAACGGGCATTGAGAACAAAAGGTTTTGTGCAGGCTTTGAGGAACCGGGTTGAATATTTTGTATAGGGAAGTGGCGTGAGAGTGAAGGTAAATGATGACTTTGGGCATTAATTTCAGACTCAGAAAGGTCTTTGAGAGGGTGATCCTTTATCATCAACAATGTCTTTATATTGTCACAGACATGTTGGTTGTCCCCATTGGTAGAGCCAAGGAGGATGGTCAGGTTCGGGGTTTAATCCCGCATCTAGTAGATGTGGGAGTTTCCATTTTACAATATGATAACGACACATCATTTTTATGGAGCATAATTTAGACAAGGCGGTGAATATGGAATTGGTGTTATGTCTTTTCAACCAATTCTCTGGAATTATAATTAAATTCCATAAGAGTGAATTATTGTTATGGCACTGCAAAAAGGAGGGCGCGAGAGGGCTGGCCGGGAGCCTTGTTGCCCACGGCCAGGCAAGAGGGAAGGGATTTCCTTCTTAATTCTTGCTTGATTAGATTGATACATCTCCTCTCTTTATATAGAGAGGTTTACTTGACTCCCAAGCAAGGGTTACTTGAGCCCTAAGCAAGCGACCCTTATCTCTAATTAACCCTAAGACTAACGGGCTATACCGCCAGCCCAGGCCATTAGGCCCATTACGTGCTCTAACACTACACCCCACCTGGACATGCAGCTTGTCCTCGAGCTGCAGCCTAACCAACTTATAACCATGACTCGACGCAACACAAACCTAACACCTAAAAACAAGCCTTTTACATCTCGGCTTGTTTTATTACTCTCAACCCGAAATGGACTGGGACGCTTTATTTTGGACCCCTGAACATAAAGTGCACACCATACGCACGTCGAACGTGCACGTGTACAGCCACCTGGATCCCATGGACACCATCTGGACAAAAGTAGTGCATGTGTATGGCCTCCTGGAAGTGGTCGCAAGAGCGACCAGCAGAGGCGCCCTCGCGGCGGCCGGTGGCGGAATGCAATGGTGCTACATGGTGCGCTCCTATCGGTGACACCATGCCTTCTCCCCGCCGGACGGCTGTTGGTCTGCACTGCACAGAGAAGAGTGGAGGGTTGTCGATGGAGAATGGCGAGGAGGGGTCACCCCCAACCACCGATGTCGCAGACTTTGAGGTCACTGTCCGTGGGGAAAACAGCATGCCCAAGATCCTCGACGCATCGGACGAGATTGAGGTCATTTGCGCAGCGAAGCGCAACTAGGAGGACCGGCAGCTGCAGACCGCGCATCTCCCGCACACGCCGACGCGCTAGGAGGCCGCGTGCAGCAGCCTGCAGCCTCACCGCCGCCGACACATGGCGGGTAGTGATCCAAGCCGGAAGCGGTGATGGCGACGGCGGGAACTTGATTAGCTGGATGGGGACGCCCTGGGGAAGCAGTGATGGCGACGGCGGGAACTTGATCTGGTCGATCGGGACTCCCGCCGGCGCGATCGATGCGGGGCCGGAGCTGACCGGCGGTGGCTACTGCAGCCGCAGCGGCTGCTGCTGTGGCGGGCGCCGGCGCGGCAGAGGCCGCCAGAGCGGCGGCTTCCACTGCAGCTGGGCGGGCGGTGGTGGCGGTGGATGGCAGCTGCAGCTGCCCGGCAAGCGCGCGCGAGGCTGCTCGGTGCGGCGGCTGCCACGGCGACGCGGTGGCTGCGATGGCGGCGCGGCAGGTGCGACCAGCGAAACACGGCGGAGGCCGCTGGTGCGGCGGCTGCCATAGTAGCCACGGCGGCGCAGCCGGGTGCGGCCCGTAGGACCCGGCCAAGAATAGGTGGATCTCCTGGACCGCCAGGGTTAGGTCCCGCAGCACCCCGGACACCTCCTCCGAGGTGAGGATGGCCGGGGCGGGGGCGGGCGCGACGGAGGAAGACATGATCGAACCGAAGCTAGCTGATACCAAACTGTTATGGCACTGCTAAAAGGAGGGCGCGAGAGGGCCGGCCGGGAGCCTTGTTGCCCACGGCCGGGCAAGAGGGAAGGGATTTCCTTCTTAATTCTTGCTTGATTAGATTGATACATCTCCTCTCTTTATATAGAGAGGTTTACTTGACTCCCAAGCAAGGGTTACTTGACCCCTAAGCAAGCGACCCTTATCTCTAATTAACCCTAAGACTAACGGGCTATACCACCAGCCCAGGCCATTAGGCCCATTACATGCTCTAACAATTGTTCTGCTTTGGATGCACCAAATAGATTGAGAGCAATTACAAACAATTGTTTGGATGTGAGATTTGTAGTTTAACATTTACGTATCTCAGTATCCCAAATCATCATAGGAAACTTACCAATAAAGAATGGAAATGTATTGAGGATAGGTTCGAGACAAAGTTGAGTTGTTGGAGGGTAAAATAATGTGATATGGAGGCAGGATGATCCTTGTGAACTCGGTACTTACAGTTTTTCCTATGTTCATGCTCTCGTTTTTTGAAGTGTCAATAGGGTTACGAAAAAGACTAGATTTCTATCGTTTTTGAATTTTTTTTTGGGTAGAATGATGAAGATAAGGCCAAATACTGCTCATGTAGGTGGGATACGTTGTGTAGGCCTAAATACCAAGGGGTTTTTGGTGATCAAGGATCTTGAGAAATAGTGGTCCAGATTTCAGTTTACTTCCGCCCAAGTAGTTACCAAGTATGCTTTAAATGCAATAGTGGTCCAGAGTTCAATTTACCTCCTCCCAGAACCTAGTTCAATTTACCTCCGCCGACCAATATTACGAATATGTTTGGTAACTACTTGAGGGGGATGAGGCTAAAAACTAGAGCACAGATCTATTGGTATTTGCGCTTCGCTTTAAGCTATTTGGAATCATCGTAACAAATGTATTTTTACCAGAGTGGAAGTTCAGAAATTTTGCAGGTTATTTTCCTGTTATAGGATGGATATGGATATGTATATGTGGTCATTACTGCAACATGTGGAAGTTTTGGAGATTATGGTCTTTGGGAGCAACCAACGGGAGATGGTAGCATGGGATACGTACAATCAGTTTAGATGATGGTCTAATAATAGGTCATGTGTCTAGGCATATTTTCCTATTTGTGCCAGTTCTGACTTGTAATAATTTTAGGATACTACTTTCATGTTGGACATTAGTACTCTTAAACATTAATAAATATTGTTGTGTGCATTGTAATGATTCTGAGGCCGGGGTGATCCTTCTTTAAAAATGAATCCATAGGGGCAACAACCCTAGCACAAGTCAACATCACTATACCACAAGATAAAAAATACACTTGTGTCCCAATAACTCTACTAAGATATTCAATCTCACTAGCTTTGCTAGTTGCAATAAGTTACGAGCATATCTTTTAAATTAAAATATTTTTGAATGTTTAAGTGCTAGTAAAGGTAAAAGTACGGTTTTTATGAGGAAAATTGGAATGGAGTTCATATATTCACTAGTAGTGCCTCTACAAGTAATAATGATGCGTAAATATAAGCATAGGTATATGTAAATATCATTAAAGATTCATGAAAAATTATAACATATGTTGCAATGACATTATATTGGTAGTACGTCCATAAATCTATAGATCGACTTCCATTTGAAACATTTGTAGCTAATACTCCACCTATAGACTGAAATTTATCATGCATTTCTAAGTTACGTAGTAAAATCGAGCATTGCATTAAGCAGGATGACATATTGTTGATAATAATATTACCATCAACATGCGCTAATCACCGAGGCAACAAGCCAACTATCTTTTTATTCTTAGTGCTAAAATATAATTACAAGATTTTTTTTTAGTTTAGCGAACATACTTCACTCATAAAGATTTCCCCCACCAAAAAGCAATATACATCTATAAATCATGCAAAGCACCATATATAATATGACCATAAAATATAAGTTAATCATGTAGTGAAAGTGCATCTCCATAATACCCTAGTTAGTTTTGATGATTTATGACAAATCTACTTGAGAGTATGAATGATATTAATGAGTTTATTCAAGGTTCTGGAGCTAATTTTTATATGCAGGTCCTTGGCTATACGTGGAAGATCGTTCATGATACCCCACAAAGTACTTTTCTAGTTGTTGTCCTCGTAACGATATTAGTATTGTTTTCTATGATTTGAGTGAATCCAAGGTTCACATCAAGTATAAGACAACCATAGCAGACAGGGGCATAAGAAAGTACCTGTGTTTGAACTCCAAGAGTAGATCCTAAGCCAAAATCCTCCAAAATCTACTCTCTGGCCATTCCATTTGTATGAGTTTTTCTAAAACTTGGTGCTTCCGAAGTTTTCCTTCTCATACTACTGTTAGAGATCAAACCTAGTTTCAATGGTTTGAAACTATTGTTTCTTTCAGAACAACCAAGCAATTCCTCTTTGCAACATTGTTTGCTTGCTCTGACAATTATGAGCACAACATTCTTCATCAGCGCTTCTGAGCCATCTGGGTTTGCTGCTCAGCTGGTCTCAGCATAACTTCGATACCTTGAAAGCACATTTGCTCACTTGGTGGTTTTGGTAATCCATTCCAATATACATGTTGTTGGACTAACACTTTTATCTAGTACATTTCCCGTAACTTCAACATTGGCATGGCAAGGACATGTGTGATTGTGGATCCCTTAAAATACTAAGGAAACACATTGCAAAAGCTTCCAGACTCTATATTTTTGGTTAAGTGATCAAAGATCACATTGATTCCATATGAAAGCCAATACTATTAAAAGGGGATGAGGTTTTGATCATGAATCAATTGCTGAAAGTTCTTGAAGATATTGATCAAAAACCCTCAACCACATTCTCATTATCCATCTGTCAAAACCTTAAAATCAATCTTGGTCACACCTAAACACTCACATCCGGACCCACCGAGTTAGCCAAGACAGAGCCATAAGCCAAACCCCAGAAACTCAATACAACCTAGATGACATTTGTCTCACCGAAGTGCAATGACCAAAATTTTGTAACCCATCAACTTGCACTTCAGAACTACCGAGTTGAACCGATCAGGATTACCGAGATGATGAATTTGCTTAGGTCATCGCAAATTTTTCTCACCGAGTGGATATATTCAATCTCACCAAAAAGCCTAACGTTCAAATATTTTTACATTGTTCAGTCTCACTGAGATTTCTTTTCAGTGTCACCGAGTTGTGCTTAAAGTTTGTAATGGTTGGATTTTTGGTGATGGCTATATATACCGCTCCACCACACTCACTCTCAGATAGAACAATCAGGGCAAATTTACACTTCCCATATCCATTTTTTGAGAGAGAACCACCTACACTTGTGTTGAGATCAAGGCATTCCAATCCAACCATTTGAACCTTGATTTCAAACCTCCCCA
Source organism: Aegilops longissima (assembly GCA_021605205.1). Taxonomy (NCBI): domain Eukaryota; kingdom Viridiplantae; phylum Streptophyta; class Magnoliopsida; order Poales; family Poaceae; genus Aegilops; species Aegilops longissima. The sequence goes on along the minus strand of CM038678.1, from coordinate 390,969,281 downwards.
AGTTGCTTTCCACTCCAATCCGTCTCCTACCCCAAGCCAAATATGTGGGAGAGTGATTGAGTGTTGAGGAGAATTTATTTTGAAGCACAAGAGCAAGGAGTTCATCATCAACAATAACATGTATTACATTTTGCAGAGTGGTGTCTCCTAGATTGGTTAGGTGTCACTTGTGAGCATCCAAGATCATGTGGAGTTGAACCAAGAAGTTTCTAAGGGAAACGAGATTGCCTAGTCCGTGAAGATTGATGACCCACAAGTATAGGGGATCAATCGTAGTCCTTTCTATAAGTAAGAGTGTTGAACCAAACGAGGAGCAGAAGGAAATGGCAAGTTGTTTTCAGCAAGCACTAAAATTGTCGGTAACAGGTAGCTTGATAGCAAGATAATTTGTAACGGACGAGTAACGGTAACGGAAAATAAAGTGCAACAATGTATCCCAATCCTTTTGGTAGCAAAGGACATGCCAAAATGGTCTCTTATAATAAGCAAATCATTCTGGAGGGTACACGGGATTTCATCTACTCACTTTCATCATGTTGGTTTGATTCACGTTTGCTACTTTGATAATTTGATATGTGGGTGAACCAGTGCTTGGGTGTTGTTCTTACTTTAACAAGCGTCCCACTTATGATTAACCCCCTCGCAAGCATCCACAACTACGAGAAAAGTATTAAGACAAAATATAACCATAGCATTAAACACATGGATCCAAATTAGTCCCTTACGAAGTAACGCATAAACTAGGGTTTAAGCTTCTGTCACTCTAGCAACCCATCATGTAATAACTACTCCACAATGCATTCCCTTAGGCTCAAAGATTGTGTAGTGTCATGTAGTCGACGTTCACATAACACCACTAAGGGAATCACAACATACATATCATGCAAATATCGAACACACATCAAATTCACATGATTCCTTGCAACATGACTTCTCCCGTGACCTCAAGAACAAAGGTAACTACTCACAAATGATATTCATGCTCAAGATCATAGGGGTATTAAATAGCATAATTGATCTAAACATATACTTTTCCACCAAATAAACCATATAGTAATCAACTACAAGATGTAGTCAACACTACAGATCACCCATAGGTACAATCTGAGGTTCCGGTACAAAGATTGAACACAAGAGATGAACAAGGTTTTGAGATGAGATGGTGTTGTTGAAGATGTTGATGGAGATTGGCCTCCCAAAGATGAGAGGTTTGTTGGTGATGACGATGGCTTCGATTTCCCCCTCCTGGGGGGGGGGGGGTTCCCCCGGCGGAATCGCTCCGCCAGAGGATAAAAGTGCTCCTGCCCAAGTTCCGCCTCGAGACGGTGGTGCTCCGCCTCGAAAGTGCTCCTTTAAATTTTTTTAGGTCAAAAGACCTTATATAACAGAAGATGGGCACCAGAGGTGGGCTGGGCCGCCCACCACCCACCATGGCGCGCCTGGGGGGCCTGGCGCGCCCTGGTGTCTCACCAAGCAGCCCCCTCTGGTAGGTATTTTCTCCAATATTTATTATATATTCCAAAATTATTCTCCATAAAATTTCATCTCATTTGGAGATGTGCAAAAATAGGTATCTCTGTCGTAGCTTTTTCAGGTCCAGAATTCCAGTTGTTGGTATTCTCCCTCTCTGTGTAAACCTTGCATATTATGACAGAAAAGGCATTAGAATTACTCCATAAAGGATTATTATGCATTAAGATAGTATAAATAATAGTAGGAAAACATGATGAAAAATGGACGTATCAACTCCGCCAAGCTTAGACCTCGCTTGTCCTCAAGCGAAATCCGATATCGAAAACCATGTCCACATGTTTAGAGAGACAGGTGTCGATAAAAACAAAATACGGACAGAGTAGCATCATGCTTACTATTATAACAACAACAAACTTTGTGATAAAGCTCTGTCATATAACTTCTCATGAACAACATCGAAGTAAAAAACCATAAACTTTATTGAAAACCAACAAACTATGTTCTCAATCAATTTTGCAACTAGAATTCATCATATTTTTAGGAAGGGTCACGTATCGGAGCCTTTTGTCAAGTCCACATACTCAACCATCATTCAATCTTCTATGATTGCTAACACTCACAACATATATGAGGAAAAAAATTCAACCGGACACATAGAAAGATCAGGGCTAATAGTTTTCCCAACTTATTCACCTCAAGGCTAATGCCAACAATAATAACTCATGATCACTCACATCCAACTAGATATATGTGCCTAGATCTTTCCCCACCACATGATGCTTGCCAAAGATAAAAATAAATGGGAATAGAGAAGAATACTTTGACTCTTGCATAAAAAGTAAATACATGAAAGTAAAAGATAGGCCCTTCATAGAGGGAAGCAGAGGTTGTCATGCACCTTTTGGTTTTGTATGCACAATCTCTTAATGCAAAAGAACGTCACGTTGTATTGCCCCTTATGATAGCAACCTTTATTATGCAGTCCATCGCTTTTATTACTTTGCCATCACAAGTTCATACAACGCTTAATTTCTCTTACACTAAATGATCACACACATTTAGAAGCAATTTTTATTGCCTTATTGCACCGATGACAACTTACTTGAAGGATCTTACTCAATCCATAGGTAGGTATGGTGGACTCTCAAAACAAGAGTTTGGGTGTAAGGTTTTTTGGATGCACAGGTAGTTTTTCTACTTAGTGCGGAATTTTGGCTAGCAAAGACATTGAGCAAGCACCACATGTTGAAGGATCTATGACCATATAACTTCTATGTGAATATGAACAAACTTAAATCATTACATTGTCTTCCTTGTCCAATGTCAACAGTTTGGCATAAGATATTTAGTGGGGGCTCACAATCATAAAAGATGTCGAAGGTAGTGTATTTGCATGTGAATCTTCTCTTCCCTTATTAATTCTTTCATGAATTGCATTATTGACCAATGTTATGTTTGTCAACTTTCAACAAATTTTACCACTTATACTTTTCCTTATGTGATGCTATTACTTACCATAAGATTAGCATATGATATTTTTATTATTTCCTTTTATTTTGATTGAAACATAAAAGTAAGGAAGCAAAAACTCAAACTAGACTTTATTATATAACTCTCACTCGATAACATAGATAGATAGATCACAAAACTAGCACTTGAAGATAGATCATACTAAACTTTTATTCAACTAAATCATGAAATAGCTAAAGATTGAACTAAGATAGATAGGTAAAGGTAAGAAAAGTAATGGTGATACGATATAGGGGCATCTCCCCCAAGCTTGGAAAAAGCCAAGGGGAGTGCCCATACATGTGTGCTCAAATCTCCTTTGGCGGGGAAGATGATGATGGTGGTGATGGTGATGAGTTAGTAGTGTTCTTCTTCCTCAGCTTACGCTGGAGGATGAAATTTTCCTCCCTCAAGCTATCGATCTCCTGCTCAAGCTTTAATATCTTTTTGCATAATACATGCTTGTTTTCCTGTAGAAGACGAAAAGGGATAAACTAGATCTTATGTTTCTTTGCTTTATTAGGGAGATTTGACTTCTTGAATTCCATGTGCATGTCCCCAGGTTGAGGTAGTGGGACTTCGTCTTCATCTGAGCTTGTCTCTTCTGTTTCCTTCGAGTCATAATCTTCTTCTTCCTCCGTGGTCCAGCCGTAGCGCTCCACATCCCCATAAATCTTTGGGTTTGCGATATAGTCTGCGACATAGCTAGCTCTCTCCATCCTAATCTTGAGACAACATATTTTAAGATCTGTCAGAAAAACAGCACGAAACAAGAACAGAGGATTCCTCCGCAATATGGTTGTCAAATCTTCCGGGAGTATATATATATATATAAAGATTTTTTTATCTTGGAAAAAACATACGGAAGGAAAACGAAGTTGGGAAGGTGACCAAGGGGCCCACCACCCACCAGGGCACGCCAAGTGGAGTAGGCTTGCCCTGGTGTCTTGTGGGCACCTGGGTTACCTTCCCGTTGCTTCTTATTTTCCTATTTTTTCTAATATTCCAAAACTGACAGATAATATTTTTGCGGATTTTTCGGAGTCCGTTTACCTACCGTATCACGTACCTCTTCCTTTTTAGGGTTCTGGAGTGTTCTAGAAGGTTTCTTTTATGTGTTCCTCCGGTGTTATGGTTTGAATAATATTGGTTTCAACATTAATAGACATACCTAAGATATAGTGTTAAATTCTTTTCCATTGTCCACCTTCGGGTTAGTATCTTCGGCATTATTGATCTTAATAGCTCCAGAGCAATAAACTTCTTCGATGATATATGGTCCTTCCCATTTGGAAAGAAGTTTTCCTGCAAAAAAACTAAAACGAGAGTTGTACAATAGAACATGTTCACCAACTTTGAATTCCCGCTTTTGGATTCTTTTGTCATGCCATCTTTTAACTTTTTATTTAAATAGTTTGGCATTTTCATAAGCTTGGGTTTTCCGTTCATCTAGTGAGCTAATATCAAATAAGCTCTTTTCACCAGCAAGTTTGAAGTCATAATTGAGTTCTTTGATTGCTCAATATGCTTTATGTTCTAACTCGAGAGACAAGTGACAAGATTTTCCATAAACCATTTTATATGGAGACACACCCATAGGATTTTTATAAGCTGTTCTTTAGGCCCAAAGTGCATCATCTAATTTCTTAGACCAATTTTTTGAGACCTATTGGCAGTTTTTTGTAATATTAATTTTATTTCTCTATTTCTAAGTTCAACTTGACCACTAGATTGAGGATGATTGGGTGATGCAATTCTATGGTTAGCATCATATTTAGCAAGCATTTTAAGGAAAGCACCATGAATTAAGTGTGAACCACCATCGGTCAATAAGTGTTCGTGCAACAAACCCTGGGTCTGTTGCCCAGACTATGCACAGGCACGGGAACACGATTGAGGCACCAACCCAAGTCGAAGCACAAGAGACCAAGAGATTCGAAGGACCAGCATGCAGATCAAGTGGATCAGACTCAAGCCAGTGAAGCAAGATATTGCCAAGAGAAGAGCCTCCCTTGCCAGGCAGGCGAGCTCGGCAAGGGGCGAGGCCACCCTCAGAAGAAGGCGCCCAAGACGTCCCGGAAGGGCTTGCCGGGACTCACGAGAGAGAAACCACCTCACCCAACCACTCCACCACGACCCACGTATTCAATCAGTGCGGTGTCAAGCCGCGAAGTGACTTAGTGGCAGCCATTCGCCACATAGCATATTTTCTCTACAGAAGATGCCTATAGACGACACCCGTCCTGCAACGTGTCAAGCAAGCAGATGCGAAGCTGGCAAGATAGCCCAGCCAGGCTTGCCGGGCAACCAACAACGTGACATTAAGCGGTGGATTGAATGCACCCTGTCAGCCTGCAGAGTTAGGTATAATAGCACTGTTTGCTATCTTATCAGTGCATAATGACTACTTTGCCATTGTGGTAACCCCTTAATCTATAAAAGGAGGCCCATGGCAACCATAGAAAGGGTTAGAAGGTTGGACAACTCACACCCACGCGCGCGTAGCCATTGCCGTCCTTGTCGGGCAAGCGTACTACACACCACCACCATTCTTCCACCATCAATCCACCAAAGCAGGAGTAGGGTTTTACGCCTCACGGCGGCCCGAACCTGGGTAAAATTGCCTGCGTGAACTCTGTCGTGCCGCCCCATGCTCGTCTGCTCTTTGTGCAACACGACGTCCCCCCTGTCGAACTAGCAAGGGGCCCTCTGCTCCTATAGGTGGCCGTGGTTTCCCACGACATTAAGTATCTAGGGACTCCAAACCTTGGGAAAATAACTTCTTTAAGCATTTTAATGGAGGTGTTATGATCAGCACTACTAGTTGTAATAGCTTCTACCCACTTAGTGACATAATCAACATCAACCAAAGTATGTGTATACCCGTTAGAGGAAGGAAAAGGTCCCATATAATCAGAAACCCCAAACATCAAATGGTTCAACAACAAGTGAATAATTCATAAGCATTTCCTAACGCTTACCGATGTTACCTCTTCTTTGACATTCATCACAAGACAATACAAACTTACGGGCATCCTTGAAAAGAGTAGGCCAATTAAAACCAGATTGTAATACCTTGTGAGCAATTCTATCTCCCGCATGATGCCCTCTATAAGCTGCGGAGTGAAATTTACGTAGCATTTGTTCCGGTTCATACTCAGGTACACAACATCTAATAATACCATCTACTCCTTGTTTATAAAGATGTGGGTCATCCCAAAAGTAATGTCTTAAATCATAGAAGAATTTTTTGTTTTGTTGGTAAGTGAAACTAGGTGGTATAAATTTAGCAACAATGTAATTAGCATAGTCATCATACCAAGGAGTATTATGAGAAGCATTTATTACAGCTAGTTGTTCATCAGGAAAGCTTTCATCAATAGGTAGTGGGTCATCAATAATATTTTCTAACCTAGACAAGTTATCAGCTACGGGGTTCTCAGCTCCTTTCCTATCAGTGATATGTAAGTCAAATTCTTGTAGCAAGAGAACCCACCTAATGAGTCTAGGTTTTGCATCTTTCTTTTCCATAAGATATTTTATAGCAGCATGATCAGTGTGAACAATTACTTTGGAATCAATGATGTAAGATCTAAATTTATCACAAGCAAACACAACTGCTAAAAATTCTTTCTCAGTGGTAGCATAATTTCTTTGGGCACTGTCTAGAGTTTTACTAGCATAATGGATAACATTTAAATTCTTATCAACTCTTTGTCCTAGAACAACACAAACAACGTAATCACTAGCGTCGCACATAATTTCAAAAGGCAAGTTCCAATCAGGTGGTTGAACAATAGGTGCATAAGTTAAGGCTTTCTTAAGTGTTTCAAAGGCTTCTATACAATCATCATCAAAGACAAATGGAACATCCTTTTGTAAAATATTAGTAAGACGCCTAGAAATTTTAGAGAAGTCTTTAATAAACCTCCTATAGAAACTAACATGACCAAGGAAACTATGAATACCTTTGGTGTCCTTAGGACATGGAATTTTCTCAATTGCATCAACTTTAGCTTTATCCAGCTCAATACCTAGTTCACAATTTCTATGCCCCAAGACAATGCCTTCATTAACCATAAAGTGGCATTTATCCCAATTCAAGACAAGATTAGTTTGTTCACATCTCTGCAAAACTCGATCAAGGTTGCCTAAGAAATCATCAAAAGAAGTTTTGTAAACGGAAAAATCATCCATGAAAACCTCTACAATATTTTCACAAAAATCCGAGAATATAGGAGTCATACATCTTTGAAAGCTAGCAGGTGCATTGCATAAACCAAAGGGCATACGTCTATAAGCATAAGTTCCAAAAGGGCAAGTAAAAGTGGTTTTCTCTTGATCAGGTTGTGAAATAGGTATTTCAGAGAAACCAGAATATCCATCAAGGAAACAAAAGTGTGTGTGCTTAGATAATATTTCTAGCATTTGATCAATGAAAGGTAGAGGGTAATGATCTTTTCTACTAGCTTTATTTAATTTCCTAAAATCAATTACTGATACATCTCCAACGTATCTATAATTTTTTATTGTTCCATGCTATTATATTATCTATTTTGGATGTTTTATATGCATTAATGCTATTTTATATCATTTTTTGGACTAACTTATTAACCCATAGCCCAGTGCTAGTTTCTGTTTTTTCCTTGTTTTTGAGTTATACAGAAAAGGAATACCAAACGAAGTCCAAACAAAATAAAACTTTATGATGATTTTTCTTGGACCATAAGAAACCTCGGAAGCTACGGGAAGAGGCCAGAAAACACACGAGGTGTCCTCAAGCCCTAGGGGCGCGACCCCTAGGCTTGTGGGCCCCTCGAGGGTCTCCTAACCCTAATCTCAGCACTATAAATTCTCAAATATCCCCCCTATAACAGAAGCATCCACGAAAATACTTTTCCGCTGCCGCAAGCCTCTGTTCCCGTGAGATCCCATCGTGGGGCCTTTTCCGGCACCCTGCCGGAGGGGGATTCGATCACGGAGGGCCTCTACATCAAACTTGCTGCCCTTCCGACGAAGCGTGGGTAGTTTACCACAGACCTACGGGTCCATAGCTAGTAGCTCGATGGCTTCTCTCTCTCTCTCTCTCTCTCTCTCTCTCTCTCTCTCTCTCTCTCTCTCTCTCTCTCGATCTCCAATACAATGTTCTCCTCGGTGTTCTTGGAGATCTATTTGATGTAATAGCTTTTTGTGGTGTGTTTGTCGAGATCCGATGATTTTTTTTATTTATGATCATTTTATCTATGAATATTATTTGAGTCTTCTTTGAACTCTTTTATGCATGATTAAGATATCTTTTTATTTCTCTTCGAACTATCGGTTTGGTTTGGCCACCTAGATTGTTTTTCTTGCAATGGGAGAGGTGCTTAGTTTTGGGTTCAATCTTGCGGTGTCCTCAGCCAGTGACAGAAGGGGTAACGAGGCACGTATTGTAGTGTTGCCATCAAGGATAAAAAGATGGGGTTTATATCATATTGCTTGAGTTTATCCCTCTACATCATGTCATCTTACTTAAAGTGTTACCGTGTTCTTATGAACTTAATACTCTAGATGCATGCTGGATAGCGGTCGATCTGTGGAGTAATAGTAGTAGATGCAGAATTGTTTCGGTCTACTTATCATGGACGTGATGCCTATATTCATGATCATTGCCTTAGATATGGTCATAACTATGCGCTTTTCTATCAATTGTTCGACAGTAATTTGTTTACCCATCGTATGTTTTCTTTAAAGAGAGAAGCCTCTAGTGAAACCTAGTCTATTTTCCATCATATATTTTCAAATCTATAAATTAAAAAACCCAAAAATACCTTGCTGCAAGTTATATTTACTTTTCTCTTATATTTATCTTTTACCTATCTCTATCAGATCTCACTCTTGTTTGTGACCGTGAAGGGATTGACAACCCCCTTGTCACGTTGTGTGCAAGTGTTTGTTAGTTTGTGGAGGTGCATATATTGGGGACTTGCTTGTGCCTCCTACTGGACGATACCTTGGTTCTTAACTGAGGGAAATACTTATCTCTACTTTGCTGCATCACCCTTTCCTCTTCAAGGGAAAAATCAACGCAAGCTGGAGAAGTAGCAGGAAGAATTTCTGGCGTCGTTGCCGGGGAGGTTCTACATCAAGCCTACCAAGTACCCATCATAAACTCTCATGTCTTTCACTTACATTATTTTCCATTTTCCTCTCGTTTTCCTATCCCCCACTTCTAAAACATTTTTAGAAAAATAAAAAAATATTTACCTGTTTATTCGCTCTTCTTTCATTCGTCTTTTCGTTTGCCTCTATGTCTTACTTAGTTTGTTTGCTCGTTCGCTTGGTATAATTGTGTGTTTATTAAAAATAAGGAACCAAAAAGTTTGTTGATCCTCATACACTTGCTAATCTTTTTAAAGGATCCAATTATGATGAACCAAATGCTAGTGAGTTGAGTGCACTAGATTATCTTTATGGAGTTTTGCTTGAAATTCATGAATCTGAAAATTGTGAAGAAATTTATGAAGTGATTCACGATAGCTCCTTAAATGAAAAGCATGATTGCAATGATGTTATTATAAATTCTATTTATGCCAGTTGTGCTAGTAATATGCAAAACCCCAAGCTTGGGTATGCTAATTTTTCTATGTCCACTACTTATTGTAATGATCATGATTGGGTGATTCTTCTTATAATCTTGAAAATTTATTTATGCCTCATGATGAATATGTTAGCAATAATATTGAAAGTAGGTTGGAAGAGTATCAACTTTAGGAAATAATGATCCCACTACTTTAGATAATGATCAATCGTATGATTTTTTTTATAAAAGTGGGTTTGGAGAGGTCATGACTTTATTTGATGATAATCCCACTATTTTGGAAGAGTGTCAACTTTGCATGCATGTGGATCATGTTGAGAATATTTTATATGATATCTATATTATTGAATTTGATTATGATCCTTCCTATAATTATTATGAGAGAGGAAAATATGGTTGTAGAAATTTTCATGTTACTAAATTACCCCTCGTTATGTTGAGATTGCTATTGTTTCTTTCTTCTTGCTTGCATATGCTAGTTTCTGCTTGTCTTGATACTTTTTTTGCTTATAAAATGCCTATGGATAGAGAGTATGTTAGACTTAAACTTGTGTTTTCGCATGCTACATGATGCTCTCTTCGTGTTTCAATTGCTATCTTTCATGTGAGCATCATTAAAATTATCAAACGTAGCTTAATGGCTTTAAAGAAAAGCGCTTGTTGGGAGACAACCCGATATTTTTATTGTATGTTTTTATGACAATACACATTATTACTTCTGTATTAATTGTGTTTTTGTGTTTTAACTAGTGTTTGAGCCAAGTAAGACCTTTGGGATGGTCTATGGTGATAGTTGATTTGATCTTGCTGAAAAACAGAAACTTTTGCGCTCATTGCCAGAATTTTAAAAGATCATAGAAACGTGATTTTGATCTGAATGTTTTACACAAGATTGATATACAAATTTCCTAGATTTTCCTAAATTTTCAGAATGTTTTGAGTTACAGAAGTATACGAAGTTTCTAGATTACTACGGACTGTTCTGATTTTGACAGATTCTGTTTTCTATGTGTTGTTTGCTTGTTTTGATGAATCTATGGGTAGTATCGGGGGTATGAACCATGGATAAGTTGGAATACAGTAGATATTACACCAATATAAATTTATAATGGGTTCACAATAGTACCAAAGTGGTGATTTATTTATTATACTAACGAAGCTTACGAGTTTTCTGTTGAGTTTTGTGTTGTGAAGTTTTCAAGTTTTGGGTAAAGATTTGATGGACTATGGAATAAGGAGTGGCAAGAGCCTAAACTTGGGGATGCCAAAGGAACCCAATGTAATACTCAAGGACAACCAAGCATCTAAGCTTGGGGATGCCCCGGATGTCGTCCCCTCTTCCTTCTTCAATCCATCGGTAAATTTACTTGAGGCTATGTTTTTATTCACCACATGATATGTGTTTTGCTTGGAGCATCTTGGATGATATGAGTCTTTGCTTTTTTAGTTTGCCACAATCATCCTTGATGTACACACCTTTTGAGTCTTTGCTTGGAGCGTCTTGGATGATTTGATCTTTGCTTTTTTAGGTTGATATGTCAGTTGAAGCCATATACCCTGAGCCTGCCAAAACGCCTCTTTGTCTTCAAAATGCAGATCACCATAGCTTCTCTCAACCCATGGAAGGCGTCCAAGCAGTAACTCGTGTCTATCCAATGGCTGGGAACACTCAGATGCCTCACCGTCATGCAAACTGAAGCTACCGAGAGCACAATTTCCCAAAGGCCTAAGAAGCGCCTCGTGTCTGAATGACCGAGAACTTCTTGTGGCAATCGCATCGTAAACAAGACAAGCATCACTTTTGGCTCAAGCGGCGGATGCAAAGCCTCTTGGTGGGCGTCAATCGCATTCAAATCTTGCCACCAAGAATGCTTTTGTCACTCACGAGACCTGTAAATCGATCATAGAAGAGTTTGACGCTGCTCGGTCTTTGAAGCAGATCTTCAAGACGATGGCTTCACGGAAAGATTCAAGTTTGACTCCACTCCTCCACGGAATGCGGTCCTCGTCGAACTCCCTCCCTTGAAGACTCGACTATTCTTCCTCCGCAAACTGTGAATGCCAGAGTGATCGATGATGAAGCCGATGCTACTTCACCGCCCCCTACTTCTGCACGCATCGACACTGCACCAAGTTCGTCTGCACCGCTAAACAACAACGACAACCCTCCTGCTTCACCTTCTTCTCATGAAAGCGAGTAGATGCTCTATGTCTTCAAACCTTTTTGGTCCATACTGACAAAAGGGGGAGAAGCATATGAGTTTGATAGTCTTCAAGCGGTTCATATGGGCAGTTGCTTTATACTTTTCCTAGTGTTCACAACTCTCGTTTTTGATACATTTGGTTTTTGAGTTGTAACACTTAAACTTGATGGTCGTCTGCTACTTATTTGCTTTACTGTGATGCGATGATAAATTCCGCATGTGCGATGATAACTTCCGCACTTAGATCATTCTGCAGACGTCCATTTTTCATTATGCATGTCATTCTCTTAGTTATATCATTTCATGCATGATGAATTATCTTCATAAGTTGAAGAGGATCTCCACAAGTACAACCTGCCATGTGCATTTGCATTCCAAAAGCAAATTACTTATATGCACATCTTCAGGGGGAGCCCTTGCCACTTATGAAGACAATAACCTATCCTTTACAATTTCACATACTTTATCCCCGTTGAAAACTTCAACCAGTTTGTCATCAATCACCAAAAAGGGGGAGATTGTAAGTGCATCTAGTGCCACCCCTAGTTGGTTTTGGAGTATTGACGACAAATTTGGTTGACGGACTAATGTGTTTGTGAGAATTGCAGGATAACACAGGTAGTGTCCCTCATTGATTCGGTTTACCTACCGGAGATGACCCCTAAAAATGTATGAAGACATTGACGAGAATGGTGGTATGTGAAGATATTCATATTGAAGACTATGACATGAGAAGACATTGAGTGAAGACTGTGTCGTTTCGTTGTTTCCTTTTTCTTCTGTGTTGAGTCATAGGAACCATCGTACTGTTAAGTGGGGTCCAAGTGAACAAAGTCAGAATGACTGAAGTGATGCTCAACCCAAATTCTATGTCTTCGAGCGAAGATAATGAGAGCAAATCTTATCCAGAGCTGGATGAGTCAGCTTTGCTTGTAGCCCAAGTAAAGTAGTCGTGTGTGTTTGAAATCTGACCGTTGGAACACGTGTCAGTTCCTTAGTGACCCAAGGTCATTTCGGACATATCAGGTCGGGTTGCCTAGTGGCTATAAATAGCCCATCCCCTACACCATAAATTGGTGGCTGCTCAGAGTTAGTGCACGGCTTTTGTCGTTTGAGAGCAACCCACCTCGAAGCCTTTGAGAGAGAGAAATCCTTGCGAGGACAAAGCCCAAACACCCAGAGCCAAAGAGTGTTAGGCATCACTGAAGTCTTTCTGTCTGCGTGACCTGAAGACTTATTACACTTGAGGACTGTGAATCCTCCAGCGGTTAGGCGTCACGTTCTGAGCATCCAAGAGTCATTGTGGATCGCCGGTGAACGAAGTCTGTGAAGGTTTGGAAGTCTACCTTGAGGACTTACCAGAGTGATTGGGAGAGGACTGTGTGTCCTTAGCTCAAGGGGAATAAGGTGAAGACGCGGTCTTCTGAGTTGAATCTCAGCCTCCCTAACTGGACGTCTGCTTGTCACAAAGAATGGAACTGGTCCAACAAATCCTGTGTCTTCAACAAGTGACTGGTTCTATTCTCTCCCTTCCCTTACTTAGTGTTTGTGTTCGTGAAGTCATTGCCTATTTGTCTTACCTGTTTGACTTCATTGCTTGACTACTATAGTTGGTTGGCTTCATACTATCTTCCATCCCGATCCTTACTACTAAGCTGCTATTAGTCTTGTACTTGCATACTTGACAATGTTTTGCCTGTTGTAGTTTATCTTCCGCTGCATATCAATTAGGTCATTTCTACTGGTTGTCTTTGAAACTTCCACGTTTTGAAGACTTTCATAAAAATCGCCTATTCACCCCCCCTCTAGTCGATAACTAGCACTTTCGGCCACCATGGGAGTCGCGTGTCGGTTGTCTTTCTTCAGGATTTTCGCATGAGAAGACTGGGCACGGCATCTGTGCTCGGGTCCGTCCCTGCAGCCTCGATAAACCCAACGACTGAGCTCTGTATGGCAGGCCGGTCCCGTTCATGTCACCTCCTGGGGTCGTTGGTGTTTGGCCTTCTCATGTGATCACCTCAGGAGATTCATTCGGCGTAGGTTGTCTAACCACCTCGCAGGGCCATCACAGCTGTCAAGAATCAAATTCAGGCGCAACCTGCCTTGAGGTAGGGCCTCGAGAGTCCCGCGCTAGCTCGCGAGTGCCGAGACACACCTCGTCTAGCCCTGCCGTGCAAACCACGTGTCAGGGCGGTGTTGTACATGCCCCAGGGGTTCCACTCAGAGGGAGCCCCCACCCACGCACTAGAGGAAGCACCATACTCCGCGCTGGCAGTCGACATGGTCGAGGAGCGGCTATGCCCGTGCAAGTGCGGAAGCGCCATGCTCCACGCTGGTGATAAACAACTGAGGGGCGGCCCCATGGCCGCATCAACCTCAGGGAGCCGCCAGGCTCAGTGTCCAGGCTCATCACAACACTTTCCCCTCGGGAGAGTCGCGCAAGGGGGCTGGGCACGGGGGCTACGTGCAGGTCACGCCCAGCGCACGCCACCCTGCTAGGTCCCTCGGACACGGTCGTCGCACACCCCTCCCGAGAGGGACCTCGGTGAGGAAAGCTATGGAGGTGTGTTTGTACGTCAAGGGGGACTCCTGAGCATCGCGACTCAGGAGCCTAACTGGTCACATAGCCCCTCACCCCTTGGTCTTGTCCTAGTGATCCGAACAACCCAACATCGTCTGAGGTACGCGTGGGGCCGGGCCCTGTCGACGCAGAACGCTAAGGCCTACTCTCGTATCTCCTTCCCGCGGGCTGTTTGTACGTCAAGGGGGACTCCTGAGCATCGCGACTCAGGAGCCTAACTGTTCACGTAGCCCCCACCCCTTGGTCTCGTCCTGGTGATCCAGACGACCCAACGGCGGCTGAGGTATGCGTGGGGTCAGGCCCTGCCGACACAAAACATCAAGCAAGCGGGAAGGAAATCGCAAAATCCTAGCAAATTATTACAAGAAATGTTGTCTCTTAAAAAGCGCAGACACATAAAGTTTTAATCCCTCCACAAGGCACGGTGCATGTTTCAGGAAATAAAAATGGAGGGAAGTGCTGCCAGCAAGCCTCTCCTTCAGCCTTGGGCGCTGCCATCGCCCGCAAGGAGTGCCCCGCCGTCGATAACGTCGCTGTCACTTGTACCACCGCCTGCGGCTGTAGGTTCAGCGGCGCCGTCACTCGGAGGTGTGGGGTCGATGGCGAGGAACTTCTGCAGTAGGGCCTCCACTTGGTCCTTCACGGCTTCAGCAGCGGCGGTGCAGTGCTCCTCGCCCACAGGCTCAAGTAGGGCTCCAAAGTCGGTGCTGTGGTTGCAAAGATGGAGGTAGCTGAAGACGCGCGTCATAGCCGAAGCGGAGAGCGCACGGGCTTCCCCCTCCACCATGGGACCGACTCCATCAACAACGCCCTCGAGCACTGCGACAAGTTGGGGAGCAGCTCTGCGGGGCCTTCCTCAGCAGTCAGCAATGGCTCCTTCAGCCCCCTCCCGTACAGTTCCTGCAATGCCTTGCGGGACCTCTGCTCAAGAGAATTGAAGGCGGCACGATCTTTGGCGAGAACCCTCGCCTGGGCCTCCAGCCGGGCCTTCTTCGCCCCCATCTCCTTCTTCAACTTCTCCAGGCAGCCGCGCTCCGCTGCCTGCTCCCGCGCCGATTGCTCCAGCTCGGTGTCACAACCGGCGACCGCGTCTTCTCGAGCCTTCAGCTCCTCCTCCCGCTCCTCGCGCTGACGGGCCTCAGCGGTGCGCTCGGTGCACAGGGTCTCCAGCTCAGCCTTCACCATCCGGTAGCGCTCCTTGGCAGCCTCGGTGTCCTTCAACACCGTGTCACGGGCGGCTGCGGCCAAGCCGGCAGCCGGTTCACTCTCCTCTGAAGCTGCTACGGCCCGGCTCCACGCTGCCCTGACGGATGCGTCGGACCGCAGCCATCCCGAGACCAACTCCAGGCGCCCCGACGCCAGGCGACGGTCGGTGCCTTGAAGGTCGTCGTGAAACTGGGTCAGTGCAGAAAGATCCTCCTCCAGAGCATCATGACCCAGCGGCGTGATGGAAGGCGGAGGAGGTAGCACTGGCACCAGGGTCAGCAAGTTAGCAGCAGCAGAGGGGGTCGGGGGCTCCAGAGCTTTCGGTGCCTCGTCAGGCGAGCTGAGGGCGGGTGCCTCCGGAGTTGGCTTGACTACAGAGACTGCTTCCTCCTGAGGCTGGGCCTCCGAGTCTTGCGAGGATAACCCTGCCACAGAAGCGTGAGGGCCATCACCATCCTTCTGTGCCGGGGGTGTTGTGGCCGCGGCAAGCTGCTGAGCTATGGGGACCACAACCGTCTCCTTCTTCTTCTTCACCACCGGCGTTGGCCTAGTCATACCAAAGGGAGGCATCAAGATACTACAACAGGAGCAAAGAAGGAAGGACAGGGCAGAGCACTTACTGATCCATGGAGGTGTATTCTCTCGCCCTCTTCAGAAGCACCATGCCCGTGGTCTTCACAGGCTGGGGCACTGGCGCACGAGCCCTAGGGGCAGACAGGGGCATGACATCCGGGCCTGTGGCAGCGCCAGCCGGCGACAAATCGGAGGCGCCACCTCGAGAGATCAGCGCCGACCGGCTCTTCTTCAGGACACCGGCTCCAGCTTCTTTGGAGGGGTGCCCCTGATCTCATGGTGACCACGGCGGAGTGCAGGGGCTCCCGAGCCAGGTGCTCGCCAGCGTTGCCATCATCATCAGAAAGGACGAGGAGGAGGTCGGGTTGGCGCGGGGGGGGGGGGGAGGTCTCCCCCGCACCTTCCACAGTCTCCTCCAAGTCCGACCCCCTCCTCATCGGACTCACCAGAAGCCACCGCCATCGGGGAGTCTGGGGGCCTGGTGGGTGCCAGAGGTACGAACCCGCGCTCGTTGAAGACAAGCATGGAGGCGGTGATCTTTGCCCCATCTGGGCGGCGGTATAGCGGAAGATGAGTATCTGGCGGGCAACCCTGGTCCTTACTGACCTGGAGGCGCAAGGCCTTGTCCAGCTCCTTGTCGGACAAGGCGTCTGGGCGCAGGCGGAGGTCGCCTCCCTCGTCCATGAGCTTCCACAAGGGGTGTGAGTGCGCCTGGAGCAGAGCCAGGCGCTGCGTCAGGAACTCCTTGACAATCATGGCCCCCATCAGCTTCTCCGCCCTCGGGTCATCAGGCTTCAGGTCAGCCACCATCATCTCCATCATCTGATCAGCTTGGGGATCCGTGAGCTTCGTGTGGTTCCATCCCTCATGAGGTACTGGCATCCCAGTTGGTAGCGCCAGCCAAGGGTAGGAACGCTTGGCGTCCATGAAGATCCACTTGTTCCTGAAGTCGTCCACCTTCTTCCCGCCTCGCAAGATCGCGTTGCTGCCGTTTGCCGCGGTGAAGTTAGCACACCCCGAGCACTGGCCCTTCTTGAGCCGGAGGTAGAAGAAATGGCAAAGCAGCGCCACGAACGACATCACCCCCACGAATGCCTCGCAGTAAAAGGCAAAGATCGACAGGAGGAGGATGGAGTAGAGATGAAGATGGAGGGCGTGGAGATTGTAATGGAGAAGGACAACATAGAAGAAGCCGAAGAAGGGGGGACCAGCCCCGCGAAGATGCTATGCAAGAAGAAGGGATAGAAGGTACCGCCCAAGAATTCCTAGCTTGGCGAAGCCAGCCTGAAGCACTGCCTCCCCCCCCCCTCCTCGTTGCTGCCGCCCGCCGTCACCGGGAGCTCGGCGGCGAGGTTCTTCTCCGAGACCGCAGACGCACTCAAGGCAGGCTCAAACCACGAGGGCGAACGCATGCCCTTCGCCTTGTTGGTGGCCATCGGCTGCGGGCTGGGGGAAGAGTTTCGGTGGATCTGAGGCTCTCTGGGCGAGAGGGAGAAAGGGTATCTGGAGCAAGACGAAAGGAAGGCAATGAAAGCTCTACAATGGGCGCCAGCCTTTTTGTCAACCAGGAGCGGTTGTCGAGGCAGCGTGGCGAAGTGGAGGCGCTCACGTCCCATCAATCGCCACGCGTCGACCGAGGCCACAGGCGGTTGGGGCCCGCGGCGCTCCGCCCTTGCCCTTTGGCTTCGCCTTGAAGCCAAGTCCGAGCGCGCCTTGGGCCTGGCGGCTACTCTCGGCGTCCTAGGAATGGGGGTGCCCAGACTTCCTGCCTGCGGCCCACGGCGTGGCTCAGTCAGCAGGCCTGGTACGGCCTAACTTCTGAAGCAACAACTCAGCAACAACTCAAGGCCCTCGCGAGGGGCCAAGCCTCGCGAGGCAGACGGCACCAAGACCTCCCAGAGGGGCGGCCTCGCTAGGCTGGCTCCCGAGGAGCGGAGATATCAATGCAAGGTGCACCTCGCGAGGTTCACATGACGTGAGCCATGACGATCAAGGCCAGGCGGGCGCGAGCGGGCGCATTGTACCAGTTTCCTCTTTGGTGTCAAGGAGGCAAGTGCAGGTGCAGGGTCCCGAGGAATCAACTAAAGGTTTCTATATCAGTGCAACCAGACCAAGACCGCCAGGACGGCAGGACAGAGGTCATCACGGAGCCCACTGCAGCGTCACCACCAAAGCCTTTTGCAGGCGAATACTACTTTTGTCAAGATAGCTTGTACTAGTTGTCCCCTTCAAATTTGGCCATTGTAGGATCCTTCCTGCCTACATTTGGGAAGAGCACCAAGGCCACTATATATAGGACTTAGCCACCGCCGTAGGGGGGACGGATCGATTCCACCCGAACCACCTCACCAGCTCCTTGAGCTCAAGAACACCTCCTCCTGAGGTTGTTCATCCACTGTACTAGTTCATCCTCATCCCCTCGAGGCAATCCACCACAAAGCTCGAGTAGGATATTACACCTCAAGGTGGCCCGAACCAGAATAAACTACTGCGTCCCTTGTCCCTTGGGTTCGTCGAGCTAGGCTGTGGGATTGTTGAGCTGGCAGACTGGGAGGAGGGAGTTCTTCGCATGCACCCCAGAGTTCAAACCTCTCAAGGGTATGCGGAACCCCGAATCCGACAACATCTTCGCTTTCCCGGCAAGCCATGCCCAGGCTGTTTTGCCAGCTTCGTGCCTGCTCGCTTGACACGTCGTAGGGTGGGTGTCGTCTGTAGGTATTTCCTGTAGAAAGAGGCCGCCATGTGGCAAATGGCTGCCACTTAGCCACTTTGCGGCTTGACACCGCATGGATCGACGACGTGTGTCGTGGTGAAGTGGTTTGGTGAGGTGGCTCTGCCTCCGCGAGTCTCGGCAAGCCCTGCCGGGGCATGTTGGAGGTTTTCTTCCAGGGGTGATCCCGTCCTCGCCAGGGTCGCCTGGCTGGCAAGGGAGGCTTTTCTCCGGGTGGTTTCTTACTTCTCTGGATTGGTCTTGGTCCTCTTGATCTACACGTAGGTCCTTTGAAGATCTTGATCTCTTCTACTTTGGCCTGATCTTGGTGCTGTAATCTTGCTCCCGTGCCTGTGCACAGTCTAGGCAACGAAACCAGGGTTTGCTGCATCGACACAAGCCCCTGTGCCTGCCCCGAACGCGCTGCCGAGCGTTATCGGGGTAGGGCCTAACAAGTGCACAGGTAGGGGTGTGGAAGAGGCTGGCCCCTTGAGGTCTAATAACCCACAAGTATAGGGGATCGCAACAGTTTTCGAGGGTCGAGTATTCAACCCAAATTTATAGATTCGACACAAGGGGAGCCAAAGAATATTTAAAGGTATTAGCAACCGAGTTGTCAATTCAACCACACCTGGAGATTAATTATCTGCAGCAAAGTGATAAGTAGTAAAGTAGTTTGATAGTTTTGATAATAGTAACAGCAGTATCGGTAACGGTAAAGTTATAGCAGTAATTAATTTTGTAGCAAGTGATAGCAGTAGTAACTTACCAAAACAATAAAAGATAAATTCGTAGGCATTGGATCGGTGACTTGTTGGATGATATTCATCATGAGACAGTTATAACCTAGGGTGATACGACACTAGCTCTAGTTCGTCAATATAATGTAGGCATGTATTCCATAAATAGTCATGCGTGCTTATGGAAAGAACTTGCATGACATCTTTTGTCCTACCCTCCCGTGGCAGCGGGGTCCATATTGGAAACTAAGGGATATTAAGGCCTCCTTTTAATAGAGAACCAGAAAAAAACATTAACACATAGTGAATACATGAACTCCTCAAACTACGACCATCACCGGGAGAAGTCCCGATTTTTGTTACTCAGGGGTTGCCGGATCATAACACGTAGTAGGTGACTATAACTTGCAAGATCAGATCTAGAACATGGATATAATTGTGATAACATAAACGATTTATCTCTGAGTTCATGGCACCCGGGCCCAAAGTGACAAGCATTAAGCATGGCAAAGTCATAGCAACATCAATCTTCGAACATAGTGGATACTAGGGATCAAGCCCTAACAAAACTAACTCGATTACATGATGAATCTCATCCAACTCCTCACCAACCAGCAAGCCTACAAACGAATTACTCACTCCCAGTGGGAAGCATCATGGAATTGGCAATGGAGAAGGGTTGGTGATGATGAAGAACGAAGGTCCCCCTCTCCGGAGCCCCAAACAGACTCCAGATCTGGCCTCCCGATGAAGAACAGGAGGTGACGGCGGCTCCATCTCGTGGATTGCGATAATTCTTTCTCCCAATTTTTTTGGAAAAATAGGATTTAATAGCGTCGGTTTCAGGGTCAGCGGGGCCACCAGGTGGGGACAACCCACCTGGGTGCACCAGGAGAGGGTGGCGCGCCCTGGTGAATTGTGCCCACCCAGGTGCCCCTCTCCGACAGGTCTTGACTCCAGAAATTCTTATTTATTTTATAAAAATTCCTCGCAAAGTTTCATTCCATTCCGAGAACTTTTATTTCTGCACAAAAACAACACCATGGTAGTTCTGTTGAAAACGGCATCAGTCAGGGGTTAGTTTCATTCAAATCATGCAAATTAGAGTCCAAAACAAGAGGAAAAGTAGATACGTTGGAGACATATCGAGGTCTTGTTTTCTTCTTCATTAATCTTGAGCCCAGACCGGTTTCTGGTTTTCTCGCGCGTCATGTAAAACTAATCGTGGTGGGGCCACTCTTGTAATGGCCCGTGAATGACTTTAACGCACGGGTAGAAACTGCCAATTCACTCTTCCCACCACGCCCTTATCCTTAGCCACGTATGCTTCATGCATCGTACGGGGTAGGTAATGGAGGCGCGTGGTAAAGGAGAGCATCAAGGCGGGGGCCCTGTTTTCTTGAATTGGTGGAGGAGGGCGGTGGTCGCTCATCAAGGGAGCGGTTCTCCTCCTGGGCCCGCCTATAAAAGGAGGGGCGAGGGGAGAGTGGAGTCATCCATCTTTTCTCCCTTCTCCTCCATTTTCTTCCCCCTGCTTGTTATGTTGAAGAGAATAGACTGGGGCCAGGCCCCGGGCTCTAGCCTGGGGTTGGTGCCGCCAAATGTTTGTGTTGGCGCTTGGGGAGTGAGTCTAGTCCATGCTTGGATAAGACGCGGTGGACAAGCCTGTCATGGCGTGGGAGATATCAAGCTTCCCCATTGTGGGGAAATGCTTGCCCCTTCCGCCAGGTCGGTTGCCATTGGGTAATGCGGCATTTAGCCCCGGGCTGCTGCTGCTTGTTGGCTTGGCGACCAGGTTCTCCGTGTCTTCGACGCTCACCCGGGAGGCAGGGCTGGGGATCATTGCTAATCCCAGCACTGCCCCTTCCGGAGGCCCTGGGGCTGATGTTGACGAGAGGCGCGCCTTCCTACTCACCGAGTTGGGGAGAGGCACGCTCTAAGCTCCTTGACCGTCTTGGTTGCTCGCCGTCTCTTCAGGGGAGGAGTCGGACCGTCAGGTCGGCGTTTCCCTGGGACGGTGTTGATGAGAAGCCAGGGAAGACGGTGAAGGCGGGACGCGGGCCGTCCAGTCGGAGTACGATAGCACCGACGTGGTCGTCTCGTACTGGCGACCCGCTGCTTCGTCTTTCTGTCTTTCCCTCCCTTCCCCGGCACCATCATCACCGTTTTATCAGTTGCCAGGGAAAGGGTCGCCCTCCTGGCGCTTTCGCTTCCTCCAGTGGTTTTCCAGCTGGGCCCTGACGTCCTTCTCTGCCGGTGCCTGTGCTGGAGCCTTTTGACCGGTCCTGGAAGCGGTAAACAGGGGGGGCGCTGAGGTGCTCCTTCCGCCTTCCTCCTTCACAGCCTTTCCACTCCCGATCTTGTCCGGCCATGCTTGGCAGGCCATGACGGGATCGGGGTGGCGTTGTGCCGGTGCGCGCCTCCTGCCCTCTTCTCTTCCCATCGCACTACTTGGGACAAGAGGGACAGGGAGAGGAGTTCACGGGGCACTTATCTTTTCTCAATCTAAAATCTGTAGGCACTTGCCAAATTTTAGTTCAAATAATGTAATCTCTCGAGTCCATGTTTGTGTTCTGTAAGGTTTGTACTTGTTTGATCACCATATTAATGAAAAATATAAACCTTGCTGGGAACTCATGCATGTATATGTCCATGCAGAGGTGGAATGCCTCTTTACTTTAAATAAACGAGTTTCCCCCGGCAGGCTATCCTGCCGGTGCCCTTTTATTTGGTTGCCGAAGGACTGAGCCTACCGAGCATAAATAAAGGGACTAGCCCCCAGCCAATCTCTTTTTACCAAAGGCCACTGCGACCATCCTTGTCGAAGCAACATTCGAGTTCAGGGATGGGGGCACCTAGGTTTCAAAGAGCGGCAGGTTTTCCCATGCACAAGTTTCAGCTTACATAACACTTATGGACAAGAGGTAGAACTTACCTGTTTGGCTTACCGGAGATCGCAGTGCTGGTACATCTTTCCAGCTCCTTGTAGAGGCTAAGCTCACGGTAGGAACCTGCAGTCCTATGCAGATGGAAATGATGCAAGATGCGACCTTATCTATATGCATATGCAATGCTCATTAAATGCTTATGCCATGCTCTTGAAATGCTTATGCATGCAACTTGTCGGCGGCCCCCAGCACTTCGTTTATTTCTCTGTTTCTTGGGGTCTGCGCATGGCTTTGTAGAAGGGGTTACATGCAATTGAGGCAAGGCCTGCACAAAAGGGTGGCTGCCAGGCAGGGCCCGATAGCCGCGCCTTACGGGTAGAACTTGCGGAGATGCTCAATATTCCATGAGTTTTGCAATTGAATACCATCTCCGGTCTACAGACGGACTGCGCCAGGTCTGGTGACTGGAACTACCCAGTAAGGGGCTTCCCACTTTGGCGTCAACTAGTTTGTACCCTTGGCGGACTGAATGCGCCTAAGGACAAGGTCGCCTTCCTCAAAACACCAGGCATGAACCCTGTGACTGTGGTAGCAATGCAGGGCTTGTTGATAGCGTGCAGCATGCGTAGCAGCCTGGAGACGGTTCTCCTAGAGTAGCACAGCGTCGTCACGCTGGTACTAATCTTGCACTACTTCATCGTAGGCAAGCACTCGAGGTGACCCTTAAATGAGTTCCGTGGGGATAACTGCTTCTGCCCCATAGACTAGGGAGAAGGGAGTCTGCCCGATAGCTCGATTTGGTGTCGTTCTGGGGGACCAGAGAACTACCGGCATCTCATTGATCCACCGCATGCCGTGCTTCTGCAGCGTATAAAAGGTTCTTGTCTTGAGTTCTCGCAGCACTTCTGTCGTGGAATTGTCACGGCAGATGTCCTCGTGAAAGGACTTAGTCGCAGGGCCATCGTACGGGTTAACTTAGAGGGGTTAAAGCGGACACAAAGACACGAGAGTTATACTAGTTCGGCCCCTTCGATGAAGGTAAAGCCTACGTCTAGTTTGTGATGGGATTGATGTGATTTCGGTGACTCGGGAGCAATAGCTTTGCCTAGCCTCGAATTGTCCGTCCTTAACCCGCCGCCGGGTCGTCCCCTTATATACACGGGTTGGCGCCGGCGGTTCTGAGTCCCGATCCGCTCATACAAGTGTCCGCTCGGTCTCTTCTCTCTTATCTTACAGCTCAAGTTACAAGACTAAGGCGGTTTACATAAATGGATCCAAATCCGCCTCTGGGCTTTGGGCCTCCTTCGTGGGCCCTGATCATGGATTTAGGGTAACCCGCCCCTTGAGGCGGTTTACACTCGATAGTTATATCCCCAACATTAGGCCCCAGTTGACTTGAACCTGTTCATGTTAATCTTCAACATCTTCAGAAACTCAATCTCCTTCATATTTAAGTAAACCGCCATCTGCTTGAACCGCCGTGACATCATCCTCCGACCACCGCAATAGCAGGCGCCTTGACGTCATCTTTAATAAAGAAATCCAAACAATAAGATTCCCTTCATTTAATACTATCCCGGAAATCGAGGCGACCGCTGCGCCGTCCGCCGCTTTGACTCTCGATTCTCGCGCTTGTTAATTGCCCGCTTCCTTATAAATAGACCGCAGGCCCTTTTGTCTTCTTCTTCCGCTTTCTTCTTCCTCGCGACGCTCCAGCCTCAAGCTCCGCCGTCGCCTCCGACCTTCAACGCCACACGTCGGGGGCGCTTCATCAACCTGATCGTGACGAGGTTCTCGGCGCCCTTCGCGGTTTTGCTCATCAGGTAAGGTCCCTCTTCAAGCCATAGATCCCATCTGAAGGTCCTGTTCATCTCGTAGTTCATAGCTGTTTCATCTCAGTTTCTTCATACCTACTCCGCCATGGCCGTGCGACTCAACCGTACCATACATCCTGTGCGGCGACTGCTCCGCCGTCAGTTTAACTCTTTATGCATCTTTTCTTTTTGTTCAGATCCTCTAGTTTAGAACGCCCGAACCTTCCTGCTCTTTATGAGGCTTGCATAGGTCGTAGAAATTTTTCTTACTGAAACTTCGGTAGATCTAAATTACTTCCATTCGCATGTGAAATCTGTTTCTGTCCACACTTAGTAGATTTTTCAGTTCTGTCTCTTTTGGCGGTTTAACTTTTGATAGCTAACCCGTCACTCCATTAGTCCTCGCTAAACCGAATCGAAATCGGCTGCCAATCGCCGGTTTACCATTGTATAATGTGCTCGAACCGCTTAACGGTGAACCGCTTTTCCCTTTCGCAGCTTTAGTCTTCCTAATGGCCCTCAATTCTCAGCTTGCAATTGGGTCCGTCTAAGGCCACCGAGACGCAACTCAACGGATACGCTACCACCGGCGCTTTAGCTTCTAAAATGTCCTCCATCAAGGGTTCCGGATGCGAATGCCCTCCCAATCCGCAAGAAGGAGAAGTAATTGTGTTTGTGCAGCACTTAGACCGGGATTCTGCCCACCGGATCAAAATTCTTCCGAGATGTCCTTGCCGCTTTTCAACTCCATCCACAGGATATTGGTCCAACTCCGTGTCAAATATATTCAATTTCAAGTTTTACGTGAAGTCTACCTTCAAGAAGAACCATCTGTGGAGCTGTTCCGGGATTTCTTTCACCTGAACCGCCGTACAGAATTTTCGGATGGCCCTAACACGGAGCTGGGCGGCGTTTCAATCCAAAAAAGGAAGGAAGTGGATTTTCCTCACGCCAAACACCATAGCCATCCGAAAGATTGGAACCAAACCTGGTTCTACTGCCGGAATACTGCTCCTGACAACAAGAATCCTTTGCCGGGTTACCGTCCTCACCGGCTTAGCAACCATCATCCGCTGCCTTTACGCTTGACCGCCGCGGAACGGAAGAATTTTGCACCTCAAATCATTAAACTCCGGGCTCTAATGGCCAATGGACTAACTGGTGTGGACCTTGTGCGATGCTGGGTTTCTTGGAGCATCTTGCCATTAAGCCGCCAGCCCGGATTGATGCACGACACACCGGCAGCCTCCAAGACCTCAAAGACGTAACGAGTTACCAATAACTGAACTTGAGGTCACAGAGATCGTAAAGAAGATGCTTGATGAACCGATCTCCGCTCGCAGCCTAACCGGGTTGGCTCCATTCTCGTGTTGCCAACAAACCGCTCATGTAAGGCTCTGCTCACCGCTTTTCGGACCTTTAATACTTTGTTGATATACATTAATCCTTGTTACCTCGCAGGCTAACAGCTCCTTCTGGAAGCGGACCAAACCGGCCCGGGCTCCGCGTGTAAAGTCCAAGGCCACCAAGAAGGCTGGCAAGAGGAAAATCACGAGTCTTCCGATCCGCCGGAAGACGAAGATTCGTGGTTGAGGTAAAGCTTGATACCCTCGAGGAGTCGCCAGAACCGGCTCTTCTCTTTGTGTTTCTTCTTGCTTGTAACTTGTTCCTTTTATTGACAATTTTAACTCGCAGGATGATGTCAAGCCACCATGCCGACCATGTTGAGGTAATCCTTCTTTCTTCCGAATCCGACTCGTGCGGTTAAAAGAATTCGCCGCACAGTCCGGAAAGTGAAAAATCTCATTCCTGTGCTCATTTGAATCCAAACCTTCCTTGAAGACACAAGATGTGAAGAGCGCCAGACGACCCGCACAAAGGGCCAACAGATTACCTCGTCCGGTTTACCGATACACCAACCCTAAGCGTCGCCCGAGGTGATTTGTTCTTCCGAAAACGTTATCCCTTAAAGGGTTTCTTCCGATGTCCTCTCAATCCGTCTCGACCTGAATTATCGTGCCTCTTCCAACTCCTCCGGCGGTTCATCAACCACGCAATCGCCTCCGCTTAAAGTTGCCGCAGGTAAGTATCATACTTCGTCCCGCCAATTCGGTTTATATTTGCGTTGGTCGATTTATCTTACTCTAATTCTGAACACCGCAGCACCAAGGCTCGCTTGAGTAAAAAGCGAAAACTCTTGAGCCTACTGCAGATGTTGATCCGGAGAAGACCCCGAGCAGCGGTGAAAATCTGAAGTCGCTAAGAATAGCTCGCAAGTTGTACCGAGACGACATTGCTGATCCGCCAGAAACCGAACCGAGGCCCAAGTGGAAACCTCGATCCTGCTCCACCGAGTCCGCCACACAGCGGGTCGAATCGCTTGAACCGCCGAGCCGTAGTATGAAGGCACCAAGCCCAAAGAAGACCGCTAATCCGCCAGCCCGGTCAAAAATGATGATGTTATTGTGACGGCATCGCTACACCACTCCTAGCCAACCGGTCGCTTTAGCAAAACACAGCGCCAAGGAAGAGTCTACTACTATGAGCAAAGATAAGGGGAAAACTGATCTGTCAGCTTATGACAACCTCTCTGCCCAAGAACTTCACTCCGGCTTCCTGAACCGGCTCTACACAAGCCGTGACTTTGAAGCCGGTCTGGTAAATCGCATGAAGGACCGCTATGAGGTAAGGAGTCATGCCTTTATTGTACTTTTGCTGCATAGTAGCCCCCAAGGGTCGGTTTAACTCTGCAAAGTTAAACCGGCACTTAACTTTGCATAGAAAACATACGCCTTAAACTGCAGTACTGTAGCCCCCAAGGGCCGGTTCAACTTAGCATAGTTAAACCGGGACTTAATCTCTGTATCCCCATAGCAAACTGAGATCAACTAGCCATTAGCCCCCAAGTGCCAAGTTGAATATTTGTATTGAGCTTGGGACTTTATAATGAAACAACTAACATGCTCCCTTTGTTATCAGAATGAGATACACCAAAGAAACCGTGCAACTCAAGGACCTTCGAGCCAATCTGAAACTCAACAAGCGAAACCACCAAGGCCAAGGATGAATTGAAAACTGCCTTGGCCACTATGGAACAGCTGAAGGAGTGGTATAAATCCGAAGCGGCCAACTGACACACCGAGAAGGCCGGTTTGAAAAACGGGCGGAAGATGCTGAATCAGCTCTTAAACCGGTGATCAAGAGCTTACTGCACTAAAGCGCCAAGTTCATGCCATGACCTCCGCCATCTTTGGTAAGAAAATTTGCACCGATTACACTCTGTTTTGATGTTTCCGCCGTTTAACTTTGAGCTGTCCAAACCGGTGCAGCAAGCGTATTGCTCATCTAGGCTCGATGTCTTTGAAGAAGCTCAAGGCCGCTTACACAATCGATTGAGCAGTCAGATACGGCGCCAAATGAAGTCATATGTGCCACATCAGATGACAACACAGCTCCGCCCTTGATCAAAGATACACCGGACCGGCTGTCCATGGTTCCGGGGCAGCTTGAAGAGTTGAAGCGATCCGCAGCCCGAGCTGGCACTCTACTGGCTCTAACTCGCGCCAAGGCGTGGATAGCGGATCTTGATCCGGCTGACATAGCCAAGGGTTTCCCCAGCGCTCAAGAGAACGGTGAAGCCTTTGATAATGACGCCCTAAAACGAATAACAAAGGAGATGCGTCCGCTGGCGAGTCAACTGGCAGCAGAAGCCAACCTGGCGGTTCACCGCTTTTTATGATGCAAACAACAAGCGGGTGGAGTTTGTCATTCCGAAGTGCGAGCCTTGTCCCTCAATCCGTAAGCACACTTATGCCCTCGACGTTGATCCGCTGAGCTTATAAGTGAAGAGGCTGTCTTCGTGCCTTAACCCGGATTGACCGGTCTACCAATGACTTCGGGCTTTGGGTGATGAAGAGGAAGAAGTTGAACCGACGCCAGCGCCTCTTCCTCACGCCAACCCGGCGAAGAAGCTTAATCCGCAAGCCGGTGATGCATCGAAATCGCTAGTCATAACGCCATGCGAAACACCGGCCTTGGAAGGCTTTGTAATAGAATAGCCAGCACTTTGTTTTTGAACATGCCTTTATGCTCTTAGTCTGTAACCTTCGTGCAGAGGTGCTGATACTTTGGTTTGAACCCTTCAATGCATTTTGCCTGCAATCACATATTCTGAAACCGCCATGGCGGCTTGTGTCGCCAGCCGGCTTGTGATGCCGATATATGTATATAAGAAAATATTGATGTATATGCTCAAACCTTTGTGATACAAAAAATACCTGCCAGCGTCGGGCATGCAATTGGCTTAGCCAATCTTGAGGCGGAGGGTGTATGAACCATTACCGTCAAAGGAGAAAACAACTCCTGTTTATATAATGCCGGTTTACCGTGTAAACCGTGTTGGGTCATGACAAGCCCCCTGTTACTCCATAATGGGATGTTAACAGAAAAAATCAAACCGAAGCAAATATCTCCGGATTAAAAATAGACCAAATTCCATTGACAGATTGAACCGGTTTAAAGAGGTCATCGGTTTAAAAAGGCAATAAAAATCAAATAACAGTTATGAAATCAATGTGAAAACAAAGGCAATTATAAAACCGTTTGCAAGAAGAGGCTTTACTGAGCCTGATCAGATGGTGTTACCATGGTCGGACAGGACCAAGCTCCCCATAAGGTGTAGCGATGGTTCAAGTCAGCCAGGCCCCCAACTGAAACCGTGGCATTATGCCGATCAAGTGGCATGGCAATGGTTCGGGTTCACCAAGCCCCAAGTGATTCTATGGCCTTAGGCCGACCAAGAGGCGGATGGTTCAGATGTGACCATGTCCCCAAGTGATCTGGTGGCTTACCCATCAAAAGGTGTTGCATTGGTTCGGACACGACCAAGCCCCCAAGTGACATAAAAACTTCAAAAGCAAGATCAAGGGCTAAACCGAGGCTGCTTTGCGACAACAACTCCATGTACCCAAACCGGACTTTTACGTAAGCGGATACCCGCTTTAGCCGAGGTCCGCTTATTACTTTTATTCATAATATATACATTGTCTTAATATGTACATAAGGAGAGCCGATGGCTCGTATAATAAGGCGAAGATGAGCTATGTTCCACGGCCTGTTGGTCTCCTCTTCGACGCGGCGTGAGTCTTTTCGCTCTCGAACATCAATCGATAGTATGACCCGTTGTACAGATTCTTGCTGACCACAAAGGGCCCTTCCCAAGGCGGGATAGCTTGTGCATATCTGTTCGGTCTTGAATGAGCCAAGCACCAAGTCTCCTTCCCGAAGGTTCTTGTTCTAACCCGCCGACGGTGATACCGACGAAGATCCTGGCTGGTAAATCGCCGAACGAGCAGCCGCCATATCTCGCTCTTCATCCAATCGATCCAAAGCGCCCTGCCGTGCTGCCTCGCTATCGGCCTCAACATAGGCTGCCGCAGGGCGAGTCATGACGGATATCGCAGGAAGGACCGCCTCCGCCCATAGACCATAAAGAACGGTGTGTATCCGGTGGATCTGTTAGGGGTAGTATTGATACTCCATATCACGGATGGTAGCTCTTCTACCCAACAACCCGTCGTCTCTAAAGGGACCATAAGCCGGGTTTGATACCTCTCAAGATCTCCTGATTAGCCTGCTCGCTTGACCATTGGATTGCGGGTGGGCCATCAAGAAACGCAAGCCGGATGTGCTCTCTCACAAAACTCCTTCATGGCTCCCTTGGACAAATTGGTGCCATTGTCCGTGATGATACTGTGTGGAAACCCAAACCGGAAGATCACCCTTTTTATGAACTGAACCGCCATGGCCGCATCACACTTACTAACAGGCTCTGCCTCGACCCACTTTGTAAACTTGTCAACTGCGACCAGCAAGTGTGTTTTCTTGTCCTTGGACCTTTTAAAAGGCCCTACCATGTCCAGCCCCCAAGTTGCAAACGGCCAAGTAATTGGAATCATCCTCAATTCCTGGGCCGGTATGTGGGCACGTCTAGAAAACTTCTGGCAACCATCACATCGCCTGACCAGATCCTCCGCATCAAGATGGGCAGTTAACCAATAAAACCATGGCGGGCAGCTTTGGCCACCAAGGATTTTGAACCGGCGTGGTGACCACAGTCCCTTCATGGATCTCACGTAATATCTCACGGCCTTCCTCGGGGACACACAACGCTGAACGCCTCGACACGCTGCAATGATGCAACTCGCCATTATATATGGTCATAGACTTAGACCGTCAATTATCTGTCGGGCCAACGCCTCATCTTCCGTAACTCGCCCGGTTCATGTATGCCAAATAAGGGAGCGTCCAATCGGAATGGCATGCAAGGTTGCCACCAATCGAGCCTCCGGATCAGAATAGCCAAATCCACTTCATCGGGGAGCTTAACCGACGGATTGTGCAATCGTCAAGGAAGACATTAGGCGGACCGGTTTACGTTGAGAGCCCAGCCGCTTAGAGCATCCGCCGCCGTTCTTCCGACGATCCACATGGTCCACCTGATACCCTTTAAAGTGTCTGCAACAACATCCACCTCCCGACGCATGCGCAGCCATGAGTGGATCTTTGAATCCCAAGTACACGATACTTGCTGGGCCACCAAGTCCGAGTCACCAAAACATTTAACCGGCTTAGATTCATCTCCTTAGCCATCCGGAGACCATGGAGCAAAGCTTCATACTCAGCTGCATTGTTAGTACAGGGAACATTAAGCGAAGAACGTAATGAAACTTGTCACCTCGTGGGGAGTTAATCGACTCCAGCCCCGAGCCCTCCAATTGCTGGACCCATCAAAGTGGATGGTCCAATAGGTATGATCCGCTTTTCTTCAGCGCTTGCAACTCCGTCCAATCATTAATGAAATCCACAAGTGCTCGAGACTTTACTTGCCGTCCGAGGCACATACCTTAAACCGTCTGCCCAAGTTCTATAGCCCACTTAGCAATCCGCCGATCGCTTCCGGTTCGTATGATATCGCCCAAAGGAGCTGAATCCGACCACCGTGATGGGGTGCCCTGAAAATATTGCTTCAGCTTCCGACACCATAAAAACTCCATATACCAGCTTCGCCAATGCGGATATCTTTGCTTAGACTCAATAAGGACCTCGCTGATGTAATAAACCGCCGTTGAACCGGATACTCCTTCCCGCCTCCTTCCGTTCCACCACAATGGCTACGTTGACTGCCACGCATTAGCAGCAACATATAATGTAAGCGGCTCCTTGTCAATGGGAGCGGCGAAACAAGCGGGTTGGCCAACCGCCGCTTTAAGTCCTCCAATGCTTCATCAGTGGTGAACTCTGCATTTAACCGATCCGTCTTCTTCAAAGATCTGGTACAAAGGAATGGCCTTCTCTCCTAGGCGGCTGATAAACCGGCTTAGCGCAGCAATCCGACCCGCCAAACGTTGGACATCATTGATACACTTTGGCTTAGCCAGGGAGGTGATAGCTGTAATCTTCTCCGGATTAGCTTCAATCCCCCTGTTGGACACAAGGAAACCCAATAACTTGCCTGCCGGGACACCAAAAACACATTTGGCCGGGTTAAGCATCATCTTGTACACCCGCAAGTTGTCAAAGGTTTCTCTCAAATCCTCAATTAGTGTTTCCTTCTTCCTTGACTTAACCACAACATCATCCACATAAGCATGCACATTACGGCCGATCTGTTCATGCAAGCAATTCTGTACGCAACGTTGATAAGTTGCTTGGGCGCTCTTGAGCCCAAAAGGCATAGATACATAGCGTAAGGCTCCAAAAGGGGTGATAAACACCGCCTTCTCCTGGTCCTAACCGCCATCTTAATCTGATGATATCCGGAATATGCATCCAAAAAGCTCAACGCCACAACCCGCCGTAGCATCAATAATCTGATCAATACGGGGGGGCGAAGGATCTGCTGGACAAGCCTTGTTAAGATCTGTAATCCACGCATATGCGCCAAGTTCCATTCTTCTTAAGGACTAACACCGGATTAGCAAGCCACTCGATGGAAAACTTCAACGATAAACCCTGCCGCTAAGAGCCCGCAACCTCCTCTCCAATGGCCTTGCGCTTTTCCTCGTTAAACCGCGAAGAAACTGCTTTACCGGTCTGTACTTGGGATCAACATTAAGAGTGTGCTCAGCGAGTTCCTCGGTACACCGGCATGCCGGAAGGTTTCCATGCAAAATGTCCCGATTCTCATGGATGAACTCGATGAGCGCTTTCCTATTTAGGATCCAAGTTAGCACTGATGGTGAACTGCTTGGACGAATCGCCGGGCACAAAATCAACAAGTTTAGTCTCACCCGCCGACTTAAACTTCAAATCCGGATCGTGCTCTGTACTTGGCTTCTTCAACGGGGTCATATCCGCCGGATCGACATTGTCTTTATAGTACTTTAACTCTTCGGTGGCACAAACCGACTCTGCATAAGCCGCATCACCTTCCTCGCATTCCAACGCAATCCGGCGGCTCCGTGAACCATTATTGTCCTTTGTGACCCGCATTTTCAGCTGCAAATAAACATAACAAGGCCGCCATAAACTTAGCATAAGCCGCCGCCCAAACAGGCGTGGTAAGGGCTTTGATTTTCACCACCTCAAACGCCAACGCTTCCGATCCGAGTCATGTTCATCTCCAAAGGCTACCTCGAGCTATCTTACCGACCGGTGCGCTGACTTGCCGTGCACCACACCGTGAAACACTGTGTCTTGGGACGGCTGAGATGCTTATCCGTCAACCCCATACGCCGGAAGGTCTCGTGAGTACAGTGATGTTGATGCTGCTCCTCCATCCATAAGCACTTTGGTAAACTTGTATCCTCCCACCGAGGTGCCACCACTAGGGCTAGCTGACCCGGATTGTAAACCCAGGAGGATGATCCTCTCGCTCCATACAATAGGCTGTTCGACCAGCGCGGGTAATGCGGTGCGGCGGTTCAACAACACCGACCGCCCGCTTCAAGTTTTCGTCTCGTCTGTCCAAGCTGGTGGTAAAGACATGGTATCATCCACCGCTCAACCGCTGGATTACTTTGGTAACCCGATCCGCTGCTGTTGTTGATTGTAACCCCTTGGTTCGATTGTTCGATTGCTCGATTGCCTTGCCCGCCCGGATTACCACCAACCACGGGCCGAATTTCTCCACCATAACCCGGGCGGACCACGAACCCGCCGGCCCTTGATCATACCGGAAAGCATTAGAGTTTTTGAACTCCTGCATAATATAACAATCCTTCCGAGGTGGTTCGCTGGTGCCTCCTTCGTCCCCTGCTTGGACAAGGTTGGTTCAATAGGTAATTCAAACGATCCGGATTGTGACCTTGCGCACCGCCCGGTTTGATTGCTTACTCTTGCGCCACGACCCTTGTCCTGCGCGTTGATGTTGGCTACGGCCCATGTTACCGTTGCCTTACGCTTGTTTCCTCCATTACCGCCGACCGATGTTGCTGGCCTCGGAGTTGCTGTTCTGCTTTCCCTTCCCTACTTCGTCATCCTCCTCGGACTCGGGATCCTTGGTACTATCGAAATTAGCATACTTTACCAAAACACCCATGAGAGTGCCCATGTCATTGCAAAACGCTTCATGCGACCCAGCTTCAACTTCAACGGTTTGAACCGCAGCTGGCTTCTAGGTTAAGATCGCAGAATCGGGGTTGATCCGTCTCGACGAATGTAAAACCTCCAAACGCGGCGCACCCAATGGGTTTTGGATTCTCCTCTGCTGGACACAAGCCACCAAATCCACCACAGACATGGGCTGTTTACAGTGTCTTTGAAATTTTGAATGAACCGGTCCGCAGAATCGGGTCCATGAACTGGATCGAAGGGCGGCAAGTTTTTCAACCAAGCACGGGTCGTACCTTCCAACATCATGGTGAAATACTTCACACGCAGCTTCATCCACATCCAGCATCTCCATGGCAATCTCATAGCTTTCTATCCACGCTCGAGCCAAATCGGCGGTATAATTGGGCACCTTGCGGGCCCTTTGAAGTCCTTGGGCAGACGCACATTGCGTAAAGCGGGGACGAGGCAAGGCACCCCCAACGAGCCAGACGTGACCCCTGGTTTGAAGATGGTTGGACGAACCGGCGCGAGCTGATGATCCTCATGTTGCGCTGCTAACTCGGCTTCCCTACGTGCCCTGGCCCGGTCCACCACCACTTGAGCGTCTTCGAAGCCACCCGCGGGTTGTTGCCGCGAGGCGGACCAAGGCCGCGCATTGCTTGATACGACCGGCTCGTCGGCCCCGCTATAACTCCGCTTAGGCGGGGGTGGAGTGGATCCGATCCCGATCAGATGAATACGCTCTGTTGAGCGTGGCCGTCCCGAGGAGCTCTTTGACCCGGCGTGTTTCTACCGCTGTGGTGAATCGCCTTGATCGAATCGCCTCCAATCGTGCGCAGCCGCAATAAGGTTATCCATCGGGTTGAGTAGTGACCGGAGGTGTTCGCCTGAACTGGGGCGCCCGGTATGATGGCGAGGCAGATCTATCACACGGGCTGAACCGCGCGCCGTCCCAGTACTTCCGCCGGTTTACTACCGCGGCGGATTATCGGTCCCTCGCCTCGGGTGTTGAAGAGCTCTCTTCCTCGAAAACCGAAGGCAAACGGGATCTGATTTTAGTTTTCATGACTTCATGTGATGCGCTCGATCCAAAGATGAGCCTATAAGCTCAGCATCCAAAGCGCCTGCTCCGCCGCCATCCTCACGTCCGCGGCTGCGAGATCCGCTTTAGCTTTAGTGATCTGCTCCTTCACCTTTGCAATCTTCGTTGTGCAGGTCCTGATCCACCGGATTAGCCTCGCCATGAGCGTAGCTGCATCGAACAGCTCTGATAAAACTTGAGCCGGTGGGCGCGCAGGGCCTCCTTCCCCGCTGCCATCACGGCTGATGAACCGGCGACCATGGGCGCCATGTCGAAGAGTGAGCGCCGCTTGTGTACCGCCATGAAGATTCCAACCCGGTTGGGTAGATCAAAGGGTCCGAATACTCTCCCGTCGGAACAGCCCCGATCCGCTATCTTGCACCTGGTACGAGAGACTCGGTTTCTCCGGCCGACGACTCGTCGCTAGAGTAGACAACGGTTTCGCCGCCAGATGCTGATCCGCCCTCATAGTCTCCGTGGGCGACTCCACAAAAGCACGCCGACGGCCGGTTTAGCTGGGCAGGACTCTTCTTCGCCCGCCGAGCTGCCTCGACGAGGTCGGTGCGGATGTCCGCCCAGGCCCTGGCTCGCAGATCTTGCCGATGAACACGTGTATGCCACCAAAGGGGACCCGGTACCAGACTTTCGATCGAGCCGCCTCGGGGCCCGGTCTGCATCGCCGATGTAGAGCTTGCCGCGATGACTCTTAGTCATCCGCCCACAAAGATAGCCTTCGAGTCCTTCAACTTGCCCTCTAAGATCATCAAACCATCGTCGATAGCCCCACGGTGGGCGCCAACCGTCGTGGAATTGTCACGGCAGATGTCCTCGTGAAAGGACTTAGTCGCAGGGCCATCGTACGGGTTAACTTAGAGGGGTTAAAGCGGACACAAAGACACGAGAGTTATACTAGTTCGGCCCCTTCAATGAAGGTAAAGCCTACGTCTAGTTTGTGATGGGATTGATGTGATTTCGGCGACTCGGGAGCAATAGCTTCTCCTAGCCTCGAATTGTCCGTCCTTAACCCGCCGTCGGGTCGTCCCCTTATATACACGGGTTGACGCCCGGCCGGTCTACAGAGTCCCGATCCGGCTCATACAAGTGTCCGGCTCGGTCTCTTCTCTCTTATCTTACAGCTCAAGTTACAAGACTAAGGCGGTTTACATAAATGGATCCTAATCCGCCTCTGGGCTTTGGGCCTCCTTCAGGAGCCGATCATGGATTTAGGTAACCCGCCCCTTCAGTATGTTTACACTCGAGAGTTATATCCCCAACAACTTCAGTGTTCGCCCTCTCAGCTTGCCCATTGCTACTGGGATGCGCGACAGAGGCAAATGAGATCTTGCTTCCGAGGGCATGAACATATTGCATGAAGGCGTGGCTCGTGAACTGGGTGCCATTGTCGGTAATGATCCTTGCCGGGACTCCAAAACGATATACCAATTCTTTGAAGAACTTGATAGCTGACTGAGCAGTTTCCTTTCTCATGGCAGCTACTTATGGCCACTTTGTAAACTTGTCGATAGCAACGAACAAGAATTCAAAGCCCCCGACAGCTCAGGGGAAAGGGCCAAGAATATCGAGCCCCCAGACCAAAAACGACCATGACAAAGGGATTGTGTGAAGAGCTTGTGCATGCAGGATGATGTTTTTGGAATGGAACTGGCAGGCTTCACATCTGGTGACTAGCTCAACTGCATCTTGGAGGCCTGTGGGCCAATAGAATCCTTGCCGGAATGCTTTCCCAACTAATGCCCTTGATCCAATGTGGGAGCCGCACATGTCTTCATGTATCTCAGCCAGTAGTTCCTTTCCTTCTTCCCGACAGATGCACTTCAATTTCACACCGTTGGGCCTCCTTCTGTATAGACTGTCATCGACAAACTAATACATACTTGCCCTCCGGGCTACTCTTTTAGCTTCATCTTGGTCATCAGGAAGTTCTCCGGTTCGGATAAAATGGACTATGTGCCTTGCCCAAGTTGGAGCCTGGGGCTCGGCCACAAGGACTAGCGGCACCTCCTCAACTGCGGGGGCACGCTCCCCGTTCGTGGGGACCATAGGCCCGGCTGGAGAGTGCGGTTCGGCAAGTGATGGGGAGTTGTTTCCGGCAGGGTCCCTACCGGGAGCCCTGGGAGGCTCTACCGAGAGAGGCTTACCGGAGTCCATATTTCTCCTTTTCCGGGCCATTTTTGCTGGGGATACGGAAGGCTGAGTAAGATGGAGAACAAAAGTTCCTAGTTCCATAGGAAGCTTCTACGCAGCACACTTTGACAGATGATCTGCTATGTTGTTTTCTGCACGGGGTACATGCTCTGTTTGCAATCCGTCAAAGTGCTCCTCCAATCTTCTCACTTCCTCAACGTATGCCTCCATCAATGGACTTTGGTAATCCTTGTTGACTTGCCTCACCACAAGCTATGAATCTCCTCGAATGATCAACTTCTTGATTCCCAATTCTGCAGCAATCCTGAGCCCGGCAAGGGGCCCTTCATACTCTGTTGTATTGTTGGTCGCCTCTTCCCGGGCAAAGTGCATCTGGGCGACTTATTTCAAGTGCTGCCCGGAGGGGGCAACGAGAAGCACGCCAGCCCCTGCACCTTGTAGGGAAAAGGCACCATCGAAATACATGATCAATTCTTGGGGCACTTCCTTGTTGGGGATCACTGTTTCCAGCACTTTCTCATCAGGGGTTGGCGTCCATTCTGCAATAAACTGCCAATGCCCTGCTCTAAATTGTTGATGTGCTCTCAAACTTCAGGCCAAAGCTGGATAACTCCAAAGCCCACTCCACTATTCTGCTGGTAGCCTCAGGGTTTCGGAGTATCCTTTGCAATGGGAAGCGAGTGACAACCGTGATCTCATGGGCTTGGAAGTAGTGGCGTTGTTTTCCTTGAGGCCATGATGAGACGACGGATCAATTTTTGCACACCAGAGTACCTCGATCTAGCTCCTTGTAGCAGGGAACTGACAAAGTACACTGGGCACTGCACCACTTCCTTCTTTGTCGTGTCCTTGGGGTCGCCCTCGCTGTCGTGCTCATTTCTGTCCTAACCCTTATCTGGCTCTGCCGGGCCTTGCTCACTTTCTGCTTCTTCCACTTCCCGCTGTGCCACTAAGGTTGCACTAACCACTTGATTGGTTGCCGGCAAGTATAGCAGCAACGACTCTTGTGGGTTGGAGGCAACCAAGGTGGACACAGAGGATAAGTAGGCCTTCAACTCTTGCAAAGTTGTATCTGCTTCTGGGTTCCACTTCATGGGCCCTGCCTTGTTCAGGATTTTGAAGAACGGTAAGGCGCGCTCGGTAGACTTGGAAATGAATCTGCTTAGCACGGCAACGCACCTTGCCAGATGCCTCACATCCTTGACCCTCCTGGGCGCCTGGATCTTCTCGTTAGCTTTGATCTTGTCAGGGTTGGCTTCGATCCCCCGATGGAATACAAAGAACCCAAGTAGCTTGCCGGAGGGAACGCCAAACACACACTTCTCCAGGTTTAGCTTCTAGTTGATCTTGCGCAAATTAGCAAATGTCTCCTCCAAATACGGGATGAGGGTTGCTATGTCCTTGGTCTTTACCACAATATCATCCATATAAGACTCAATGTTTCTGTGCAGCTGTGGCTCAAAACCAATCTGGACTGCCCTAGCAAAAGTAGACCCGGCACTTTTTAATCTGAATGGCATGCGGACAAAGTAGTACGTAACACATGGGTTGATGAACGAGGTCTTCTCTTCGTCTTCTTTGGACATGAAGATTTGATGATGTCCGGAATATGCATCCAAAAAGGAGAACAAATCGCAACCTGAAGTGGAATCCACAATCTGATCGATGCGCGACAAGGGAAATGGGTCCTTCGGGCAGGCCTTGTTGAGATCTATGAAATCTATGCAAAGCCTACATTTCCCTTTAGCCTTGCGAAAGACCAATGGATTTGCTAACCATGTTGGATGTAGCACTCCTCTAACCAAACCAGTTGCCTCAAGCTTCTTAATCTCCTCTGCAATAAACTGCTGCCTCTCCCAGGCCTGCTTCCGAACTTTCTGCTTGACAGGTCAGGCATGTGGGCAGACAACAAGGTAGTGCTCGATTACTTCCCTGGGAACACCTGGGATATTGGATGGTTGCCAGGCGAGCACATCGATATTCTCCCGCAGGAAGGCAAGAAGCGCGCTTTCCTATTTGTCATCAAGGGTGGCGCTGATAGTAAAGGTACCATCAACGCCAGCCAACCCTGTCGGGACCTTCTTCACTTGCTGTGCAGCAACCTTGGGTCTCTTACTGTTGGAACTCTCCGGCAATTCATCAACAGGCGCAGCATACTCCGAAGAGGTACGCTTCCCGAATTCCTTGCTAGTGTCCCTGCTATCCTTCTTCTTTCCTCTGTTCTCCTTGGTGGGAACCGCTGCTGCCGCTGCCTCTGCCGCGACTGCGTCCCAGTACATCTTATCCACGCAAATGATTGCGTCCTTCTCATCTGATGGCACGGAAATGACTCCTACCGGCCCAGGCATCTTCGAGGTGTTATAGGCATAGTGGGATGCCACCATGAATTTAGCCAGGGTTGGGCGTCCAAGGATCCCATTGTACGGCAGGGGGAGGTCGACCACATCAAACACAATTTTCTCAGTCCGATAGTTCACTTCTCCCCCAAATGTCACTAACAACATGATCTTTCCCTTAGAATGACTCCTGCCGGGATTAACTCCTTGAAACGTGCACGTGACCTTTAGCTCTTCCTCTACTATCTGAAGTTTGCCGATGACCTTTGGGGAAATCAGATTCAACCTGGCCCCGCCGTCAACCAACATCTTTGTGACCATGAGGTTGCGAATTGTTGGAGAGACCAACAATGGCAAACATCCTACCGCAGTAGTACGGTCAGGATGGTCCTCTTCATCAAAGATGATGGGTGTGCATGACCATTTGAGCGGCTTTCGAGCTTCTGTCGTTGGCTCCACGACATTGACCTCACGTGCCCACCGTTTGAGTTGGCGGTGATAGGAGTGCAGGGATGCACCCCCGTCAATGCACAGGGTGTCAGTGGCCTTTTGGAACTCCTGCTCTCTGGTTTCCTCTTCATCCCCTCCATCACTCTCATCATTGCAAGCTTCCTTCTCTTAACCCCTGGCGGGTTTTCCTTGGTTCCGGAAGGGTTTGCCGGGGCGATATGCTTCACCGCCTCGACCCTTCCCGCCAGCTGCATTCTGACCTTTTTCCTTATCACCCTTCTCATATTCCGCTCTCTGCCTCTTGACAAGCTGCTCAACCTGATGACAATCTTGAAGATCGTGGCCCTTGTTCCAATGAATCTTGCAGTACGGCCCATCGCCTTTCCCAGCCTTCTAGGCGGCCGCAGCCTCCCGACAGTCAGCGCACATGGCAGCTTCCATGTCGGGGGCTTCAGCTCTAGCCTTCTTGCCGTTACTAAGTGTGTCCGATCCTTCGACAGTCATCACTGCCTTATCCTTGCACCTCTTGCTGCGCTTCTTGCTCTTCTTCTGACTTGTGGATTCGTCGTCATCCTCCGAGTCTACATTGATGCAATCCTCTTCTTCAGGGAGTTTCCTTCCCTCCTCCATCCAAGCACACCTGTCCACCAACGTGTAAAGCTCCTTCGCAGTCTTGGGAAACCGCACGTTCATCTTGGAACGAATCTTGCGGTTGTGCACATTGGTGGAAGGCAACTATCACAGCTGCTGGATGGATATTTGGGATGTTCTTGTGGACTCTGCTGAATCTCTGCAAGTACTTCCGGAGAGTCTCTCCTTCTTTCTGCTGGAGAAGCTGCAAGTCGTTGGGCCGCCCTGGTTCTTGATGGATGCCAGTGAAGCCGCCAATGAACTCATGGCACAGGTCAGCCCATAACGAAATGGAGTTCTCTGGCAGGTGCATCAGCCAAGACCTCACATTGGACTTGAGTGCCAAAGGTAAGTAGTTGGCAAACACCTTCTCATCTCTTCCCCCAGCAGCTTGAATGGCAATGGTGTAGATGCTCAGAAACTCTGCCAAGTTTAGCCTCACATCATACTTCTCGGGTATCTCTGGCTTGAATGTGCGAACGGACGGCCAACGGACTTGCCGCAACTCACGAGTAAAGGCAGGGCATCCAACCACGAAAGGTAGGCACCCGCCAACCTCGAGTGCATGCTCGTCAACGTCGAGACCATCACACCCATTGGTCCAACGATGGTCATCGCGGCGTCACTCAATGACGACGCGCGCATCTTGGTACCTCTTGAGCTTGCGTTGGTTTTTTCCCTTGATGAGGAAAGGATGATGCAGCAAAGTAGCGTAAGTACTTCCCTCAGTTTTCAGAACCAAGGTATCAATCCAGTAGGAGATAACGCGCAAGCCACCGAATACCTGCACAAACAAACACCAACCTTGCACCCAACGCGATAAAGGGGTTGTCAATCCCTACACGGTTATTTGCAACGTGAGATCTGATAGAGATGGATAAACGGTAAAGTAATATTTTTGGTATTTTTGGTTTATGGAACGGAAAGTAAAAGATGGCAAAGAAACTAAATTGGAAATTAAAATTGTAGATCGGAAACTTATATGATGGAAAATAGACCCGGGGGCCATAGGTTTCACTAGAGGCTTCTCTCAAGATAGAAATTATTA
The DNA here is from genome assembly GCA_021605205.1 of Aegilops longissima. NCBI lineage: Eukaryota > Viridiplantae > Streptophyta > Magnoliopsida > Poales > Poaceae > Aegilops > Aegilops longissima. The sequence goes on along the minus strand of CM038678.1, from coordinate 390,927,737 downwards.
CGGTGGGTGAACAAATTATTGCCAAGCAATTGATAGAAAAGCGCAAAGATATGACGATATCTAAGGCAATGATCATGAATAAAGGCATCACGTCCGTGTCAAGTAGACCGAAACGATTCTGCATCAACTACTATTACTCCACACATCGACCGCTATCCAGCATGCATCTAGAGTATTAACTTCGTAAAGAATGGAGTAACGCCTTAAGCAAGATGACATGAAGTAGAGGAATTAACTCAAGCAATATGATGAAAACCCCATCTTTTTTATCCTCGATGCCAACAATACAATACGTGCCTTGCTGCTCCTACTATCACTGGGAAAGGACACCACAAGATTGAACCCAAAGCTAAACACTTCTCCCATTGCAAGAAAAACCAATCTAGTTGGCCAAACCAAATCCATAGTTCAAAGAGACTTGCAAAGATATCAAATCATGCATATAAGAATTCAGAGGAGATTCAAATAATATTCATAGATAGGCTGATCATAAATCCACAATTCATCGGATCTCGGCAAACACACCGCAAAAGAGTATTACATCAAACAGATCTCCAAGAACATCGAGGAGAACTTTGTATTGAGAATCAAAGAGAGAGAAGAAGCCAGCTAGCTACTAGCTATGGACCCGTAGGTCTGAGGTAAAATACTCACGCATCATCGGAGAGGCAATGGTGTTGGTGTAGAAGCCCTCCATGATCGAATCCCCCTGCGACAGGATGCCGGAAAAGGCCCCAAGATGGGATCTCACGGGTACAGAAGGTTGCGGCGGTGGAGAAGTGGTTTTGTGGCTCCCCTGGAGGTTTTTGGGGTATAAGAGTGTATATAGGAGGAAGATCTAGGTCAGGGGGTCATCAAGGGCCCCACAAGGTTGAGGGCGCGCCCTACCCCCTGGGCGCGCCCTCCACCCTTGTAGCCGCCTCGTGGCTCTTCTGACTTGCACTCCAAGTCACCTGGGTGTCTTCTGGTCCAAGAAAAATCATCACGAAAGTTTTATTCCGTTTGGACTCCGTTTGGTATTCCTTTTCTGTGAAACTTTTAAACAAGGAAAAAACAGAAACTGGCACTGGGCTCTAGGTTAATAGGTTAGTCCGAAAATTCATATAAAATAGCATATTAATGCATATAAAACATCCAAAACGGATAATATAATAGCATGGAACAATCAAAAATTATAGATGCGTTGGAGACGTCTCACGTCTCCCCTCCGTCTGTCCTCCGGGGCTCGCCGTTGGCCTGGACATGCTCGAGGGTTATAAGAGGCCATTGAGACGTCATCAGGTTCTTGATTCTGCTGCGCTCGCACTGGTTGCCGTGGTGGGGACTGTACTGTGGGGGTGACCCCTTCCGTACGACCAGCAGCGCGAGCCGTTGTTGTGGCTTGGGGAGGTCGTGGCGGGCTATCTCGTTGTGAGCCCCCAGCCTCGGTGAAACCGAGCAGACTCTGGATGGTGGATCGCCACTCGTCCATCTGCTCGGCCGCCCGCGGAAACCTTAGTAGCAGCTGAGCCTGCGCCATGGCCTCCGTAGCAGTGCTTGGCATGGGTGATGATGATGTGGACTGCACCGTCGCTCAGCTTCTGACGGTGCCAGCGGCTACAGCACCACATCCTCGTTGTTGCGAGGCGGCCATTTGGATGGCATGGTGACATGGCAAAAGCGCTTGAGGGCTAGCGGCTTGTAACATCCCAAAATTCTAAATTTTGGAATGTTATAATAAATAGATAGACTTATTTGTTTGTCTGAATTGTTGTGTGATTGATTGAGTAAAATTTGAAACTTTTTGAAAGTTAAATGAGAGGGAATAAAAGGACTTTCCCAAACTTTCATTTTTCCTTTTATGCTTTTCGTGAATTCAAATACTCTTCATCACAAAACCCTGGAGAGAGGATAACATGACTTCTTCCATTTAAATGAAAAAGGGGTGTTGAAAATATTTGAATTTCATTTGGAAATATTTTCTAATTCATAAACTTCATGCAACTCAGTTATTTTCACGAGCGAGGATAAAATGACTTCTTCAAAACATATGAAATATGAGTTGGGAGTTTCAAAGGATCAAATTCGAAGTCCTTTTGGAATTATTTTTCAATTTGGAGTTATTTGGATTTTATTCAAATTATTTTTCTCCAAAAATAAAATACATGGAAAACAGGGTAACATGATTCGCTACATCAGAAAATTGGAGATAAATAAATTTGGAGTCATTTTGGTATTTTTAAAATGATTTTTATTGGATTTTAGTAGGGCAGTAGCACTCTTTGATTTATTCAAAATTGTGTGTACTTTATTTGATGTTAGTAAAATGTTCATGTTGTAGGAAATATTTTTCTGAAAATTTTGATATATAATATGCCTATATAAAATTCTATTTTGGTTTTATTTATTCAGATTTCCTTTTCTGTTTCAAAAAAAAAAACTGCACGTGCGCTTAGGACTAACAGTCGCCCACGCGCGCAACATAGGAGCATGGGCGCTCCTTTGTTTTTTTCTTTTCTTTTTTCACTCCTCCTAAATGGGCCAGGCCCAGCGGGCCATATTCCTTCCCTTTTTTCTTCTTTTTTTTCCCATAGTTTTTCTTTTTCTTTTCTATTGCTAAAAAAAAATCACAGCGTGCGCGGCCGGCGGAACCGCCTAAAGGCCTTTGGGCCCATGGCGCACCTTCTCTCTGTTTCGTATATTTTCATCTACGTTTAGTCCCACATTGCCTAGCCTTTGACCCCTAAGCCTCTTTTCCACCTATAAATATAGACCCATAGAGCCTCCAAAAATCATCTGATTCGTGTTAACTCAATATTTTGGTTTGACTAAGAAATTTTTTTTTCTCCTCTCCGGCGCGACTTCTGGAAATTTTCTTCTCTCTCCGAAGTTGTCTTTTCTCTGCCTTATAAAGGTATCTTACTTTGTTTTTTTTCTACTTATACTTCCGTAGTTGATTACTTTTAGACTAATACAATAGATTAGATTGTCGCTCACGATTTATACATTAGACCTTAGCCATAGCTATTTTTTCTTTTGTAAAACAACTTCACCGATTTTTCAAATAGCCATAACTTTTACTCGCTCATCCAAACTAGATGAAACCAACGCCCACTTCTTCGTTACGATCTCCTCTATCCAGTAATTCAACTCAAACATGTTTTTGAAAGTTTAAAATTTCAAAATTTATTCAGATTCATATTCAAACTTCTTTTGTTCATAACTTAAATTCCGTAGTCTGCTTGAGTTGATTCTTTTGCATTGTGTCACAAATTTGCTTAAGTTTCTGTTTGTGTACTTAGGTTTCAAATTTGAATAGTTTAGATTTGAATTTGATGAAATTTGTTCAAATCACTAATTTGGTCATATTTTGAGTTTTACAAAGTATTTTTGATTGATTCTTTTGCTACTGTTTTATTATGGTTTTGTCTATCCAGAGCATATACTTCTTTATTTTTACTTTATTTTTAAATTAGGTTTTAGCAAAACAGTACTGTTTAGTTATAGTTTTGTTTTAGTCTTTTCTTTATTGTTTTTATTAGTTTCAAATTATTTCTTTTTGTCACTCTTGAAAAATTTAGTTTTGTTTCATTTAGTCAACAAAACAAAATTTTGTTTTTATTTTAAAATTTGTTTTTCTTAGTTTTGTATGAAAACGTGTTTAGGTCATAGCTAGTGTTTCATAAAAGCTTTTTATTTGTTTCTTTTGCTACTAAAAGTTTATGAAAAACACTTTCTGTTAAGATTAGTTGTTTTATATTTTCTTTTCAGATTATTTATTATGTTCGTATTTCCTTTGATGTTAAATTTTACTTAGGACAAAACTATTTTTGTGTTATGTCTTAGAGTTTTCTTTAGTAGTTTTGTTGTGTAGTTTTCCTTTGTTTTTATTTGGTGTCCCTTGATTTGCATTTTTATTTGTTGGTTTTATTATGAGTGTTAAAATTGTTTGCTAGGATGTTTGCTTATATGAATGCTATGTTTGACTATATAGATTTTCAACGGAGTGACGAATAGTTCTACCAAGTCTTTATTTGAGTGCGATTATCTTCATCGACATACCAGGCAAGTTCACTTTGACCATGTTTCTCATACCTATGTGTTTTATTGCATCTAGTGTCATCTTCGCAACAAACCCTCCAAAGAGTGATATTGAATTCTTGTAGTTGAGTAGTATGCATGAGGTAGGAACCCATCACCTGTTACCAAGCCGGATGATATTTTATTTTAATGCTACGCTATAGTAGACGGGTTTGGTATGAGTGCTCGGGAGTGGTGTGAGAATGGAGGATCTACGCCAATGACGATAACTCCATGATGGAATCTGCAAGGATCAGATCTTCAAGGCCTCAAGACTTCAAGACTCGAGACAAGAATTCAATACACACTCATGGGTGAAGGATGGTTGACGGAACCCCGGAGAATCCAAAGGTTGGCGGGATGCATGGAGAAGCGCCATGACATCTTATGGAAAGCTTCACCCAGACTCAAAGAGACGGAAGAATACTTCATGCCCTAAGCTTACCTGGCAACCGCAAGTCACTATGGGCTCGCTTGCTTGACCTTAGTTGTGACTCTGGGGGGCGGTGCTAGCGTATGTAGAACTACGGTAGGATTGGATGAGCACCGACGGTGGTCGAGGAACTCTTCTAAGACCATGTTTCGGTCGTCTTGTTCTCAAACACCTCGAAGTGCGAGAACGTAAAAGAGGGGTCGAATCTTGCGGGTAAAGTGTACAAACCTCTTAGAGGGTTAAAACCTAATCGATTAGCCGTGTCCCGATTACGGACAATTTGAGCATCCGGACTTGGATCTATCTCGAACTCTCAACACCGGATCGATAACTTAATTGTGGGCAACTTATGATGAATTTGGGCTATGAGACATCGGTTGGCGGAACCATGTCATGATAGAAAACTCTATAGTACAGACTTCATTTATTCCTTTGATGAAGGGAAAATAAAACCAGCTTTTACGCAAACAAAACTCGATACAGAGCCACAAAGCTATACCGCATATAGTATAGTTTATCATCTGCTTTCTCTTATTGTGATCTTGCCGTACATTCAATGTATCGACCTACACGGCTGCAACGTATCATGTTGCGTACATTTCTCGACAGTAAGAGTTACGATCATGTGGTTACGGTCTACACTCAACTTGCCGATGGCGTTGATGGGACTCCACACCGACTATTTGTTTCACTGTGACTTATGAGGTATATATCGTTTTACGTTAATTATACATGTGATTGCACTTTGATATATACATTGATGTACTTGTAGTGCCAAAGATATCGATCCGTGGATGGCACAAAGAACACGTAGGCTTGACCGTCCGAGGTCGGGTCGCTATAGATATGGTATCGAGCACTTTTTGACCGTAGGGACGTGACCCTAGAAATCGGAAAGCCCTTGGACAGGATATATCAAAACTTTATTTTCAAAAGACTCTTACTTCTCATCTTTTCTGATTTTATCAAATAGACCCTCTCACCTCAAATAGTTAGAATATACCCTTTCCCTTTGACCACACGGAAGATCAATCAAGTCACTCCAAGAATTAAAGATATCGGACAACCGATGGCCATTTCAGAGTAAAGAGGATTTCTCCATGCGTTGGAAGAAGTGCAGCTGCAACAACAGAAGACTCCGAAGACTTTGGAAAACTCTGAAGATTTATTTGACCCTTAGAAGACCAAAACCCCTGTTATATACCTACATTAGATGCGATGATTGTGAGCTGTCATTTGTTTGATGTTTTTCCGATAGCCACAACAAAATCTGTCTTTTCAAAACTTCTGTTTGTATTGTGTGTATATCCCTCCCCACCTCTCTCATATCTCATCCCAAAACTTTTGGACCCCATAGATGATGAATGAAGTTGGACCGATATTCTCTGGACCGAAGACTCAGTCAGAGGCAGAGCTATGGATTCGGAACATGGAGAATCACTTCGGGAGCAATTTGGTTTCAAGGAAGAATGAAGTATCTTACACTCTCCAGTACTTTGAAGGAAGTGCTGCAACATGGTGGCAGATGCATCAAGCTATACAGGATGGAATGGAGCAAAGACTTGAAAGAATTCAAGAAGACTCGACAAGATCTCGCCTTATCCGGAAGCAACATGATACACCAAGAAATAAACCTTGTGCCTGCAAGATTTATGGACAAATAGGACACACCTGTGGGGAACATAAGGATGGATGCCCTCATTGTGAGGAGAAACACCCAATGAGGAATGCCCAACTAGTAAGGTGACTTGTTTCTTGTGTGAAGGAACCACCCACTACCCGACTCAAGTGTTACATTTACCCCATGGTGCAACAAACTATTCAGAGCAGGAAGAAGGAATGAAAGAAGCCCTCCGAGAAGTTATGAAAGAACCAAGTGATGAAGGAATGTGTTGAAGACCTTGATGGAGAAGTCCTCAACAGATTTTACTCCAATGCCTGCTATTCATGTGGAGAAGAAGGACATTTTCACAAGATTGCACCAAGGAAAGAAAAGAGTATTCGGGATACTTCCCGACGGAAGCAATAGAGTTTGATCCATGGGAATAAAAGGTTTGATCGAACGAAGAAACCCCGAAAGAGAAAACAAAGACACCCTCAGAACAACCCAATTTCTGCAAAGAGGGACAAGAGTTATATTACCTGTTTTGAATGTAAGGACGTCGGGCATTATGCCAATCATTGTCTCGAAAGGAAGCAAGGAACTCGAGGAGTAGGCACCATCTCCAAGAAGCCCAAAGACTTATCGAAAGTCATTTGTTTTCGCTGCAAGGAAGCAGGACATTATGCTACTAAATGTTCCGACAAGATGAAAGTTGGAGCTGAGTAGTTGGAATTTTGATATTGGTAATAAGTGTAGTAGGAAGCAATTGTTTCCATAAGGATATGGAGTTGAATTTATGTAATGAAAGTCTCGGATATTGTAATGAATTCATGAAATCAATAAAGTTAAGGTGACATGTTTTCATATGTTTAATTGTATGAGTTGTTACTCTATGAACACGGATTTTGACCATTTTCGAGGATATGAGAAATATGGTCTATGGATGGAATTGTGAATTTCATTTTTAGGGTGGTAGTACCCTGTGAAGAAGACTAGACTAATGGATAAGAAAATATATATTCCACGGACTGTAGTTCGAAGGAAAAAAAAGGTTGGAGTTTTGCTTTTGATATGATGGTATGAAGAAACAGAGTACTACTGGATTTAAAGGAGGTGTAATATGGAACAAGAGAGTTACTCCAAGGATGAGTTAAAGCTGCACTAGTGTTGAAGTGGGCCATAACCCACAGGCCCAAGAATTAATAAGGATCAAGTACCCACTGGAGAAAGAAATTTTGGGAATAGACTACAATTTGATCAACCGACGATTCTATAGGAGTTTACGCAAAACCTGAGAGTTGTTAAGGAACGATAGATGTTTGTTTGGCCTGCAGAATCAATGGATTTTCCGAACTTGGTTCGTCGACAAGAGAAATTATGCAATGCTTGTGAGGATGACCGAGTGTTAGAATGCGAGATTCGCTAAACCATGTACAAGGTAATGATTTAAAAGGGATGGATTGATCACCATACCGACTTACTCTTATTATTCGCTTTGCTATATGGGATGGTAAATCTGAGTGACCTACCTATAGTAGAGTGACGACAATATTAAACCTTGTTGAACCTTAGAATGGTATAAGCATTTTCATCTTGTACAAGGCCGTTGTTGCCAACCGTATTTATATACGGTGAGGATCAACCTGCACCCATTTCCTGCAGGAGAAACCATAAATTGTTGACCACCATGAGATATCGATAGTTGTTTAGCATTGGCGCCTGACCTATCGCTTATGAAGACCAGTCTCGAATAACCTTACCAAGATGAAAGGACAAAAGAATTGAGGAAAAGGTTATGCCGCTACCGGAAGAGCCCGGAGATGAAATTTTCCGAGATCTGGGAAGATCGACAATCGCAAGAATGAGGATGGAGTATATAAGCATGGATGGGACCGTAACGATGTTTCTAAGGGTGGTAGCACCCTGCACCTTTGAGACGATCGATGGATTTTGAAGACCCCAAACCTAACCCATTTCTTTCTATTTCTCCGAATCTCGAGGACGAGATTCATTTTAAGGGTGGTAGATTTGTAACATCCCAAAATTCTAAATTTTGGAATGTTATAATAAATAGATAGATTTGTTTGTTTGTCTGAATTGTTGTGTGATCGATTGAGTGAAATTTGAAACTTTTTGAAAGTTAAATGAAAGGGAATAAAAGGACTTTCCCAAACTTTCATTTTTGCTTTTATGCTTTTCGTGAATTCAAATACTCTTCATCACAAAACCCTGGAGAGAGGATAACATGACTTCTTCCATTTAAATGAAAAAGGGGTGTTGAAAATATTTGAATTTCATTTGGAAATATTTTCTAATTCATAAACTTCATGCAACTCAGTGATTTTCACGAGCGAGGATAAAATGACTTCTTCAAAACATATGAAATATGAGTTGGGAGTTTCAAAGGATCAAATTCGAAGTCCTTTTGGAATTATTTTTCAATTTGGAGTTATTTGGATTTTATTCAAATTATTTTTCTCCAAAAATAAAATACATGGAAAATAGGGTAACATGATTCGCTACATCAGAAAATTGAAGATAAATAAATTTGGAGTCATTTTGGTATTTTTAAAATGATTTTTATTGGATTTTAGTAGGGGCAGTAGCACTCTTTGATTTATTCAAAATTGTGTGTACTTTATTTAATGTTAGTAAAATGTTCATGTTGTAGGAAATATTTTTTTGAAAATTTTGATATATAATATGCCTCTATAAAATTCTATTTTGGTTTTATTTATTCAGATTTCCTTTTCTGTTTTAAAAAAAAACTGCACGTGCGCTTAGGACTAACAGTCGCCCACGCGCGCAACATAGGAGCATGGGCGCTCCTTTGTTTTTTTTTCTTTTCTTTTTCCCTCCTCCTAAATGGGCCAGGCCCAGCGGGCCATATTCCTTCCTTTTTTTTTTCTTTTTTTCCCCATAGTTTTTTCTTTTTCTTTTCTATTGCTAAAAAAAAATCACAGTGTGCGCGGCCGGCGGAACCGCCTAAAGGCCTTTGGGCCCATGGCGCACCTTCTCTATGTTTCGTATATTTTCATCTACGTTTAGTCCCATATTGCTTAGCCTTTTCAACCCCCCAGCCTCTTTTCCACCTATAAATATAGACCCATAGAGCCTCCAAAATCATCTGATTCGGGTTAAATCAATATTTTGGTTTGACTAAGAAAATATTTTTTCTCCTCTCCGCGCGACTTCCGAAATTTTCTTCTCTCCAAGTTGTCTTTTCTCCGCTTTATAAAGGTATCTTACTTTGTTTTTTTTTCATACTTCCGCAGTTTATTACTTTTAGACTAATACAATAGATTAGATTGTCGCTCACGATTTATACATTAGACCTTAGCCATAGCTATTTTTTCTTTTGTAAAACAGCTTGGCCCTGATTTTTCAAATAGCCATAACTTTTACTCGCTCATCCAAACTAGATGAAACCAACGCCCACTTCTTCGTTATGATCTCCTCTATCCAGTAATTCAACTCAAACATGTTTTTGAAAGTTTAAAATTAAGAAATTTGTTCAGATTCATATTCAAACTTCTTTTGTTCATAACTTAAATTCCAGAATCCGCTTGAGTTGATTCTTTTGCATTGTGTCACAAATTTTCTTAAGTTTCTGTTTGTGTACTTAGGTTTCAAATTTGAATAGTTTAGATTTGAATTTGATGAAATTTGTTCAAATCACTAATTTGGTCATATTTTGAGTTTTACAAAGTATTTTTGATTGATTCTTTTTGCTACTGTTTTATTATGGTTTTGTCTATCCAGAGCATATACTTCTTTATTTTTACTTCATTTTTAAATTAGGTTTTTAGCAAAACAGTACTGTTTAGTTATAGTTTTGTTTTAGTCTTTTCTTTATTGTTTTTATTAGTTTCAAATTATTTCTTTTTGTCACTCTTGAAAATTTAGTTTTGTTTCTGTTAGTCAACAAAAGAAAATTTTGTTTTATTTTAAAATTTGTTTTTCTTAGTTTTGTATGAAAACGTGTTTAGGTCATAGTTGGTGTTTCATAAAAGCTTTTTATTTGTTTCTTTTTGCTACTAAAAGTTCATGAAAAATACTTTCTGTTAAAATTAGTTGTTTTATATTTTCTTTTCAGATTATTTATTATGCTCGTATTTCCTTTGATGTTAAATTTTACTTAGGACAAAACTATTTTTGTGTTATGTCTTAGAGTTTTCTTTAGTAGTTTTGTTGTGTAGTTTTCCTTTGTTTTTATTTGGTGTCCCTTGATTTGCATTTTTATTTGTTGGTTTTATTATGAGTGTTAAAATTGTTTGCTAGGATGTTTGCTTATATGAATGCTATGTTTGACTATATAGATTTTCAACGGAGTGACGAATAGTTCTACCAAGTCTTTATTTGAGTGCGATTATCTTCATCGACATACCAGGCAAGTTCACTTTGACCATGTTTTTCATACCTATGTGTTTTATTGCATCTAGTGTCATCTTCGCAACAAACCCTCCAGTAGTGATATTGAATTCTTGTAGTTGAGTAGTATGCATGAGGTAGGAACCCATCACCCTGTTACCAAGCCTAGGACGATATTTTATTTTAATGCTACGCTATAGTAGACGGGTTCGTATGAGTGCTCGGGAGTGGTGTGAGAATGGAGGATCTACGCCAATGACGATAACTCCATGATGGAATCTGCAAGGATCTGCATCTTCAAGGCCTCAAGACTTCAAGACTCGAGACAAGAATTCAATACACACTCACTGGGTGAAGGATGGTTGACGGGCACCTGGAGAATCCAAAGGTTGGCCAGATGCATGGAGAAGCGCCATGACATCTTGCGGAAAGCTTCACCTGCACTCAAAGAGACGGAAGAATACTTCATGCCCGGAAGCTTACCCGTGCAACCGCAAGTCACTATGGTCTCGGCTTGGTTGACCTTAGTTGTGACTCTGGCGGGGCGGTGCTAGCGAGATGTAGAACTACGGTAGGATTGGATGAGCACCGGACGGTGGTCGAGGAACTCTTCGAAGACCATGTTTGATCGTCTTGTTCTCAAACACCTCAAGTGCGAGAACGTAAAAGAGGATCGAATCTTGCGGGTAAAGTGTACAAACCTCTCAGAGGGTTAAAACCTAATCGATTAGCCGTGTCCCCTGATTACGGACAATTTAAGCCTCTGGACTTGGATCTATCTCGGAACTCTCAACACCGGACTGATAACTTAATTGTGGGCAACTTATGATGAATTTGGGCTATGAGACATCGGTTGGCGGAACCATGTCATGATAGAAAACTCTATTGTACAAACTTCATTTATTCCTTTGATGTAGGGAAAATAAAACCAGCTTTTACGCAAACAAAACTCAGATACAGAGCCACAAAGCCATACTGCATATAGTATAGTTTATCATCTGTTTTCTCTTATTGTGATCTTGCTTGGACATTCAATGTATCGACCTACACGGCTGCAACGTATCATGTTGCGTACATTTCCTCGACAGTAAGAGTTACGATACAGGGTTACGGTCTACACTCAACTTGCCGATGGCGTTGATGGGACTCCACACCGACTATTTGTTTCATTGTGACTTATGAGGTATATATCAGTTTTACGTTAATTATACATGTGATTGCACTTTGATATATACATTGATGTACTGTGTGTGCCGGCATACTGATCCAGGGATGGCACAGCAACACAGAGGCTTGACCGTCTGAGGTCGGGTCGCTACACGGCTCCGTTGGGCACAGTGACCTGGTCCACTCGCTCCGAGGGAGGTGCACACGCTGTGGCCGTGCCCGTGGCGAGGGCGGCGATTCGCCCCGGACCGGGCGCCACCACTGTGGTTGTGCCCGTAGGCGAGAGGAAGGGGTGCGGATGGAATAACCCCTTCACTCTGTACTCATGGAGCATGGCCACCAGGATGTTGCTGATGCTGCTCTCCTCCGGTGTCGCATGTTCCTGCTTCGGCCGCGGGGGAGGTGGTGACGGCGCCGCCTGCTCCGACCACATCCCCAGCAGCGTCCACATCCTCGTGCGCCTCCGCATCCCCCGTAGCATTGGTGGCTGCGGGCGGCAGAGACTTCGAGGTAGACGGGTGAGCTGAAGCACCGGGTTTCTTCTTAGGCGCCATGGTCGATGGCGCCGTCGAAGATGAAGATGACGCACTGCTCATGCATTCAGGTTCGCGCAAGTGATCCCCCTACCTGGCGCTCCAAAGATGTCGCCAGAAACCACGGCCACCTATGGGACCAAAGGTCCCTTACTGGTTCGGCGGGGGGGACGTTGCACAAAGAGCAGAGGAGCGTGGGACAGCACGGAAGAGATCACACGGGCAGTTTTACCCACGTTCAGGCCGCCGTGAGGCGTAAACCCTACTCCTGCTTTGGTGGATTGATGGTGGAAAAATGGTGGTGGTCTTAGCCCTTTTGCCCGACAGGGTTGCCTCAGGGCAAAAACGGCTACGTGCGTATGAGATGTGAGGGGGTGGATTCGCTAACTCAGGGTCCCGCCCTTTCTAAGCTTGCCCCGGGCCTCCTTTTATAGACTAAGGGGTCACCACAGTGGCAAATTACTCATTATGCACTGATAAGATAGCAAATAGTGCTATCATACCTAACTCTGCAGGCTGACAGAGCGCATTAAATGCGCTGCTCAACATCACATCGTCACTTGCCCCGCAAGCCTTGCCGGGCTGTTTTGCCAGCTTCGCGCCTGCTCGCTTGACACGTCCCAGGATGGGTGTCGTCTGTAGTTATTTCCTGTAGAAAGAGGCCGCCATGTGGCAAATGGCTGCCACTTAGTCACTTTGCGGCTTGACACTGCACTGATCGACGACGTGTGTCGTGGTGAAGTGGTTTGGTGAGGTAGCTCCGCCTCCGCGAGTCCCGGCAGGCCCTGCCGGGGTGTCTTGGAGGTTTTCTTCCGGGGTGACCCCGTCCTCGCCAGGTTCGCCTGCCCGGCAAGGGAGGCTTTTCTCTTGGTGGTTTCTTACTTATCTGGCTTGGTCTTGGTCCTCTTGATCTGCACGTTGGTCCTTTGAAGATCTTGATCTCTTGTACTTCGGCCTGATCTTGGTGTTGTAATCTTGCTCTTGTGCCTGTGCACAGTCTGGGCAACGGACCCAGAGTTTTTTGCACCGACACGGTGCCAGAGCTCAAGTTTTTAAAACAGAGGTAAATGAAATTTTGAGAAATGCACCCTTCTTGTCTACTTCGCGACCATTAGTTATCGGTACATGCTAAACACATTAGTGGCAGTTCCCAAGCGATAAAAGTAAAGGTTTACTCCCCCTCCACCAACAAACACACTCCGCGGCTAATCCGAATCCACGGGTACCGTCCATACCAACAAAAATCCCTGGGGGAGTTTTGTTTAATTATTTGCAATTTCAATTTGGGACTGGGAATCCCTATTACCGCCCCTCTCATGCAAGGACGAGTGAATAAATACTTATCATGAGAATAACCCGCTTAGCATGGAAGATACTGACTACCTCCTGTCACTCTATGAATAATCCAGGCACACAAAAAGGATATTTATTTGGAGTTTTTATAGGTGGCATATGCAGATTTCCTTAGGAAGGCAGAGTAATACCGCATATAGGTAGGTATAGTGGACTCATCTGGAATAACTTGGGTTTTAGGATTTTGATGCGCAAGCAGCATTCCCGCTTAGTACAGGCGAAGGCTAGCAAATAGGTTGAGAAGCGGTCAGCTAGAGAGCGAAAATGGTCATGAACATGCATTATGCATAAGTAACACTGGATACTAGCATGAGTAGGATATGAACACCATGAACATAAATATCATAGAGGTTATGTTGGTTTTCATTCAACTACATGTATGAACATGTGCCAAGTCAAGCCACTCGAACATTTAGAGGAGGATACCATATCATCATACTACATCACAATTATTTTAACGCAATGTTGACATCCAAGATAAATCATTATCCACTCCTAGCTACTTAAGCATGGCATGAGAAACTATAATCTCTAAGGGTCATCGCAACCATGTTTAATCATAATAGGCTGGATCATGGATACTAGGTTAAACATATTTACAAAAACAGAACAAGTTGAGTTCATACCCGTTTCTCCCTGCCACAGCCAGTTCATCAAATATCGTCAATATTGCCTTTCACTTGCATGACAGAATGATATGAAAATAATAATAGTGCAAGAGTGTCGTGGACTAAGCTGGAATCTGCAAACATTTTATTTAAAGGAGAAGACAAGGTAATTTGGGATCTTTGTTAGACCAACGATAATGCATATGAGAGCCACTCAACAATTTCATCGTAGTCTTCTCCTTGGTATGACCCAATAAACATAAAATAAATTCAGAGAAACACACTGAAATATTTTTGGAGTTTGTTGGTATTTCTGGAAGAAAGCAAATTAAAAGGAAAAATAAAGATGAGAAAAACTATTTACACGAGAGAGCTCCCAACAAGCAAAATAAGAACAAGAAAATCTTTTTCGGTTTCCTTTATAATACTACAACTAACTAAGCTAGAAAGAAAAAGAAACAAGAAACAAGAAACAACTTTTTTGGATTTTCTCAAAGTTTTTCAAACACACAAGAAGAAAGCGAGAAAACAAATCTAACATGATTGATATAATGAAAAAGTGTGGACATCGACAACTGGAATGAAATGTGTGAATATGAATGTAATGTCAGTGGAAATACGTACTCCCCCAAGCTTAGGATTTTGGCCTAGCTTGGAAATCACCATCAGTAGCATGCGTAGTAGTCGGAGTGATAGCTCATGGAGGCTCTAGGTGCAGCCACCTCAGCCTGCCGAGCAGCCACAACTTCCACGTTATGCGCTCGAGCCTCGCTCTCAAGAACATAATATATTCCTTTGTTGTGAACATCAATGAGAGAAGCCGCAGGAAAAAGGTGTCCACAATGGACTTTTTATTAAACATAAGGTTATATGTATAATTATGGGCTTCACCACTAAGGAACTTATGGCGTTTCATGGCATCAAAGTCTAAGTACTGCGTGGGTAGGATAGGGTCATAAGGCCAAGGTGAAACACCCAGCTCCCTAGCTAAACGTGTGGCATAAATTCCACCACAAAAATATCCACTACAAGTGTTGTATCGCAACCTACGTGCAACAATCGCTCCAAGGTTATAACATTTGACACCAGTGAGAGCGGTGCGTATGTGGCTCAAGTCAGGAGCACAAAGTGTACTACAATCTTGTTTGCCTACAATGCATTTTCCATTGAATAGAGCAAAGTATTGAATTGAGTGAAAATGAATGCTCTTTATTCTACCTTGCGTCACCCCTCTAGTCTCACCACAGAAAAGGCTAGTCAAGAATATCTCGTACTCTGATCTTGGTGGTTCGTCCAACGAACCCCAAAATGGAATTTTGCAGTAGTTAGAAAATGTCTCTAGAGGTAAAGTGAATGGATTGTCATACAGTTTAAATGACACTCTAGACTCACGAGATGGAATTTAAATTCTTTGGTAAATGATTTGATGAGGCTGAGATGTTGGTTGCACTTATCTTCGATGTAGGGACCGTGCTCGGCTTGTGGATATATTGATCAAATTCTTCCTTAATTACCGGCCATGGTCATGAAATTGCCGCACGACCATAGACATGATTTAGTTGCGGCATCTCGTATAGAATTTTCACTTGGTTCAACATAAGACCGGCGAATGGAGTTGCTACTTAAGATGCCTCCGAGGACCTCCGCCTCGAAGAACTCCTTCCAAAGAAGTTCATAATATATTCGCACAATTTTCTAAAAATTTTGGGTTCACGGATTTTTTTCAACAAAATTTCACAAGTTTAATAGAAACTACTCATAGGGATGCATAGAGGCCATATCAAGCATTCAAACTACTTAGAACTCTAAGAATTCAACATGCAAGCTCATGTACAGCAGCACCAAGAGTAGCTAATTATTAAAAATATAAACCACTAAAGCAAAAACTAATTGGACCAATAGAGGAGTCACATACCAAGTAGCAATCCCCCAAAACAGTTTCAGAAATGGAGCTTCAAGCAAAGAGATCAAAATCCGCAGGTTTGAGAGCAAGAACAAGGGGAGAGAGCAATGGTGAATTTTTTTCTAGAGGTAGGTGATGACATGGGCTAAAGAGATAAGTGTGTGGGCCCATATGGGTCGACAAACCACCAGGGCGCCCCTGGGGTTGCTAGCGTGCCCAGGTGGGTTGTGCCCACCTGGTGCACCCCGCTGATGTTATTTGCATCAAAAATTCAGAAAAAAATCGTATTATATTTTTAGGGCATTCTAAGAACTGTTATATTTAGGTCATTTTTTATTGCACAAGAAATTTAGAAAACAGACAAAACATGGCATTTTATTTTATTTAACTAAGAAAAACAGAAAATAAAAAGTAAGGACAGAAGGTAGTGCTTACTAAATTCATCAACTTCATGCCTCCCAAAAGTGATCCATTAATAAGGTTGATCAAGTCTTATTAACAACCACCTTCGATTAGCATGAAACCGAAGAACTTTCGTAAAACACTATGTTATCGCAACGGGGATATGCATGTCCCCAACAATAAGTATATCATATTTATTTTTGGAAGTAGGAAGAGGTAGTTGAGAACTTCCAATAGTGATTGTGAGAGATTTTTCAATAACATTAATACCATTCACTTGGAATTGTTTCTTCTGACAGTGCACCGTATGCTCGTTACCATTGATATGAAAAGTGACCTTGCTTTTATTGCAATCAATAGTAGCCCCTGTAGTATTCAAAAAGGGTATACCAAGGATAATCAACATGTTGTCGTCCTCGGGCATCTCAAGTATAACAAAGTCAGTTAAGATAGTAACATTTGCAACAACAACGGGCACATCCTCACGAATATCGATAGGTATGGCAGTTGATTTGTCAGCCATTTCCAAATATATTTCAGTAGGTGTGAGTTTATTCAAATCAAGTCTTTTATATAAAGATAAAGGCATAACACTAACACCAGCTCCTAAATCTCACAAAGCAGCTTTCACATAATTTCTTTTGATGGAGCAAGGTATAGTCGGTATTCTCGGATCTCCAAGTTTTTTAGGTACTCCAACTTTAAAATAATAATTAGCAAGCATGGTGGAGATTTCAGCTTCTGGTATTTTTCTTTTATTGGTGGTGATGTCTTTCATGTATTTTGCGTAAGGAGCCATTTTTAAGATATCCGTCAAGTGGGTACGCAAAAAGACTGGCCTAATCATTTCAGCAAAGCACTCAAATTCTTCTTCATCTTTTTTCTTAGTTGATTTAGGGGGAAAGGGAATAGATTTTTGAAGTGATGGTTCTCTTTCCTTACCATGTTTTCTAGCAACAAAATCTCTTTGATCATATCTTTTATTTTTAGGTTGTGGGTGATACGTCTCCAACGTATCTATAATTTCTAATGTATTCATGCCATGTTTATAATATATTTTACATGATTTTGGTATGATTTGATTAGAACTAACCTGGACTGATGCTGTTTTCAGCAGAACTACCGTGGTGTTGTTTTTGTGCAGAAATAAAAGTTCTCAGAATGCGCTGAAAATCAACGGAGATTTTTTTTGGGAAATATGAACGAAGAGTTACCGGAGGGGAGTCCCGTGGGCCCCACGAGGGTGGAGAGCGCGCCCACCCCCCTGGGGCGCCCCCTGCCTCGTGGACTCCCTGTGGGGCCCCCTGACCTATTCTTGACGCCAACCTGTCCTATAAATCCCCAAACTTCCAGAACTTTAACCTAGATCGGGAGTTCCGCCGCCGCAAGCCTCTGTAGCCACCAAAAACAAATCGGGACCCTGTTCCGGCACCCTGTCGGAGGGGGTTCCATCATCGGTTGCCATCTTCATCATCCCAGCGCTCTCCATGATGAGGAGGGAGTAGTTCACCCTCGGGGCTGAGGGTATGTACCAGTAGCTATGTGTTTGATCTCTCTCTCTCTCTCGTGTTCTTGATATGGCACGATCTTGATGTATTGCGAGCTTTGCTATTTTAGTTGGATCTTATGATGTTTCTCCCCCCCTAATATCTTGTAATGGATTGAGTTTTCCCTTTGAAGTTATCTTATCAGATTGAGTCTTTAAGGATTTGAGAACACTTGATGTATGTCTTGCATGTGCTTATCTGTGGTGACAATGGGATATTCACGTGATCTACATGATGTATGTTTTGGTTATCAACTTGTGGGTTCAGTGACCTTGTGAACCTATGCATAGGGGTTGGCACACGTTTTCGTCTTCACTCTACGGTAGAAACTTTTGGGCACTCTTTGAAGTTCTTTGTGTTGGTTGAATAGATGAATCTGAAATTGTGTGATGCATATCGTATAATCATACCCACGGATACTTGTGGTGACATTGGAGTATCTAGGTGTCATTAGGGTTTTGGTTGATTTGTGTCTTAAGGTGTTATTCTAGTACGAACTCTAGGATAGATCGAACGGAAAGAAAAGCTTTGTGTTATTTTACTACGGACTCTTGAATAGATCGATCAGAAAGGATAACTTTGAGGTGGTTTTGTACCCTACAATAATTCTTCGTTTGTTCTCCGCTATTAGTGACTTCGGAGTGACTCTTTGTTGTATGTTGAGTGATAGTTATATGATTTAATTATGTTATCCTTGTTGAGAGAACTTGCACTAGTGAAAGTATGAACCCTAGGCCTTGTTTCAACGCATTGCAATACCGTTTCCGCTCACTTTTATCATTAGTTACCTTGCTGCTTCTATAATTTCAGATTATAAAAACGTATATCTACCATCCATATTGCACTTGTATCACCATCTCTTCGCCGAACTAGTGCACCTATACAATTTACCATTGTATTGGGTGTGTTGGGGACACAAGAGACTCTTTGTTATTTGGTTGCAGGATTGTTTGAGAGAGACCATCTTCATCCTATGCCTCCCACGGATTGATAAACCTTAGGTCATCCACTTGAGGGAAATTTGCTACTGTCCTACAAACCTCTGCTCTTGGAGGCCCAACAACGTCTACAAGAAGAAGGTTGTGTAGTAAACATCAAGCTCTTTTCAGGCACCGTTGCCGGGGAGGTTAGTGCTTGAAGGTACATCTTTAGATCTTGCAATCGAATCTTTTAGTTTCTTGTTTTATCACTAGTTTAGTTTATAAAAGAAAACTCCAAAAAATGGAACAGAGGGTGCCTCATATGCTTCATCTTTTTAATATCTTTCGTGAAAATGATGGAAAGGAAAATTGTGCTCAAGTGTTAGAAGAAGAATGCATTAAAATGTTTGGCACTAAATATTTAAATGATGAGCATGATTCCAATGTTGTTAGTATGAATTCTATGAATATCCATTATGCTAATAATATGCAAAGCCACAAGCTTGGGGATGCTATGTCTGATGAAGATGATATTTTTTGTCCCCCAAGTTTTGGTGAGCAAATTTACTATGATGAAAGCATGCCTCCTATCTTTGATGATTATTGTGATGACATGTATGCTATAAAGAATAATGATAACCATGAAACTTGTCATCTTGATTTTAATTTTCAATCACATCATAGTTATTTTGTTGAGTTTGCTCCCACTTCTATTCATGAGAAGAAATTCGCTTATGTGGAGAGTAATAAAAATTCTATGCTTGTAGATCATGAAAAGAATTCTTTATGTGATGGTTATATTGTTGAATTCATTCATGATGCTACTGAAAATTATTATGAGGGAGGAATATATGCTTGTAGGAATTGTAATAATACAAGTTTCCTCTCTATGTGTTGAAAATCTTGAAGCTATGCTTGTTTTGCTTTCCTATGCTAGTTGATTCTTGTTCCCATAAGTTGTTTGCTCACAAAATCCCTATGCGTAGGAAGTGGATTAGGCTTAAATGTGCTATTTATATTCTTCTTGATGCTCTCTCTATATTTCAAATTTTTATGTGAGCATCATTGAAATCATCATGCCTAGCTAGAAAGGCATTAAAGAAAAGCACTTGTTGGGAGACAACCCAATATTTAACGCTAATGTTTTTGTGTTTCCACATGATTAATCTACTATAGTAATCATGTTTTATAGCTTTTGTTTCAATAAATTGCCAAGTAGAGCCTTTGGGAAGACTTGGGTGAAGGTTAATGTGATCTTGTTGTAAAAAACAGAAACTTTGCGCTCACGAGATTAGCTATCATTTTTTTTACAGAAGAGTTCTTTTAAGTTGATTCTTTCTGAAGAATATTAATAGACAAATTCCTCACGTCCACCAATTTATTTCAGAATTTTTGGAGTTCCAGAAGTATTCGAACAAATCAGATTACTACAGACTGTTTTGTTTTTGACAGATTATGTTATCTATGTGTTGTTTGCTTATTTTGATGAATCTATGAGTAGTATTGGAGGGTATGAACCATACACAAGTTGGAATACAGTATATATTACACCAATATAAATAAGTAATGATTTCACAACAGTACCAAAAGTGGTGATTTATTTTCTTATGCTAACGGAGCTTACGAGTTTTGTGTTGTGAAGTTTTCAAGTTTTGAGTAAAGATTCGATGGACAATGGAATAAGGAGTGGAAAGAGCCTTAGCTTGGGGATTCCCAAGGCACCCCAAGGTAATATTCAAGGACACCAAAGAGCCTAAGCTTGGGGATGCCCCGGATGGCATCCCCCCTTTCGTCTTCGTTCATTGGTAACCTTACTTGGAGCTATATTTTATTCACCACATGATATGTGTTTTGCTTGGAGCGTCATTTTATTTTCTTTATTTTTTTGCTTTCTGGTTGAATAAAATACCAAGATCTGAAGTTCTTAAATGTTAGAGAGTTTTCACATAATTGCATAATTATTCAACTACTCATTTATCTTCACTTATATCTTTCGGAGTAGTTTGTCGTTCGCTCTAGTGCTTCACTTATATCTTTCAGAGAACGACGGTGGTTTTATTTTGAAGAAATTAATGAACTCTCATGCTTCACTTATATTATTTTGAGAGTCTTTCAGAACACCATGGTAATTTACTTTTTTTTATGAATTTAGTCCTAATATGATGGGCATCCAAGAGGGATATAATAAAAACTTTCATATAAAGTGCATTGAATACTAAGAGAAGTTTGATTCCTTATGATCGTTTTGAGATATGAAGATGGTGATATTAGAGTCATGCTAGTGAGTAGTTGTGAATTTGAGAAATACTTGTGTTAAGGTTTGTGAGTCCCGTAGCATGCACGTATGGTGAACCGTTATGTAACGAAGTTGGAGCATGAGATACTTTTTGATTGTCTTCCTTATGAGTGGCGGTCGGGGACGAGCGATGGCATTTTCCTACCAATCTATCCGCCTAGGAGCATGCGCGTAGTACTTTGTTTCGATGACTAATAGATTTTTGCAATAAGTATGTAGCTATTTATGACTAATGGTGAGTCCATGGATTATATGCACTCTCACCTTTCCGCCATTGCTAGCCTCTCTAGTACCGCGCAACTTTCGTCGATACCATAAACCCACCACATATCCTTCCTCAAAACAGCCACCATACCTACCTATCATGGCATTTCCATAGCCATTCCGAGATATATTGCCATGCAACTTTCCACCGTTCTGTTTATTATGACACGTTCCACCATTGTCATATTGATTTGCATGATTATGTAGTTGACATCGTATTTGTGGCAAAGCCACCGTTCATAATTCTTTCATACATGTCACTCATGAGTCATTGCACATACCGGTACACCGCCGGAGGCATTCATATAGTCATATTTTTGTTCTAGTATCGAGTTGTAAGTAAATAGAAGTGTGATGATCTTCATTATTAGAGCATTGTCCCATGTGAGGAAATAAAAAAAGGGAAGAAAGCCAAATAAAAAAAGAGAGAAGGCCAAAAAAAGAAAAAGAAACTAAAAAATGAGAGAAAAAAGAGAGAAGGGGCAATGCTACTATCCTTTTACCACACTTGTGCTTCAAAGTAGCACCATGATCTTTATGATAGAGAGTCTCTTATTTTGTCACTTTCATATACTAGTGGGAATTTTCGTTATAGAACTTGGCTTGTATATTCCAATAATGGGCTTCCTCAAAATGCCCTAGGTCTTCGTGAGCAAGCAAGTTGGATGCACACCCACTTAGTTTCTTTTGTTGAGCTTTCATACATTTATAGCTCTAGTGCATCCGTTGCATGGCAATCCCTACTCGCTCACATTGATATCTATTGATGGGCATCTCCATAGCCCATTAATACGCCTAGTTGATGTGAGACCATCTTCCTCCTTTTTTGTCTTCTCCACAACCACCACTGTATTCCACCTATAGTGCTATGTCCATGGCTCACGCTCATGTATTGCGTGAAAGTTGAGAAAGTTTGAGAATACTAAAGTATGAAACAATTGCTTGACTTGTCATCGGGGTTGTGCATGATTCGAATATTTTGTGTGATGAAGATCGAGCATAGCCAGACTATTTGATTTTGTAGGGATAAGCTTTCTTTGGCCATGTTATTTTGAGAAGACATAATTGCCTTGTTAGTATGCTTGAAGTATTATTATTTTGATGTCAATATTAAACTTTTGCTTTGAATCCTATGGATCTGAATATTCTTGCCACAATAAAGAGAATTACATGGATAAATATGTTAGGTAGCATTCACATCAAAAATTCTATTTTTATCATTTACCTACTCGAGGACGAGCATGAATTAAGCTTGGGGATGCTGATACGTCTCCAACGTATCTATAATTTTTGATGTATTCATGCCATGTTTATAATATTCTTATATGATTTTGGTATGATTTGATAAGAACTAACCTGCACTGCCGCTGCTTTCAGCAGAACTACCGTGGTGTTGTTTTTGTGCAGAAATAAAAGTTCTCGGAATGCGTTGAAAATCAAGGGATATTTTTTCTGTAAAATAAAAAAAATACTAGAACAAAGAGTTATCGGAGGGGAGTCCCGTGGACCCCACGAGGGTGGAGGGCAAGCCCTGTGCCTCATGGACACCCTGTGGGGCCCCCTAACTTGTTCTCGACGCCAACCACTCCTATAAATCCCCAAACTTCCAGAAGTTAACCTAGATCAAGAGTTCCGCCGCCGCAAGCCTCTGTAGCTACCAAAAACTAATCGGGACCCTTTTCCGGCACCCTGCCGAAGGGGGGATCCATCACCGGTGGCCATCTTCATCATCCCGGCGCTCTCCATGACAAGGAGGGAGTAGTTTACCCTCGGGGCTGAGGGTATGTACCAGTAGCTATGTGTTTGATCTCTCTCTCTCTCTCTCTCTCTCTCTCTCTCTCTCTCTCGTGTTCTTGATATGGCACGATCTTGATGTATCGCGACCTTTGCTACTATAGTTGGATCTTATGATGTTTCTCCCCCTCTACTCACTTGTAGTGGATTGAGTTTTCCCTTTGAAGTTATCTTATTGGATTGAGTCTTTAAGGATTTGAGAACACTTGATGTATGTCTTGCATGTGCTTATCTGTGGTGACAATGGGACATTCACGTGATCCTTGATGTATGTTTTGGTGATCAACTTGCGGGTTCAGTGACCTTCTGAACATATGCATAGGGGTTGCCACACGTTTTCATCTTGACTCTCCGGTGGAAACTTTGGGGCACTCTTTGAAGTTCTTTGTGTTGGTCGAATAGATGAATCTGAGATTGTGTGATGCATATCGTATAATCTTACCCGCAGATACTTGTGGTGACATTGGAGTATCTAGGTGACATTAGGGTTTTGGTTGATTTGTGTCTTAAGGTGTTATTCTAGTACGAACTCTAGATAGATTGAACGGAAAGAATAGCTTCGTGTTATTTTACTATGGACTCTTGAATAGATCGATCAGAAAGGATAACTTTGAGGTGGTTTCGTACCCTATAATAATCTCTTCGTTTGTCCTCCACTATTAGTGACTTTGGAGTGACTCTTTGTTGCATGTTGAGGGATAGTAATATGATCTAATTATGTTATCCGTGTTGAGAGAACTTGCACTAGTGAAAGTATGAACCCTAGGCCTTGTTTCAACGCATTGCAATACCATTTTCGCTCACTTTTATCATTAGTTACCTTGTTGTTTTTATAATTTCAGATTATAAAAACATATATCTACCATCCATATTGCACTTATATCACCATCTCTTCGCCAAACTAGTGCACCTATACAATTTACAATTGTATTGGGTGTGTTGGGGACACAAGAGACTCTTTGTTATTTGGTTGCAAGGTTGTTTGAGAGAGACCATCTTCATCCTATGCCTCCCACGGATTGATAAACCTTAGGTCATCCACTTCAGGGAAATTTGCTACTGTCCTACAAACCTCTGCACTTGGAGGCCCAACAACGTCTACAAGAAGAAGGTTGTGTAGTAGACATCTGTGGGTTATCAAGATCAAAAGCTGGTTCTATTTCAACATCATTGTCTGGTTCTTTATTATTTGTTTGAGTGTCTTCATGAACCTCATCATTATCTTTTTCATTATCGGAAGGTGAGTGTTCATTACCAGATTGAGTTTCAGTATCAGAAATAGAAACATCATTATTAGCTTCAAGAGGCTTTTCTATTTCAGGATCACTAGAATCATGCAAAGTCCTATCATTTCTCCTTTTCTTATTCTTTTTAGAAGTACTAGGTACATTAGTGTTAAGTCTTTGAGAGTCTTGTTCAATTATTTTTGGGTGTCCCTCAGGGTAAAGGGGTTCCTGAGTCATTTTACCTCATCTAGTTGCTACTCTAAGAGCAAAGTCATTTATATTATTATTCATTTCATCAAGCAATTCTTTCTGAGATTTAGCAACTTGTTCTAGTTGAGTTCGAACCATAGGGCATGCTTTCCTACACCTCTAACATCATTGGTATTGGTAATTCTAAATAACAAGTCACTCAAGTGAGCAATCAAATCAGAGTTGTATTTCAATTGTTTCATAACATTTGCATTGATGTGATCTTGCTTTCTAATGTAATTATCAAACTCATAAAGGCATTGACTAGGATGCTTATTGTAAGGATTGTAATTATCATTGAACTTCATTGAAGAATTTACCTCTACCACCTTGGGTGGTGTTGCATCAAGCCCATGTATTTCTTTAATAGGAGGTAAACTTTTGACATCCTCGGCTTTAATACCTTCTTCCTTCATAGCTTTCTTCGCCTTTTGCATATCTTCAGTATTGAGATATACGATACCCCTCTTTTTCGGAGTGGGTTTAGGTGGAGGTCTGGGAAGAGTCCAATCATCATAATTTTTAATATGTTATTCAATAATTCATCAGCTTGTTCAACAGTTCATTCCCTGAAAACACAACCAGCACAACTATCTAGGAAATCCCTAGAAGCATTAGTTAGTCCATTATAGAAGATATCAAGTATTTCATTTTTCTTAAGAGGATGATTAGGCAAAGCATTAAGCAATTTTAGAAGCCTCCCCCAAGCTTGTGGGAGACTCTCTTCTTCAATTTGCACAAAGTTAAATATTTCCTGTAAGGCGGCTTGTTTCTTATGAGAAGAAAAATATTTTTCAGAGAAGTAGTAAATCATATCCTAGGGACTACGCACACAACCAAGAGCAAGAGTATTATACCAAGCCTTAGCATCACCCTTTAATGAAATAACTTAATGATATAATAATAACGAATTTTCTCATCTTGAGCAAATAGGGTGGCTATCTCATTCAGCTTAGTAAGATGTGCCACAATAGTTTCAGTTTCATAACCATGGAAAGGATCCGATTCAACCAAAGTAATTAACTCTGGGTCGACAGAGAATTCATAATCCTTATCGTCAACAAATATAGGTGAAGTAGCAAACTTAGGATCACATTCCACTCTAGCATTCAAAGATTTCTCTTTCATTTTGCATAATAATTTATTAAGATCATCTCTATGATTGCAAGCAATAAAGTCCCTAGTTGTCTCCTCATCCATAACATAACCTTCTGGTATCTTAGGGAATTCATATCTAGGAGGACTAGGTCTAATAGGTGTTTCAGGATTTTCAGTTCCAAGCTCTTCATCAGTTTCAACAATTTCATGAGTTTCAGTATCTTCAAAAGCTTTAGTTTTAGCAAGTTGTTCATCTAGAAATTTGCCTAGTGGCACATTATCATCAAGCAAGGTACTGGCATCATCATGAGTATCATTCAAAGCAGAAGTAGCATCATTAATGACTTGCGACATAATAGGATTAACAACATGTGGTGGTGTTGCAAGTCTAGTCAAAACAGAAGGCGAATCAAGTGCAGAGTGTGATGGCAGTTCCTTACCCCCCCCCCCTCGTCCTAGACGGGACAATCTTGGTTTTAGTATCCTTTAGATTCTTCATAGTGATAATTTGATAATAATCCCAAGTGACTCAACAAATATAGATGTGCTCCCCGGCAATGGCGCCAGAAAAAGGTCTTGATACCCCACAAGTATAGGGGATCGCAACAGTTTTTGAGGGTAGAGTATTCAACCCAAATTAATTGATTCGACACAAGGGGAGCCAAAGAATATTTGCAAGTATTAGCAGCTGAGTTTTCAATTCAACCACACCTGGAGATTAATTATCTGCAGCAAAGTGATCAGTAGCAAAGTAGTATGATAATTTTGATAGTAGTAGCAATAGCAATAGCAACAGTAACAGTGATAGCAACGATTTTGTAGCAAGTGTAACAGTGACGATAGCGGTAGTAACTTAGCAGAAACAATATAAAATAAATTCATAGGTGTTGGATCGATGAATTCATTGGATGATATTCATCATATAACAGTCATAACCTAGGGCGATACGGCACTAGCTTGATACGTCTCTGTCATATCTATAATTTTTTATTGTTTCATGCCAATATTGTACAACTTTCACATATTTTTGGCAACTTTTTATATGATTTATTAGACTAACCTATTGATCCAGTGCCAGTTCATGTTTGTTGCATGTTTTTTGTTTCGCAAAAAATCCATATCAAATGAAGTCCAAATGCAATAAAATTTTACGAAGAATTATTTTGGAATATATGTGATTTTTGGGACTTGGAATCAACGCAAACGGAGGCCCACACAGCCCACAAGACACCAGGGCTTGCCCCAGGTGCCAGGCGCGTGGTGGTGCATTGTGCTTGCCTTGTACGTCAGTTGGAACTCTACTTCGGGCGCAAGGAAGCTTATATCCGGAAAAAAATTGTGTTAAAATCTCAGCGCAATCGGAGTTACGGATCTCCCGGAATATAAGAAATGGTTTTCGGCCAGATCTGGGGAGCGCGAAACAGAAGAGAATAGAGAGGGATATCCAATCTCGGAGGGGCTCCCGCCCCTCCGCTGCCATGGAGGCCATGGACCAGAGGGGTAATTCTCCTCCCATCTAGGGGGGAGGCCAAGGAAGAAGAAGGAGGGGGGCTCTCTCCCCCTCTCCCCGGTGGCGCCGGAATGCCGCCCGGGCAAGGATCGTGATGGCGATCCACATAAACAATTTTGCTACCGTCAACACCAACTTTATCCCCCTCTATGCAGCATTGTAACACCTCTTCCTCCTGCTATAATCTCTACTTAAACATGGTGCTCAACTCCATATATTATTTCCCAATGATCTATGGTTATCTTATGATGTTTGAGTAGTTCCATTTTGTCCTATGGGTTAATCGTGATCTTGGTATGATTGTATATTTTATTTATGGTGCTGTCCTACGATGCCCTCCGTATCGTGCAAAGGTGAGGGGGCCCCGCTGTAGGGTGTTGCAATACGTTCATGATTCGCTTATGGTGGGTTGCAAGAGTAACAGAAGCTTAAACCCGAGTAGGTTGGTTATGGCGTATGAGATAAAGAGGACTTGATACTTAATGCTATAGTTGGGTTTCACGATCTAATGATCTTTAGTAGTTGCAGATGCTTGCTAGGGGTCCAATCATAAGTGTATATGATCCAAGTAGAGAAAGTATGTTAGCTCATGCCTCTCCCTCATATAATTACGAGAATGATTACCGGTACTTGTTATCGATTGCCTAGGGACAAATGAATTTCTTGTTGACAAAAGCTATCTACTTTTATTACCTTGCAATTTATTCGTAGTTTTATTCTTGCCAAATAGTTTCATACTTGTTCTAGGTAAAGCAAATGTCAAGTGTGCGTAGAGTTGTATCGGTGGTCGATAGAACTTGAGGGAATATTTGTTCTACCTTTAGCTCCTCGCTGGGTTCGACACTCTTATTTATCAAACAAGGCTACAAACGATCCCCTATACTTGTGGGTTATCAAGACCTTTTTTCTGGCACCCTTGCCGGGGAGCAATAGCATGGGCTGAATATTCTCGTGTGTGCTTGTTTTCTCTATCCCTAAGTAGTTTTTATTTTCCGTTCTAAGTTGTTCTCTATCGTTAGTTATGGATATGGAACATGAAACACTAAAAAAATTAGTTGTACTTACTACTCATGGAGATGGGGAACCTCCTAAAACCCTCGATGCTTGTTATGTGAGAGATATTATGCACTACTTTGATAATCTTGAGAAAAACCCATTCAACTATATAATGGGAGTATCATTGGATCAACATGAATACTTTAGGGATTATCGCTTGATTCATAAAGGGAAATTGTTACGGGATCAAATTCATATGTTGCATTGGTATGCTTGGGAGCTATGCTTGAGATATGATTATACTTTTTTGCTCTAGGATGAACGCTCCACATCTTCCCTTTTCATGTGAATTTAATGATAATGAAACCTTGGCTTCTTATGCTAGAGGTATATATGATTACTATGATGTGGAACGGATAGAAGAATTTGTTGCTTTTAAGGGTGCTTATGAAATTGAATCTTTGTTTGAAAAGTTTGAAGATTTTGATGATTCAGTTTATAGACCTGAAAATTTTGCTATCCTTAAATATTGCTATGACAATTATAAATGCAATTACGATATTGATGTATTTATTGAGAGAGTCTCTGTTTTCTAAGAAGAGATTAATATTTTGCAGGAGTCTATGGAAGAAGAAATTGATGATATTGTGAGCCCATTGGATGAAAAAGATGAGGAGGAGAGCGAAGAACAAAAGGAGGAAGAGCGGATTGATCACTCGTGCCCACCTTCTAATGAGAGTAACTCTTCAACTCATACATTGTTTAATGTCCCTTCGTTCTTACCGAAGGATGAATGTTATGATAATTTCTATGATCCCGTTGATTCTTTTGAAATATCCCTTTTTGACGAACTTGATGTTTGCTATGCTTGTGGCCAAGATGCCAATATGAATTATGCTTATGGAGATGAACTTGCTATAGTTCCTTATGTTAAGAATGAAATTGTTGCTATTGCACCCGCACATGATAGTCCTATTATCTTTTTGAATTCTCCCAACCACACTATATCGGAGAAGTTTTCTCTTATTAAGGATAACATTGATGGATTACCTTTTACCATTGCACATGATGATTTTGATGAATATAATATGCATGTGCTTGCTGCTCCTACTTGCAATTATTATGAGAGAGGAACTACATCTCTACCTCTCTATGTTTCCAACACGATAAAATTGCAAGAAACTACTTATGCTATGTATTAGCCTTTACTTGATGTGCATGAATTGTTCTTGTATGACATGCCGATGCATAGGAAGAGAGTTAGACTTTGTCATTGCTTGATATATGTTGCTTTGTGCTCACTACTAAATGTCAAATCATTGTTAATTAAAATTGGCTTTGATATACCTTGGGATCCGGGTGGATTCATTACTTGAGCACTTTATGCCTAGCTTAATGGATTTAAAGAAAGTGCTGCCAGGGAGACAACCCGGAAGTTTTAGAGAGTCATTTATTTCTGTTGAGTGTTTTTATAAAGTTTCAAAACAAAAAATATAGAAGGAAAATTAAAACTTCTCAAAAAGAAAAGTGAAAGTGAGAAGGACGAGCACCGAGGAAGCAGGAGCATGCCTTGAACTTTGTTCATGCCCACAGAAACTTTGTGAATATTGAATTACAGAAACTTTTCAACAATAATTATCCCCTTGTACAAATCCATTGTATTGTAAAATTATTGTGCCAAAGTTTGCCTTTACGATGAGTAGATTGCTTGTTGGTATGTGCGGTGCAAAAATAGAAACTTTGGCTGTAGTGCATGATTTTACATTTTTTACTGGAACATCGAAAGTTTCTGAAACATTTTGCACAGTATTGCTATACAAATTTTTTATTCTGTCCTACTTTTTTTCGAATTTTTGGAGTAACATAAGTATGGTGAATGTTCAAATTACTACACACTGTCCTGTTTAAGACAGATTCTGTTTTTGATGCATTGTTTTGCTTGTTTTGATGAAAATTTCGATTTTCATCGGTGGTATAAGCCATGGAAAAGTTATATTACAGTAGCTAAAATGAAATAATAAAATATTAATTAGGTTTGCAACAGTACTTAATAGTGTTTTGCTTTATTATACTAACGGATCTTACCGAGCTTTCTGTTGAGTTTTGTGTGGATGAAGTGATCAAAGATCGAGGAGGTCTTGATATGAGGAGAAGGAGGAGAGGAAAGAGCTCAAGCTTGGGGATGCCCTAGGCACCCCAAGTAAATTATCAAGGAGACCTCAAGTATCTAAGCTTGGGGATGCCCCGGAAGGCATCCCATCTTTCTTCAACAAGTATCGGTATGTTTGTGTCTTCGTTTCGTTCATGTTATATGTGTGAATCTTGGAGCGTCTTTTGTGTTTATTTTTCATTTTTCTTTTATGCACCATGCTGATATGAGATAGTCCATGGTTGATTTATAGAATGCTCATTGCACTTCACTTAAACCTTTTGAGTATGGCTTTATAGAATGCTTCTTGTGCTTGACTTATATCATTTGAAGCTTGGATTGCCTGTTTCACTTCACAAAGAAAACCGTTGTTTGTAGAATGCTCTTTTGCTTCACCTATATTTATTAGAGCATGATCTTTTATACAAAGAATTAAATCTCATGCTTCACTTATATCTATTTAGAGAGTCAAAAGTAATTGGTCATTTGCATGGTTAGTCATAAAATCCTACATAAAACTTGTGGATCATTGAATATGATATGTTTGATTCCTTGCAATAGTTTTGCGATATAGAGATGGAATATGTGGGAAGTACTAGTAAACGGTTGTGGTTAGTAAGAATATTGTTGTTAAGGTTTGTGATTCCTGAAGCATGCACGTATAGTATCTCATTATGCTATGATGTTGGAGCATGATTTATTATTGATTATTTTCCTTATGAGTGGCGGTCGGGGACAAGCGATGTGTTGAGGAACGCAATAATTTCAAAAAAATTCCTACGATCGCAAGATCTATCTAGGTGATGCATAGCAACGAGCGGGGATAGTGTGTCCACGTACCCTCATAGACCGAAAGTGGAAGCGTTATATCTACGCTGTTGATGTAGTCGTACGTGAGGGAGTCCTGGATTAGGGGGTATCCGGACAGCCAGACTGTGTACAACGTCCGGACTATTGAAGCGTGAAGATACAAGACTCAAGACTTCGGCCCGTGTCTGGATGGGACTTTCCTTGGCGTGGAAGGCAAACTTGGCGATCCAGATATTATATTCCCTTCCTTGTAACCGACTCCATGTAAACCCTAGCCCTCTCCGGTGTCTATATAAACCGGAGAGGTTGGTCCTTAGAAGGCCGATCACAATTACAATCATACCATCATAGGCTAGCTCTTAGGGTTTAGCCTCTATGATCTCGTGGTAGATCTACTCTTGTACTACCCATATCATCAATATTAATCTAGCAGAAGTAGGGTTTTACCTCCATCGAGAGGGCCCGAACCTGGTAAACATCTGTGTCCCTTACTTCTTGTTACCATCAGCCTTGGCGCACGATCAGGACCCCCTACCCGAGATCCGCGGTTTGACACGAAATTGGTGCTTTCATTGAGAGTTCCTCGTGTCGTCGCCGTCGAGCTCGATGGCCCTTCAATCATCATCGGCGACACTGTCGGTATGAGACTTTCCTCCCAGAGCACGGACGATCACGACGAGCACGGCTTAGGCCTCTTTGTCGGACAAAGCTCGGGTACCACCCGCGAGAGCCTCGGATCTAAATCCGGACCATGCCGCGTTGCCTGGGGACGGAGGGCTGGACCCCACCCCGCAGGCCGCACACTTATTGGCGATGTAGCCGAACACGGGACTCACCTTTACGGTGGCCTATGACTCCGGACCCCGGATTTGTATCCAGATGTTGAGTCCGGTCCGCGCACTCCCGAGCCAGGTTGGGCTCCGGTAATGGAGTTCACCGCCGCGGACATCTTTCAGCACTCGCCCTTTGGCTACATACTGAACTCGTTGAAGACTCTCTCTTTGACAGAAATTTCTGGGCCAAACTATGTCCGGTTCGAGTGGGAAGTAGGCGACAAAGAAATTCGTCGCCCACCCACCACCCACTTCATAGCAACGGTCGATGATTTAACCGACATTCCTGACTTCGACTCCGAAGACATCGACGGTATGGACGACGATGCCGGAGGAGATTCGGAATCTATTGGGCGCCGGACTTCCCGCTCGTCACACGACATATACATGGTGGATACGCCCAAAGAGGACAAGGGCAACAATCCGGACGATAAAACACCCGGACAAAAGCCAAAGCGACGGCGCAGACGCCGTTCTAAGTCCAGCAACAGTAAAAATAGTGACAAGAGCACCAGAGGGATCGACACTACAATCAACTCCGAAGGCAACAGCGACCATACAGACCCAGCGATGGAGCAGGCGAACCAGGTCACCCCGAACACGGTTCGGAGCAGACGCCCGAGGACAATGATCCCGACGGACGAGGTCATCAAAAAGAACCAGCACAGGAAAACAGTACGGATAACGATGAAAGCCTGGAAAAACACGTGGAACGGGATAACCTCCACAGAAAGCTTATGGCCACCGCAAGAAGTCTAAAAAAGCAGAAGCAACGGCTCAAAGCCGCGCAGGAAATGCTCAACCGCAGATGGAATTAAGTGCTAGACACTGAAGAAAGATATGGCGATGATCGCCACACAAAGAGCTATCCAAAACGCAAGCTACTGCCAGATTTCGACGATGAAGCTGCACCACTTCATAACCACAACAAAGCAGGTACCGACGCCGCGCACAATCCACGTGAACACCTGAACAAGAAAGCCGGCGCGGCCAGGTCCATTTACGGATCCAAAGGACACATCCCGGCGAGGGACCATGGTCACCAAAACGATTACGTCAATCGAACACCAGTCCGGAGTAAACACCGGACACGACAACAGTCGACGGCATGCCAAAACGCGTCCAGATACACAGGGGCTGCTCACCCCGTGCTTTACCGATAATCTTGGACCATGAATTTCCACAGGGCTTTAAACACGTGAGCGTGAGGCATCTGACGGAACGAGACCAGTGGGTCTGGATCAAGGACTTTATCCTGCACATACATATGGCTCGTGGGGATGACCTTCACGCCATGAAATACCTCCCCCTCAAACTAAAGGGACCAGCTCGGCACTGGTTGAAAAGTCTCCCCGAAAATTCAATTGGGAGCTGGGAAGAACTTGAGGATGCTTTCAGGGCCAATTTTCAAGGGACTTATGTCCGGCCTCCGGATGCTGACGACTTAAGCCACATAGTCCAACAGCCCGGAGAATCCGCCTGCAAGCTTTGGAACAGATTCCTAACTAAGAAAAATCAAATTGTTGACTGTCCGGATGCCGAAGCCTTAGCGGCATTCAAACACAGCATCCGTGACGAGTGGCTCGCCAGACACCTTGGTCAAGAAAAACAGAGGACAATGGCAGCCCTAACAAGCCTTATGACCCGCTTTTGCGCAGGAGAAGATAGCTGGCTAGCCCGTAAAGGCACCAGCGACCGCAGCACATCCGAAATAAGGGATGGCAACGGGAAGCCACGGCGTCATAAAAACAAACGCCAAAACAAGGAAGAGAGCCCAGATAACACGCCGGTTAATGCCGGATTCAGGGGCTCTCGACCTAATCAGCAAAACAAGCCATCTAAAGGCAGCAAAGAGGGACCATCCGGTCTGAATAGAGTCCTAGATAGACTATGCCAAATTCATGGCACCCCTGACAAACCTGCAAACCACACGCACAGAGAGTGCTGGGTCTTCAAGCAGACCGGCAAATTAAATGCTGAACACAAGGAAAGGGAAACACCAAGTGAAGACGAGGATGAACCCCGCCAGCCGAACACTGAAGGACGGAAAAATTCCCGCCAGAGGTTAAAACAATGAACATGATCCACGCAACTCACACATCCATGAGGAGGCACAAACGCGCGCATAGAGATGCGATCGATATAGAGCCCCTCGTCCGCACGCCTAACCACTGGATGTCTTATCCGATCACTTTTGATAATTTGGATGACCGAACTAGTATTCGGCGCGGAGGATCAAAGGCCTTGGTGCTTGACCCGATAATCGACGGATACCGTCTCACCCGCGTCCTTATGGACGGCGACAACAGTTTCAATTTAATATATGAGGACACTGTCTGCAGGATGGGGATAGACCCATCCAGAATTAACCAAAGCAACACCACCTTTGAAGGGGTGATACCAGGCGTTGAAGCCCACGACAGGGGCTTCATCGCACTGGAGGTAACATTCGGCTCGCCAGGCAACTCCAGTAGTGAAGAACTACTCTTCGTCATCGCACCCTTCCGAAGCGACTATCACGCAGTGCTCGGAAGAACAGCCTTCGCTCGTTTCAACGCATTGCCGCACTATGGCTACCTTACACTTGAGATTCCCGGTCCACGTGGCGTCATCACCATTAGCGGACTAACCGAGCGCTCGTCATGCGCAGAGGAACACGCGACGGCCCTCGCGGCCGGACTATAAGCGTCCTCCAACATAAGAAAACATGACTGGTCATTAAAGGCCACAGACTCGGCTAGACGAGTCCGGTCGCCCGGATAAAATTGAACCAGGGCACCGCATATATAATCCCATGGTGGACACCAGGGGCTATAAATATTTAACACAGTCCCACAGTTGGCTCAACCCTATGGGCAGGCCAACATCTCACACTTTTATTATCCATCGCATACTTACGTTGCACAACGGAGACAAAGGCGCAGACATGCAGCAGGGCCCCGTTCAACAGGTTTATTTTTAGATTAAGCCCCTGTGTAAACCTTTTTATTGCCTCTTGTTGTTTAGCCATCCCATGGGTTCCATACCCATAGAGGATACTGCCGTTTTTTGGCATCTCGCCACGACAGATTAACGCACGTACCTGGAAAAACAGGGTTTATAACGAATGGGCATTCTTGAGCCCATCGACTATTATAAAGTCTGAATACCCTCGGGAGTGTTCGGCCTCACGAGTTTGGCCTTATATGCAGCAGCTCCGAATCATGTCTTTGGTCAAATGTTGGGTTTGCCCGTCTCCTGGGTTTGCCGCCTTACGTTCAGTTACTATCGGCTAAGGTGGCCAAGGAGAACTACTGCGATCGTGCCTGGTTATTCGGACGAGCACCTCAAGAGAGAAAGCGGCAAACTGATCGTCATGATACAGCGAGAGACTGTTCAACCACTCGAAGACTCATCGGAATCTTTAGGATTCCTCCGCATTAACGAAGGACCGTTTCCCGGTCATGTACATATGCGCCCGTAATCGGAAGCACGCGAAATGTACCAGGGGCTACATAGTAGCCCCAACATTAATTTCCCATGGCTAAGCGAAAGTGTTACAGCTATATAGTCCAGTTGCCTAGTTCGACGTGCGATCACCTCCTTCATGGACCAAGACGTTGGATCAAGTGTGATTATGCACATTTTTTGCGAACACCCCCGCATTCTTTGCGTGGGGGCTGAAGTCGACGATTGCTATCTTTCGGATTACGCATGCATATCTATATATGTAAACGGCCGTACAAGGGACACAATAATACTTTTGGGCAAAAAGTATGAATATAGCCTTATAACCACAATAACATTGTTCTTACAATAATTCAATTTATCACTCGAATAATACATTCTTCGAGCATTGCGCCTATATGAGGCGGGCACCTTCTGTGACCTGCGCCAAGTAGTGCTAGGCCGGATATTGGCCCCCCGCCGGATCTTGGGTTGCTATAATATTGGCCTCCATATCCGTCCGATAGGATTTAACATGGGCAAGAGCCATCCGTGCACCCTCTATGCACGCCGACCTCCTCATGGCATCGATCTGAGGCACCGCCCCAAGGAATTGCTGCACTAAGCCAAAGTAACTGTTCGACTTACTCCCTTTAGGCCAAAGATGGTCTATCACAGACTGCATTGCAAGACCGGACAACCTGTGAAGCTCCGCCACAGCAGCCATCTTTTCATTTAATGGCAGCGGGCGAGTGGGAGCATTGAATTGCGACCAGAAAAGCTTCTCCAGCGCCCATCCAGGGGAACGTTAGCCGTACTCTTCGCCAAATCCGCATACGCGTCCGCAGGACTCCAGCGCCCATCCAGGGGAACGTACTTCGGATCAAAAAACTTCGTCCGCAGCAAGTAGGAATCTCCAGCCATGATTTTACCGGCCTGTTGAAGCTCCTCCCATGCACCCTTGAGCTCGGTCCGTATTTCCTTGGTGGCATTGCGTGCCTTGTCCAGCTCGGCCAAGCTATCCTTATGCTCCTTTTCAAGGAGCTCATATCGGTCAGTGGCATTTTTTAACTCAACAGCCATCTCGGCCATCTTTTCCTCGCTTCGGCGATGAGCAGCCTGTTCGGCTCTCAGTTCCTCGGCCGCCTTTAGGGCAGTCGCATTGCTAACCCGAGCTTGCTCCTTGGCTTGGAAAAGTTCTGCCCTCAGGGCCTCCACGACAGCAGCACCATTTGCAGTCCGAACATATTACATTAATATCATGCCGCCTCCATATTTTCCTATACAAAGGAAGGCAGAGCACATACCTTGTGACTTGTCTAGCCGCTCGTTCACCAACGTGATATCAGCATCAATCGATCGAATCTTCCTGGTCAGTTCGGAAACTTCCACGGACTGGTAGGCGGCCGGACTCACAGGTACCTGCACATATTATAGCGCAATCATTAATTTATGATCCCCCATTTACCCCCTAGGGCGGGAAACCAGAGTCTCAGGGGCTACTATCTATATGGAGCACACCTAACGCGTGCCTCACAGCCAAAAATAGTGTATTCTTCACTACATACCTCAAAGCCTCTGAGCATACTTGCAAATGCTTCATTCAAACCGCTTGTAGCGGACGAAATCTTCTTGAGCACCGCGCTCATTAATGAGCGGTGCTCCTCCGAGCGCAGCTTCGCTCCATGAAACTGTCGGTATGTCGGCCGGACATCAAACTGTGCTGGACCCTTCCCATTGCCCCTTGCGGGAGCCAAGCGCTCCGAGCTCAGGGCGGCTGACGCATTGGCCTCCGGCTTCGGCAGATCCGGACTCCTCCGTGATGACACTTCAGCGTCGCCCGCTTCGCGAGCCGGAGAGGTAGGTGGGGTCTCGCTTTCCATCATCTCCGGAGGAAGGTCCCCCGAAGACGAACTCTGTTGAGAAGGGCTGCTAGCCGGACTACGAAAGACGAATCCTGGTTATTGATCTAGGAAGAATGCAGTACCTTCAAATTAAAAATTAACTTACAGCTTGGTGGAGGGCTGGCCTGTTGGTGGGCACGATGCGGTGAGGGTGCCCGTTGAGGCAGAGCCCCTGGTGTTATCTTTTTCCCTAGTCTGGGCATCTCCGTCTCCGAATCTTTGGAGGCGGCCCTCTTCTTCCCGCGTGGGGAGGAGGCTTTAGCCTCCCCTTCCCTACTATCCTCCTTGGGGGAAGTACCAATTCCCCCGGTTCGGATGCGTAGCATAAGGGGTTCGGATTCTTCGTTCCGCCCTTTGTCTTTCCCCGAGGGCATTCTGCTGAGTACCCGGTCGAGCATCTTGGCCATGGTGGGGGAGGGCGAGCCTTCGATAAGTGGCGCCGGACACCTGATCCTCTCCGCCTTGCTGAGCCATTCCTGGACGCGGATGATTTTCAGAATAAACACTTATGACAAATACAAAACACAGTGTCTGGTATCAAATTTACTTACTTGGGTATCTAGGCGATTGCAGCTTAGGCCCGCATCCTCGGTGGTGTCCGGACACTTTACTTTTCGTCCGAAGAATAATTTGCACATCTCTTTGAGCTTCAGGCCGAAGAAGTGCTTGACAGTCCGTGGACCCTCCGTATTGAACTCCCACATCTGGTGGGGCCGGCGTTGGCACGGCAACATCCGCCGGATTAACATCACTTGCATTATGCTGACAAGGTTAATGTCCCTCTCAATAAGCTCCCGAATGCGATTCCACAACACTGGTATGTCACCAGCGGGCCCCCCATTCCGTCCTACGTCCGTCCAAGATGCCAACTGCGGCGGAGGGCCCGAGCGAAACTCGGGGGCAGCCACCTACTTTGTGCCTCGAGGAGCCGTGACATAAAACCACCTCCGCTGCCATACATCGGATACTTTAGGGAAAGAACCCTTTGGCCATGGGGCATCAGCGTTCCTGCTTATTACAGCACCTCCGCACTCTGCATGACGCCCCTCAATCATCTTCGGCTTCACATTGAAGGTCTTGAGCCATAAGCCGAATTGTGGGGTGACGTGGAGGAACGCCTCGCACACTATAATGAATGATGAGATGTGGAGGATAGCGTCTGGAGCCAGATCGTGAAAATCCAGCCCATAACAGAACATGAGCCCCCACACAAAGGGATCGAGGGTGAAACCCAGGCCGCGGAGGAAGTGCGGGACAAAAGCGACGCACTCATTAGGCTCCGGTGTGGGGATGACTTGCCCGGATGCAGGAAGCCTGTGTTGGATGTCAGCTTTCAGGTATCCGACCTCCGTAAGCTTCACAATGTCGTCCTCTTGGATCGAGGAGGCCACCCATTGGCCTTGAGGGACGGATCCGGACATATCGGCGGATCTGGGGTGTTGAGGCTTAGGTTTCGGGTGTTAGAGCTCGAGGTACAAGAAGGCGTGAGGAAGGTGAAAAAGAGGCGTAGGACTCGGCCCCTTTTTATAAAGGGGATGAATATCAAGAGTCCCTGGAGTGGCCGTTTGAGGCTTATCTTAAAACACACGAGTTATACCAACAGCCGTCGTGGGATCACGC
Organism: Aegilops longissima; assembly: GCA_021605205.1. Taxonomy (NCBI): domain Eukaryota; kingdom Viridiplantae; phylum Streptophyta; class Magnoliopsida; order Poales; family Poaceae; genus Aegilops; species Aegilops longissima. The sequence continues at coordinate 390,888,663 of CM038678.1, read as the reverse complement.
GTGCTCATATTTATGGAAAATCCCGTAATAAGTGGAACACGATCTCCGCCCCGATGGGACATGCCGGTAAAACCGCCTCGTAATGCGATTCGTCATGGGGTAAGAAACACCGGTTCGCGTTGGACCAGGCCATGATGCACGAAGACTGCCAGCAGATCAAGTTTATGCCATACGAAGACCATCTTGTGGATCCGGACACGGTTTAAGTGTTCGATAATTACCTTGGAGTATTCGGAGGAGGAACCCGCCCTGCAATGCCGAAGACAATACTGCGCGCCGGACTCATCATCATTGAAGCCTGGTTCGGGGCTCTTGAGGAGTCTGGATTAGGGGTATCCGGACAGCGGATCGTGTACAACGTCCGGACCATTGAAGCGTGAAGATACAAGACTCAAGACTTCGGCACGTGTCCGGATGGGACTTTCCTTGGCGTGGAAGGCAAGCTTGGCGATCCGGATATTATATTCCCTTCCTCTTAACCGACTCCATGTAAACCCTAGCCCTCTCCTGTGTCTATATAAACCGGAGAGGTTGGTCCTTAGAAGGCCGATCACAATTACAATCATACCATCATAGGCTAGCTCTTAGGGTTTAGCCTCTACGATCTCGTGGTAGATCTACTCTTGTACTACCCATATCATCAATATTAATCAAGCAGGAATCAGGGTTTTACCTCCATCGAGAGGGTCCGAACCTGGGTAAACATCTGTGTCCCTTACTTCTTGTTACCATCAGCCTTGACGCACAGATCGGGACCCCCTACCCGAGATCCGCCGGTTTTGACACCGACAGTACGTCTTCATGATCCGACCGATCCTAGCACCGAACGTAAGGCACCTCCATGTTCAGCACACGTTCAGCTCAATGACGTCCCTCGTATGCTTGATCCAGTTGAGGCCGAGGGAGAGTTTCGTCAGCACGACGGCATGGAGACGGTGATGATGAAGCTACGATATGACCGAGGTGTGTAACTGTGGAGAGGGGCACCGCACATAGCCAAGAGATTGTCTGTTGTGCTTTGGGGTGCTCCCTTGGCCACGTATATAAAGGAGGGAGGAGGAGGAGGCCGGCCTAAGAGGGGCGCGCCTATAGGGGGAGTCCAACTAGGATTCCCAATCCTAGTTGGAGTCCCCTTCCGTTTCCAAGAGGGGGGAGAGAGGGAAGGAGTAGGAGAGGGAGAAATAAAGAGAGGGGGCGCTGCCCCCTCCATAGTCCAATTCGGACTTGCCATGGGGGGCGCGCAACCACCCCTTGAGGCCCTTCTCAACTTTCCCGTATAGCCCATTAAGGCCCACTACTTCCTCTGGCGAATTCCTGTAACTCTCCGGTACTCTGAAAAATACCCGAATCACTCGGAACCTTTCCGATGTCCGAATATAGCCTTCCAATATATCGATCTTTACCTCTAGACCATTTCGAGACTCCTCGTCATATCCATGATCTCATCGGGACTCCGAACAAACTTCGGTCATCAAATCACATAACTCATAATACAAATCGTCATCGAAAGTTAAGCGTGCGGACCCTACGGGTTCAAGAACTATGTAGACATGACCGATGCACATCTCCAGTCAATAACTAATAGCAGAACCTGATGCTCATATTGGACCCTACATATTCTACGAAGATCTTTATTGGTCAAACCGCATAACAACATACGTTGTTCCCTTCGTCATCGGTATGTTACTTGCCCGAGATTCGATCGTCGGTATCATCATACCTAGTTCAATCTCGTTACCGGCAAGTCTCTTTACTCATTCCGTAATGCATCATCTCGCAACTAACTCATTAGTCACATTGCTTGCAAGGCTTATAGTGATGGTCATTACCGAGAGGGCCCAGAGATACGTCTCCAATACACTGAGTGACAAATCCTAATCTCGATCTATGCCAACTCAACAAACATAATCAGAGATACCTATAGAGCATCTTTATAATCACCCAGTTACGTTGTGACGTTTGATAGCACACTAAGTGTTCCTACGGTATTCGGGAGTTGCATAATTTCATAGTTAGAGGAACATGTATAAGTCATGAAGAAAGCAGTAGCAATAAAACTAAACGATCATTATTCTAATCTAACGGATGGGTCTTGTCTATCACATCATTCTCTAATGATGTGATCCCGTTCATCGAATGACAACACAACATGTCTATGGCTAGGAAACTTAACCATCTTTGATTAACGAGCTAGTCAAGTAGAGGCATACTAGGGACACTCTGTTTGTCTATGTATTCACACATGTACTAAGTTTTCGGTTAATACAATTCTAGCATGAATAATAAACATTTATCATGATAGGAAATATAAATAATAACTTTATTATTGCCGCTAGGGCATATTTCCTTCATGATGGTCTTTTCCTACCAATCTATCCCCCTAGGGGCATGTGTAGTAGTACTTTGCATTGAGGGCTAATAAACTTTTGCAATAAGTATATGAGTTCTTTATGACTAATGTGAGTCCATGGATTATACGCACTCTTACCTTTCCGCAATTTGCTATCCTCTACGGTACCGTGCATTGCCCTTTCTCACCTCGAGAGTCGGTGCAAACTTCACCAGTGCATCCAAACCCCGTGATATGATACGCTCAATCACACATAAGCCTTATTATATCTTCCTCAAAACAGCCACCATACCTACCTATTATGGCCCTTCCATAGCCATTCCGAGATATATTGCCATGCAACTTCCACCGCTTTCGTTTTGATGACTTGAGCATTCATTGTCATATTGCTTTGCATGATCATATAGCTAACATGGTAGTTGTGGCTAAGCCACCGTTCATCATATTACATACATGATACGCTAGATCATTGCACATCCTAGTATTGCCAGAGGCATTCATATAGAGTCATACTTTGTTATAGGTATCGAGTTGTAATTTTTATTTTTTCTGAGTTATAAGTAAATAGAAGTGTGATGATCATCATTATTCATTTTTAGAGTAGTGCCCCAGTGAGGAAAGGATGATGGACACTATGATTCCCTTACAAGTCGGGATGAGACTCCGAACAATGAGAGAGAAAAAGAAAAAAAGGAAAAAAGAAAGAAAAGAAAGAAAAGAAAATAATAAATAATAAACAAAGAGAGAAGGGTCATTGTTAGTATCCTTTGCCACACTTCTGCTTCAAACTAGCACCATGTTTTTCATATGGAGAGTCTCCTATGTTGTCACTTTCATATACTAGTGGGAATTTTTCATTATAGAATTAGATGCACACCCACTTAATTTTCATATTGAGCTTTCATACACTTATAGCTCTTAGTGCATTCGTTACATTGCAATCCCTACTCCTCGCATTGATATTAATTGATGGGCATCTCCATAGCCCGTTGGTTAGCCGCGTCGGTGCGAAATTTTCTACTTTTTGTCTTCTTTATATTTACCCCTATCATCATACTCTATTCCACCCGTAGTGCTATATCCATAGCTCGCTCTCATGTATTAAGTTTTGGTTGAAAAAGCTGAAGCGCGTTAAAAACTATGAACCAATTGCTCGGCTTGTCATCGGGGTTATGCATGATAAATACTTTATGTTAAGAAGACAGAGCATGACAAGACTATATGATTTTGTAGGGATAGCTTTCTTTAGCGTTGATATTTTGAAAGACATGATTGTTTGTTGGGATGCCTGAGTATTGATGTCTTTATGTCAAATTATAGACTATTGCTTTGAATCACTTATGTCTTAATATCCATGCCATGATTAGATATATGATCAAATTTATGCTAGGTAGCATTCCACATCAAAAATTATTCTTTTTTACCATTTACTGCTTGAGGACGAGCATGAATTAAGCTTGGGGATGCTGATACGTCTCCATCGTATCTATAACTTTTTTATTGTTTCATGCCAATATTGTACAACTTTCACATATGGCAACTTTTTATATGATTTATTGGACTAACCTATTGATCCAGTGCCAGTTCCTGTTTGTTGCATGCTTTTTGTTTCGCAGAAAATCCATATCAAATGAAGTCCAAATGCAATAAATTTTACGGAGAATTATTTTGGAATATATGTGATTTTTGGGACATGGAATCAATGCAAAAGGAGTCCCACACAGCCCACAAGACACCAGGGCGCGCCCCAGGTGCCAGGCGCATGGTGGTGGGTTGTGCTCGCTTTGTATGTTAGTTCGAACTCTACTTCGGGCGCAAGGAAGCTTATATCTGGAAAAAAATCGTGTTAAAATCTCAGCGCAACCGGAGTTACAGATCTCCCAGAATATAAGAAATGGTTTTCGGCCAGATCTGGGGAGCGCAAAACAGAAGAGAACAGAGAGGCAGATCCAATCTTAGAGGGGCTACCGCCCCTCCGCTGCCATGGAGGCCATGGACCAGAGGGGGAACTCTCCTCCCATCTAGGGGGGGAGGCCAAGGAAGAAGAAGGAGGAGGGGGGCTCTCTCCCCCTCTCTCCTGATGGCGCTGGAACGCCGCCGGGGCAAGGATCGTGACGGTGATCTACATCAACAATCTTGTTACCGTCAACACCAACTTTCTCCCCCTCTATCCAGCGGTGTAACACCTCTTCCCCCACTGTAATCTCTACTTAAACATGGTGCTCAACTCCATATATTATTTCCCAATGATCTATGGTTATCCTTTGATGTTTGAGTAGATTTTTTTGTCCTATGGGTTAATCATGATCTTGGTTGGTATGATTGTATATTTTAGTTATGGTGTTGTCCTACGGCGCCCTCCGTCTCGCGCAAGCGTGAGGGGCCTCCTCTATAGGGTGTTGCAATACGTTCATGATTAGCTTATGGTGGGTTGCGAGAGTGACAGAAGCTTAAACTCGAGTAGGTGGGTTATGGCATATGGGATAAAGAGGACTTGATACTTAATGCTATGGTTGGGTTTCATGACCTTAATGATCTTTAGTAGTTGCGAATGCTTGCTAGGTGTCCAATCATAAGTGCATATGATCCAAGTAGAGAAAGTATGTTAGCTCATGCCTCTCCCTCATATAGAATTACAAGAATGACTACCTGTACTTGTTATCGGTTACCTAGGGACAAATGACTTTCTTGTTGACAAAAGCTATCTACTTTTATTACCTTGCAATTTATTCATATTTTTATTCTTGCCAAATAGTTTAATACTGTTCTAGGTAAAGAAAAAGCCAAGTGTGCGTAAAGTTGTATCGATGGTCGATAGAACTTATGGGAATATTTGTTATACCTTTAGCTCCTCGTTGGGTTCGACACTCTTATTTATCGAAGAAGGCTACAAACGATCCCCTACACTTGTTGGTTATCATAGCTCCAGTTCATAAATATAATGTAGGCATGTATTCCGTAAATAGTCATACGTGCTTATGAAAAGAACTTGCATGACATCTTTTGTCCTACCCTCTCGTGGCAGCGGGGTCTAATTGGAAACTAAGGGATATTAAGGCCTCCTTTTAGTAGAGAACTGGAACAGAGCATTAACACATAGTGAATACATGAACTCCTCAAACTACGGTCATCACCGGAAAGTATCCCGACTACTGTCACTCCAGGGTTTACGGATCATAGCATGTAATAGGTGAATATAACTTGCAATATCGGATCTAGAACATAGATATAATGGTGATAACATAAACGGTACAGATCTGAAATCATGGCACTGGAGCCCAAAGTGACAAGCATTAAGCATGGCGAAGTCATATCAACACCAATCTCAGAACATAGTGGATACTAGGGATCAAGCCCTAACAAAACTAACTCGATTACATGACGAATCTCATCCAACTCCTCACCAATAAGCGAGCCTACGAAGGAATTACTCACTCCCGGTGAGGAGCATTATGGAATTGGCGATGGAGAAGGGTTGGTGATGACAAAGATCAAAGATCCCCCTCTCTGGAGCCCCAAACGGACTCCAGATTTGGCCTCTCGATAAAGAACAGGAGGTGGCGGCGGCTCCGTCTCATGAAACGCGATAATTCTTTCTCCCTATTTTTTTTGGAAAAATAGGTATTTATGGAGTTGGATTCAGGGTCTGCGGGGCCACCAGGCGGGGACAACCCACCTGGGTGCGCCAGGAGGGGAGTGCCCTGGTGGGTTCTGCCCACCCAGGTGCCGCCCTCTAGTGGTTCTTGGCTCCAGTAATTCTCTTTTATTGTATAAAAAATCCTCGCAAAGTATCGTTCCAATCCGAGAACTTTTATTTCTGCACAAAAAACAACACCATGGCAGTTCTTTTGAAAACAGCGTCAGTCCGGGTTAGTTTCATTCAAATCATGCAAATTAGAGTCCAAAACAAGAGGAAAAGTGTTAGGAAAAGTAGTTATGACGGAGAAGTATCAGGCAATTGCTTTAATTCAAACACAGGATCACCTTTAGGTGGAGGAGGTCCTCCTAGAGTTTCAATAGGCAAATTGCATTGAAGGAGTGGTTGTTGTTCAAAGAATATTTTTTCTATTTCATTTCTTTCATGTAAATGCATATCATTTTCATGGTCTAGCAAATATTGTTCTAGTGGATCAGTAGGAGGTACGAAAATAGAAGCGAGACCAATTATTTCATCTTTACTAGGTGATTCTCTAACATGAGATTGTCTACAAAACTTAGAGAAATTAAACTCATGAGACACATCACCAAAGCTAACACTGACAGTTTCTTTTTTATAATCTATCTTAGCATTGACAGTGTTCAAGAAAGGTCTACCAATGATTATGGGACAAAAGTCATCTTGTGGGGAACCAAGGACTAGAAAATCAGTAGGATATTTTATTTTCCACCACAAGACTTCAACATCTCTAACAATCCGAAGTGGTGTGACGGTGTCTCTATTAGCAAGTTTAATAGTAACATCTATGTCTTCTATTTCAGCGGGTGCTATATCATTCATGATTTCTTGGTATAAGGTAAAAGGAATAGCACTCACACTAGCACCTAAATCACATAGGGCATGATAACAATGATCTCCTATTTTAACTGACATAACATGCATGCCAACAACAGGTCTATGTTTATCTTTTTCATCAGGTTTGGAAATTCTAGCAGCTTCATCACAGAAATAAATAACATAACCATCAATGTTTTTGACCAAGAGATCTTTTACCATAGCAACAGTAGGTTCTACTTTGATTTGTTCAGAGGGTTTCGGTGCTTTAATAGTACTTTAGCGAACCACGGTTGATACCCTTTGCACAACTGGGTGAACATTGTAAATGATAGTTCCATCCTTAGCTATAACTGGTTCTTTAATTTCTTATTTAATAGGGGTGATATTTAAACCAATTCTCCTTAGGGAGATCAACTTGAGTAACAAATGATTCACAAAAGGAGGCTACTATCTCAGAGCCAAGTCCATATTTAGTGCTAAACTTGTGAAAAGCACCGGTATGCATAAAAGATTTACCACAATCAAACTCAAGCTTAATATCTAACTCTTACCTTCATAGAGTTCCCAATCTTCAGAGTTGTGTTTAATGCTTTCTAAAAGATCCCACTTGAATTCAATAGTCTTCTTCATAAAAGAACCAGTATAAGAAGTATCGAGCATGGATTGATCATCACGAGAAAGTCGAGCATAAATTTTTTGAATAATAATTTCTCTTGAGAGCTCAAGATTGGGGCATGAATATAACATAGACTTAAGCCTCCCCCAAGCTAGAGCGATACTTTCTCCTTCACAAGGCAAAAAATTATATATATGATTCCGATCACGATAAACTAGATGCATAGGATAATTTTTTTTGGTGAAATTCCTATTTCAATAGATTCCAGTTCCAAGATCCAATATCATCGCATAGCCTATGCTATGTCAATGATTTTCCCTTCAAAGATAAAGGGAAAACCTTCTAATTAACTTCATCTCCAGGTAAACCCGCTAGCTTAAATAATCCACAATTTTCGTCCACATGTATCCGATGCATATCAGGATGTTTAGTTCCGTCTCTTGCATAAGGATTAGCTAGCAGTTGTTCAATCATACCCGAAGGAATTTCATAACCAATATTTTAAGTAGGTGCAATAGGTTGCGGGGAAACTCTTTGTGTTTCCGGTCGAGGTGAAGATACCCCCATCAAACCCCTCAAAGGATTGTTTTCCATAGTAACAAGCGAAAATAAATTTCAGCACATAATATAAATGTTTCCTTACCGATTTGCACTTACCAAGAGCGCTTCACTCCCCGGCAACGGCGCTAGAGAAGAAGAGACTTGATGATCCAAAAGTATAGGGGGCAAATTTTAGTCCTTTCGATAAGTAAGAGTGTCAAACCAAATGAGGAGCAAAATGAAATGACAAGTGGTTTTCAGCAAGGTAATTTCTGCAAGCACTGAAATTGTCGGTAACAGGTAGTTTGATAGCAAGATAATTTGTAACGGTAACTGTAAATAAAGTGTAGCAAGGTAGCCCAATCCTTTTTGCAACAATGATAGGCCAAAAAGGTCTCTTATAATAAGCAAACCGTTCTGGAGAGTACACGGGAATTTCATAGTCACTTTCATCATGTTGGTTTGATTCACGTTCGCTGCTTTGATAATTTGATATGTGGGTGGACTGGTGCTTGGGTGTTTTTCTTAATTGAACAAGCCTCCCACTTATGATTAACCCCCCTCGCAAGCATCCACAACTACGAGAAAAGTATTAAGACAAAATCTAACCATAGCATTAAACATATGGATCCAAATCAGTCCCTTACAAAGTAGCAAATAAATTAGGGTTTAAGCTTCTGTCACTCTAGCAACCCAGCATTTAATAACTACTCCACAATGCATTCCCTTAGGCCCAAGGATGGTGAAGTTTCATGTAGTCGACATTCACATAACACCACTAAGGAACTCACAACATACATATCATCAAAATATCGAACACATATCAAATTCACATGATTGCTTGCAATGTGACTTCTCTCGTGACCTCAAGAAAAAAGGTAACTACTCACAAATGATATTCATGCTCATGATCAGAGGGTTATTAAATAGCATAATGGATCTGAACATATAATTTCCCACCAAATAAACCATGTAGTAATCAACTACAAGATGTAATCAACACTACAAGTCACCCACAGGAGTGGCGAAGCTTCATGGAGCGCAACCTGGGCCACCGCCCTCCCTCCCCAGCCCATGAAGAAAGCCCTCACTACCCCTAGGTATTTGGGCCATAAGTACAGGAAAATAAGACCAATCCTCATAATTTAGCCCCCCCTCAGCCCATTGCCCCTCCAAAATTTTGGCCCAAGCTCCGCCATTGCCCATAGGTTCCAATCTGAGGTTCTGGTACAAAGATTGAACACAAGAGATGAACTAGGGCTTGAGATGAGATGGTCATATTGATGGAGATTGGTCTCCCAAAGATGAGAGGGCTGTTGGTGATGACGATGGCTTCGATTTCTCCCTCCGGGAGGGAAGTTCCCCCAGCGGAATCGCTCCACCGGAGGGCAAAAGTGCTCCTGCCCAAGTTCCGCCTCGAGATGGCGGCGCTCCGTCCCAAAATTCCTCCTTTTATTTTTTCTAGGTCAAAAGACCATATATGCCAGAAGATGGGCACCGAAGGTGCGTTGGGCTGCCCACCACCCACCAGGGCGCGCCTGGGGGGCCTGGCGCGCCCTGGTGTCTTGTGGGCACCAAGAAGCCCCCCTCTGGTAGTTATTTTCTCCAACATTTATAATATATTCCAAAATAATTCTCCGTAAAATTTCAAATCATTTGGAGATGTGCAGAATAGATATCTCTGACGTAGCTTTTTCAGGTCCAGAATTCCAGCTGCCGGTATTCTCCCTCTTTATGTAAACCTTGCATATTATGAGAGAAAAGGCATTAGAATTACTCCATAAAGCATTATTATGCTTAATATATTATAAATAACAGTAGGAAAACATGATGCAAAATGGACGTATCAAAGATCTACCCAGAGTGAGGCTAGTCCTTCGTGGGCGTAAGATATGGTGGAATAGATAAGGTTGCTTCTTCTTGGAGCCTTCATGTGGGGAGCCCTCCTTGGACTCGCGCATCCATTACCCTTTGTGGGTTGAAGTCTCCATCAACGTGGATGTACGATAGCATCACCTATCGAAACCGCGCCAAAAATCACCGTGTCTTCATTGTGTTTGATCTTCCTATCTCTACCCCTTTTACTTTATTGAACTTGCATGTTGTTATCATTCCGCTGACCTATCTCTGGATATGCATGTGTAGAAAGTATTGGTTGCTACTTAACTAGTAAAATCTGCCTAATTATCAAGAAAACCAAAAACTGCACCTTTGCCTTGTTAAGTGTCTATTCTAGCCCCTCTAGACTCCACCTTCTCGATCCTACAATTGGTATCAGTGCATTGATGTCCATTGCTTTGGTTTAATCACCGTTGGAGGAAGATGGATGTGTTTACTTTAGGGAGTCTTAGATTTAGAGTGCCCATTCTCAATGGAGAGTACTATAACTTTTGGAGAGATGAAATGTTTGATATCTTTGATGAATTTAGTTTGAGCAAGTATACTAATAGCCCATATGTTCCTCCTATTAATCCATTGCACCCCACTCATGAAGAGGAAATTGACATGCTTCGTAATCTTAGAACCATCAATCTTTTATCATTAGAGGATTACCTAAACATGTGCTTGGTTGTATGCCAAACCTTGTGTGCGCCTATACCCTATGAAAATATTTGAGAGAGTGATGTCCAAATTACTCTCTAAAGAATCTTGATGAGATTCTTCATAAGACCTTTGCTTTTCATAAGATGAAGCCTAGTGATCCTAAATTTGATGATTGCCTTTTTGAGCTTCATGATATCGTGTGTGCTAAAGGCGACGTTTGAACTATTAGCAATATCATCATAGAAGCCATTCGAATTCACACAATTGAACAATGTCGTGATCATGGAACTAATGAATTTGTTGTCCTAGGTGACGGTCACTTACCAATTGATGATGACAATATTGAACATGGCTATTATGATTAAGATGAAGAATTCGACATAGAATATGAGAAGACTATGAGGAATCTTAGTTTCATGGCAAATCTTTGAGATTACATGGCCGGAGGAAAGGAATGGATTCTTGATAGTGGATGCACCAATTACATGACCAGAGATAGAGACATGTTTCATGAGCTTGCTAAAAATGATGGTTCACGCAAGTATGTGACTTTTGGAGAGGACTCCAAGGGTAAGGTAATTGGCCTTGGTAAGGTGACCATATCCAATGATAGATTTATTCAAAATGCCATGCTTGTCGAATTCTTGGCTACAATCTTCTTTCTATATCTAGATTAGCGGACTTTGGTTTCAATGTTCTATTTACTGATGTAGATTGCCAAGTGTTCGTCGAGATAATCACATCATGGTCTTCACCGGCATTCATAGAGGTGATCTGTACATTGTTGATTTCATTAAAAGAGCCCAACCTCGTACATGTCTTATTGCAAAATCTTCTAAAGGTTGGTTATGGAATAGAAGACTAGGACATGTTGGTTTGTGAAACCATGATAAGCTTGTCAAATGAGATCATATTCTTGGTGTTAAAGATGTTATCTTTGACAAAGATATACTTTGTAGTGCTTGTCAAGCAGGAAACAAGTTGGAGGAAGTCTCCTGTGAAGGACATCATATCAACTAGAAGACCACCTGAGCTACTTCACATGGATCTTTTTGGTCCCAATGATTACAAGAGCTTTGGTGGTAACTGATACGTCTCCAACATATCTATAATTTATGAAGTATTCATGTTGTTATATTATCATTCTTGGATGTTTTACAACCATTTTATATCATTTTTGTATCATTTTTTGAGACTAACCTATTGACATAGTGCCCAGCGCCAGTTGCTATTTTTTGCATCACAGAAAATGAATACAAAATGGAGTCCAAACGCAGCGAAACATTTTGGAGATTTTTTCTGGACCAGAAGATACTCGGTGGGCCAAAGAAGTACTAGAGGGGAGATCCGAGGGGAGCACAACCCACCAGGGCGCGCCTGGGGGCCCAGGCACGCCCAGGTGGGTTGTGCCCACCTCAGTAGCCTCCCGCACCGCCTCTTCGCCCTATAAATTCCCAAATATTCCAAAAAACCTAGGGGAGTCGATAGATTAGAAGTTCCGCCGTCGCAAGCCTCTGTAGCCACGAAAAACCAATCTAGACAGCGTTCCGGCACCCTGCCGGAGGGGGGAAATCATCACCGGTGGCCATCTTCATCATCCCGGCGGCCACCATGATGAGGAGGGAGTAGTCCACCCTCGGGGCTGAGGGTTTGTACCAGTAGTATGTGTTTAATCTCTCTCTCTCTCTCTCTCTCTCTCTCTCTCTCGTGTTCTTGAGATGTCACGATCTTGATGTATCGCGGGCTTTGTTAATATAGTTGGATCATATGGTGTTTTCCCCTCTCTATCTTGTTGTGATGAATTGAGTTTTCCCTTTGAGATTTCGTTTTATCGGATTGAATATTTTTATGGATTTGAGAGCACTTGATGTATGTATTGCTATGAATACCCATGGTGACAATGGGGTATCATATTGATTCACTTGATATGTGTTTTGGCACTCAACTCGCGGATTCCTGAGGTGACATTGGGGTAATCTATGCATAGGGGTTGATGCACGTTCTCGTCTTTGTTTCTCCGGTAGAAATCTTGGGGCACTCTTTGAGGTTCTTTGTGTTGGATTGAGTATTATGAATATGAAACTGTTTGATGCATATCATATAATCAACTCACGAATAGTGGCGGTGACATTGGAGTATCTAGGTGTCTATAGAGTTGATTGATGTGTATCATATGGTGTTATTTTAGTATCAACTCTTGGATAGCTCAATCGGAAAGAATAGATTGGTGTTAATTTAGTATGAACTCTAGGATAGATTGATCAGAAATAATATCTTTGAGGTGGTTTCGTACCCTACAAACAATTTCTTCTTATGTTCTCAACTATATAAGAACTTTGGAGTGATTCTTCATCGCACGTTGAGGGATGGTTATAGGATCCAGCTATATTAGCACTGTTGAGAGATTGCACTAGCAAAAGTACGGGCCCTAGGCCTCATTTCCAAGCATTGTAATACCGTTTGTGCTTTGTTTTATCAATTGCTACCTTGCTATTTTTTATTGTTCCTATTACAAAAATCAATATCTACTATCATTACTGCACTTGTATCACCATCTCTTCGCCGAACTAGTCCACCTATACAATTTTCCATTGTATTTGGTGTGTTGGGGACACAAGAGACTTTTTATTATTTGGTTGCAGGGTTGTTTGAGAGAGAGCATCTTCATCCTACGCCTCCCACGGATTGATAAACCTTAGGTCATCCACTTGAGGGAAATTTTCTACTGTCCTACAAAACTCTTCGCTTGGAGGCCCAACACGAGTCTACAAGAACAAGTTGTGTAGAACATCAAGCTCTTTTCTGGCACCGTTGCTAGGGAGGTGAGTGCATGAAGGTATATCTTTAGATCTTGCAATTGAATCTTTTAGTTTCTTGTTTTATCACTAGTTTTGTTTATAAAATAAAACTACAAAAAATGGAACTGAGGTTGCATCATATTATTCATCTTTATAATGTCTTTCTAGAAAATGATGAAAAGGAAAATTGTGCTCAATTGATTAAAGAAGAATTCTATAAAATGTTTGACAAAAAATCTTTGAATGATGAGCATGATTGCAATGCTGTTGGTATGAAATCTTTGAATATCCATGATGCTAAGGATATACAAAGCCATAAGATTGGGGATGCTATATTTGATGAAGATGATATTTTTAGTCCCCCAAGTTTTGATGAGAAAATTTGTTGTGATGAAAGCATGCCTCCTATTTATGATGATTATATTGATGAAAGTGTGTTCGGAAGAGTGTCAACTCTTGGTACTAATGATCCCACTATTTTGTAGGGTATTGAATCTTATTGTAATATTTATGAAACTGGATTTGGAGAGGTCATGACTTTATTTAACGATGAATCCACTATTTCAGAAGAGGTTCCAATTGACTATGACAACAAAGTTGCTATCTATGATGATTATGGTGATGACATGTATGCTATACTGAATAAAGATAACCATGAAACTTGTCGTCATGATTTTAATTTTCAATCACATGGTAGTTATTTTGTTGAGTTTGCTCCCACTACTATTCATGAGAATAAATTTGCTTATGTGGAGAGTAATAAAACATTTTATGCACGTGGATCATGAAAAGAAAGCTTTATGTGATATTTATATCGTCAAATTCATTCATGGCGCTACTGAAATTTATTATGATAGAGGAACATGTGCTTGTCGGTATTGCAATAATATCAAGTTTCCTCTCTATGTGTTGAAAATTTTAAAGTTATGTTTGTTTTGCCTTCCTATGCTAGTTGATTCTTGCTCCCATAAATTATTTGCTCACAAAATCCCTATGCATACAAAGTGGGTTAGACTTAATGTGCTTGCCATGTTTTTCATGATGCTCCCGCTATGTTTCAATTCTTATGTTTTATGTGAGCATCATTGAAGTCATCATGCCTAGCTAAAAAGGCATTAAAGAAAAGCGCTTGTTGGGAGATAACCCAAAACTTTTACCTACTTTTTTTGTATGTTCACATGATTATTCGACTGTAGTAATCATTTTTTATAGCTTTTGTTTCAATAAAGTGCCAAGTAAAGCCTTTGAGATTATTATTGGTGATAGTTGATTTGATATTGTTGGAAAACAGAAACTTTTGCATCCAGTAAAATAATTTTAAAAAGTCGCAGAAGTGACGAAAGCTTATGAATTTTTTACACAATATTGATATATAAATTTCCTACATCTTCCTAATTTGTTAGAATTTTCGGAGTAGCAGATGTATGGTAGTTGTCCAGTTCATTACATATTGTTCTGTTTTTGACAGATTCTGTTTTCAATGCATAGTTTGCTTGTTTTCTAGTTTCTATGGCTTATATTGATCAATATAAATTGTATAAATGATATGATATAGTAGGAATTGTGTGGAAACTATTATTTACTTAGCTTGACAGTACCAAAGTGAATGATTTGTCTTTATCATACTAACCTATCTCATGAAGTTCCGTTAAGTTTTGTGTGATTGAAGTTTTCAAGTTTTGGAGAGATATAGATATGAGGAGAATAAGGAGTGGCAAGACCCTAAGCTTTGGCATTCCCAAGGCACCCCCAACGAAAAATTCAAGGAATATCCAAGCAACTAAGCTTGGGGATGCCCCGGAAGGCACCCCCTCTTTCGTCTCTAGCAGTATCCGTAACCTTACTTGGAGCTATATTTTCATTCATCACATGATATGTGTTTTGCTTGGAGCGTCATTTTATTGTGTTAGTATTCTATTGATATTATTTAGAATAATTTTTTGCATCTTTTATTTCAATAAAAATTTCAATTATAACCTTTACCATGCTTATTTTGCAAGCCTACATGTTGCTGTCTGAAAACAGAAAGTTTATCGTTGTTGCAAAAATTCGCCAGAAAAGTCAGAATGTGATAAAATGTTGAATGTTTTTTCACAACAAGATATGACAAGTTTTATACAGTGTGGTAAATTTTAAGAATTTTTGGAGTTAATGGAGTAATGATATTCTTGCATCCTTTACAGACTGTCGTGTTTTGGCAGATTGTTGTTATGTTTGTTTGTTTAATGATTCTATTTTAGAATATAATGTATTAAATATGGAGAGGCATTAAGTATGCAATGTTAAATAATAATTTTAGTGATTTGCTATAGTAGAGAATGATAAGGTTATTGCATTGATTTATACTAACTTATCTCATGAGTTCTTGTTGAGTTTTGTGTGTATGAAGTTTTTAAGATTTAGGGAACCCGTGATATTAAAAGAATTAAGGAGACACAAAAGATCAAGCTTGGGGATACCCAAGGCATCTCAAGATAATATTCCAAGAATTCTTAAGCATCTAACCTTGGGGATGCCCCGGTAGGCATCCCACCTTTCTTCTTCAACAATTATTGGTTGGTATCTATTGAGCCTAAGTTTTTGCTTCTTCACATGAGTTGTGCTATTCTTGGAATGTGATTTTAGTTTGTTTCGCTTTATTTTCTAATAAGATACTTATATCTGGAAGTTTTTAAATAAAAGTGAGTCTTCAAATAGCTACCCATTTACATAACTTCTCACTTGATCTTCCCTTATATCTTTTTCGACTAGTTTGTCATTTACTCTTGTGCTTCACTTATATCATATGAGTAAATTGTTGAATGAATTGAATATCATGAAGTTGAAATTATATGTTCATATCATGCCTAGTAGTAGCTCCACATTGGGTTTAGACAGTGAAATATTTTGAAGCTTGACAATCACAATATTGGTCATACAAGCAATTCATGAATGATTAATATAAGGAAGAGAACTTTCACATATAAATATATTATCTTGGAAATCTTCTATAATTGTGAATACCCATTAATTATTTTCAAGCTTGAGCAAATTAGTTGAAGGTGGACAAGAAAGACAACGTAATGAGTTATGTTTGGGTATATTTGCATAGAAGTTATATTGTTATGAAACCTCCAACATGTGGTGTTTGCCTAGGATCTTTTGCTAGACAAAAATTCGTACTAAGTAGAGATACTACTTGTGCATCCAAAAACCCTTAAATCCAGTTTCTTGCCATGAGTGTCCACCATACCTACCTATGGATTGAATAAGATCCTTCAAGTAAGTTGTCATCGGTGCATAAAGCAATAAAAATTGCTCCTATATATGTTTGATCTTTTATTGTAAGGGAAAATTGAGCGTTGTACGAACTTGTGATGGCAAAGTAATAAAAGTGACGGACTGCATAATAAAGGTTGCTATCATAAGGGGTAATATAACATGGTGTTCCTTTGCATTAAGAGCTTGGGCATCCAAATAAAAAGCGCATGCATGACAACCTCTTCTTCCCTCTGTGAAGGGCCTATCTTTTACTTTTCAGTATTTAATTTTATGCAAAGAGTCACTAGTATGCATTCTCATTTACACCTCAATTATTCTATAGTTGGCAAGCATCATATGGTGGGGAAAGATCTAGGCACATATGGCCAGTCAAATATATTTGATCATGAATTATTATTGCTGAAAATTATCTCAATGATAAATGAGTTGGGAGGCAAAATATTAAGCCCCTATCTTTCTCTGTGTTCGATGGATGCCATTTGTACTAAGAATATGCTTTGAGTACTAGCAGTCATGGAAGACTATATGATCATTAAATGTGTGGAGCTCTTACTTAGGCTCTGTTGAATAAGTTGAATTGCAATTGTTTGGTGACTAAGAATATAGGTTGTTGAGTTTCAAGAGAATTCATTGTTTGAACCTTAACATGTGATTTGGTTGCTACTTTATCATGATGAGTTTTATGAGAAAGAGTTGCTGTTATGATACTAGGACAAGTGATTGAAATTATCATTGATCAAACTTATGCACTTTGCTAGCATTAACACTTCATAAATTATTTCTTTTATCATTTGCCTACTCGAGGACGAGTAGAAATTAAGCTTGGGGATGCTGATACATCTCCAAAGTATCTATAATTTATGAAGTATTCATGCTATTATATTATCATTCTTGGATGTTTTACAATCATTTTATAGCAACTTTATATAATTTTTTGGGACTAACCTATTGGCATAGTGCCCGGTGCCAGTTGCTATTTTTTGCTTGTTTTTTGCATCGCAGAAAATCAATACCAAACGGAGTCCAAACGCAGCAAAACTTTTTGGAGATTTTTTCTAGACCAGAAGACACCCGGTGGGCCAAAGAAGTACCACAAGGGAGCTCCGACGGGAGCACAACCCACCAGGGCGTGCCTGGGGGCCCAGGCGCGCCCAAATGGGTTGTGCCCACCTCAGTGGCCTCCCACATCGCCTCTTCGCCCTATAAATTCCAAAATATTCCAAAAACCCTAGGGGAGTCGATAGATCAGAAGTTCCGCCGCCGCAAGCCTCTGTAGCCATGAAAAACCAAACTAGACCCCGTTCTGGCACCCTTCCGGAGGGGGAAATCATCATCGGTAGCCATCTTCATCAACCCAGCAGCCATCATGATGAGGAGGGAGTAGTCCACCCTCGGGGCTGAGGGTTTGTACCAGTAGCTATGTGTTTAATTTCTCTCTCTCTCTTCTCTCGTGTTCTTGAGATTTCAAGATCTTGATATATCACGGGCTTTGTTAATATAGTTCTATCATATGGTGTTTTCCCCTCTCTATCTTGTTGTGATGAATTGAGTTTTCCCTTTGAGATTTTGTTTTATCGGATTGAATACTTTTATGGATTTGAGAGAACCTTATGTATGTCTTGCTATGAATACCCGTGGTGACAATGGGGTATCATATTGATTCACTTGATATCTGTTTTGGCACTCAACTCGCGGATTCTTGAGGTGACATTGGGGTAATCTATGCATAGGGGTTGATGCACGTTCTCGTCTTTGTTTCTCCGGTAGAAATCTTGGGGCACTCTTTGAGGTTTTTTGTGTTGGATTGAGTATTATGAATCTAAAATTATTTGATGCATATTGTATAATCAACTCATGGATACTCGCGGTGACATTGGAGTATCTAGGTGACATTAGTGTTGGTTGATGTGTATCATATGGTGTTACTTTGGTAGGAACTTTTTGATAGATCAATAGGAAAGAATAGGTTAGTGTTATTTTAGTACGAACTCTAGGATAGATTGATTGGAAAGAATAGCTTTGAGGTGGTTTCGTACCCTACAAACAATTTCTTCTTATGTTCCCCGCTAGATAAGAAATTTGGAGTGATTCTTCATCGCACGTTGAGGGAGGGTTATTGGATCCAATTATATTAGCACTGTTGAGAGATTGTACTAGCAAAAGTATGGACCCTAGGCCTGATTTTTAAGCATTGCAATATCATTTGTGCTCCGTTTTATCAATTGCTACCTTGCTGTTTTTTTATTGTACCTATTACAAAAATCAATATCTACTATCATTACTACACTTGTATCACCATCTCTTCACCGAACTAGTGCACCTATACAATTTACCATTGTATTTGGTGTGGTGGGGACACAAGAGTTTTTATTATTTGGTTGCAGGGTTGTTTGAGAGAGACCATTTTCATCCTATGCCTCCCACGGATTGATAAACCTTAGGTCATCCACTTGAGGGAAATTTTCTATGTCCTACAAAACTCTGCGCTTGGAGGCCCAACACGAGTCTACAAGAACAAGTTGTGTAGTAGACATCAGTAACACTTTTGGTTTGGTCATAGTTGATGATTTTTCCAGGTATACGTGGGTGTTCTTTCTCGATGACAAATCGCAGGTACAAAAGATCTTCAAGACCTTCGCTAAAAAGGCCCAAAATCAGTTTTGAGGTGAAGATCAAAAAAATTCGAAGTGGCAGCAAAACGTTTTTCAAGAACACCAATGTGGATACCTTTCTTGACTAAGTGGGTATCTCACATGAGTTCTCGACTACATACACACCTCAACAAAATGGAGTTGTTGAGAGGAAGAACCATACTCTTATCGAGATGGCAAGAACGATGTTAGATGAGTACAATACGCCAAAACACTTTTGGGTGAAAGCGGTTGAGATGACTTGTCATGCTACAAATCGGCTTTGTCTTCACAAGCTTCTTGGTAAAACGGCATACGAGCTACTCCCCAAAAACAAACCCCAAGTTGGATACTTTTGAGTATTTAGCTCAAAGTGTTACATTCTTGATAAGCATCGTCGTTCAAAATTTGCTCCTAAGTCTCATGAAGGTTACCTACTCGGTTACGGATCAAACTCTCACACTTACCGTGGCAACAACAACTTCACTCAAAAAGTTGAAGATACGGTATATGTGAAGTTTTATGAATCTAATGACTCGCAAGTCGAGCAATTGCCAATTGATGTAGGAGACAAAGATCCATCAGAAGCAATTCAAGATTTATCTATTGGCAAAATTCGTCCTAGGGAAGTGAAGGAGGGTACTTCAGCAACTCAAGTGGAAGCCCTAACTTCACGTCAAGGTGAACCACAAGTTGACATGGAGGCATCCACAAGTGGAACACGTCAAGATGAAGGTAACAAGGAAGTAGAACAAGAAGATCCACCTCAACCTCCTTCTCCACCACCTCAAGAGAATGAAAATGCCAACGACAATGAAGAAGATGATGATGATGATGGGGAAGCTCCACCACAACCCAAACACAAGCTACCTTGAGTTAGACCAATAATCGACAAAACTCATCCCGTTGAGCAAATTCTTAGTGACATCAAATCTAGGAGAATCACTCGCTCTAAATCTCGTTTAGCTAACTTTTGTGAGCATTACTCATTCATCACTAGTATTGAGACTATGAAGGTATATGAAGCCCCCGAAGACCCGGATTGGGTGAATGCTATGCACGAAGAACTACACAACTTTGAGCGGAACCAAGTATTGGAATTGGTTGAGAAGCCCAAAGATGAGCAAAATGTCATCGGAATCAAATGGGTGTTTCGCAACAAACAAGGTGAAGATGGACAAGTTATCCGCAACAAGGCTCGCCTAGTGGCTCAAGGCTACACGCAAGTCAAAGGTATGGACTATGGTGAGACCTATGGCCCTGTTGCTAGACTTGAGTCCATTCGCATTCTTCTTCCTATGCCAATCACCATGATATCACCCTCTATCAAATGGATATAAAAAGTGCCTTCTTGATGGAGAAATTGAGGAGGAAGTTTATGTCAAACAACCTCCCTGCTTTGTTAATCCCAAGAAACCAAACCATGTCTATAAACTTCACAAAGCACTTTATGGCCTCAAACATGCCCCTAGAGCTTGGTACCTCGCTTGTATCACATTTAACCCCGTGCAGGTACTTGGATATGAATCATTCCACAAGTTTTCTCCCAAGTCCTACCTTGAGTACACAAACTTGGACCAAGTATCTAGATCTTGATTGGTGTGCTCAAGGAATAAAACAACTTCAAACATATCCTTTGAAAATATATGTTATACTCACCGTTTTATCATTTTGGATACACATGATGGTCCTTGAATGACTAACCCATGCAAGAAGATGAAGTACAAAAGAAGAAGGATAGCTCCCAACTCCATCAATGAGCATCCCCAACAAGTTCAGCTACATGAAGGAGTCAACACCAAAACCCAATGTAAGTGATCACATCTTAGAGAAGCTTTGCTCAAAGACATAGGTTAAAGCAACACAACAATGTGTGAGTACATTGAAATGCTTAAACAAAAACATGGTAACCCCATTTTGAGCTTAACGATGAGTATGACCTAGGATTAAGTGCTCTCACTTGACTCCTAAGTCAATATACTCTAACATAGGTCACCTAGTCGCCAACCCTCTTCTAGATGAAGTTCTCTAGTCCCTGTTGTCCTGCTATTTCTCTTTGAGTGTAGTTGCTTTGTAAAAAAACTCCATATAGTAGTTTCTTTTCTTCAGTTCTCTTTCTTATCTTAGACATTTTATTTCTTCTAGTTAATTTCTTTCAAATCTTATCTTGATTACTTGAAAATCCTTGTGAGATCTTATTGCCAAGTGAGCTGAGTTTGACAAAATTTTCTTTGTCTTGAACTCGTTCCCTATGATCCAAAATGCATCGGCGTCACCGAGCCGCACTAACACTTCTCACATGTTCTTCGGTCCTACCGACAATAACAGCCTTGGACGCACCACTGTGATCAACTTGTGATGTTCTGTTCCTTGGACTCATCGATTGATCCTACTCGGAGACACCGATCTCACTACACAAAGAAAATTTTGCCAAAATTTCCTGCAAATTTCATCTCCGGCTCTACTAAATGATTCTTTACCCTCTAGTGCATTCAGTATCATCTCAGCTAGATGTGCAACTCAAGAACCATACCTATTTGACCAATGACCTTGGAACTAAACCCTTCTTGGAAATTCATGTCAAAGGGGGAGAGAGATGTGCACATCAAAGGCTTCCAGCCTCTCTTGTTTCAAAGAGAGATAATGCACCACCTAAGAGGAGAGAATTCTATATGTTTCTAAGAGGGAGAAACATATATTTGCTTTCTTGCTCTGATTTTGTCTCCCCCTACCTACTCCAAATATATACCATCTTAGATTGAGGGGAGAGGAAGTTCAAAGTCTAGGGGAGAAAAAATATTAAATTCTATTGCAAATCCTAGTTTAACCTTGTGGAGACATGTCTGCACTTAAGAAAGTATTCACTTAGTGATACTATCTTCTACGTGTCATCCCAATATTGGTATTCTTGTTGTCCTTGCATTTCCCTTTGAAGAAATTCTCTTGTGTTATCTAAACTTGTTTTCTCAAGCTTATTTCCTCAAGTAAAAATGCTTAAGCACCTCAAGATAAGTATATGCATCACACTCATGTGCATGATGATCTCTTGCTTCTTGCACATATTATTTTCAAAAGAGATTCACGAACATAAATATGTTCCATTCACATCTTTGCTCTGGTGCATATAGCTAAGATACATATATCATATTAAGTTTCCTCCATGTTGTGCATTTGCATTCAAAAAGCAATTAATCTTTAAAAGACTACACACTTGTAGTAGGAGCGTATATATGTTACATGTCTCCAAAAGCTTTCACTTATTAGTTGATATACCATTACTTGAAGCTTTGATGTATGTTGTCATCAATTACCAAAAAGGGAGTGATTGAAAGTACATTTACTCCCTTGGCGGTTTTGGTAATTCATGCCAACATACATATTGTTGGACTAACACTTTTATCTAGTACATTTCAGTAAAGTTCAACATTGGCATGACAAGGACATGTGATTATGGATCCCTCAAATTATTAAGAAAACACACTGGAAAAAGCTTCAAGACTCTACATTTTTGGTTAAGTGATCAAATATCATAGTGAGTCCATAGGAAAGCCAATACAACTAAAAGGGGATGAGATTTTAATCATGACTCAATTGCTCAAAGTGCTTCAAGATATTCCTCCAAAAACCCTCAACCACATTCTCATTCTCCATCTATCAAAACTTTAAGTCAAAATTGGTCCCACTGAAACACTCACATCCGGGCCCACCGAGTTAGCCAAGACAGAGCCATAAGCCAAACCCTAGAAACTCGATACAACCAAGATGACATTCGGTCTCACTGAAGTGCAGTGACCAAGTCTATGTAACCCAGAGACTTCACTTCGGAACTACTGAGTTGAACCGATCGGAATTACCGAGATGAGGAATCTGCTTGGCTCATCGTGAATCAGTTTTACCGAGTGGATTCATTCGGTCTCACCGAAAATCCTAACGTTCGAATCTTTTACACTGTTCGGTCTCACCGAGATTTCTTTTCAATGTCACCAAGTTGTGCTTAATGTTTGTAATGGTTGGATTTTTGGTGATGCCTATATATATGAAGGAAATATGCCCTAGAGGCAATAATAAAGTTGTTATTTATATTTCCTTATATCATGATAAATGTTTATTATTCATGCTAGAATTGTATTAACCGGAAACTTAGTACATGTGTGAATACATAGACAAACAGAGTGTCACTAGTATGCCTCTACTTGACTAGCTCGTTAATCAAAGATGATTAAGTTTCCTAGCCATGGACAAGAGTTGTCATTTGATGAACGGGATCACATCATTAGAGAATGATGTGATTGACTTGACCCATCCGTTAGCTTAGCACTACGATCGTTTAGTTTATTGCTATTGCTTTCTTCATAACGTATACATGTTCCTATGACTATGAGATTATGCAACTCCCAAATACTGGAGGAACACCTTGTGTGCTATCAAACGTCACAACGTAACTGGGTGACTATAAAGATGATCTACAGGTGTCTCCAATGGTGTTTGTTGAGTTGGCATAGATCGAGATTAGGATTTGTCACTCTGATTGTCAGAGAGGTATCTCTGGGCCCTCTGGGTAATGCACATCACTATAAGCCTTGCAAGCAATGTGACTAATGAGTTAGCCACGAGATGATGCATTATGGAACAAGTAAAGAGACTTGCCGGTAACGAGATTGAACTAGGTATTGAGATACCGACGATCAAATCTCGGGCAAGTAACGTACCGATGACAAAGGGAACAACGTATGTTGTTATGCGGTTTGACTGATAAAGATCTTCATAGAATACGTAGGAACTAATATGAGCATCCAGGTTCTGCTATTGGTTATTGACCGGAAGTGAGTCTCGGTCATGTCTACATAGTTCTCGAACCCGTAGGGTCCGCGCACTTAACGTTCGATGACGATCGGTATTATGAGTTTATGTGATTTGATGTACCGAAGGTTGTTCGGAGTCCCGAATGTGATCATGGGCATGACAAGGAGTCTCGAAATGGTCGAGACATAGAGATCGATATATTGGAGGCTATGTTTGGACATTGGAAGGGTTCCAGATGAGTTTGGGAATTTACCGTAGTACCGGGGGGTTACCGGAACCCCCCGGGGAGTTAATGGGCCTTAATGGGCCATGGTGGAAGAGAGGAGGAGGCTGCCAAGGTAGGGGTGCGCCCCCCCAAGCCCAATCCTAATTGGGAGGGGGCCGACCCCCTTTCCTTCTCTCCCTGCCCCTCTTCCTTCTTCTCCTACTTCAACTAGGGAAGGAGAGAAACCTACTCCTAAAGGGAGTAGGACTCCCCCCTTGGGCGCGCCATGAGAGGGACGGCCCTCCCCTCCTCCACTCCTTTATATACGGGGGAGGGGGCACCCCATAGACACACAAGTTGATTGTTTAGCCGTGTGCGGTGCCCCCCTCCACAGATTTCCACCTCGGTCATATCATTGTAGTGCTTAGGCAAAACCCTGTGTCAGTAACTTCATCATCACCGTCATCACGCCATCGTGATGACGAAACTCTCCCTCGACCTCAGCTGGATCTAGAGTTCGTGGGACGTCATCGAGCTGAACATGTGCAGATCGCGGATGTGCCGTACTTTCGGTGCTAGGATCGGTCGGATCGTGAAGACGTACGACTACATCAACCACGTTGTCGTAACTCTTCCGCTTTCAGTCTACGAGGGTACGTGGACAACACTCTCCACTCTTGTTGCTATGCATCACCTACATAGATCTTGCGTGATCGTAGGAAACTTTTTGAGATTACTGTGTTCCCCAACAGTGGCATCCGAGCCAGGTCTATGCGTAGATGTTATATGCACGAGTAGAACACAAAGAGTTGTGGGCGATAATAGTCATACTGCTTACCAGCATGTCATACTTTGATTCGGCGGTATTGTTGGATGA
Source organism: Aegilops longissima (assembly GCA_021605205.1). Classification (NCBI taxonomy): domain Eukaryota; kingdom Viridiplantae; phylum Streptophyta; class Magnoliopsida; order Poales; family Poaceae; genus Aegilops; species Aegilops longissima. Next base: position 390,863,544 of record CM038678.1, on the reverse strand, counting down.
AGCGGCTCAGACCAACATTACGCGTACGCTTACGCGAGACTGGTTCTACCGACGTGCTTCGCACACAGGTGGCTAGTGGGTGTCTGTTTATCCAACTTTAGTTGAATCGAGTGTGACTACGCCCGGTCCTTGTTGAAGGTTAAATCAGAAACTTGACGAAAAATCGTTGTGGTTTTGATGCGTAGGTAAGAACGGTTCTTGCAAAGCAAGTAGCAGCTGTCGTGGATCTAAGACTGATAGTAGAATGGGGGTAGGTATGAAGAGGCAAGATCCTAGCTATGGCGAAGTTGTACACACGAGTTTTACGAGTTCAGGCCCTTCTCTGAAGAAGTAATAGCCCTACGTCTAGGAGCCCGGAGGCGGTCGACTGGATTATGCGTGTGTGTGTGTGTGTTACAGGGGGTGCGAACCCTTGTGCCAGAGGAGGAGGGTGGCTTATATAGAGTGCGCCAGGACCTCATCCATCCTCCATTACCAAGAGTTCAATGTACATAAAGAAGGAGAGTTACAGGTAACGTCCGTAATAAAGTGTTATAAATGATCATTAAGTCTTTGAGTAAACGCCCGACCGTTGCTGCGCAGAATGGCTTTAGGTCTTCTGTACGTCGAGTGGTCTTTTGCATGGTCGAATGGTTGAGTGGTCAAGTGATCCAAAGAAGGAGGGTCTCTAAGTGAATGGTAGGTCGAGTGGATTGCACTCAACACCTTTGTTGGGCCCTCCCTATTTACTCTTGAACTTCTTTGCTTCTAAGACAAGGACCTTAGGTAGGACGTATAGGTCAGGCCTATTACCCTACCCTAGGTCTATGTCCTCATCATTAGCCCCCGAATGGATTGAGGTCCGAGTGAAAAGAAGGTTGAAGTTGACCTTGCTTTGACTCTTGTCTTTCTCAAGGACTCATCTCTGAACGGGGGCCGGTGTTAGAACTTCGGCTTCATTTCAGTCACCTTGATCGATTCAGAAATTGTCGATTGGTTTCTATAACGTCACCTGTTGAGTGTTTTCTTTGACATGAAATCTTTGGTGTGTTCAGTTGCAGAGGATCCCGGATTTCGTGGGATTCGAAATTTCGATGGAAGTGCGTCAGGCGGAGCGCGCTGTGGTAAGCGGAGTGGATAAACATGATGTTTCGATTTCTGTGCCACCTTTTTCGCCACGTATCCCGTGTGTGACTATTGAGGGATTTGACAGGATCGCCCGGACCCACGCGTCAGCCACTCGGAAGTGGGCCCTTAAAAGCGGCGAGGCTGAGGCGTTCGCACTGTGCTTGCCCATTCTCCTTCTTCTTCCTCTTGATCCTTCACCCCATCCGGCTTCTCCACTCTCGACGCCGCCGCTCCGCCGCCATGGGGAAGGAGAAAACGGCGGCGCTGGAACGCGCGAAGAAGGCGACGGGGGCGACGAAAAGCCAGAAGACGAATCGGGGATCTTCATCGCGCTCGTGGCTACCATTGGGTTGGATCCAGGGAGATTGGATCCGATCTTCGCTTCGGAAGGAAGACTTGGACGAGATGGCCGAGTTAGGGCTGATCGTCCATGAGGCTGCGTGGTTGCCGGAGGGGGAAACGAACTCCATCTTCTGGTCAGTCGACTGGACTTCCCCCTTTTTCTTTTGATCGTGTTCAGACTCCATCTTCATTGAAAGTGACCACCGCGGAGAAGGCAGAGACAGGCATGCTGGTCGAGAGGGTGGTTCAGCTGATCAACCAAGGCGTCACCGGCATGGATCTGCTGGAGGTGTTCCTCAGTCGGCGCATTCAACCACTCCAAGCCCGTGACCACTCCATGTGGATGTACTCCGGGGCTGGTGACACTGCTCGGGTTCATCCAGAGGAGGTGCCGGCCAAAACAGTGGCCCAATGGCTGAGGGGCATCACCGGGAACAAGGACAACCCCAGGGGCGCCAGGAGAGTCAACCCTTTCAGCAACAGCAACCAGCCAGACAAGGTTTGGTCGCTATAACCGATTGTATTTAGATGTGTTTTCCGACTATTTGCGAATCCGACTGATTTCCACTCTGCTCCTTGTCTTGTAGATTTATACAGAAATGTACTCAATGCCCAATGGCGAACAAGATTTGGAGCAGGACCATGAGGGCGAGGACAGCATGGAGGAGAGCGGCGAGTCACCAGCCGACGATGGCGAAGATGAGAGCGACGAATCGGACGATGAGGAGGTAGTCGACTCACCGCCTCAGTCAGAACATCGATCCAAGCAGCATCATGATCCCGCGGGCAGGCGCGGTAAGGCTGTGGCCTTGAGTGCTCCATCTCAAAAGCGCGCTCGGTCTTCGACTCCAGAATTGGCTGAGAAAGTCACCAAGCAGCCCAAGATCAATCCCCCGAAGGCTCGGAAGACCTTGCCTAGAATCAAGATGGATGTTCGTGTTGCTTCTGGGTAAATGGTCTTCTTGTATTTTCTTGTTCTGACCGATTATCTTGTACTGACCGAGTGGATGATGAACCTTTCCAGCCCGACCTCTGCCGCGACTGACGTGGATATCGACAAGGTCCTAGACGACGAGGAAAGCGAGGACGCAACTACCTCCAAAGCTAGTAAGTCCGTCTGACTCTGATTTTCTCTGTTTGCTGCAGCTCCACGAGACGTTGTTGTGCTCCCGGACGATGAAGAAGAAGTACCGTTGAGGGAAGGAGGAGGAGGGACAAGGAACGGAGCGGGAAAGCGCATGAGGTTTAGGTTCCTCAGTCGACTGTGATGCCTGAGACGGCGGTCGAGCGATCAACAGATCCGGCTCGCGCCAACGTCACTTTCGCTATCCCGCTGTCGACTAATTGCCCATCAGGATCAGCTGCTCAGACCCCTGTTGCACCAATACAACTTCATGCATCAGACCCAGCGGCTGCTTCGACTGCTCTGCCATCATCGCTTTTCACTGCGTATCAAACTCCAGACGACCCACCGAGTGCCGCCAAGGAAGCTCTCCTTCAGTTGAATCTTGTGATGGGGCAAATGAAAGTGGAGCATGAGGCCAGTCAGATGGCCTTCAACGCTGGAGCTGCTCTGCAGACCAATGTCCAGGTTAGTTGATTTCCGATTGATCATATTTCTCGTCCGATCACCCACTGGGTGTAGGCGGATTGAATCTTTGAACTAGTGGGGGCACTCTGAGTGCACCCACTGGGTGTAGTCCCCGAGACCATAGTTGACTGCGGGCAGTCGACTGTGGTCTGAGAATCAGAATTTTATCACTCGGCCTGGGCGGACCAAGTCGAATGGCACAAGAACCTGTGGGGGCACGCTAAGTGCACCCACTGGGTGTAGTCCCCGAGACCGTGGTTGACTGCGGGCAGTCGACTATGGTCTGAGAACAGCTTTTTTTTAACTCGCGCTGGGCAGACCATGTTGAGTGTTTAATCAAACCAGTGGGGGCACGCTAAGTGCACCCACTGGGTGTAGTCCCCGAGACTACCGTTGAATGTTTGATTCGACGATAGTCTTAGAGTAACCTTCCTTGTGATGTTCTTTTGTTTCTGTCGACTGATATGTATTATATATTGACTGCAGAAATCTTGTGATCCTGGGGCTCAAATTTCTACACTGAACAAACAACAAATCAGCCTCAACCTTGATCTGGAACTGGCCAAGAAGAATCTCAAGACTGCTCGTGACGAAGTAGCTACCATGGGAGGTAGCCAATCGTCCACTGTCCATCTTACGACTAGCACTTTTTCTTTTCCATTTTTTGAACCTAGTGACTCCACTCGAGCAGATGTATGTAGTGAAAACCGTCAACTCCAAGCTCGTCCGAAGAATGTTATTTCTTCAAAGAAAATGAAGCAGGATCTGGAGAAGAAGGATCTGGATCTTGCTGCCACGCAGAAGGAAGCGCGAGATAAAACGGCACTTGCTGACAAGAAGCTTGCTTCAGTCGGCAAGTTAGAAGAAGAGAACTCCAAACTTAAGACCGATGTCTCTGACGCCAATCGGGAGGGTCGAGCGACTGAAGAAAGACAAGGACAAGCTGACTGAAGAAATTGGGAGCCTCAAAGACAAGAAGGGCGAGTTAGAATCTTATCTGGGCCAGCTTGCTGCAAAACTGTTCTTAAAGCTTGAAGGTACCGATGTTCGACTGACTTGTTATTGTCGATTGACAGGTCTTATTATATTGTCGACTCACCATTTACTCGACTGTGCAAAACTCTGCCAGGACTTTGAAGCGGAAACTGGGTGGGTCGAGACGGGTCTCGATCCCATAAATTGCCCAGTCAAAGATGACGTTGCAATGAATATGTTGCGGTTGGAATCTCGCATGGACAGCACGGTTGCTTATCTTGCCGGCCTGAAGGCGGCGATGACTCGGGTTGATACTGAACTCTGGCCTCAGGCGGAACTGTCTCAAGACCTCGAGTCTCTGATGGCTCGACTGAATCAAATACCTGACCGAGTGCAAGAATGGAAGAAGTCATCTGCTCGCTGCGGCGCTGATGTCATGCTGTCTCTGGTCCGAGTGCACTGCAAGGACATCAAAGAAGACAAGCTGGCGGAGCTCAAGGTTGCTAACACAAAAAGGCACACTTTCCAGTCCTTCATGGACACCTTCCTTGACGCCGCCACTCGCATCGCAGACAGCATAGACCTTGACAGTTTCTACGACCCAGTCAGTCCTTCTCTTGACGAGTGAGCAAAAGACATTATGCTCCACCTTTATTGGCCTCGGAATGCCGAGTGATTGTGTAATCGTTAAACTTCTTCAGGATTGATGCTCGCGTACTTTTGATCCGTGGTCCGGAACCTTAGGATTTATCTAAACTTGGTTTGTCTCTGAATATGCTTGTGTTTGCCTATGAGTGGAATTTGTTCTTCACTCGGAATAATCTTTGTACTTGAGATGCAGCTCTGAGGAGGAGACTCCAGTCGACCTGCACCTCGTCGTCCTTGCGGATGAGGATGGAGCGTACGTTGTACTTCTGGTGTAGCTCCGAGGAGAAGGTTGCAGTCGACCTGCACCTCGTCATCCTTGCGGATAGGGATGGAGCGTACGTTGTATTTGTGGCATAGCTCCGAGGAGAAGGTTGCAGTCGACCTGCACCTCGTCGTCCTTGCGGATTGGGATGGAGCGTACGTTGTACTTGTGGCGCAGCTCCTAGGAGAAGGTTGCAGTCGACCTGCACCTCGTCATCCTTGCGGATAGGGATGGAGCGTACGTTATACTTGTGGCGTAGCTCCGAGGAGAAGGTTGCAGTCGACCTGCACCTCGTCGTCCTTGTGGATAGGGATGTGTTTCAAACTTAGGCGAGTACTGGACTGCAGCTAAGCCCCCGAGTGGGAGGGTTGCTCACCACTCGGTAGGATTTTTCAAACTTAGGCAAGTACTGGACTGCAACTAAGCCCCCGAGTGGGAGGGTTGCTCACCACTCGGTAGGATTTTTTAAACTTAGGAGAGCACTGGACTGCAGCTAAGCCCCCGAGTGAGAGGCTTGCTCACCACCCGGTAGGATTTTTTAAACTTAGGCTAGCTTGGACTGCAGCTAAGCCCCAGTGGGAGGCTTGCTCACCACTCAGTGGGATTTTTAAACTTAGGCGAGTCTTGGACTGCAGCTAAGCCCCGAGTGAGAGGCTTGCTCACCACCCAGTAGGATTTTTAAACTTAGGCGTAGTCTTGGACTGCAGCTAAGCACCCGAGTGAGAGGCTTTCTCATCACTCGGTGGGATTTTTAAACTTAGGCGATCTTGGACTGCAGCTAAGCCCCAGTGAGAGGCTTGCCATCACTCGGTGGGATTTAAACTTAGGCGAGTCTTGGACAGTGGCTAAGCCCTCGAGTGAGAGGCTTGCTCACCACTCGGTAGGATTTTTTAAACTTAGGCGAGTACTGGACTGCAGCTAAGCCCCCGAGTGAGAGGCTTGCTCACCACTCGGTAGGATTTTTTAAACTTAAGCGAGTACTGGACTGCAGCTAAGCCCCCGAGTGAGAGGCTTGCTCACCACTCGGTAGGAGTTTTTGAACTTAGGTGAGTACTGGACTGCAGCTAAGCCCCCGAGTGAGAGGCTTGCTCACCACTCGGTAGGATTTTATAAACTTAGGAGAAACGGATTCACGGCTAAGCCCCCGAGTGAGAGGCTTGCTCACCACTCAGTAGGATTTTATAAACTTAGGCGAAACGGATTCGCGGCTAAGCCCCCAAGTGTGAGGCTTGCTCACCACTCGGTAGGATTTTATAAACTTAGGTGAAACGGATTCGCGGCAAAGTCACCCACTGGGGGATTTCAGACACAAACATAAGCAACAACAATTGTTTTAGAAGACTGTAAACCTCTTGTCTTTAATAAACAAACTACAAAGGTATTTCTTATTACATCTCATCAGAATGAGTACTTAAGTATAAAAGGGGCGAAGCGGCTCCTCATTCCAAGCGTGCGGCTCGTCTTTTCTTGTGCTTGACATTGTAGAGGTGGTACGCTCCATTGTGGAGCACTCTGGTGACAATGAAGGGACCTTCCCAGGCAGGAGCAAGCTTGTGTGGTTTCTGTTGATCCACTCGGAGAACCAAGTCTCCCTCTTGAAATGCCCGACCCCTCACGTTTCTGGCGTGGAATCGACGCAAGTCTTGCTGATAGATGGTCGACCAGATCAGGGCCATCTCTCTTTCCTCTTCCAGGAGATCAACTGCATCTTGCCGTGCCTGTTCTGCTTCATCTTCTGAGAAAAGCTCGACTCGTGGTGCATTGTGGAGCAAGTCACTCGAAGTACAACTTCAGCTCCATAAACCTAGAAAAAAGGAGTTCGTACAATCGACCGATTGGAATTCATTGACCCAGGCTCCTGCTGTGTGTTTGAGATCACGCATCAGTCGGGGTTTCAACCCTTTGAGAATCAATCCATTTGCTCTTTCAGCTTGTCCATTCGACTGAGGGTGAGCCACTAAAGCATAGTCGACTCGAGTACCTTGGGAAGCACGGAAGGCTCTGAACTCATCAGAATCGAAGTTCGACCCATTGTCAGTGATGATGCTGTGTGGAACACCATATCTGAATGTTAACTCTCTAATCAAGCTGACAGCAGTACTGGCTTCAAGGTTTTTGATAGGCTTGGCTTCGATCCATTTGGTGAACTTGTCGACTGCCATGAGCACGTGAGTGAAACCGCTCCTACCAGTCCTCAGAGGTCCAACCATATCCAAACCCCAAACAACAAAGGGCCAGACGAGTGGAATGGTCTTCAGGGCTGATGCTGGCTTGTGAGACATGTTGGAGTAAAACTGGCAACCTTCACATTTGTCGACTATTTCTTTTGCCATCTCATTTGCTCGTGGCCAATAAAATCCTGCTTGATATGCTTTGGCCACGATGGTCCGAGAGGACGCATGGTGACCACAGGTCCCCAAGTGGATGTCATTGAGGATCACTCGACCTTCTTCTAGTGTTATGCATTTCGGCAGACTCCAGTCACACTTTCTCTGTACAACTGTCCTCTTATCACAATAAAGGCTTTGGATCGACGGACGATCTATCGAGCCTCTTCTTCATCCTCCGGGAGTTCTTTCCTAAGGATGTATGAAATGTACGGCACTGTCCAGTTGGGAGTGATGACCAAAACTTCCATGATCAAGTCGACCATGGCTGGGACTTCGACTTCAGTCGGATCAATGGCACTTTTTGGTTGTGGGGGCTCTTCAGTGAAAGGATCTTCTTGAACTGAAGGTGTATGAATATGTTCCAAGAACACATTGTTGGGAATGGCCTCCCTCTTGGAACCTATCTTTGTCAGATCATCGGCTGCTTGATTTTTCAGTCGGGTATGTGATGGAGCTCTAACCCCTCGAACTTCTTCTCTAACTTTCTCACTGCATTGCAGTAGCCAGTCATAGCTGGGCTTCTGACATCCCACTCCTTCATCACTTGATTAACCACTAAATCCGAGTCGCCGTATACCATGAGGCGATGGAAGCCGAGTGAAATGGCTATACGCAATCCGTACAGAAGTGCTTCATATTCAGCTTCGTTGTTGGAGGAGTCAAAATGAATCTGGAGAACATAACTGAGTTTGTCACCTCGGGGGGATACCAATACCACCCCAGCACCGGAACCATTCAACATCTTGGATCCATCGAAGAACATGGTCCAATGCTCCGAGTGAATCTGAGTCGACAGTTGCTATTCAACTCACTCGGCGAGGAAATCTGCTATTGCTTGGGACTTGATAGCTTTCTTTGCCTCAAACTTGATATCTAAGGGAAGGAGTTCAATCGCCCACTTTGCCACTCGACCAGTTGCATCTTTGTTGTTCAGAATCTCTGACAATGGTACGTCGCTGATGACTGTAATGGAGTGATCAGAGAAATAGTGTGCAACCTTCTTCGTGGTCATGTAAATCCCATAAACAAGCTTCTGATAATGTGGATATCTTTGCTTGGATGGAGTCAGAACTTCAGAAACATAGTATACTGGGCGCTGAACTTTATAGGCTTTTCCTTCTTCTTCCCGCTCGACCATGAGTACTGTACTGAAAACTTGTCCACTGGCCGCAATATAAAGCAGTAAAGGCTCTTCGCTGATTGGGGCAGCAAGCACCGGCTGGGTGGAAAGCAGGGCTTTGAGCTCTGCAAATGCTGCATCAGCTTCAGGAGTCCACTCAAACTTATTAGATTTCTTCATCAATCGGTAAAGAGGCAATGCCTTTTCACCGAGGCGATAAATGAATCGACTCAAGGAGGCCAAACAACCAGTAAGCTTCTAGACATCATGCACACGCACAGGGCGTTTCATCTGGAGTATAGCACCAACTTTCAATGGGTTAGCGTCGATCCCTCGTTCAGAAATGAGGAAACCGAGTAACTTTTCGCCAGGAACTCCGAATGTGCACTTTGATGGATTGAGCTTGATATCATACCTTCTGAGGTTGGCAAAAATTTCAGCAAGGTCAGCTAGCAGGTCGGAACCTTTACGTGACTTGACCACAATGTCATCCATGTATGCTTCCACATTCCGACTGATTTGAGTGAGCAGGCACTTCTGAATCACCCTCATGAATGTGGCTCCAGCGTTCTTTAGGCCGAATGGCATGGTGACATAACATAAGCATCCGAATGGAGTGATGAAAGCCGTTTTTATCTCATCAGGTCCATACAGTCGGATTTGATGATACCCGGAATAGGCGTCCAGAAAATACAATCGCTCACACCCCGCAGTCGAGTCAACTATTTGGTCGATGCGGGGGAGAGGAAAATGATCTTTTGGGCAGGTCTGATTGATATGCTTGAAGTCAATGCACATGCGAAGTGAATCGTCTTTCTTGGGACCCATGACAACATTGGCAAGCCACTCGGAGTGGTAAATCTCTCAGATGAACTCAGCTGCCAGAAGTCGAGTCACTTCCTTGCCAATTGCTTTTCTCTTTTGTACGGTGGACCGTCAAAGATGTTCCTTGATTGGCTTCACTTTCGGGTCGACTCGCAAACGACGCTCAGCCAGTCCCCTGGGTACACCCGGCATGTCAGAAGGTTTCCATGTGAATATGTCCCAGTTCTCACGGAGGAACTGGAAGAGCGCTTCTTCCTATTTGTTATCGAGTGAAGTTGAAATATGAGTAGGAGCAGCACTGGGATCAATCGGGTGAATATGAATCGGCTTAGTTTCACCGGACGACTGAAATGCAGAATGAGTGCCAGGCTTCTTGGAGCGCAACAAATCACTCGGATCTGCGTTCTTTCGGTATTCTTGCATTTCGACTGCTGCCATTTGTGCATCGGCGATTTTTGAGCCCTTTTGGAAGCACTCTTCTGCCTTTTGCCGATTGCCAGTGATAGTGATCACTCCTCTGGGACCAGGCATTTGCAACTTGAGGTACACGTAACACGGTCGAGCCATGTAACGTGCCTAGGCAGGCCTACCCAGAATGGCATGATAAGCACTCTGGAAATCCACTACTTCAAATGTCAACTTTTCTTTGCGGTAATTCTTGGAATCACCGAAAACCACATCAAGGGCGGTCTAGCCGAGTGATCCAGCCTTCTTGCCAGGTATGACGCCATGAAAACTCATGTTGCTTTCACTAAGCTTGAACATCGGAATGCACATTCCTTTCAAGGTTTCAACGTACAGGATATTCAGGCCACTACCACCATCCATCAGCACTTTAGTCAGTCGAGTGCCTTCAACAACTGGGTCGACCACCAGCGCTTGCCTCCCAGGGGTGGCTATAAGTGCTGGATGGTCAGACTGGTCGAATGTGATGGCAGCCTGGGATGTGACGCCCCCGATTCAATCGTACACTAATCATGCACGCAAATGTGTACGATCAAGATCAGGGACTCACGGGAAGATATCACAACACAACTCTACAAATAAAAATAAGTCATACAAGCATCATAATACAAGCCAGGGGCCTCGAGGGCTCGAATACAAGTGCTCGATCATAGACGAGTCAGCGGAAGCAACAATATCTGAGTACGTACATAAGTTAAACAAGTTTTGCCTTAAGAAGGCTAGCACAAATCGGGATACAGATCGAAGAGGAACAGGCCTCCTGCACAGGATCCTCCTAGGTTACTCCCGGTCGCCGCCGCCGGGCTGCACGTAGTAGTAGGCACCTCGAGTAGTAGTCGCCATAGGCGGTGGCGTCTGTTAGAGCTCGTATTCCTGCAGACCAGTTTCGACATTGATAGCCTTGTTCACCAAGGTGGCGAAATCAACAAAGTCGTGCACTAGAAGTGCGAGCTTGATGTCGGCTTGAAGGCCGCCACGGAACTTCTCCCGTCTGCGTGCATCGCTTGCAATGTCCTCTTCAAGATAGCGAGACAAGTCCAAGAACTCTCACGATAAGCTTCAACAGTCTTGTTGCCTTGGGTGAGGTTGCGGAATTCACGCTTCTTCCGGTCCATGACCCTTGAGGGATGAACCGGCACGGAAGGCAGCTTGGAAGTCCGGCCAGTGATGAGTGTTCCAATCGGCGAGTACGCTGTGGCTATCCCACCATTGAGCTGCGGGTCCTTCAGAAGAAGGATGCAAAGGTGACATAGCTGGCGGGGCTACATCAGCAGACTCCATCTCATAGGTGATGTCACGGAGCCACCATCAAGATCCAATGGCTGGGTTGAGCTGCGGTATACGCGGGGTTCAGCGTATGAAATCCTGCAGAGTTGTTCCGTTTGGGTGCTGGTTCATATTGGGGCGAGGAAACTGAGCCATCATGTTCTCCATGAACTGGCGATTCATCTCAAGCTGTTGGATCATACCAGCCATGTACTCAGGTGGTGGTGGGAAGTTGGCACCACGACCACGACCAGCTGGCCTAACCATCCAGCTATCATATAACAGGGGTAGTTCAGCATTTGAGAAATTAAGCAAGAGACAGGAATCATTCATGATGAAACATGCATAATGAAAGCAGCATGATGGGAACTACATAGTAGTTGGCATATCTTACAAAAGGAATCATGCATAGAGTTCGATACATAGAGTCCAAGACATAGACTACTACATCATAGGCGGCACGCAGCTCTCATGGCGAATACATCAAACACTAACAGACAAGCCTACATCAGTCCCCACGCGGTACTCGCGGAGGTAGTCAGAGCCTCAAAGCTGGTAGTGGGGCAGCGGATAGTCCTCCACGTCGCTGACACGGGGCCGCGGATACTCGTGCTGAATCCGATGTCCCGGTGGCGAAAAAGGGCCAAGTCTTGGAGAGTAGCCTCCCGCGCCCGCCAACCGACACCTGGGGCATCACGGTCTGGCTGGGTAGATCGCAGAACGCGGCAGCTCTCCGGATCGGACAAAGGGTGCATCAGCGTCGAGCACGGTAGAGGTGCCGACGGGTGATGTACAACTCGTGGCGAAGAGCTCGGTTAGCTCGATCCAGCCCATCGGCATGCGTAACAAAGTTCGATGGTAGAAGGGCTCTCTGGTGACAATGGAGTAGGCAGCAGCAGTAGTAACCCTCCTCACCAACATCGACGCGATAGCAATGTGCTCAAGGGGAGGTGTCCAACTCTCGATACTCGCACGAAGACGTGTCGAGTAGCATAAGCAACATCGTGGACTGCCATATCGATAGTCACTCCAACACCATGTGCGGTGTGCAAAGACAATGAGTGGACTCTGCACTCCGAGAGTAGAGGTGGACGATGGCGCTGCATCGCTCTCGGTTATAGTCCCGGTACTCCTCATAGACGGTGTACTCAGGGTGCCGCCGATAACCCGGATAGGTCATCATCTCGGCTAGCACCGCAGTGATCCCGAGGCACCAATGGCCGTCGTGTGGCGCACGACCTGCCTCGTGGGTTCCATCTGAAAACAAAGACGCTTCAAAGGAGTCAAATGACAAGGTGGAAATTGCTCAAATACAATTCCAAGAACAACTAAGGCTATATCCAACTTTGGGGTGAATGTGGTCACCGGATCCTAGTGTTAGTTAGTAAAATCGTTTAACCCGAGTAGAAGAGAGTTCAGAGTCCCGAGTAAAGGTCGAGGAGTAAAGATCCTAGTACCACCCGATGGCGACGTGGGCCCGTAAGGCGCACAGCCAAGTTAGTAAAAGTTTTAGCAATGTCTAGACTTGACTTCGGCCAAGGAGTGTGGAAGGGGGATTCCTATAGGCAGTCGGCTCTGATACCAACTTGTGACGCCCCCGATTCAATCGTACACTAATCATGCACGCAAATGTGTACGATCAAGATCAGGGACTCACGGGAAGATATCACAACACAACTCTACAAATAAAAATAAGTCATACAAGCATCATAATACAAGCCAGGGGCCTCGAGGGCTCGAATACAAGTGCTCGATCATAGACGAGTCAGCGGAAGCAACAATATCTGAGTACGGACATAAGTTAAACAAGTTTTGCCTTAAGAAGGCTAGCACAAAGCGATACAGATCGAAGAGGAACAGGCCTCCCGCCTCGATCCTCCTAGGTTACTCCCGGTCGTCGCCGCTGGCTGCACGTAGTAGTAGGCACCTCCAGTAGTAGTCGCCATAGGCGGTGGCGTCGCTCCTGGGCTCCATCGTCTGCTTGCAGCAATCGAGTAGAGGTAGGGGAAAAGGGGAACAAGGCAACCGTGAGTACTCATCCAAAGTACTCGCAAGCAAGGAGCTACACTACATATGCATGGATATATGTGTAAAGGGCCATATCGGTGGACCGAACTGCGTAATGCCGTAATAAGAGGGGATAGCTAGTCGTAACGAAGACTACGCTCGGACACCGGTCTTGCAATGCATGAAGAGGACAACGGAAGTCCTCCAAGTAACAACATATAGCAACCGTGACACGGGCTCATCTTCGGGCCCGTCCTCGCAGAAGCGCAAGATATGGATTCCCAACAAGATGTACCAGCCGAATGCACCGCTTCAAGGCGAACTATGCTACACCTCGCTCCGCCTACAACTAAGCAGCCAAGCTTCCAGCTCCACCACCCCAAGCTCCTGCTCCCACCCCCAATAATGGCTTGTGCTTCAAAGGACAACCAGGGCACCGTGCTAGAGAATGCAACGAAACCGAATCAGCGGCCCTTCCAAAGAGCTGGCCGTGGAAACACCCCGACCCGCAACAACACTGCCAAGTCTTATGGGCAAGCTCAAGCCAACCACGTTGATCTGAACGAAGCTCAAGACCAGCCTGCTACTGTGATGGGTACACTCCTCGTAAATTCAGTACCTGCATCTGTTTTATTCGATTCAGGAGCATCGCATTCATTCATGTCTGAAGACTTTGCATACAAGCACGACGTTAAGTGTGAGGAGATGAACTCTTCGGTAGTGGTAAAACCCCATTGGGACAATGTAAAACCTCCATGGTTGGCGCCGACGCCCCGTGGAAATCAAGGGCTGGAATTCTATGCCTCCCCATTATCCTCAAGACGCCTAACATCGACCTCATTTTGGGATGGATTGGTTGAAAGCGATACGGCGTCAATCGCTTGCGCCACTAAGACCGGCCCATCTGCTACACCCTTCGATGAAATAGTAAGCTACAATGCTCGCTCTGTTCAAGATGCCGAGGCAAGGCTCTATGCATTGAATGCATTGAACGCCGCACCCTCGAGGGCATTGAGAACATTCTGCTGCTTATGCGATTTCCAAGACGCCTTTCCCAAGAACTTCCAAGGATCCCCCGCTAGAGCTGTCGAATTCGCCATCGACTTGAAACCAGTGCACCACTCCTATAGCCAAGCGACCATACAAGATGCCGCCGCATGAACTCCTTGAACTAAAGGAGGAAATCGACAAATCTCTTCAAAGCTGTTTCATTCGCCCAAGTTGCTCTCCTTGGGGAGCACCTTCTCTTTGTCAAGAAGAAGGATGGGACAAACCGATTGGTCCAAGACTACCGCCCCATAAATCAAGCTACCATTCGAATAAGTATCCTCTTCCTCGGATCAATGATCTTTATGATCAATTGGCTGGTTCGTCGCTGTTCTCAAACTCGACTTGAGGTTGGGTTACCACCAGATCCGTGTTCGTGAGGAGGATATCCCCAAGACCGCATTTGTGACTCATTATGGTTCATACGAGTACACCGTCATGTCTTTCGCTTAACCAATGCTCCAGCTACCTTCTCTCTTTGATGAACTATATATTCATGGATTACCTCGACAAGTTCGTCGTGGTTTATCCGGATGATATCCCGATCTTTTCCAAGAATGAAGAAGAACATGCTGAACATCTTCGCCTTGTGCCGGAAAAGCTACGAGAGCATCAACTCTATGCCAAGTTCTCCAAATGTAAATTCGGCTTCCCAAGTAACCTATCTCGGGCATGTCATCTCTAAGGATGGTATTGCCGTCAACCCCGAAAGAGTTCAGGCTATTCTCGATTGACTCCTCCAAGAACGTTATAAGTCGAAGTTTTCTCGGTCTCGCCACTATTGCCGCCGATTCGCCGAGAACTTCTCCAAGATTGCCGGACCTCGACTAACCTGCTGCATAAGGCGCCAAATTCCAATGGATGATAAGTGTCGAAAGTTTCCGTGCACTTAAAGACAAGTTGACTTCTGCCCCTGCTAGCCCCTCCTCGATACTAAGAAGGACTTCGTCATGTATCGCGACGCTTCTCGTCAAGGATTAGGCGGTGTCCTAATGCAAGAGCGCAAAGTGGTTGCTTATGCCTCTCGACGATTCGCCCTCACGAAGAGAACTACCCAGTTCACGACCTCGAACTTGTTCTGTCATTCATGCGCTAAAGCAAGGGCGACATTACCTTCTCGGTAATCATTGCGAGATCTTCACCGACCACCAAAGTCTGAAGTATCTGCTTACTCAGCCACACCTGAACCTCCGCGGCCAGAGATGGATGGAGACTGCTTGCACTTTGATTTGGGTATTTCCTATACGCCTGCAAGGCTAATGTAATGGCTGATGCCTTGAGCCGCAAGTCTTATGCAACCACCTTCAGTTCACAAAGTTCATCCTCACTTGTTGAAGAATTCGAAAGCTGAACCTCCATATTGTTCCTCCGGTGCACTTCGCCCCCTCCTCCGAGTTCCGCAAGATGAATCTCCGTGTTGTTCCCTCGTGGTTCCTCTATACCTCGGCTGTTGAACCCGATCTCGTGGGCACCATAAAGACAATGCAGGATTTGACTCAAGTCTACAAGATTAAGCAAGACATCAAAAAGGAAATCCTCATCCTTCACTATTGCCGATGATGGCGCCTTTGTACTTCAAAGGCCGCCTAGTGGTGCCGTAAGAAGGAAAACCTGAATATGACTCGAAGGTTATGAAAGAAGCTCATGATACGCCTCTATGTATCCATCCCGGTAGTACAAAGATGTATCAAGACATTCGCCGAGATTCCGTGGTCTAATATGAAGCAAGACATTGCTCGCTATGTTGTTTGAGTGTGACGCTTGCCGACGATCAAAGCAAAACATCAAAGGCCTGCTGGAACTCTGCAACCTATCTCTATTCCCGAATGGAAATGGGACCATGTTGAAATGGACTTCGCCACCGGATTTCCCAAATCGCAGAAAGGTAATGATGCAATTCTTGTCGCTATTGACCGCTTTCTAAAGTTGCACATTTTCCGCGGTCAAAGAAACGATCATCGCTAGTCAGCTTGCAACACTCTATATGTCCGAATTGTTTCACTTCACGGTATTCCACCGTTATCGCTTCGGACCGTGGCAGCTTATTCACTTCAAGATTCGGGCAAGTTTTCAAGAAGCTATGGGAACTCATTTATCCTTCAGTACCGCGTTTCATCCGCAGTCTCAAGGGCAAGTTGAACGTGTTAACCAAATTCTCGAAGACATGCTTCGAGCTTGTGTCGTTTCCTTCGGCAAGAAATGGGAGGAATCTCTCCGTATGCTGAGTTCTCTTATAATAATAGCTATCAAGCTAGTCTCAAGATG
This sequence comes from Aegilops longissima, assembly GCA_021605205.1. NCBI lineage: Eukaryota > Viridiplantae > Streptophyta > Magnoliopsida > Poales > Poaceae > Aegilops > Aegilops longissima. The sequence continues at coordinate 390,847,234 of CM038678.1, read as the reverse complement.
GCCCTTCGAAGTGTTATATGGACGAAAGTGCCGAACCCCTCTGAACTGGTCAGAAACTGGGGAACGTCCACTCTTCGGTCCGGATATTATCCAACATGCCGAAGAACAAGTTCGCATTATTCGCGAGAATCTCAAGACCGCTCAGTCCCGTCAAAAGAGTAATTATGACCGTCATCACAAAGACATGGTCTATCAACCTAGCGAAAAGGCCTACCTTCGCGTTACACCAATGAAGGGTGCTCACCGCCGGATCAAGGGCAAGCTAGCTCCTCGCTATATTGGCCCATTCACTATTCTCGAAAGGCGTGAAAAGTGGCTTATCAACTGAGCTTCCGTCGAACCTTTCTCGTGTTCACGATGTGTTCCACGGTCACAACTCCGACGCTGCTTCAAGGACCCAATCCGAGCAAAGGACCATGAAGTGCTCGAATTGCAACAGACCTCTCCTATAAAGAGCATCCGTCCGCATTCTCGACCAAGCTGAACGCCGCACACGCCGAAGGCGATCAAGTTCCTCAAAGTCCAAAGGTCGAATCACTCAAGACGGCCACCCAGGAACGCGAGGATCGCGTCCGAGATGAATACCCGCACTCTTTCCTTCTACCTCCTAAATCTCGGGACGAGATTTCTTGTAGTGGAGGAGATTTGTAACACCCGGATGATTAAGCAACAGTAATCACCTCGGTTACTGTGACTAAACTCACGTTGTTTCAAACCCGGTCTAAACCTAATTCAAAACAAAAGCAAACGATAAAAGTTTTCAAAAACTAAAACTAAAATGTTCGGGGGTTGTCAAAAATAACAAACCTAATTATGGTGGGGTGCACACGTTTTTGTAAAGTGCTTTGGCATTTTAAATAAGCTAAAACAGAAAAGAAGAAAATAAGAAAAGAAAAAAAAAAGATAAAACAAAAAGAGTGGGGGAGGAACCCCACCGCCCAACTGACCAGCCCCCCACCTGCCCCCATCGGCCACGCCATGGCCGCCCAACCGCCGCCCCCTTATCCACTCCCCAACCCCCGTAGGTGGAACCCTAGCTCACTCGCCTCCCCGATCCCCTTTCCCCCCCCGCCTCGATCCAGATCGGGCCGAGCCACCGCCCCCACCTCATCGCCGGCGGACCCCGCCCGCCCGACCCTTGACCCTGCCCCCTCGCCCCTACGCCTGCCCAGACCCCCCCTCGTCACCGCCGCCACGCCGCGAGGCGCCCACGCTGGGTCGTCCCTCACCCCGCCTCACCGAGCTCCCGACGCTGCTCGGCCGCCTCCCCGACTCCCTCCTCGCTGGTCGCCTCCGAGCTCCACCGAGCCGTCATAGACCCCACGGCCCCGTGAGCTTCGCCTCACCCCTCGCCTTCTCTCCCTCCCGAACGACGCTGCCGCCGGACCTCCCGTCGCCCCGGCCGCCGCCTCCATGATGTCGCCGCCCGCGCCACGCCGCCCCCCATCTCCTCTCCTCCTCCTCGCCCGAGCGGCGTTCTTCCCCCTCCGCCGCACCCAAATGCTTCCTCCGCCATGGAGCTCAACGCCGGCGCCCCGGTGACCAAACAGTCACGGGCCGAGCCTGTGGCTCGGCGCGCGCTTAACCCTCCCGGCCCCCATAGCACGCCCCGAACGGCGATCAACCTCGTCGCCTCCGCCGCCCTGCGCCGCCCGGCGGGTCCGGTCGACCCCTTGCCCCCATCGGAACCGCCGCCCTCGATGCTCGATCACACGACCACACCTGCTTGGCCACCGAGCACGAAGTCCGCGATGCTCGGCGCCTCCTCGCCATGGTAACCACCCGAGCCGACTCGCCCCCCTGCCGACGTACACTGGGCCCTTGCTGGCATCACTAATGGGCCTGTGGCCTCGCTCTGTTGACTTGGCCACAGAGCCGACCGGTCCAACCCCCCACCGACATCGACATGGGGCCCCGCCTACGTGACGCTTTTAAAAAATAAAAAGGAAAAGGAAGATGAAAATTTTAAATAAAATGAATAAAAACTAATTAATTAATTAATTAATTAATTAATTAAGTAATTAATTTAATTAATCCTGATTAATTAAACCTAATAACTAATTAACCTAATTAACTACTGTTAATTAAAATTAATTAAGCTAATTAGTTAACAGTGTATGACGAACGGGTCCCACAAGTCAGGGTTGACTTAGTCAACCCTGTTGATCGCTTGACGTCGAGATGACATCATGCCGACGCTATAAATACATTTTTCAATTAATTAATTAATTAATTGAATTCGAAATTATTAAAATCTTTTAAAATTCATATCTTTTAACCGTAACTCGATTAAAATATTTTCAACATGAAAGTTACTCGAACGACGAGACGAATCCGGATACGCAATCCGCTCGTCCGCCACACACCCCTAACCTATCGAACCTGCAACTTTTCCCTCCGCCTCCTCCGCCTAAAACCCTAAACACCGGAATACTTTCCTGATGTTTCCCCTAACCAAGACTTCATACCACGTTAGGGCACGCCTAGCATCGCTTGACATGTCATGCATCGATATGCATCTGCTTACTTGGTATTCATTGTTTCTTCCCCTCTTCTCTCGGTAGACTACGAGACCGACGCTGCTGGCCGGGCTTCGACTACGGTGTTGACGACCCCTCTCTTGCCAGAGCAACCAGCAAGCCCCCTTGATCACCAGATATCGCCTACTCTTATCTACACTGCTTGCATTAGAGTAGTATAGCGTGTTACTGTTTTCAGATACTCCTAAACTGCTGCATAGCCTGTCCTTGTAACTTCTGTTGTTACCTTACCTGCAATCCTATATGCTTAGTATAGGATGCTAGTACTTTCATCTGTGGCCCTACTTTCTTGTCCGTCTGCCGTGCTATACTATCGGGCCGTGATCACTCGGGAGTTGATCACGGGTATATACTATATACTTATACATGATACATGTGGAGATTAAAGTCCGGTCGAATGATGGAGCACCCGCGAGTGGATATTTGAGGCGGAGCGACAGGGCAGGTTGAGACCGCCTAGGAGAGAGGTGGGCCTGGCCCTGTTCGGCGTTCGCGGATACTTAACACGCTTAATGAGGTCTTGGTATTTGATCTGAGTTGGCTACGAGCTTATATGCACTAACCATCTACGCGGGAGTAGTTATGGGTATCCCGCATCGTGGTATCACCGGCACTTCAGACGTCACGACGGAGTGGCGCGCCACGGATTGGACCGGAACGCTGATGGGCTAGGTCTGCTTCGGTCGCAGACGAATAACGTGCAAGTGTGCTCGAGGCGATGGGCCCAGCCCTGCGCTTAGGTTTAGACCGCGTGTTGGCCTCTCCGTTGAGCCTAGGTGGGGCTGCGACGTGTTGATCTTCCGCGGCGGGCATGACCCAGAAAGTGTGTCCGCCAAATGGGATCAAGCGTCTTTGGGTAAGATGGTGCACCCCTGCAGGAAGTTAATCTATTCAATAGCCGTGATCTTCGTAACAGGACGACTTGAGTTGTACCTTGAGCTTATGACAACTAGAACCGGATACTTGATAAAACACACCCTTCCAAGTGCCGATATAACCGTGGTCGCCTCGCTCGTGGATATGAGCAGGGATTGCCGGTTAGGATTATTGCTATATGTTGTTACTTGGAGGACTTCCGCTTTCCTCTTCTGTCTGCTGTAAGACCGGTGTCCGAAGTTTAGTCTTCAAGCACGACTAGCTATCCCCTCTTATTCGGCATTCTGCAGCTCACCACCGATATGGCCCTTTACACATATATCCATGCATATGTAGTGTAGCTTCCTTGCTTGCAGTACTTTGGATGAGTACTCACGGTTGCCTTGTTCCCCTTTTCCCCTACCTCTACTCGATTGCTGCAACCAGACGATGGAGCCCAGGAGCGACGCCACCGCCTATGACGACTACTACTCGAGGTGCCTACTACTACGTGCAGCCCACGACGGCGACCGGTGAGTAACCTAGGAGGATCCTGCAGGAGGCCTGTTCCTCTTCGATCTGTATCCCAGCTTTGTGCTAGCCTTCTTAAGGCAAAACTTGTTTAACTTATGTCGTACTCAGATATTGTTGCTTCCACTGACTCGCCTATGATCGAGCACTTGTATTCGAGCCCTCGAGGCCCCCGGCTTGTATTATGATGCTTGTATGACTTATTTTTATTTGTAGAGTTGTGTTGTGATATCTTCCCGTGAGTCCCTGATCTTGATCGTACACATTTGCGTGCATGATTAGTGTACGATTGAATCGGGGGCGTCACATGGGACCACTTCAAGTAACTTGGTGTTGCCGGAGCAACCATGTTCACCTCTCTATTTATAACTTTCAGTCGACTTTTGCTTTCAACATTAGCAAAAATCATCAGAGTGGAATTGACGTTGGGAAAACCATCATCGTCTTCTTCCTTATCCTCACACTTGTTCGACTCCTTTTCCTTCTCCTTGGGTTGTTTCTCTCAGAACAGTTGGATCAGGAGCCGACACTGTCGAGTGGTGTGTTTAGGATAAATCAGATTACCCTCCTCATCCTTCTTGATATGAATGTGACAGGGTAAATCCAACATTATTTCCATCTTGATCTTTAACTTTCTTGGGATTCCATGGCCCTTTGGGCTTCCCCTTGAACTTCCCTTGGGCCACAACTAAAGCCTCACCAGGAGCAGCTGGTTCGTCCTTGCGCTTCTGCTTCCGATTGGAAGTCCCTCCTCCGGTTTCCTGGGCGACTGTTTTGTGCTTGCCACTCCGAAGTCGGTCCTCCTCTTCACCATTGGCATACTTGGTGGCGATCTCCATCATCCGACTCAAGGACATATCTCCTATCCGACCGAACTTCAGGTTCAACTCTCGGTACTTAACACCCTCCTTGAAGGCACAAACTGCTTGGTGATCTGACACATTATCTACTGTGTGGTGCAATGTGATCCATCTCTGGATATAATCTCTCAAGGTCTCATTCGGTTTCTGCACACATGACTGCAACTCTTTCAACCCCGCTGGTCGTTTGCATGTACCTTCAAAGGTTCTAACAAACACTCAGGCAAGTTCCTCCCAACTATGTATGCTGCCAGGTGCTAACTGATTCAACCACGCTCTAGCCAAGCCCTCCAACATCATAGGAAGGTGCTTCATGGCCACTTCATCATTGCCACCACCGATCTGCACAACCACTCGGTAGTCCTCAAGCCAAGTGTCAGGCTTGGACTCACCAGTGAACTTGCTGACTCCAATCGCCAACCTGAAGTTGGGAGGAATCACTGCTGCTCTGATGGCTCTGCTGAAACACTCGGGACCTGAAACATGTACTCTGCTGCCAGTCGGATAATCTCTATCATGGCCCTCTCTGTGCTCCCTGTTCTTTTCAACCAGACCTTGAACGAGAATAGATCTCGCATCAAAGCCCAGCTCTCTGGGGTCGACTGGAATTCTTCGTCTGCCACTATGAGGGCACCTGTCATCGTGCTGCTGAGGCACATATGACCCACTCCTCGGGGGAGGTGTAGGCGCTCGACGATGGTCATCGTGGTCGAGTCAGTGATCATATTGCTCACGGTTTCTGTATTGATCCCGCCGGTCTCCACGTCCCTCACGCCTCGGAGGCGATCTTGGGCTATGAGCCGACTGAACTGCGTTTGCCATCACAGATCTGCTGTGAATCCTATTCCGCGACTGAGATACCGTTGTGTTCTGCTCTCCCGCTGCCTAGAGCAAAGCTCGGATCTGCATCAAACCTCTGCCAGCCTCCGACTGGGAAGGCTGAATCGACTCTGCTATTCGGGCTGCAGCTGTGAGATTTTTAATCGGAGTCCGGTATACCTGAGTCGGAGGCGGAAAAAGTTGTCATCTACTGGACTCAGGAATCTGCTGTCGAGCACGTTCATCGAGTGCGTGCTGGAGTTTCTCTAGTCGAGTGCGCTCGGCCAAGTTGGCCAGGCGCGCCTCCTCCAAGGCCCGGGCCTCGGGGGTTTCTCCAACGATAGGAGTGTGAAGTGCATCCATGTTGCGGCAGCGAAGCTCTTCCCTCTGCTGCGAAGAGAGGGGCTCGGGGCGGTATTGGACGCGTGACGGATCGCCACCGCCATCGCCACCGTCGTCGCGGGGGAAGCCAGGAGGACTGCGCGGTCCGTTGACCACCAGGACTTCTGCCGCGGGGTCACTGTTGTTGCACTTTCGGATGCGCTCGACGAGCCAATGACAGTCGAACAGCCGTAGAGAGTTTCATCGAGCTCGACGCGCGATTTGTGGGGTGGCGACATGGGGCCACCGCATGCCTCACCCATCGCTGGAGCCGCGACCGACCGGAACGCTTGCGCCGGCGAACAGCGGGGAGTGAGGACGCTATATGAGCCAACCGATACTGAGTCGACGGCTGCCGAAGAAGGACGCCGCGGACGCACGCGCGAAAGTGCGTTGCCCTGCGGACGGGGAGTGCCCTGACGTCGAGTGGAGCCTCTTGGAGCCAAGCAGAGTCGTCGGCGATGAACATGAGCGCGCCGAGATGGATCTCGTGGCCCTCAGCCAATCCTCCACCGGAAACCATGATGATGGGAATCGGAAAAATCGCAACTTCTCCAACAAGTCGCTAAGACACCTGCCCCACGGTGGGTGCCAACTGTCGTGGATCTAAGACTGACAGTAGAATGGGGGGTAGGTATGAAGAGGCAAGATCCTAACTATGGCGAAGTTGTACACACGAGTTTTACGAGTTCAGGTCCTTCTGAGAAGAAGTAACAGCCCTACGTCTCGGAGCCCGGAGGCGGTCGACTGGATTATACGTGTGTGTGTGTGTGTGTGTGTGTGTGTGTGTGTGTTACAGGTGGTGTGAACCCTTGTGCCAGAGGAGGAGGGTGGCTTATATAGAGTGCGCCAGGACCTCAGCCATCCTCCATTACTAAGAGTTCAATGTACATAAAGAAGGAGCATTATAGGTAACGTCCGTAATAAAGTGTTATAAATGATCATTAAGTCTTTGAGTAAACGTCCGACCGTTGCTGCATAGAATGGCTTTAGGTCTTCTGTACGTCGAGTGGTCTTTTGCATGGTCGAATGGTTGAGTGGTCGAGTGATCCAAAGAAGGAGGGGTCTCCGAGTGAATGGTAGGTCGAGTGGATTGCACTCGACACCTTTGTTGGTCCCTCCCTATTTACTCTTGAACTTCTTTGCTTCTAAGACAAGGACCATAGGTAGGACGTATAGGTCAGGCCTATTACCCTACCCCAGGTCTATGTCCTCATCAGCAGCCACGTGAAACTTGCAACAACAAAGTAGAGTACGTCTAACTTGTTTTTGCAGGGCATGTTGTGATGTGATATGGTCAAGACGTGATTATATAAATTGTTGTATGACATGATCATGTTTTGTAACACAGTTATTGGCAACTGGCAGGAGCCATATGGTTGTCGCTTTATTGTATGAAATGCAATCGCCATGTAGTTGCTCTACTTTATCACTAAGCGGTAGCGATAGTCGTAGAAGCAATAGTTGGCGAGACGACAACGATGCTTTGATGGAGATCAAGGTGTCAAGCCGGTGACGATGGTGATCATGATGGTGCTTTGGAGATGGAGATCAAAGGCACAAGATGATGATGGCCATATCATATCACTTATATTGATTGCATGTGATGTTTATCCTTTATGCATCTAATTTTGCTTAGTTCGGCGGTAGCATTATAAGATGATCTCTCACTAAATTTCAAGGTATAAGTGTTCTTCCTGAGTATGCACCGTTGTGACAGTTCGTCGTGCCGAGACACCACGTGATGATTGGGTGTGATAAGCTCTATGTTCACATACAACGGGTGCAAGCCGGTTTTGCACATGCAGAATACTCGGGTTAAACTTGACGAGCCTAGCATATGCAGATATGGCCTCGGAACACTGAGACCGAAAGGTAGAACATGAATCACATAGTAGATATGATCAACATAGTGATGTTCACCATTGAAAACTACTCCATCTCACGTGATGATCGGACATGGTTTAGTTGATATGGATCACGTGATCACTTAGATGATTATAGGGATGTCTATCTAAGTGGGAGTTCTAAAGTAATATGATTAATTCAACTTTAATTTATCATGAACTTAGTACATGATAGTATTTTGCATGTCTATGTTGTTGTAGATAAATGGCCCGTGCTGTTGTTCCATTGAATTTTAATGCGTTCCTAGAGAAAGCTAAGTTGAAAGATGATGGCAGCAATTACACGGACTGGGTCTATAACTCGAGGATTATCCTCATTGCTGCACAGAAGAATTATGTCCTGGAAGCACCGCTAGGTGCAAAGACCCGCTGCAGGAGCAACGCCGGACGTTGTGAACGCCTGGCAGAGCAAAGCTGATTACTACTCGATAGTTTAGTTGCCATGCTTTACGGCTTAGAACCGGGACTTCAATGACGTTTTGAACGTCATGGAGCATATGAGATGTTCCAGGAGTTGAAGTTAATATTTCAAGCAAATGCCCAGATTGAGAGATATGAAGTCTCCAATAAGTTCTACAACTGCAAAATGGAGGAGAATAGTTACACAAGGAACATATACTCAGAATGTCTGGGTAGCACAATCACTTGACTCAGCTGGGAGTTAATCTTCCAGTTGATAGTGTCATTGACAGAGTTCTTCAATCACTGCCACCAAGCTACAAGAGCTTCATGATGAACTATAATATGCAAGGGATGGATAAGACGATTCCCGAGCTCTTCGCAATGCTAAAGGATGCAGAGGTAGAAATCAAGAAAGAGCATCAAGTGTTGATGGTCAACAAGACCAATAATTTCAAGAAAAAGGGTAAAGGGAAGAAGGGGAACTTCAAGAAGAACGGCAAACAAGTTGCTGCTCAAGTGAAGAAACCCAAGTCTGGACCTAAGCCTGAGACTGAGTGCTTCTACTGCAAAGGGACTGGTCACTGGAAGCGGAACTGCCCCAATTATTTGGCGGAGAAGAAGGATGGCAAAGTGAAAGGTATATTTGATATACATGTTATTGATGTGTACCTTAATAATGCTCGCAGTAGCGCCTGGGTATTTGATACTGGTTCTGTTGCTAATATTTGCAACTCGAAACAAGGGCTGCAGATTAAGCGAAGGTTGGCTAAGGACGAGGTGACGATGCGCGTGGGAAATGGTTCCAAAGTCGATGTAATCGCCGTCGGCACGCTACCTCTACATCTACCTTCAGGATTAGTTTTAAACCTGAATAATTGTTATTCGGTGCCAGCGTTAAGCATGAAGATTATATCTGGATCTTGTTTGATGCGAGACGGTTATTCGTTTAAATTAGAGAATAATGGTTATTCTATTTATATGAGTAATATCTTTTATGGTCATGCACCCTTGATGAGTGGTCTATTTTTACTAAATCTCGATAGTAGTGATACACATATTCATAGTATTGAAGCCAAAAGATATGAGTTTAATAATGATAGTGCAACTTATTCGTGGCACTGCCGTTTGGGTCATATTAGTGTAAAGCGCATGAACAAACTCCATTCTGATGGGCTTTTGGAATCACTAGATTATGAATGACTTGATGCTTGCGAACCATGCCTCATGGGCAAGATGACTAGAACTCTGTTCTCCGGAACAATGGAGCAAGCAACAGACTTGTTGGAAATAATACATACTGATGTATGCGGTCCGATGAGTGTTGATGCTCGCGGCGGGTATCGTTATTTTCTGCCCTTCACAGATGATTTTAGCAGATATGGGTATATCTACTTGATGAAACATAAGTCAGAAACATTTTAAAAGTTCAAAGAATTTCAGAGTGAAGTGGAAAATCATCTTAACAAGAAAATAAAGTTTCCATGATCTTATCGTGGAGGAGAATATTTGAGTTACGAGTTTGGTCTTCATTTGAAACAATGCAGAATAGTTTCGCAACTCACGCCACCCGGAACACCACAGCGTAATAGTGTGTCCGAACATCGTAATCGTACTTTATTAGATATGGTGCGATCTATGATGTCTCTTACTGATTTATCGCTATCATTTTGGTGTTATGCTTTAGAGACAGCTACATTCACGTTAAATAGGGCACCATCTAAATCCGTTGAGACGACACCATATGAAATGTGGTTTCGCAAGAAACCCAAGTTGTCGTTTCTTAAAGTTTGGGGCTGCTATGCTTATGTGAAAAAAATTTGAAACTGATAAGCTCGAACCCAAATTGGAGAAATGTGTCTTCATAGGATACCCAAAGGAGACTGTTGGGTATACCTTCTATCACAGATCCGAAGGCAAGATATTTGTTGCTAAGAATGGATCCTTTCTAGAGAGGGAGTTTCTCTCGAAAGAAGTGAGTGGGAGGAAAGTAGAACTTGATGAGGTAATTGTACCTTCTCCCGAGTTGGAAAGTAGTACATCACAAAAGTCAGTTCCAGTGATTCTTACACCAACTAGTGAGGAAGATAATGATGACGATCATGAAACTTATGATCAAGTTACAACCGAACCTCATAGGTCAAACAGAGTAAGATCCGCACCAGAGTGGTACGGTAATCCTGTTCTGGAGGTCATGTTACTTGACCATGATGAACCTACAAACTATGAAGAAGCGATGATGAGCCCAGATTCCGCAAAATGGCTTGAGGCCATGAAATCTGAGATGGGATCCATGTATGAGAACAAAGTGTGGACTTTGGTTGACTTGCCCGATGATCGGCAATCCATAGAGAATAAATGGATCTTCAAGAAGAAGATTGACGCTGACGGTAATATTACTTTCTACAAAGCTCGCATTGTTGCGAAAGGTTTTCGACAAGTTCAAGGAGTTGACTACGATGAGACCTTCTCACCCATAGCGATGCTTAAGTCCATCCGAATCATGTTAGCAATTGTCGCATTTTATGATTATGAAATTTGGCAAATGGATGTCAAATCTGCATTCCTTAATGGATATCTTAAAAAAGAGTTGTATATGATGCAACCAGAAGGTTTTGTCGATCCAAAAGGTGTTAACAAAGTGTGCAAGCTCCAGTGATCCATTTATGGACTGGTGCAAGCCTCTCAGAGTTGGAATATATGCTTTGATAGTGTGATCAAAGCATATGGTTTTATATAGACTTTTGGAGAAGCCTGTATTTACAAGAAAGTGAGTGGGAGCTCTGTACCATTTTTGATATTATATGTGGATGTCATATTTTTGATTGGAAATGATACTGAATTTCTGAATAGCATAAAAGGATATTTGAATAAGAATTCTTCAATGAAAGACCTCGGTGAAGCTGCTTATATATTAGGCATCAAGATCTATAGAGATAGATCTAGACGCTTAATTGTACTTTCACAAAGCACATACCTTTATAAAGTTTTGAAGAAGTTCAAAATGGATCAAGCAAAGAAAGGGTTCTTGCCTGTGTTACAAGGTGTGAAGTTGAGTCACACTCAATGCCCGACCACTGCAGAAGATAGAGAGAAAATGAAAGTCATTCCCTATGCTTCAGCCATAGGTTCTATCATGTATGCAATGCCGTGTACCAGACCTGATGTGTGCCTTGCTATTAGTTTAGCGGGGAGGTACCAAAGTAATCCAGGAGTGGATCACTGGATAGCGGTCAAGAACATCCTAAAGTACCTGAAAAAGACCAAGGATATGTTTCTCGTTTATGGAGGTGACAAAGAGCTCGTCGTAAATGGTTACATCGATGCAAGCTTTGACACTGATCCAGATGACTCTAAGTCAAAAACCAGATACATATTTTTATTGAATGGTGGAGCTGTCAGTTGGTGCAGTTCCAAGCAGAGCATCGTGGTGGGATCTACGTGTGAAGTGGGGTACATAGCTGCTTCGGAAGCAGCAAATGAAGGAGTCTGGATGAAGGATTTCATATCCAATCTAGGTGTCATACCTAGTGCATCGGGTCGAATGAAAATCTTTTGTGACAATACTGGTGCAATTGCCTTGGCAAAGGAATCCAGATTTCACAAGAGAACCAAGCACATCAAGAGACGCTTCAATTCCATCCGCGATCAAGTCAAGGAGGGAGACATAGAGATTTGCAAAATACATACGGATCTGAATGTTGCAGACCCGTTGACTAAGCCTCTCTCACGAGCAAAACATGATCAGCACCAAGACTCCATGGGTGTTAGAATCATTACAATGTAATCTAGATTATTGACTCTAGTGCAAGTGGGAGACTAAAGGAAATATGCCCTAGAGGGAATAATAAAGTTGTTATTTATATTTCCTTATATTATGATAAATGTTTATTATTCAAGCTCGAATTGTATTAACAGGAAACTTAGTACATGTGCGAATACATAGACAAACAGAGTGTCACTAGTATGCCTCTACTTGATTAGCTCGTTAATCAAAGATGGTTAAGTTTCCTAGCCATGGACAAGAGTTGTCATTTGATGAACGGGATCACATCATTAGAGAATGATGTGATTGACTTGACCCATCCGTTAGCTTAGCACTATGATCATTAAGTTTATTGTTATTGCTTTCTTCATAACTTATACATGTTCTATGACTATGAGATTATGCAAGTCCCGAATACCGGAGGAAAACTTTGTGTAGAGAACCGACCTCAGGCGGTCAAGTCTCTGTGCTTCAGTGTCATCCCTGGATCGGTAATGCTGACACACACAGTACTCGAATGGATTTTATAACAGAGTAGCAATCACACACTTATTACATTGAATGTCTCAAAAGAGAACTTATTACAATAAATATGGCTTAAGGCCATCTAACTAAGATAACAATGGTAGGCTTGGAAGATAAATTGAGTCCATCAACTCCAACGGCATAGCTGAGTGCATGACAAACGACCTATGGCACCTTACTCGTCGTCTGAAAAGTCTGCAACATGATATGTTGCAGCCCAAAAATGGGTTAGCACATGGAATATGCTGGCAATATAACACAGTAGAGCAATGAACAGATAAATGCTATCACTACTTGCATATATGGCTGGTGGAGGCTCTAAGGTTATATGTTTTTGCGAAAAGCCAATTTTCCCCTACAAGAAAGGCATAAATTTTATTTAACTATCATGCTGGTTGAAACATCATTGAGAAGGTTCCTCCAACTCAATCCCCGTTTAAGTAACCATTAACAACCCAACAAATTAACTTAGAGTGATGAGATCAAATAAATAATTCAAGTACCAGATACTCAAGATGTCCATAACCGGGGACACGGCTAATCATGATTAGTTTGTACACTCTGCAGAGGTTTGCGCACTTTTCCCCACAAGACTCGATCTCCTCTGTTGGATTTCTCACACTGCATGGTGTTTGAGAAACGGATGACCGAGACACAGTCTTTCAGAAGCATTAACTCTAATCCTGGGTAGACAGTACCAACCTACATCCCCTACATCTGCTAGCCTACCACTGGAAGAGGTCATGCAACACCCATAATGGCTTGTGGCTGTGAACGGAAGTTTCTAGCATGAATAATCTTATGATCCCTTTGAGCCTGGGTGGCGGACCGTAGGATGATCACACGGGTCCTCCGCGATATCCTAGGACAACACTGGATTCTCCAGGTGCCCACAAGCAATCCACCCAGATGTGTGTTAAAGTTGCCACCTTAAGTTGAACCATTAATTAACATACTCACATCTGTCATGGATACACTCAAACCTAATCCACGTCTACGAGCATAGCATGGCAATTTAAGCATAACGTAGAAGTAACTCCCAAGGGTTTGATAATAAAAGGCAATAGGTTCTACCTCATCATCTACTTCCCAATACCCACAAGTTAATCACATCCTAATCATGCAATGTTTGAGGATGGTCACTAATGCATAAAAACTGGGTATGAAAAGTGTATGATCAATGTGTTACTTGCCTTGCTGACGATCTGCAAATCCTAGAGACTCGTGATAGCACGCTTCACACTCTAGGAATTCTAACGCAAACAAACAGTAGCATACATAAGCAATCAAGCAAAGATGCACGAGTAAAACTCAAATAAGAAGATCTAACCTGAAAATTCAACTGAAGAACTCCGGTTTGCAAAAAGATTCAAATCAAACGGAGCAACGAAACTCAAACTATGAAAGAAACAAGATCTGATTACTAGTCTGGACTAAAGTCAAATTTTACAGTACAAAAATCTTGTTCAAGTTGATTAAACAGAAAGAGGGCTTCGAGACGAAGATCTAGGCGCTTGAATCGCCTGATTCCAATAAATGAGCGAAAAGATAAACTAAAACAAAAATCAGGGCAGAAATCGCGATAAAAAATAATCGCGGAAAAACCCTGGAAAAAGAAAAACTGACGAACAGGCTAACGAACGAACGTTCGCTGTCTGTGACTAACGGGTGAACGGCGTTCGTTAAAACGAACGTGCGGACGAACGTCCGCAGAGTAAATAAACTGATGGAAAACCGAACCGATCTAAACTAAAAAAATGAGTCTAGGGTTTTCGAAAAAAACGAGCGGCTTTCTAACAAAAACCGGGCGGCGCGGCGGCTACCTCGGCAAGGTCCGGCGGGTCGGGCCAGCGTTCGGCGGGTTGGCGGCGGCGAGGCGAGCGGATCCGCGGCGGGCGGTGGATCGGGCGGCGGCGCCCTCGGCGGCGGCAAAGCAAGGCGGCGGTAGGGCGCAATGCGGGCGACGGCAATGGGCGGCGGCGCGGGCGCTAGGGTTCGGAGGCGCGGTTGGCTGCGCGGCGGGGTTGGCTCTTTGGTCGCGGTAGCGGCTTAAAGAGGGTCGGCCTGGGAGTCTGGCGATTCTGACCGAGTCGGTTTGACTTTTTTAATATTCCGACGCGTAGAAAAACAATTAAAAGAAAACGAAACGAACTCCAAAAATCCTGAAATTGATTTTCCCCGTCCTCTAAAAATATAGCTAACAAGGTGAACATTTATTTGGGCCTCTAATGCAATTTTGATAAACGCATATTTTTCCTAATTCAAATAAATTGCAATAAACTCCAAACAAAATTTATTTATTGAGTTTTAATATTTTTCCTACAGTATTTCGTTTATTTTGGAGAAGTCATATTATCTCCTCTCATATATTTTAATACGAAATATTTTCAGAGAGAAAAATTATTTAAAACCAACATGATCCTTGTTTCAATATTTGATAAAATTCAAATATGAAAAACGTGAAATCTCCAACTCTCTCTGTGGGTCCTTGAGTTGCTTAGAATTTTGAGGATCGCAAATCGAAAATGCAATAAAATATTATATGCATGAATGACCTATGTATAACATTCCAAATTGAAAATTTGGGATGTTACAAACCTACCTCCCTTAAGATGAATCTCGCCCTCGAGATTCGGGTTGGCTAGAAAATAGGTGTGGGTGGTCTTTCCGTAGATCATCCTCTCGTTCCCAGGTGGCTTCATCCTCGGTATGGTGGCTCCATTGAACTTTGCAAAACTTGATAACCTTGTTGCGAGTAACTCGGCTAGCAAACTCGAGAATCTTGACGGGTTTCTCCTCATATGTCAAATCACTATCCAACCGTATTGCTTCCAGGGCACTGTATCTCTCAGAGCAATATCGGCCATCTCTGCATGGCACTTCTTTAACTGGGAAACGTGAAACACATCATGTACTCCTGACACTCCTTCGGGTAACTCCAACTTGTAGGCAACCTCTCCCATGCGTTCCAAAACACGGTACGGTCCTACAAATCTCGGGACTAACTTTCCCTTAACTCCAAAACGTTTAACTCCTCATAGTGGTGACACACGGAGATATGCTCTGTCTCGGATTTCATAGACTACCTTCTTGCGTTTTGAATCTGCATAACTCTTGTTTGGACTGAGCTACCTTCAGTCTATCTCGAATCAGCTTAACCTTCTCTTCTGACTTTTTAATCAAATCCGGACCAAACAACTGACGATCTCCTACTTCATCCCACATCAACGGTGTTCTGCACCTCCTTCCATACAAAGCTTCGAAAGGTGCCATCTTCAAACTGGCCTGGTAGCTATTGTTGTAGGAGAACTCCGCGTACGGCAAATTATCATCCCAACTAGATCCATAATATAATGCACAAGCTCTCAACATGTCCTCCAGAATCTAATTGACTCTCTCGGTCTATGTAACACCCCAGATGTAACATGTCCCAACTTGGCAATATATCAACTTGATCTTCATCCAATTCTTGTGGGTTTTTATCATGTTTGGCCTCATCTTGTTTGGTTATGTGGTTTATTCTTTTCATTGTCATGCTCACCTTACCATATTGCATTTGTGCCTCTTGTCATTTTGCATTCCATCCTCATCATGTGCATGGTGTGATCTTATACATATTATGTTGTTGCATGTTCAATGCATAAACCTTGCATCATCACCAATTCTCTTCCCTTTCCTTTCTTTCATTTTGCAAGTGCACCTTTTACCTTCTCCTTTAATGTTCATCTTCTACTGATAAATCTTGTACCATGCCTACACCCTCACTGTAATATTGCATCCCTTTTGAAGTTGCTTTGGTTAGGTCTAAAAATGCCTCAAGTTTGAATATAATTCAAACTTGTTTTATTTTTATACCTCTAAAAGGTCCAATGCAATTTATTCAAATAGATCACAATTCCAGGAGCCGAGTCCCTACCAAACCAGCAGCCCCGTCCTAGCCCAACTGGTAGCACACCCACGATTGCATCCAGGAGACCTGGGTTCGAATCCTAGGCTCCCCACAATTTTTCTTTGGATTTTATTTTTTTTTCTTTGTAAAACTGACGCCTCGGCCCCACCGGTCATACACACATCCAGCCACGTGGCCCACGGCCCTACCAGTCAGTCTAACGGCTGGATACAGCCTGGGTGCATCTAGCTTTCCCTCACGTCTTCTGTTTTATTCCAAATTCGAGACATGCCAGATTTGGCATATGCTGAGGTTTCCATTATAGACTGTATTTGTTTTTGTATAAATGTGGGGATTTCTCTACTGCAACCTAGACATATTATATATGTTTTTAGGGTAGAAAAATCCCACCAATCCAGTGGTGGCATTAGTTTCTGCATTTGAGCAAGTTCATGAACATGTCATTTTACTTCATGTTGCTGTTTTGTCTTTTATGTGTTTGTTCATGCAAATATGCTATGTGGTTGTTTTGCACATGGATAGCTTCATTTTCATGTCTACTTCCTGCTAGAACTTGTTACATGCCATGACATGCCTTGTAGTGAGCTAATCAAGCTTGTAAAGCTGCCATGTTGAAACTGTTTTTGCCATGTCCTGAAACTTCACCAAGTTTGAACCTGTTAGAGAAACTTGCTGTGTTTACATGGGTGCCATCATATCTTCTGGCCCTGTTTGGCTCATGGTCAGTAAGGGACTTTTGTTCTATGCTTTGAGTAGAATCATGCCATGTCTTGTTTTGATATTATAAGATCCTGTAGAATGTTGATTGCTTGCTCTGAACATTGCTACCTGATGTTGTTTATGCCATGTCCAAGCTGATATCTTTTGCACTTTTGTCATGCTTGTTTGAACCTGCTATTGTGTGATTTAGCCGTAGCTCAGTGCTCCTCTTTTGTCAAGCATCTCCTGTAGATCACTGCCATATGCTTTGTTGTTATGTTGGAGTGCTGTAGCATAGTTTCTTGTTGCATGCTAAGTAGCATCATGCTGTTAATCGCAGATTTGTGTCATTCTTGTTTTACTTGCCATTTGCAAACCGTGCATCCGTTCCCGGTGATCTTTATATCGATTTCAACCGAAATCATCTCATATTTCCAGCGGCATACTTGGTTTGCCAAGTTGATGCCCTGATCATCATTTTCCTTTCGGAGCATGCATACGCATTGCATATCACATCTCGCATATCATGACATGTATTGCATCATGTTGCTTGTGCTTTGCACCGTGATTTATTGTGGTTCCATTGTTTGTGTTCTTGCTTTGGGTAGAGCCAGGAGACGAGTACGTGAACGAGGAACCTGTTGAGTACGCTAACGAGGATCAAGCCTTCGACAACTCTGAGAACTTTGCAGGCAAGATGACCATACCTTCAATATCACTTCTATCTTTGCTTTGCTAGTTGCTCGCTCTATCGCCATGTTAGCTCTACCTACCACTTGTTTATCATGCCTCCCATATTGCCATGTCAAGCCTCTAACCATCCTGTCCTAGCAAACCGTTGTTTGGCTATGTCACCGCTTTTGCTCAGCCCCTCTTATAGCGTTGCTAGTTGCAGGTGAAGATGAAGTTTGTTCCTTGTTGGAACATGGATATTTTTGGGATATCACAATATCTCCTGTTTAATTAAATGCACCTATATACTTGGTAAAGGGTGGAAGGCTCGGCCTTATGCATGGTGTCTTGTTCCACTCTTGCCGCCCTAGTTTCCGTCATACCGGTGTTATGTTCCTTGATTTTGCGTTCCTTACACGGTTGGGTGATTTATGGGACCCCCTTGATAGTTCGCTTTGAATAAAACTCCTACAACAAGGCCCAACCTTGGTTTTACCATTTGCCACCTAAGCCTTTCCCTTGGGTTTTCGCGAGCCCGAGGGTCATCTTTATTTAACCCCCCCCCCCCCCCCCCGGACCAGTGCTCCTTTGAGTCCTGGCCCGAACTAAGCTGCCTGCGGGGCCACCACGGGGAAACTCGAAGTATGGTTTTACTTGTAGCTAGTCTCATCCGGTGTTGCCCTGAGAACGAGATATGTGCAGCTCCTATCGGGATTTGTCGGCACATTGGGCGGCTTTGCTGGTCTTGTTTTACCATTGTTGAAATGTCTTGTAAACCGGGATTCCGAGACTGATCGGGTCTTCCTGGGAGAAGGAATATCCTTCGTTGACCGTGAGAGCTTGTGATGGGCTGTTGGGACACCCTGCGGGGTATATTATCTTTCAAAGCCGTGCCCGCGTTTATGAGGCAGATGGGAATTTGTTAATGTCCGTTGTAGATAACTTGACACTTGACTTCATTAAAATGCATCAACCGCGTGTGTAGCCGTGATGGTCTCTTCTCGGCGGAGTCCGGGAAGTGAACACGGTGTGAGTTATGTATGAACGTAAGTAGTTTCAGGATCACTTCTAGCTTCTCGACTGATGCATTGCTTCTCTTCTCGCTCTCACTTGCGTATGTTAGCCACCATATATGCTTAGTGCTTGCTGCAGCTCCACCATATTACCCTTTTCCTACCCATGAGCTTAAATAGTCTTGATCTCGCGGGTGTGAGATTGCTGAGTCCCCGTGGCTCACAGATTCTACCAAAACAGATGCAGGTGCCGAGGATACCAGCGCAAGTGGCGCAACCGAGCTCAAGTGGGAGTTTGATGAGAACCTTGGTCGTTACTATGTTTCGCTTCGGATGATCGAGAGTGGAGCTCAGTTGGGACGATCGGGGATCTAGCATTTGGGGTTATCTTCTTTTCATTTGGATTTGACTATAGCCGGTCTATGAGTGTATTATGAATGATGTATGAATCTATTTATGTATTGTGTGAAGTGGCGATTGTAAGCCAACTCTCTTTATCCCATTCTTGTTCATTACATGGGATTGTGTGAAGATGACCCTTCTTGCGACAAAACTACCATGCGGTTATGCCTCTAAGTCGTGCTTCGACACGTGGGAGATATACCCGCATCGTATCCCGATCGGGTCCTGGGTAATCTGGTGATAAAATCCAGACAGAATCATATCCCGATCGGGTCCTGGGTAATCTGGTGATAAAATCCATGCCAAGCTTATCCCACTTCCATTCAGGTATCGGCATAGGCTGTAGTAATCCTGCTGGCTTCTGATGTTCTGCCTTCACTCTCTGACATACATCACATATGGCTACATACTCGGCAATATCCTTCTTCATTCCAGTCCACCAGAAACGCTCCTTCAAATCCAAATACATCTTAGTGTTTCCAAGTTGTATCGAGTATGGCGAGTCATGAGCTTCCTGAAGTATCAACTTCCTTATCTCTACATTATTGGGCACATAAACACGGTACTCAAACCACAAGGTGTCGTGTTCGTCCTCACAAAAACCTTTGGCTTTTCCTTCGCTCATCTTCTTCTTTATTTCAGCAATTTCTTTGTCATCCTTCTGAGCTTCTCGAATCTTCTCCAATAATGTTAACTGAACCTCTTATGCTGCAACAAAACCTTTAGGAACTATCTCCAAACATAGCTCCCTTAGATCCTCCGCTAACTCCTTTGGCATTCCTCCTACGAGGGTATTGACATAACTCTTCCGGTGAAAAGCGTCAGCTACGACATTGGCCTTGCCTGGATGATAGTGCAACTTCATATCATAATCCTTTATGAGTTCCAACCATCTCCTCTGCCTGAGGTTCAGCTCCTTCTGAGTAAAAATGTACTTCAAACTCTTGTGATCCGTGTACACATCGCAACGGTTTCCAATAAGAAAATGTCTTCAGGTCTTGAGCGCATGCACTACGGCTGCTAACTCCAAATCATGTGTGGCATAATTCAACTCATGCGGTCGAAGTTGTCTTGAGGCATATGAAACAACTCTTCGTCTTGCATAAGTACTCCCCCAAGTCCTAAGTGAGAGGCGTCGCAATACACTTGGAAATCCTTGCGTATATCCGGCAGAATCAGCACTGGGGCTGTAGTCAAACGTTTCTTCAACTCCTAGAAACTTGCTTCACATTCTTCAGTCCAATGGAACTTGGTGTCCTTCTTCAACAATGTCGTCATCGGCTTTGCAATCTTGGAGAAATTCTCAATAAATCTCTGGTAGTATCCCGCGAGTCCAAGAAAACTCGGATCTCTCCAACTGAGGTGGGTGCCAACCACTCAGTGACTGACTGAACCTTGGTAGGGTCCACTGCTATACCTTCTCCTGATATAACATGTCCAAGAAATCCAACTTCCTTCAACTAAAACTCACATTTGCTGAACTTAGCATATAACTGATGTTCTCTGAGCTTCTCGAGAATTAAACACAAATGTTCCTTGTGTTCCTCTTCATTCTTCGAGTATACCAAGATATCATCAATGAACACCACGACAAACTTATCCAGGAACTCCATGAACACCTTGTTCATCATACTCATGAAATAGGCAGGGGCGTTAGTCAGTCCAAATGACATAACCGTATATTCATATAACCCATATCTCGTGGTGAAAGTTGTTTTAGGTATATCATTCTCTCGAATCTTCAACTGGTGATATCCTGATCGCAGATCGATCTTTGAAAACACTTTAGCTCCTTGCAGCTGGTCGTACAAATCATTGATACTTGGCAATGGGTACTTGTTCTTGATCGTCACTTCATTCAACGCACGATAATCAACAACCATTCTTAACGATCCATCCTTCTTCTCAACCAAAATCACTGGGGCTCCCCATGTTGATGAACTTCGTCGAATGTAACCTTTCTCCAACAACTCTTTAATCTGCTTCTTGATCTCCTCCAGATCATTTGCGGGCATCCGGTATGGTCTCTTTGATATCGGTTCGGTGCCTGGCAATAGCTCTATCAAAAACTCGATGTCTCGATCTGGCAGCATGCCTGGTAACTCCTCTGTAAATACATCTGGGTAACCCTTCACTACAGGCACTTCCTCCTGAACAACTCCCGTGAGAGAATTTGCTTGAGTCCTCCTAGGCGCATGCCTAGATACATACTTGATCCTTTTTCCCTCCGGGGTGGTGAGTAGAATAGACCTACTAGCACAGTCAATGTTTCCTCCATACTTCGATAACCAATCCATTCCCAGTATCACATCCAATCCTTGTGACTCCAAAATTACTAGATTTGAGGGGAAAACAAGGCTACCAATGGTTAAGGGTATCCGATCACACCATCGGCTGGCCATATACTTTGCACCTGGTGAACTTACTAGCAAGGGTGTCCTAAGGGCTAAGGTGGGTAACTTAAACTTGTCCACAAATCCCCTTGAAATGTATGAATGTGATGCACCAGTATCAAAAAGAACAACTATAGTAAATGACTTAACCAAAAACTTACCGATAACTGCATTAGGCTGCTCTTCAACCTCCTCCACGTTCACGTAGGGATTCTTCTCAGCGCTTCCATTGCCATTACCATTCTTTGCTTCTGAACATTCAGTGGCATAGTGTCTAGTCTTCCCACACTTGAAACAAGTAATGTGACTTAGGTCCCTCTTGGCGGGTGTGGCTAGAGTGGAGCGGTTCTGATTACTGCTTGCTCCATTCCCATTCCCATTCTTGGGGCCATTATGGTTATGAGAACTCCCACCATTGTGAGTATGGCCTCCATGGTTATGGGTATATCCTCCTGAGTTCGGGGTTAAATGAGGCTTCTGCTGAGCTCCGGAATTGTACCTTCCTTGTCCATACTTCCTCTTGTGGTTCTCAATCTCCTGCTGGTTCCCTTCCATCATAAGAGCCTTGTCTACCAACTCCTGGTAGTTGTTAAATGTTGCCACCATCAACTGCATGCTCATCTCATCATTAAGCCCTTCCATAAACTTCTCCTGCTTAGCGGCATCTGTGGCCACATCATCAGGGGCATAACGTGATAGCTTACTAAACTCATCTACGTACTGAGCCATAGTATGATTTCCCTGTCGCAAGTTGCGAAACTCACGCTTCTTCATGCTCATAGCTCCAGTTGAGACATGGGCTATGTGGAATGCTTGCTGAAACTGATCCCAAGTGATATTGGCTATAGGGAAAGTGGATGTGTAATTCTCCCACCATGAAGCTGCTGGTCCATCTAATTGGTGTGCGGAAAAACGCACCTTCTCAGCATCTGTGCAACCTGCGGTGGTCAACTCCCTTCCAATCTTGCATAACCAGTCATCAGCAACTATTGGCTCGGTGCTACTGGAAAACACCGGCGGCTGCAACCTCAGAAAACGGGCTAAGTTATCAATTGGTGGTGGTGGTGGCGGGTTGTTGTTGTTGTTGCCTTGGTTCTGGACTAATATCTGCATCAAGGCATTCTGCTGCTGGATCAACTGAGTGATCTCCAGTGGGAAAACAAATCTGGTGTCACGTCTCGGAGGCATCTGATGGGTTTAGAGGGGAGAGATTAGAATAGAAAAGAGGTCTAGTGAGAAAGCACTACCCATATGCACATGAGGCAAACACAAACATATCATATCACTCAATCAATCAAGCAAGGACATACAAACGGTCTAGAACTAACATTACATAAGTGTTCGGACTACTACTATATACATGGGAAAGGACTACTAATCATATGGTGGTCATACTAGAAATTTTGATCGGTGGAAGACTCCATGATATCTACTCCAGCTTTGTCTTCATAATCATCATCACTACCATCAGGGTCGGAGTCAGTGTCGCGATGATGATGTAGTCTTCATAACGAATTTCCTTGGGTTCATCGTCTTCTCCTCCTGGCTCGGGGTCTCCCAAGGATACTCATATCTTTCTTATCAGGTCATCATTCTTCTCCACAAGTATCGTCATTTCCTCCTCATATCCATCGCGTGTAGACTTGAGTTCCTCTTCTAGCTTGGTGATCCTTGTCATCGCCTTCTTCAAATCTAACATGCTTGAGCACATCTGGTTCTCTTGGCGTCGAATGTGCTGGTTTAACTCCTGGATGAAAGCTGCAATGGACCTGTCCTTCCTGGTGCTGATCATCTCCCATTGCTCATCTCGGCGCCCACATATCTGGTAGATAGTGTCCTTCAGCTCCTGTTTGTAGATTTCTCCAATACGTCCCATAGCAATGTGGGCTGCCATGATTTTGCCTAAACTCCAAGTGGGTGCATCAAAAGAAAACTCTATTGGCTCAGTGACTGGCATGAATTTCCTTCCTGGAACTTGAACTCGAATCATCCATCGCACCTCTTCTGGTAAAGTGGCGGTGTAGGTCCCTGTTGGGGATATAACTATTTGTGTAAGCCACCCAGGAGGGGCCGGGTTACGCAAATAAGACTCATCAGGAAGAAGCCCAAAGACCAAGCACGAAGATGGCGGTTCAATAAAGGGTCTAAGGCCCACAGGCGGCTTAAGGCCCATAGTGATAAACCGCCATGATGGCATGACTTGTATCATAAGGTAGATTTAACTAGTCACCGAGCCGGACACTGTTTATGAGCCGGCGGGACTTCAGAGACCGCAGGCGCCCACCCGTATATAAGGGGCGACCACCTGGCGGCTTAGGGAAAGAAACAACTCCTCGAGAGCCGGGCATTGCGTATCTCGCCCCACAGTTATCGAAACATCAAGCAATACCAACCCAACTAGACGTAGGCCTTACCTTCACCGTAAGGGGCCGAACTAGTATAACTCTCTCGTGTCCTTTGTCCCGATTAACCCCTTTAAGCTTCCTAGTTGCGATGGCTCCACGACTAAGTCCTTGCAAGAGGACATATGCCGTGACAATTCCACGACAGTTGGCGCCCACCGTGGGGCCAGCGCACAGTGGATTTGAGTTCTTAAAGGGCAGCTTCGAAGGGCTCAATGGGTACGTAGTTGGCCGGATGACCAAGAGTCGCCGCAGCAAGATCTACATCGACGACGAAGGCTGGGGCCCCGACGCCGGCTCAATTGAGTACGGGTACCGGGTCCCCTTCGGCGGAATCCACGTCTTCATCGGCCGGATTGGTGAGCCGGGCCCTGAGCCGGACAACTGCATCGACCTCGTCGAGACGGGTCAGTGTGCGAGACCCGCCCGAGCTCAACCCGTCATGAAGTGTGCCTTCGTGGGCTGCGTCCATGGAGAGGAACTTTCTGAAGGATCTGAAGATGGTGGTGAGATGGCCGTCCTCTCGGATGGTGAGTCGTCCGCCGGTTCAATAGATTCGTTGTATCAAGTGCAAGATGGCGTGCTTGGGGGCTATTCCGATGGCTCCAGTATTCCGGACCCCTATGAGCCGCCAAGCTGGGCAAGAGTCTTCATGGCTGGGACTCAACCCGGCCAAAACACTACGGCTGCTGCGGCAATAACATCCGGTCGAGCGGCGGGGGCAGGAGGCCCTGTGCGCCACCGCTCTCGATCATCGATGGATCTCATGGATAAGCTTATGGCCTGTTAACCGCCACTGTTATTCCTGCAAATCAAGATGAGCATAACGCGAGGTGGCACAAAAGTGAAGCGATAGCTCGAGCCAAGGAGGCCTTGGAAGCCGAGGACACCAAAGTTAGCTACTGAGCAATCTAGCGGCTTTGGATGCACGGGCAAGAGCTGTAACGCCGGATAATCATGCTACAAGAACTCACGTTGATGGTGCCACGCCACCTCATCCACTGTAGTTAATCTCGGGTTAATTCAAAACTGCTTGAAATTCAAATTCAAATGCATGATAGCAATAAAAGTTTTCAAAAATTCAAACTAAAATGTTCGGGGGTTGCCAAATATTGCAAAGGAAATTATCGTGAAATAAACACATTTTTATAAAAGGCCTAAATAATTTAAAATTATTTAAAACAGAAAAGTAAATAAATAAAAGAAAAGAAAATACAAAAGAGAAAAACTAAACTAACAAAAAAACAAAAGGAGAAAGAGAAGCCCCCCCCTGCCGGACCGCGGCCCAGCTGGCCATCGGGCCAACCAGGCCGGCCCAGGTCGGCCCCGCTCCTCTCCCTTATCCCCACGGTCCAACCCACGTCCCCCCCATCCACCGACACCCCCACTCCACCCAGTCGCCCCCCTTCTTTCTCCCGATCTGGATCGGGATCCAGAGGAGACCACCGCCGTCCCCGAACCACCTAACGCCAAGCGCTCCGCCGCCCCACTCAGACGCTGCCGCCGTCGCCTCGTCCGTCACCAACCCCGAGGCCGGATCGATCCGCGCCGCCCTCGCCGATTAGGCCGCCGCTCAAGCCAGCAGAATCGCCGCCCGAATGCCGCCTCCTCGTCCTCCTCGCTGCGGTCCTCCCCTACCGCCGTCGCGCCTGCCAGTCCCTACTTCCCGTGAGCTCCCCTTCGCCCCTCTCCCCTAGGTCGCCTCGCCGTCACCGCTGACGCGCTCGGCGCCATCGCGCCCGCGCCACTGCTGTCGGGCCGTCCGCCGCCCGACCTCTCCCTCTCCCCCTCGCTCACTCACCACGCCGTCTGCTCGGGCTCCGCCCACGCCTCGCCAGACGCCCTTCACGCGCCCACTTGCCACGATCTCAAGACGGCCACGCACGCGCAAGCCTCACGCATGTGCCTCGTCCCACCTCCCGAGCCCGTGCGCCATCCCCTGCACGTCGTCGCCGGCCCTCCACCAAAGCGCCTCCACCCCGGCCTTTTCTCCCTTCGGCGACGCCGACCCCTGAACCCTTCCTCCTCTCGTCTCGTCCGCGGCGCCGCGCTTAGCTCTCCCTCGCCGCTGGCGGGCTACCCCTCCGCCGACTCGCACAGCCGCTCTCTGCTGCTCCCCCCCTCGGTGTTTCCCCTCCGATGGCTGCCCGGCCATGCCCGGTCCTCCTCGCTCACGATTTGGCGACGGCCATCGGGCGCCAAACGCCTGACCATTAGCCCCCCCAGCCCCTCGACTAGGGGCCCTACCATATTGTTTTTAGAAAAAAAAAATTAAAAAAGATATTAAATAAGTAAATAAATAATAATTAAAATGTTAATTAATTAATTAATTAATTAAGTTAATTAATCCTGATTAGATTAACCAAATCACTAATTAAATTAACTAATCTGTAATTAAACTAAACAGAGAATGACAGTGGGTCCCACTCGGACCCATTACGTCAGTTGACCAGGTCAATGGTCAATGTTGATCACGACATCACCTCGATGTCATGCTTGACGTCGACTTTACTGTTCGGATAATGTTGGATTAAATAATTAATTAAATTCCATAAATTAATAAAATCTTTAGAAAATCATATCTTTTAATCCGTAACTTCGGATTAAAATATTTTCAACATGAAAGTTTCTCGAACGACGAGACGAATCCGGATCGCAGTCCGCTCGTCCGCCACACACCCTAACCTATCGAACCCGCACTTTCCCCCTCGGCTCCTCCGCCTCAAAACACGAAACCACGAGGATATTTTCCTGATGTTTCCCCTTAACCGTACCACCTCATACCACGTTAGGGCACGCCTAGCATCGTTATTTGTCATGTCATGCATCGATATGCATCTGTTTACATGGTATTCATTGTTTCTTCCCCTCTTCTCTCCGTAGACTACGAGACCGACGCTGCTGCCCCGGTTCGACTACGGTGTTGACCCCTCTCTCTGCTGCGAGCAACCAGCAAGCCCCGATCACCGAGATATCGCCTATTCTACTCTATACCGCTTGCATTAGAGTAGTGTAGCATGTTGTTGCTTTCAGCTATACCTATCCCGATGCATAGCCTGTCCTTGTTACTCTCAAGTTACCTTTACCCGCAATCCTATATGCTTAGTATAGGATGCTAGTATTTTCATCTGTGGCCCTACATTCTTGTCCGTCTCGCCGTGCTATACTATCGGTTCGTGATCACTCGGGAGGTGATCACGGTGTATACTATATACTTTATACATGATACATGTGGAGACTAAAGTCGGGTCGGTGGTGGAGCACCATGAGTGGATCTTTGTGGCGGAGCGGCAGGCAGGTTGAGACCGCCTAGGAGAGAGGTGGGCCTGGCCTGCTCGGCGTTCATGGATACTTAACACGCTTAACGAGATCTTGGTATTTGATCTGAGTTGGCTACAAGCCTATACGCACTAACCATCTACGCTGGAGTAGTTATGGGTATCCGGCGTCGTGGTATCACCGGCACTTCGTGACGTCGGCGATCGAGTGGCGCGCCGGATTGGACTGAAGGCCACTAGGCTAGGTCTGCTTCGGCCGCGTCGCAGCGTGCGTGTGTGCTCGAGGCGATGGGCCCGCACCCTTGCGCTTAGGTTTAGACCGGCGTCTGGCCTCTCTGTTGAGCCTAGGTGGGGCTGCGACATGTTGATCTTCAGCGGCGGGCATGACTCGAGAAAGTGTGTCCGCCAAATGGGATCAAGCGTCTTTGGGTAAGTTGGTGCACCCTGCAGGATGTTAATCTATTCGAATAGCCGTGATCTTGATAATGGACGACTTGGAGTTGTACCTTGACCTTATGACAACTAGAACCGGATACTTAATAAAACACACCCTTCCAAGTGCGGATACAACCGGTGGTCGCTTCTCTCGGGGATACGAGGAGGGATCGCGGGTAGGATTATTGCTATGTGATGTTACTTGGAGGACTTCAACCTACCCTCTTCTACCTGTTGCAAGATTGGTGACCGAAGCGTAGTCTTCGATAAGACTAGCTATCCCCTCTTATTCGGCATTCTGCAGCTCAGTCCATCGATATGGCCCTTTACATATATCCATGCATATGTAGTGTAGCTCCTTGCTTGCAGTACTTTGGATGAGTACTCACGGTTGCATTGTTTCCCCTTTCCCCCTATCTCTACTCGATTGCTGCAACAGACGATGGAGCCCAGGGCAGACGCCACCGTCGATGGCGACTACTACTTGGAGGTGCCTACTACTACATGCAGCCCACCGACGGCGACCGGGAGTAGTTTAGGAGGATCCAGGCGGGGGCTGCGCCTCTTCGATATGTATCCCGGTTTGTGCTAGCCATCTTATGACAACCTTGTTTAGCTTATGTCCGTACTCAGATATTGTTGCTTCCGCGACTCGTCTATGATCGAGCACTTGTATTCGAGCCCTCGAGGCCCCTGGCTTGTATTATGATGCTTATTTATGTTTTAGAGTTGTGTTGTGATATCTTCCGTGAGTCCACGATCTTGATCGTACACATTTGCGTGCATGATTAGTGTACGATTGAATCGGGGCGTCTGAAGTTGGTATCGAGCCGATCGCTGTAGGAATCCCCTTCCACACTCCTTGGCGAAGTCGAGTCTAGACATTGCAAAAACTTTTACTAACTTGGCTGTGTGCCTTACGGGCCCACGTCGCCATCGGGTGGTACTAGGATCTTTTACTCCTCGACCTTTACTCTGGGACTCTGAACTCTCTTCTACACGGGTTAAATGAATTTACTAACTAACACTAGGATCCCGTGACCACATTCACCCCAAAGTTGGATAAAGCCATAGTTATTCCTTGGAATTGTATTTTGATCAATTTCCACACTGTCATTTGACTCCTTTGAAACATCTTTGTTTTCAGATGGAACCCACAAGGCAGGTCGTGCGCCACACGACGGCCATTGGTGCCTCGGGATCACCTGCGATGCTAGCAGAGATGATGACCTATCTGGGTTATCGCTGGCACCCTGAGTACACCGTCTTTGAGGAGTACCAGGACTTTAACCAGAGCAGCGATCGAGCCATCGTCCACCTCTACTCTCGGGAGTATGACTCCACTACTGTGCTGCACACCGCACATGGTGTTGGGGTGACTATCGATATGGCAGTCCACGATGCTGCTTATGCTGCTCTGACACATCTTCGTGGAGAGTATCGGGAGTTGGACACCTCCCCCTTCAGGCACATTGCTATCGTGTCTGATGTTGGTGAGGAGGGTTACTACACTGCTGCCCACTCCACTGTGACCAGAGAGCCCTTCTACCATCAGAACTTTGTTCTGCATGCTGATGGGCTGGATTGAGCTAACCGAGCTCTTCGCCACGAGTTGTACACCACCCGTCGGCACCTTTACCGTACTCTGACGCTGCTGCACCCCTTTGTCCGATCCAGAGCTGCGCTGTTCTGCGATCTACCCAGCCAGACCGTGATGCCCCGGGGTGTCGGTTGGCGGTGGGAGGCTACTCCCCGCTTGGTCCTCTTCGCCACTTGGGCGTCGGGTTACGCACCGAGTATCCGCGGCCCCAGTCACCGGCGTGGAGGACTATCCGCTGCCACACTACCAGCTTTGAGCTCTGACTACCTCCATGATGCCGCGTGGGGCTGATGTAGGCTTGCTTGTTAGTGTTAGATGCATTCGCCATGAGCTCTGCGTGCGCCTATGATGTCTTAGTCTATGTCTTCAACTCGTATGCGAACTCTATGCATGATCCCTTTTGTAAGATATGCCGACTACTATGTAGTTTCTATCGTCTTGCTTTCATTATGCATGTTTCATCATGAATGATTCTTGTCCTTTGCATAATTTCTCAAATGCTGAATTACCTGTTATATATTAGCAGGATGGTTAGACCAGCTGGTGGTGGTCGTGGTGGCAACTTCCCACCACCGCCTGAGTACATGGCTGGTATGATCCAACAGCTTGAGATGAATCGCCAGTTCATGGAGAACATGATGGCTCGGTTTCCTTGCCCCAATATGAACCAAAGCAGCCAAACACAACAACTCTGCAGGATTTCATCGCCTCAACCCAAGTGTGTACCGCAGCTCAACCCAGCCACCGGATGTTGATGGTAGCTCCGTGACATCACCTATGAGATGGAGTCTGCTGATGTAGCCCACGCCAGCTATGTCACTTTTGCTTCCTTCTTCTGAAGGGACCCGCAGCTCAATGGTGGGACAGCCACAGGCGTACTCGCCAATTGGAACAATCATCACTGGCCAGACTTCCAAGCTGCTTTCGTGCCGCTTCATCCCTCAAGGAGTCATGGACCGAAGAAGCGTGAGTTCCATAACCTCACCCAAGGCAACAAGATGTTGAAGCTTATCGTGAGAGTTCTGGACTTGTCTCGCTATCTTTGAAGAGGATATTGCAACCGATGCCTTGAGACAAGAGAAGTTCGTGGCGGCCTTCAAGTCGACATCAAGCTCGCACTTCTAGTGCACGACTTTGCTGATTTCGCCACCTTGGTGAACAAGGCTATCAATGTCGAAACTGGTCTGCAGGAATACCAGAGCTCTAACAGGCGCAACCGTGACACGGGCTCATCTTCGGGCCCGTCCTCGCAGAAGCGCAAGATATGGATTCCCAACAGCATGTACCAGCCGAATGCACCTGCCCCAAGGCAAAGCTACGCTGCACCTCGTCTGCCTACTCCAACTAGGCAGCCAAAGCTTTCAGCTCCACCACCCCAAGCTCCTGTTCCCACTCCCAATAATGGCTTGTGCTTCAGGTGTGGTCAACCAGGGCACCGTGCTAGAGAATGCAACGAACCCGAATCAGTGGCCCTTCCAATGATCGGCCGTGGAAGCAACCAACCCCGCAACAACAATGCCAAGCCTTATGGTCGAGTTCATGCCAACCACGTTGATCGAGCGAAGCTCAAGACCAGCCTCACTCTTGTGATGGGTACACTCCTTGTAAATTCAGTACACGCATCTGTTTTATTCGATTCAGGAGCATCGCATTCATTCATGTCGGAAGATTTTGCATACAAGCACGACGTTAAGTATGAGGAGATGAACTCTTGGTAGTGGTAAAACCCCTTGGGACAATGTCAAACCTCCATGGTTGGCGTCGGCGTCCCGTGGAAATCGAAGGGCTGGAATTCTATGCCTCACCCATTATCACGAAGGCGATGGGGATGGATTGGTTGAAAGCGCATCTTTGCTTCAATCGTTTGCGCCACTAAGACCGTCCATCCGCTACACCCTTCGATGAAATAATAAGCTACAATGCTCGTCGATTCAGGATGCGAGGCAAGGCTCTATGCATTGAATGCATTGAGCGCCGCACCCTCGAGGTCATTGAAAACATTCACGTCGTTCGCGATTTCCGGGACGTCTTTCTGAAGAACTTCGAGGATTCCCCTGCTAGAGCTGTCGAATTAGTCATCGACTTGAAACCAGGCACCACTCCTATAGCCAGCGACCCTACAAGATGCCGCCGCGCAACTCCTTGAGCTCAAGGAGGAAATCGACAAATCTCTTGAAGTGGTTTCATTAGCCCAAGTTGCTCTCCTTGGGGAGCACCTTCTCTCTTTGTCAAGAAGAAGGATGGGACAAACCGATTGGTCCAAGACTACCGTCCTATAAACCAAGCTACCATTCAGAATAAGTATCCACTTCCTCGGATCAATGATCTATGATCAAGCTGGCTGGTTCATCGGTGTTCTCTAAACTCGACTTGAGGTTGGGTTACCACCAGATCCGTGTTCGCGAAGAGGATATCCCAAAGACCGCATTCATGACTCGTTATGGTTCATACGAGTACACCGTCATGTCTTCGGCTTAACCAATGCTCCGCCACCTTCTCTCGCCTTGATGAACTATATATTTATGGATTACCTCGACAAGTTAAATGCGTGGTTTATCTCGATGATATCCTGGTATTTTCTAAGAACGAAGAAGAGCATCTTGAACATATTAGTCTTGTCTTTGGAAAAGCTACGAGAGCATCAACTTTATGCCAAGTTCTCCAAATGTGAATTCGGCTTCCGAAGTAACCTATCTTGGGCATGTCATCTCTAAGGATGGTATTGCCGTCAACCTGAAAGAGTTCAGGCTATTCTCGATTGGACTCCTCCGAAGAGCGTTAAGCAAGTCGAAGTTTTCTCGGTCTCGCTTGACTATTGCCGTCGATTAAATGAGAACTTCTCCAAGATTGCCGAGCCTCGACTAACTTTGTTGCATAAGGGCGTCAAGTTCCAATGGACAGATAAATGTCAGGAAAGTTTCCAGGCACTCAAAGACAAGTTGACTTCTGCCCCAGTGCTAGCTCCTCCTGATACTAAGAAGGACTTCGTCATTTATCGCGGCGCTTCCCGTCAAGGATTAGGCTGTGTCCTAATGCAAGAGCGCAAAGTGGTTGCTTATGCCTCTCGGCAATTGCGCCCTCACGAAGAGAACTACCCAGTTCACGACCTCGAACTTGCTGCTGTCATTCATGCACTGAAGCAGTGGCGACATTACCTTCTCGTGTCGTTGCGAGATCTTCACCGACCACCAAAGTCTGAAGTATCTGTTTACTCAGCCAGACCTGAACCTCCGTCGGCGAGAGATGGATGGAGATTGCAGAACTTTGACTTGGGTATTTCCTATACACCGGCAAGGCTAATGTAATGGCTGATGCCTTGAGCCGCAAGTCTTCACGCAACCACCTCCGAGTTCACAAAGTTCAGCCCTCACTCGTTGAAGAATTGAGAAAGCTGAACCTCCATATTGTTCCTCCGGTGCACTCGCTCCCCTCCTCCGGAGTTCCATAAGATGAATCTCCTTGTTGTTTCCTGTGGTTCCCTCTATACCCTGGTTGTCGAACCCGATCTCGTGAGCTCCATCAAGACAATGCAGGGATATGACTCTGAAGTCTACAAGATTAAGCGAGACCTCAAAGAAGGAAAGCCCTCATTCTTCACTATTGCTGATGATGGCGCCTTGTACTTCAAAGGCCGCCTAGTGGTGACGTGTAAGAAGGAAAACCTGAATATGACTTAGGAGGTTATGAAAGAAGCTCATGATACGCCTCTATGTATCCATCCTGGTAGTACAAAGATGTACCAAGACATTCGTCAGAGATTCTGGTGGTCTAATATGAAGCAAGACATTGCTCGTTATGTTGCTGAATGTGACGTTTGCCGTCGTATCAAAGCAGAACATCAAAGGCCTGCTGGGACTCTGCAACCTATCTCTATTCCTGAATGGAAATGGGACCATGTTGAGATGGACTTCGTCACGGATTTCCCAAGTCGCGAAAGGTAATGATGCTATTCTTGTCGTCATTGACCGGCTTTCTAAAGTTGCACATTTTACGGCGGTCAAAAAACGATCACTGCTAGTCAGCTTGCAACTCTCTATATGTCGAAATTGTTTCACTTCACGGTATTCCATTGGTTATCGGTTTGGACCGTGGCAGCTTATTCACTTCAAGATTACGGGCAAGTTTCCAAGAAGCTATGGGGACTCACTTATCCTTCAAGATCATGCGTTTCATCCATGATCACAAGAGCAAGTTGAGCGTGTCAACCAAGTTCTCGAAGACATGCTTGAGCTTGTATTATTCCTTGACAAGAAATGGGAGGAATCTCTCCCGTATGTTGAGTTCTCTTATAATAATAGCTATCAAGCTAGTCTGAAGATGGCCCCCTTCGAAGTGTTATATGGACGAAAGTGTCGAACCCCTCTGAACTGGTCAGAAACTGGGGAACGTCCACTCTTGGTCCGGATATTATCCAACATGCCGAAGAACAAGTCCGCATTATTCGCGAGAATCTCAAGACTGCTCGATCACGCTCAAAAGAGTAATTATGACCGTCATCATAAAGACATGGTCTATCAACTTTGGCGAAAAGGCCTATCTTCGCGTTACACCAATGAAGGGTGCTCACCGCTTGGGATCAAGGGCAAGCTAGCTCCTCGCTATATTGGCCCATTCACTATTCTCGAAAGGCATGGAAAAGTGGCATATCAATGGAGCTTCCGTCGAACCTTTCTCGGAGTTCACGATGTGTTCCACGTCACAACTCCGGCGCTGCTTCAAGGACCCAATCCGGCGGTGGACCATGAAGTGGTCGAATTGCAACAGGACCTCTCCTATAAAGAGCATCCGGTCCGCATTCTCGACCAAGCTGAACGCCGCACACGTCAGAAGGCGATCAAGTTCCTCAAGGTCCAGTGGTCGAATCACTCTGAAGACGAAGCCACCTGGGAACGCGAGGATTGTCTTCGTGATGATTACCCCGCACTCTTTCCTTCTACCTCCTAAATCTCGGGACGAGATTTCTTGTAGTGGAGGAGATTTGTAACGCCCGGATAATCATGCTACAGTAAACTCACGTTGATGGTGCCACGTCACTGTAGTTAATCTCGGGTTAATTCAAAACTGTTTCAAAATTCAAATTCAAATGCATGATAGCAATAAAAGTTTTCAAAAATTCAAACTAAAATGTTCGGGGGTTGCCAAATATTGCATAGGAAATTATCGTGAAATAAACTCATTTTTATAAAAGGCCTAAATAATTTAAAATTATTTAAAACAGAAAAGTAAATAAATAAAAGAAAAGAAAATACAAAAGAGAAAAACTAAACTAACAAAAAAACAAAAGGAGAAAGAGAAGCCCCCCTGGACCGCTGCCCACCGCCATCGAACCAACCAGTCGGGCCAGTCGGCCCGCTCCTCTCCTTATCCCCTCGGTCCAACCCACGTTCCCCCATCCATCGACCCCCCCACTCCACCCACTCGCCTCCTCCTCTCCCGATCTGGATCGGGATCCAGAGGAGACCACCGCCGTCCCCCGACCACCCAAAGCCGCTCGCCCGCTGCCCCCACCTCGCCCGCCCGTCGCCTCGTCCGTCACCAACCCCGGCCTTGCCCGGGATCGATCCAGCGCCGCCCTCGCCGATTAGGCGCCGCCGCCCAAGCCAGCATAACCGCCACGAACACCGCCTCCTCATCCTCCTCCTCGTCGGTCCTCCCGACGCCGTCGCCTCGCCATTGCCAGTCCCCTACTTCCCCGTGAGCTCCCCTCCACCTGACCCCGCAGCTGCCCCCTGCAACCCACCGCAGTCGCGCCTCCCCACCTCACGCCACAGGCCTCGTCCGCCTCCAGCCTGTCGCCCGTCCCCTGCGTCGTCGCCCCCCCTCCACCAGCGCCTCCACCACAGCCTCTTCTCCCTCGGTGACGCCCGACCCCACGAACCCTTCCCTCCTCTTTGTCCTCGCCGCAGCGCCTTGCCCTTGACTCTCCCTCGCAGGCGTGGTGACTACCCCTTGCCCGCCGTCAGCGTGCACGCCTGCTGCTCCCCCTCGGCGTTTCCCCTCGGTGGCCGCCGTGTGCCATGCCGATCCTCCGCTTGTGCGATTTGGTGAGCACTGCTTGAGCCAACCTAGCCCCCAAGACCCATCACTAGGGGCCCCAGCCCATAACGTTTTTAGAAAAAAAAGAATTAAAAAAAGATATTAAATAAATAAATAAATAAATAAATAAGTAAAATAATTAAAATGTTAATTAATTAATTAAGTAATTAATTAAGCTAATTAATCCTGATTAGATTAACCTAATCACTAATTAAATTAACTAATCTGTAATTAAACTAAACAGAGAATGACAGGTGGGTCCCACTAGACCCACATGTCAGGTTGACCAGGTCAATGGTCAACGTTGACTGCTGACATCACCCTGATGTCATGCTGACATCAGCTTTTACTGTTCTGGATAATGTTGGATTAAATAATTAATTAAATTCCAGAAATTAATAAAATCTTTAGAAAATCATATCTTTTAATCCGTAACTTCGGTTAAAATATTTTCAACATGAAAGTTGCTCGAGCGAGCGAGACAAATTCGGATCGCAGTGATTCGTTAAATCACCACACCCCTAACCTATCGAACCCGCAACTTTCCCCTCGGCTCCTCGCTGAAAACACGAAACCCGAGGATATTTTCCGGATGTTTCCCCCTTAACCAAGTACCACCTCATACCACGTTAGGGCACGCCTAGCATCGTTACTTGTCATGTCATGCATCGATATGCATCTGTTTACATGGTATTCATTGTTTCTTCCCCTCTTCTCTCCGGTAGACTATGAGACCGACAGCTGCTGCTTTGCCTAGTTCGACTACGGTGTTGACGACCCTCTCTCTTGCGAGCAACCAGGCAAGCCCCCCTTGATCACCCAGATATCGCCTATTCTACTCTATCTGCTTACATTAGAGTAGTGTAGCATATTCTTGCTTTTCGATTATACCTATCTGATGCATAGCTTTGTCCTTGTTACTCTTGTTACCTTTACCCGCAATCCTATATGCTTAGTATAGGATGCTAGTATTTTCATCTGTGGCCCTACATTCTTGTCCGTCTGCCGTGCTATACTATCGGGCCGTGATCACTCGGGAGGTGATCACGGGTGTATACTATATACTTTATACATGATACATGTGGAGACTAAAGTCGGGTCGGCTGGTGGAGCACCCGCGAGTGGATCTTTGTGGCGGAGGCAGCAGGCAGAGTTGAGACCGCCTAGGAGAGAGGTGGGCTGGCCCTATTCGGTGTTCGCGGATACTTAACACGCTTAACGAGATCTTGGTATTTGATCTGAGTTGGCTCTGAGCCTATACGCACTAACCATCTCTGGCGGGAGTAGTTATGGGTATCCGGCGTCGTGGTATCGGCCAAAACGCCGTGACGTCGTGTTGGCAACGCTGCCGGATTGGTGGAACGCCACTAGGCTAGGTCTGCTTCGGCGCGTCACATAGCGTCGCAGTGTGTGCTCGAGGCGATGGGCCCGGACCCTGCGGCGCTTAGCTTTAGACCGGCGTCTTGGCCTCTCTGTTGAGCCTAGGTGGGGCTGCGGCGTGTTGATCTTCCGCGCCGGGCATGACCGGAAAGTGTGTCCGCCAAATGGGATCAAGCGTCTTTGGGTAAGTTGGTGCACCCTGCGGATGTTAATCTATTCGAATAGCTGTGATATTCGGTAGCAGTGACGACTTGGAGTTGTACCTTGACCTTATGACAACTAGAACCGGATACTTAATAGAACACACCCTTCCAAGTGCGGATACAACGGTGGTCGCTCTCTCGGGGATACGAGGAGGGATTGCTGGGTAGGATTATTGCTATGTGATGTTACTTGGAGGACTTCAACCTACCCTCTTCTACTGTTGCAAGACGGTGACCGAGGCGTAGTCTTCGATAAGACTAGCTATCCCCTCTTATTCGGCATTCTGCAGTTCAGTCCTTGATATGGCCCTTTACACATATATCCATGCATATGTAGTGTAGCTCCTTGCTTGCAGTACTTTGGATGAGTACTCACGGTTGCATTGTTTCCCCGTTTTCCCCTATCTCTACTCGATTGCTGCAGCAGACGATGGAGCCGAGGCGAGCCATACGCCACCGTCGATGGCGACTACTACACTGGAGGTGCCTACTACTACGTGCAGCCGGCGGCGGCGACCGTGGAGTAGTTTAGGAGGATCCCGGCGGGAGGCTGCGCCTCTTCGTCTGTATCGGTTTGTGCTTGCCATCTTATGGCAACCTTGTTTAACTTATGTGCGTACTCGGATATTGTTGCTTCCACGACTTCGTCTATGATCGAGCACTTGTATTCGAGCCCTCGAGGCCCCCGGCTTGTATTATGATGCTTGTATGACTTATTTATGTTTTAGACTTGTGTTGTGATATCTTCCCGTGAGTCCCTGATCTTGATCGTACACATTTGCGTGCATGATTAGTGTACGATTGAATCGGGGGCGTCACAGCAGCAGCTCCAGTCAGAGCCTTTCCAACTTAATATGAGCCTGAATGCATCTAATGAGGTAATGAGAAGGAGGCACCAGAAAACTCAATCCCGTTTGCCTCCGGTTTACGACCCTCGGAACCTTTTCGCTATACCCGGTGCCGACCCTAGCAACCCTTGAAGAAAATCAGTTCACAACAGCCGGAGCGGGAGGGCTGGCTCAGCTTCGAGAGATGGAACCTCCTCATGGGAGTATGGCCCCGCCCCGCTATGTACCAATACCACCGGGTCACTTTTCCAACCCCATGGAGAACTTAATCGCAGCATCGGCGCGTTTGGCGTCTCTCCCAGTGGAGGGTGATGATCCGACAGCGGTGGAGACCCGGAGGATCAGAGAACTTGTTCAGACGGCCCTGCCGCAGCAAGAGACTTATTCTTACAACTGGGACAGGATTCATTCAACTCCTCCGCCTTGGTTAGCACCGCCTCGTCAAAACCAGAGTCCGAGTTACAGCAGGCACATGGAGTCAGAAGCTTTTTCAAGCAATGCCCGTCGTAAACCAGCCGGTGGCTATAACCCGGTGCAAGACCGAATCGTCGGGGAGGACGAAGCGAGGCGGTTCAGCTAGCGCTCAACAGGCGGCTCATCAAGATCTCCCAGTATCAAGCGACTTACTGTTGGAGCAGAGTGGCTACTAGAACCGGCGGTGTTCCTTGTTTGGTGCGGCTCTGCGGGATGTACGTCTACCCAAGGACTTCAAGGGACCTCGAAAGGTGCCGAATTACACGGCCGACATACAGCCCGGAGCATGGATCGAAAGTTATGAGATGGCCATGGAGCTATTGGAGGTCAGCGATGCAACAATGGCTAAGTACTTCACCATGATGTTAGACGGAACGGCCCGGTCATGGTTAAAGGGTTTGCCGCCCAATTCTGTTAGCTCATGGGCAGAGCTAAAGGCCCGGTTTATCCAGAACTTCAAGGACACTTGCAAGCAATCTATGTCAATTGTGGACTTGACCAATTGTAAGCACGAGGAGGGTGAATCCACAACTCATTGGAGTGCGTCGGGTCAAGAAATAATACATTAAATGCGATAAGATGGATGCCGACTCTGCAGCTCCCATGTTGGAGAAGAATTGCTACTTTGAGCTCTTGAGGCAGGCTGGGCGCCTTAAGCGTGATTGCAATGATATGGATGCGCTGATGGCGGCTTTAGTCAAATATGCCGATTCTCGAGTACCAAGGATCCGCGTCGATGAGGAAAAGGCGGGAAGGAAAGAAGAACGACAATGGAAAGGGTCAAAGACATAACCCGACAAATCAAGGAGGCAACAAGCGTAAGCGGAGGGTAACCCGGAGTTTGTGGCCAATGTCAATGCAGGGTAACAATCGAGAGCGTAAGGAAAACCGCCCCCTCGATCTGGCGGGTCGGGCCCATCTCTTGAGCAGCTTCTCAATGAGCCTTGCTCGAGACCACGGCACCGAGAACGACCGCCACCCACTTATGGAAAGATTGCGCGATCATGAAGGCTTTCAAGAATTCCAACATGTTTGATGGCAATCATGGATCGGCGGCGGTTCGGGGCGGCGGCTTTCATGGCGAGGCGGCGGTTCAAGTTCGGCTTTCGGAAGTCAAGGCGGCTATA
Source organism: Aegilops longissima (assembly GCA_021605205.1). Lineage (NCBI taxonomy): Eukaryota > Viridiplantae > Streptophyta > Magnoliopsida > Poales > Poaceae > Aegilops > Aegilops longissima. The sequence continues at coordinate 390,807,779 of CM038678.1, read as the reverse complement.
ATCAACAACAGCCTGGTCAAGGGGACAACAGCAATGAGCGATCGGGTTATCAAAGCCATCCGAAGCGGCTGAATAGTGGGCGATATCATGTGTTCACTACTAGTTTATGCAAGCGTGACGGAAGGTTCGTAAAGGGCCATGAACTCTGTTGAGCCGGCAGTTCCCCGTTACTTGAGGTGGTCAGAGCAGCCTATTGTATGGAGCAGGGAAGATCACCCGCCACGGGTTGATAATCTGGGTCAATTAGCCTTGGTGGTGGCGCCTCAGGTCGGTGGATATAAATTTACCAAGGTACTCATGGGCGGAGGTAGCAGTATCAATATCCTCTATTACGAGACCTTTTCGACGCATGGGTTTGGTGACAAGGATTTAGGGCGTCCAACACCGTTTTCCATGGCGTGGTGCACGGTAAGTCGGCATACCGGTAGGTAAGATTGAATTGGAGGTGGCCTTTGGAGATGAATATGATTCGAGGCTGAAATTAACGTTTGAGGTAGTCAAAATCAAGAGCCCATATCATGCTCTGTTTGGGCGGCGGCTTATGCCAAGTTCATGGCACGGCTGGCGTGTTATGTTTATCTGCAGCTCAAGATCTTGGGTCACAAAGGCACCATCACTTGTGCATGGGAGTCGAAAAGTAGCCTTGGAGTGTGAAGAAGGCGAGCGGCTTATCTTTGAGTCTGTTTGTGCAGCGAGAAGAGCTAAAGTTTTATCAAAATAATGTTGACTGGCGGATATGACCTCTTTGAAGAAGCCAACTACTGAGCATGACCGGCGTTGAAGTTTAAATCGCCGCTGAAACAAAGCTTGTTGACTTTACTCCGGCGACTCTTCCAAGCGCTTCAAAGATCGGTGCCAACTTGGATCCTAAATAGGAAGCGCGCTCATCGAGTTCATCCGTGAGCCGGACATCTTTGCATGGAAACTTCGACATGCGGGCGTCCAGAGAACTCGTTGAGCACACTCTTAATATTGATCCGAAGTATAAGCCGGTCGAGCAATTTCTTGACAGTTCAATGAGGAAAGACGAAAGCTATTGGAGAAGAAGTCGCCCGCTCTTAGCGGCTGGGTTCATTGTTGAAGTTTTTCACCCGGGTGGTTGGCTAACCCGGTGCTTGTACTCAAGAAGAACGGCTTTTGGCGGATATGTGGATTACAGACTTAAATAAGGCTTGTCCGTGATCCTTGCCCTCCCGTATTGATCAAATCATTGATGCTATGGCGGGTTGCGAGCAATTGAGCTTTTTGGATGCTTACTCTGGCTATCATCAGATCAAAATGGCAGTTAAGGACCAGGAGAAGACGGCTTTCATCACTCCGTTTGGAGCCTTCTGCTATGTATCTATGCCATTTGGGCTCAAGAGTGCCCAGGCAACTTATCAGAGATGTGTACAAGACTGTCTCCACAGTCAGATTGGGCGCAATGTTCACGCTTATGTGGATGACATCATGGTGAAATCCAGGGAGAAGGAAACTTTGATATCTGATTTAAAGGAGACCTTTGATAATCTCCGGGTTTATAAGATGATGCTTAACCCGGCCAAGTGTGTGTTTGGTGTACCCGCAGGCAAGCTTCTGGGCTTTCTGGTATCAAACAGAGGCATTGAAGCTAACCCGGAGAAGATCAATGCAATCACCTCTTTGGCTAAACCGGCATGCATCAATGATGTTCAGCGACTGGCGGGTCGTGTTGCCTCTTTAAGCCGGTTCATAAGCCGGTTAGGTGAGAAGGCCCTACCGCTGTATCAGATGATGAAGAAAACGGACACTTTTGTCTGGAGTGATGCTGCTAATGCTGCCTTTGAAGATTTAAAGAGGCAGTTATCTGAGCCGCCAGTCCTTGCTGCTCCCATTGATAAAGAGCCATTATTTTTATATGTGGCTGCTAACGCCCGAGCCGTCAGTGTTGCCATCGTGGTGGAACGCAAGGAGGCTGGCAAGGAGCATCCGGTTCAACGGCCGGTTTACTACATCAGTGAGGTGCTCATTGAGTCTAAGCAAAGGTATCCACAATGGCGAAACTTGTTTACTGGTGTTTATGGCAAGCGGAAGCTGAAGCAAGATTTCCAAGGTCATCCTATTCTCGTGGTAAGCTCTGCCCCCTTAGGAGACATCATACGAATAGAGAGGCCACAGGGCGGAGTCGCCAAGTGGGCCATTGAGCTTGGGCCTCATGGTTTGAAATACATGCCTCGGACTACTATCAAGTCTCAAGCCACGTGGATTTTATCAATGATTGGACAATTGCGAGCACACGAGGAGAAGCCGGATAACGCATATTGGACTATTCACTTTGATGGGTCCAGGCAGTTGGAAGGCTCGGAGGCTGGAGTTGTTTTAACTTCCCCTCGAGGTGACAAATTTTGTTATGTGCTCCGGCTTATGTTTCCTTGCACTAAAAATGCAGCTGAGTACGAGGCCTTACTCCATGGTCTCCGGATGGCCAAAGAGATGAGTTTGAGCCGGGTAAGGTGCTTGGGCGACTCAGATCTCGTAGCTCAACAGGTGTCAGGCATGTGGGACTCCAAGGATCCCCTTATGGTGGCTTACCGTCGTGAAGTTGATGCTGTGGCTGGGCACTTCAAAGGTTATCAAGTGGAGCACATTGAACGGAGGAAGAATGAGGCGGCTGATGCTTTAAGCCGGCTGGGATCTCAGCGTAAGCCGGTGCCGCTTAACACCTTTCTCGACGTTTTGCATAAACCTTCTGTCAAAGTACCTACGGAGGAAGAACTAGCAGTGCCAGACCCGGAGGCACAGCTGGTGGTAGCTCTTCACGCTATCCCGGATTGGACAGTCCCATATTTGGCCTATATGACCCTGGGACAGTTGCCTGAGGATGCGACCTTCGCGAGACAAATCATCAGACGGTCCAAATCTATGACAATTGTTCATGGCTAGTTACATCACCGCAGTGTTACTGGGGCGTTTCAACGTTGTGTGTCGCCTGCGGAGGGTCAGGAGATACTTCGTGAGATCCATGAAGGAGATTGTGGTCATCATGCCGGCTCAAAATCTCTGGTGGCCAAGGCTTTCCGTCATGGTTTCTATTGGCTAGCGGCTCATGCTGATGCGGAGTATCTGGTCAGCAAATGTGACGGGTGTCAAAAATTCTCACGACGAGCTCATGTGCCGGCTCAAGAGTTGAGGATGATTCCAATTACTTGGCCGTTTGCAGTCTGGGGGCTTGACATGGTTGGACCTTTCAAGAGGTCTAAGGATAAAAAGACACACCTCTTGGTGGCGGTGGATAAATTCACAAAGTGGGTGGAGGCAGAGCCGGTCAGTAAGTGTGATGCAGCCATGGCGGTTCAGTTCATGAAAAGGTGATCTTTCATTTTGGTTTTCCACACAGCATCAAAACTGATAATGGTACTAATCTCTCCAAGGGTGCCATGGAAGAATTCTGTCAACGAGAACATATCCGGCTTGATGTTTTGGCTGTTGCTCACCCTCAATCTAATGGTCAAGCAGAGAGAGCTAATCAAGAGATCTTGAAGGGTATCAAACCCCGGCTCTTGGTCCCCTTACAGCGAACTCCGGGTTGTTGGGTGGAGGAGCTACCCTCTGTACTATGGAGCATCAACACTACGCCTAACAGATCTATAGGTTACACACCTTTCTTTATGGTGTACGGTGCAGAGGCAGTCCTGCCAAGTGACATCCGGCATGACTCACCCCGCGTGGCGGCTTACGTTGAGGCCGATAACGAAAAATCTCGTCAGGATGCACTTGACTTGTTGGATGAGGAACGAGACTTGGCAATAGCACGCTCGGCCATTTACCAGCAAGACCTGTGCCGCTATCATAGCCCCCGGGTTAGAAGCAGAACCTTTCAGGAAGGCGATTTAGTGCTCCGACTCATCCAGGATCAATCTGATATGCACAAGTTATCCCCTCCTTGGGAAGGACCCTTTGTGGTCAGCAAGAATCTGAACAACGGGTCATACTACCTTATCGATGTTCGAGAGCACAAAGACTCACGTAAGTCGGAGGAGGAGACCCGCCGGCCATGGAATATCGCCCATCTTCGGCCTTACTATACTTGAGCCACCGGCTCTCAAGATATATATATATATATATATATATATATATATATATATATATATATATATATATATATATATATATATATATATATATATATATATATATATTCTTTTTGACAATGTATACATTATATAAAGCAATAAAGCAGGACCTCTTTTCTTTTCACCCTCAAAGGTTTACATATCTCCTTTACCAGGTGGTGGAAACAACCAACAGGGAGCGGATCATATCTGAATCCGGCTTTCCCTTTGGTCCGGCTTATGATCATATCTGAATCTAGCCATGGTCACTTGGGGGCTTCCTGCTCAAACATAGGTCGTATTCGAACCGAAGAGAACATAGCTATCGATACCCACTTGATCGGCATACTGCCAAACCCACTTGGGGGATTCTTGATCATATTTGAATCATAGCTTAACCCCTTTGGGTCTGACGTGGATCGTATTCGAATCAGCGTCATTAAACAACTCTTATGGTCACTTGGGGGCTTCCTGTTCAAACATAGGTCGTATTCGAACCAAAGAGAACATAGTTGTTGATACCCACTTGATCGGCATCGCCAAAGCCACTGGGGGCTATATGATCGTATCCAAATCTTAGCTTAACCCCTTTGGAACGGTTCACTGATCGTATTCGAATTAGAGGCCTTTTAAGTTTGGTTTATTATTTATCATACTTTGTAAGTATAAATGTTTGACTATCGTGAGGCCTTCTCGAAAGCACTATGGGGTTCTCATTCCACCGGTTTAACATTGATCACTTCAGCTGTTAAAGGCCAGGTGAACATCCTATGTGCCAACTTTCAGGAGTTAAATTTACTCTCATGATTTGGGTCACATAAGCTGCCAAGACTGCCAAACAGATCACAGGTATGCTATTGTGATTATGTTTAACAAATATGGTCATCAACCGGCCCTTATGTGATGTTTGGGTTTACATTCCGGGTTATCAATACTTTATGTAACCCCCGTCGCGATAAGTCGCCAAGGGAAGTCTGCTTGTTCTATATGCAGGATAAGGCAAGCAAATTTTTAACATCAAGGAAAGATCAACATAAGCTGGAAGTATATAACGATGGCGGCTTACGAAAGTATTAAGCGCCACAAACATGCGCAAAGGCATGACAAAATTGAGAGGTTTTTCTACCCTATTACAAGACTCCCCGAGTCTGAATAATGAAGAATTGTTTTCGCAAAGTCATAAACGCCAGGCGGTTCACTCCTTTGGTGGGCTTGAAGATTCTGGGTTATCCTTCTCCGCCTCTCCGTCTGCTGCCCTATCCTGGAAGGTTGACGAGGCCCAGTCAATGCCGCTTAAGGCTTCCAACTCAGCTTCATCATCTATTAAACCGGTTGTGTCAACTTCAGGGGCAAAGGTGTGCTTACGAGTTGGAGGGATCAGGCTGACGTCATCCTAGTGAGGTGTTGGAATTCTCGGTTCTCGCTATCATAGCTTTGGTGATACTTGGTAAGATCAATATCATTCCCAATGATGGTAGCCCCATGACGTCGACTCTCTCAAGCGCGGTAAAGTCTGTTTCATCGAATCTGAGCCGTCTTCCTTCAAGCTGGGATATCCAAGAGCAATGTCGCGTGTCTAATTAAAAGCAACGCCTTGGCCCGGCTCAAGGCAGCTATAGCCCGGTTCGGCAGATGCCGTCTTAGCTCTTGGATCCGCTGGGGGGTATACGGCAAGCCGCTTTAGCACATCTTGCAGGAGATGGGGAACGTCATTTGATAAAGCCACAATGGCTAAAGCACGTTGTGACCCGGTGTACAGTTGCTCCACCAGAGTGTAAACCGCTTTCAGCTTGATCAAAATGTTCTGCTTGAGGTTTGTGCTCCTGGGGCCTGCGTTCATAAACATAAGGTGAGCCGGAGATGATAAGTAAAATAGTCATCAAAGGAAGGATTGCAATATTCAAGGTTATATATAGTAACTTGCCGAAGATTGCTGAGACCATTTGAGATATCTGGCGCTTTAAGCTGGACAGCTCGGCTGTTGCTTCTGCAAGACGTTTCTGCTGTCTCGGCCCGGGTCACCAGTGAGGCCTTCTCATCAGCCCAGACTTTCTTCTCCGCATCAAAATTCTTCTTCAACTTCTCTTGTTCAGAGACGCTGAACTCAAATTTGGAGTTGGCCTTTTGAAGTTCAAGTTCTTGAGCTGCTAGGCGGCTCTTCAGGTCAGCAATCTCCGACTCAAATTGACTTGTGGTGGCCTGCATTGATGCGGAGTTATAGTCGAGAATCATGGTAAGATATCATTAAGTCCCAAGCACTTTGCAAGCAAAGGTGCTTGACACTTGGGGGCTAATGTATGCTGAAGAAATTTAATGTACAATGCCGGTTCATGGAAATTAAGTCCCAAGCACTTTGCAAGCAAAGATACTTGACACTTGGGGGCTAATGTGTATCACAAATTCAAGGTATCATGTTACAACCGGGTTAAATATCTTCTTTATAATCCGGACAAACCAGTACTAGGAAGATTTCTAAGTCTACAGCATATTTATTCATAAGCAATAGGCTTGGGGGCTGATACAGTAAGTATGGTTAAAGAAAGTAGCATAAGTTATACCTCAGATTTTTGCTGTATTTGCTTCACCATATTAACTTCCAGGTCACGGCTGCTATGTACTTGATTCATATAGCCAGAGACTATATCTCCAATGCTCAAATGAGTATAATCTGCAATGTCTAATTTAGCCTTTCGGTGCTCCAAAAGATCCTCCTTGGCAGAGCACTTGGCAAGGACGGTGGGCTGACTTGGCTCGACAAACTGAGTCTTGGTAATTTCAACTTCCGGATCAATTGTCTTGACCAGGCTAGGAGTTTCCGGTTTATCAGAGCCGCCAAGAGTTTCTTCGGCGGGCGGATCAGAGGATGGTGTTGGAATTTAAAGCGGTTCAAAGGCGGTTGATGAGTGGAAGTGTCGAGGCGGTTGTTCCGAGTTTCGCTCGATTACTACGGATCTTGGGATGGCTTATTCTTTCTTGCCCTCTTCTTGGGCTTCACTTGCACACTTGTGGACAAGCGAGAAAGGATGAGTACAAAAGCATGAGTAAGGTAAAGCATAAGGTAAACAAAATTACATTACCGAGGCGGTTTTGAAAGCGGCATGTTAGATTGCATAGACTTCATGGAGGAAGGAGGTATCCTGATAATTGAGTCGGATGAATTGACAGTTGATGAATTAAACCCGCCAAAGGATAAACAGAACGTAAATCGGAGATAACCTCAGCCCGACGCTTCCTGGTTACGTCAGGTAAGCCGGAGGAGAGCTCTATATCCTTGCTTGTCTTGGTCTGCCTTCGGCTTTCAAATTGTTGTTACTTCAAAAGAAATTGAGGATATTGGTAAGCCAAAGGATGTGAAAATTGTACTTTCCGGATTACCCTTCGGATTTTTGGCTTTGGCAAAGGCTCTGAGTCGGAGGAGATTATAGTTACCTCTTCGTCAACCGCTTGGCTGTTCCCCGTATCCTCCTGAAAGGGCAGAATGTCAATTAAATAATGATAAAGGAGTTAGGAGAATTACGGATTACCTCTTCTTCGTCGTCAGAAGTGTCATCCAATTTAAGTAAATCGGAAGCGCTTGGCTTCCTTTTCCTTGAAGTTCGATCTTGGCGGCTTTCCTCTCGATTCTTTTGCGCTCTGGCTTGTTTGGCCGCCTCATGGTCGTATTTGACCTTCCAGAAGTTGTCATCGGCCTGTGAAAAATGATAAAGGATTATGAGTAAAATCAAGGTGTAATATAATAAAGAGTATTTATTAAAGTTGATGACTCACTGCGGGAGCTGGGTTCTTCTTGCAGAAGGGAAGTAAGCCAAAGGCGTTACTAGTTATTGTGCCCTCTTTCAACAATGTCTGGGTCGTAGCTTCCACCACATCATCTGGTAAGTCGTCGGGACTATGACGCAGTGGGTCATTCTTCTCGCTGGTAGGTGCACATTAAGCGGGCGGCGGCTTAATGGAATCACCATAAGCGACCCAAACCGGACCAGTCGATTGCCATCTAAGCCGTTTCCCAAAAGAGCTTTGATTTTGCTAATGGTGGGAGCAAGTGGCAGACGCTCAACAACAGTCAGTTTATCCGGCAGCGGGTGGTTGGATTCAAGGTGCAATGCACGGAAGCCGGGCAGAGGGTTTTCTTTAGCCGGAGAAGTGTCCTGACAGTAAAACCATGTCTGATTCCAATCCTTTGGGTGACTTGGCAGTTCAGCATAAGGAAAAAGGCAGTCTCTCCGCCGCTGAATTGAGATACCACCAAGTTCGAGATGGGCCGATTAGCACGTTCATTACCGGTTTAAGTAAAACAATTCTCTGAATAAAAGTATGTTGGGTTCTTCTCCAAGGTATACCTCATGAAAAACATGGAAGTTGCAAATATTTGACGGAGTTAGGTCCAATGTCTTGAGGTGCGAGGTCAAAGAAATGTAAAACATCCACGAAGAATTTTGAACGGGTGGAGCGAAGCCCGGTTCATGTGATCGATAAACGATCACCTCCCCTCCTTGGGTTGAGGTTTCTCCTCTGACGAGTTAGGAGCACGATAAGACATGATCTCTCTCTTAGGCAGATGGACAGATTTCACAAAGTCAAACAAAGTGCTTTACAGAACGATGGATTTGACCCGATTCAGAGTCACGAGGAGCTTTGGGAGCCTTGGGTGCCATTGTATAAACTGAAGCCTATGACAAAATAATAAGTTACGTTCAAATTTAACCCGGAGGAAAACATTGTAAGTCTATTAAAAATGGCGGCTTAAGAAGGGGCCTAATGACATATGGGTAACTATGCAGTGATGTTTAAGCCGCTACAGGTATCAAAGGCAGTTAAATTTTCTTAAGCTGCGGGAAGCAAGAAAAGCTGACAATCAGTGTTGTCTTCTTAAACCGGCTACATGAGCTACCGTGTGAAGCGGATTTAACAGATACAGTTTTTTCGCTAAGTATGAAAAAACAGGTTTCACAAGTTGCAGCTATTATTTTGGATCAAGCGGCTGTTACGAAGGAAAATTTTCTAGACCTACAAGCCGACACAGATGAAGCTCATAGGCTCGAGCAGGGCCTCATGTGCAATGGAAAGGGATCTATGTGTATTTGGAAGCGGGTGTGAAACAGCTACATGCAGCAGTTTTATCTTGTCTAAAGATCGAGAAAAAGGCGTCGAGTGGAACCTATCAAGGGTTAAATAGCAGACGGCGATTTAACACCGACGAACTTCGAAAATCACTAATGTAGATCGAGAGGCAGGGGAGGAAAAACTTACAGATCACGAGTTCTTTGCGGAGATCCGTTGTGTTTTTACGGTCAAGTCGAGGTTGATCAGCGGCATGAGTTGGTGAAATCTGAGGAGATCCATGGCGGCGGCGGACGGAGCTCAAGCGGCGGAGGCAATGACGGAGGAAGGCGGCGAGAGGGAGAATGAAAAAACCTAGGTCATGCCTATTTATAAGGAAAGGTCGACTGAGACGGCACGAGAAACGAGGAGACCAAACATCATTATCCAGCGACCCCGATGCCTCGGTTTTCGGAATGGTCAGTAAAAGCAAAGATCCGTTGGAGGATATGGCGGAGTAAAAAATGAATTTAAGTAAAGGTGACGTCACGGCGGGTTAACACAGATCCAGAAAAGGACGTCATGGCGGGTTAAAAACCTTTGCACAAGCAGAAGGCTGAAGGTTTATTTCTTAAGGTATTTTAAGATTGATGTGAACCGGTTCAAATCAATCTGGGGTCTAATGTGGGGATATAACTATTTGTGTAAGCCGCCCAGGAGGGGCCGGGATACACAAATAAGACTCATCAGGAAGAAGCCCAAAGACCAAGCACGAAAATGGCGGTTCAATAAAGGGTCTAAGGCCCACAGGCGACTTAAGGCCCATAGTGATAAACCGCCATGATGGCATGACTTGTATCATAAGGTAGATTTAACTAGTCACCGAGCCGGACACTGTTTATGAGCTGGCCGGGACTCTGTAGACCGCAGAGCATCCACCCGTGTATATAAGGGGATGACCCGCTGGCGGCTTAGGGCAAGAAATAACTCCTCGAGAGCCGGGCATAGCGTATCTCGCTCCCTGGTAATCGGAACATCAAGCAATACCAACCCAACTAGACGTAGGCCTTACCTTCACCGTAAGGGGCCGAACTAGTATAACTCTCTCGTGTCCTTTGTCCCGATTAACCCCTTTAAGCTTCCTTGTTGCGATGGCTCCACGACTAATTCCTTGCAAGAGGACATCTGCCGTGACAATTCCATGACAGTCTCGGTTGATAATCCCCAAGTGCAGGGAATCATCGTAGCAATTTCCAAAGGTGGAAGTGATAAGTATGGAGTGTCGAACCCACAAGGAGCTAAAGGTAAGATCAATATTCTCTCAAGCCCTATCTGCCACTGATACGACTCTACGTACACCAAACGTTTGCTTCCAACTAGAAATGAGAAATAAAACTACGTTGTAGGTATGAAGAGGATAACTTTGTATGATAACGGAGAGCTAAAATATAAAAGTAGGTGATGTTGTGATGAAGTTAGAATATATTACTAAATATTGTAAATAGCGAGTGTGGAATAATGGTGGATTGGTGTGCGGAATTGTCCAAGGCAATTGTTAACAAGACCAGTAGTCGTCATTGCAATTTCATATAAGGGAGAGGCATAAGCTAACATACTTTCTCTACTTGGATCATATGCACTTATGATTGGAACTCTAGCAAGCATCCGCAACTACTAAAGATCATTAAGGTAAAACCCAACCATAGCATTAAAACATCAAGTCCTCTTTATTCCCATACGCAACAATCCCCTTACTCGGTTTTGTGTTTCAGTCACTCGCCAACCCACTATAAGCGAATCATGAACGTATTGCAACACCCTACAGTGGGAATTCCTCATGCTTGCGTGACACGGAGGGCACCATAGGATAGCACCAAAATAAAACATACAACTCGTACCAATCTAGATCATCAATCAACCCAAAGACAAAGGATATCTACTCAAAACATCATAGGAACGCAACACATCATTGGATCATAATATGTGGCATAAAGCACCATGTGCAAGTAGGGATTACAGCGGGGTGCGGGAGAGTGGACCGTGTAAAAGAGATGAGGATGGTGATGATGATGGTGATGTTGATGAAGACGATCACCGCGGTGATGATTCCCCTCCTGATGGCACTCCGGCGCCACCAAGAGAAAGGAGGAGAGGTTCTCCCCCTTGTGCTTCCTCCTCCATGGCCTCCCCCCTACATGGGGAGAGGTTCTCCCTCTGGTCCTTGGCCTTCATGGTGATGATGGCCCCTCCGGGATCCTCCTCCATGGCCTCCGGTGATGATGGCCCCCTCCGGCAGGGTGCCAGAGAGGTCCTAGATTGATTTCTCGTGGCTACAGAGGCTTGCGGCGGCGGAACTTCTGATCTAGGCTAATTTTCCGAGGCTTCTGTATTTATAGGAATTTTTGGTGTCGGTCTCACGTCAATGAGGTGCTCGAGGCGTCCACGAGGCAGGCCCACGCGCCTGGGGGGTGGGGCGCGCCCCCACCCTCGTGGACGCCCCGGGACTCTCCTGTCCCAACTCTTTTACTCCGGGGTCTTCTTTTGGTCCGTAAAAAATCATCAAAAATTGGCACGTTGATACGTCTCCAACGTATCTATAATCTTTTATTGCTCCATGCTATATTATCTACTGTTTTGGGCAATATTGGGGCTTTATTATCCACTTTTATATTATTTTTGGGACTAACCTATTAACCGGACGCCCAACCCAAATTTGATGTTTTATGCCTATTTCAGTGTTTCGAAGAAAAGGAATATCAAGCGAATTGAAACGGAATGAAATCAATGGAGAAGTTATTTTTGAAGGAAAGCTACGGATGGACTTGGACCCCACGTCGGGGAGCAAGGAGGTGCTCACGAGGGTGGGGCGCCCACCCCTAGGGCGCGCCCCTGCCTCGTGGGGCCCCAGCTCCATCGGCGTATTTCTGCACCCATATATACCTCGTGCCCTAAAACTTCCGAATAGAGAATAGATCGGGAGTTCCGCCGCCAAGCCTCTCAGAGCCACCAAAACCAATCGGGACCCTGTTAAGCACCTGTCGGAGGGGGGATCCTCACTGGTGGCCATCTTCATCATCCGGCGCTCTCCATGACGAGGAGGAGTAGTTCACCCTCGGGCTGAGGGTATGTACCGATAGCTATGTGTTTGATCTCTCTCTCTCTCGTGTTCTCGATTTGGCACGATCTTGATGTATCATGAGCTTTGCTATTATAGTTGGATCTTATGTTGCTTCTCCCCTCTAATCTCTTGTAATGGATTGAGTTTTCCTTTGGAGTAATCTTACGGATTGAGTCTTTAATGATTTGAGAACACTTGATGTATGTCTTGTCGTGCGTATCTGTGGTGACAATGGATATCACGTGATTCACTTGATGTATGTTTTGGTGATCAACTTGCGGGTTCCGCCCATGAACCTATTCATAGGGGTTGGCACACGTTTTCTTCTTGATTCTCCGGTAGAAACTTTGGGGTACTCTTTGAGGTTCTATGTGTTGGTTGAATAGATGAATTTGAGATTGTGTGATGCATATCGTATAATCATACCCACGGATACTTGAGGTGACATTGGAGTATCTAGGTGACATTAGGGTTTTGGTTGATTTGTGTCTTAAGGTGTTATTCTAGTACGAACTCTAGGGCTGTTTGTGACACTTATAGGAATAGCCCAACGGATTTATTGGAAAGAATAACTTTGAGGTGGTTTCGTACCCTACCATAATCTCTTCGTTTGTTTTCCGCTATTAGTGACTTTGGAGTGAATCTTTGTTGCATGTTGAGGGATAGTTATGTGATCCAATTATGTTATTATTGTTGAGAGAACTTGCACTAGTGAAAGTATGAACCTTAGGCCTTGTTTCCTAGCATTGCAATACTGTTTACGCTCACTTTTATCATTAGTTACCTTGCTCTTTTTATATTTTCAGATTACAAAAACCTATATCTACCATCCATATTGCACTTGTATCACCATCTCTTCGCCGAACTAGTGCACCTATACAATTTACCATTGTATTGGGTGTGTTGGGGACACAAGAGGCTCTTTGTTATTTGGTTGCAGGGTTGCTTGAGAGAGACCATCTTCATCCCACGCCTCCCGGATTGATAAACCTTAGGTCATCCACTTGAGGGAAATTTGCTCTTGTCCAACAAACCTCTCGCACTTGGAGGCCCAACAACGTCTACAAGAAGAAGGTTGCGTAGTAGATATCAAGCTCTTTTCTGGCGCCGTTGCCAGGGAGGTGAGTGCTTGAAGGTATATCTTTAGATCTTGCAATCGAGTCTTTTAGTTTCTTGTTTTAGCACTAGTCTAGTTTATAAAAGAAAACTACAAAAAAAATGGAATTGAGTCTACCTCATACGCTTCATCTTTTTAATATCTTTCGTGAGTATGATGGGAATGAAAATTGTGCCAAAGTGTTAGAAGAAGAATGTGTAACATCCCAAATTTCCCATTTGGAATGTTTTACAATTATAGCTAAGCACCTATGCATTATTGTTTGAAATTGAGTGACATTTGAAGAATTTCAGAAGTTTTTGAGTTGTTGGAATTTGAATTCAAATTGGCAGTTGAAATTCATTTCAAACAATGCCTGATAAATACTTGAGAAAAAGTATGAGAGGAGTAAACATGACACTCCAAAAATATCAGAGGAAAAACTTTGCCAAAAAAATTTTGAATTCAAATCTGATTTTATTTGGGATTTATAGAAAATGTTTTTTTAAGTTTGAGTTTGCCTGGAAAAATGTTCAAATTGTAGGAATATTCCCCGATCATTTTGATATATATATGTTCTATATAAAATATATATATATATATATATATATATATATATATATATATATATATATATATATATATATATATATATCCCTCTCCCTAATTCAAAAAAATAGAAAAGAAAACCCCAGTAGCCACCAGCCAACCCGGCCCAGTACCGAGGCACCCACCAGCGCAGCCATTGAGCCCGAGCCCGGCCCGCCCGAGAGCTTGCCCACGCCTGAGCCATGGCCCAAACCCCTCCCCTCGGTGGCCTGTCATCACCCTCTCCCTCTCTCACCGACGCTGGCCCCACCTCTCCCTTTCCCTCGCCCACGCCAATCCACGCCAAGACAATCGCCGCCGCCGGAATCCGGGATCCGGGATCGCCTCCCCGATCCGCCTCCTCCAAGCGGTCCCCTATAAATACCCCCCACTCGCCCGTTCCGCCCCTCTTGCGCCCAAAACCTCTCCCCTCGCCGCAATCGCTCGCCGGAACCCGAGTGCCCCGTCGCGCCATTGCCGCCCCACCGCTCATCCCCGACCTCCCCGAGCTCCACCGACTCCACCCCGAACTCCCTCGCTCGTCGCATCTTCCGTGCTCTCCGCCGTCGTCCCCGACCACCGAGCCACCAGCGCCCGTCGCCGCCCGAGCACCGTCGCCGTCGACCACCGCGATAAGCCACCGAAACCCATACCGTCCGATCTAAAATCTACGCTAGATTAGATCACCCGAAGGGTATGTTTTATTTTAAAAAGCCGGTTTAGTTACGGGTATTATTAGTTTAGTTAGCGGTTTAGTTGGACCGGCCCGATCGAGTTATTTTCTGTTAACCGCAGGCACGCTTTAGCTATATTACGCCTGAGCTTTAGATAGGCCCACTAGCGCCAGTTTTTCTTTTAGTTTTATTTTTTCGTTTCTGTTTTTAACAAAATAGTTTCAGTTTTGTAAAATCCATATCTTTTAGGTTACTTAATATTTTTAATTGATTCTTTTTTTGTTGGTTTGAAAATTTGTTGTAGTTTCTGTAGAAAATATGTTTAGTCATGTTAAAATTATTAGAAATTGTTTTATTTTAGTTTTAGACAGATTAGAATTTCTGCTATAAAATGAGTTAGGATTATTTTATTTTAGTGATTCTTTTTGTCACTACTTTGTTTTGACCTTGCCTAACCGTAGGAATTTATTTGGGCATTTTAGATTTAATAAAAAAATAGTTTTAATCAAAATCATGTGGTTCTTATTTATTTAACTAGCTACTGTTTTCCTATTGTTTTATTTAGCAAATAATTTTATTTTTCCTATGTGATAGTTTATTTTAGGTTAGTTTCTGTAACTTTAGAACATGAACTTTTATTTACAATAAATAAATTTTTTATTTTATTTTTTCTTGCTAGTATAGTTATAGGCATAATAGGAGTTCTATAATAGCTTTTGATGTGATTCCTTTTGCTCCTAGTTGCATGATGTTTTCTCTTCTGTTAGTTAGCAAAAAACCCATGCTTAGGTTCTGTTAAGAAAAATTTGGTTGTGTAAAACTATTTCATAGTTGTTGTTTGATGAGGTGAAAACATTGATTTGGATTTCTTCGAGTTTTCTTTGGGTTTTGGTTCGATTGTTTTGTGTGTTTTATGTTAGCATGCTGTTGTGTTAAGTGATGGTATGTTTTTTTTATGCTTATACGATTGTTTGTTTGCTTCGGTAGAATTTCCGGTCTGAAGCTTGCTATCACGAGTCCCTAGCCTTGAAGACCGTCGAGAAGGCAAGTCAATTGATCATGTTTTCTTTTACAATACCTATGATTTTATTGCATTAGAATTATACCTCCCCACCATGCATGCAGTAGGGAGAATTTTAAGTTATGTTCTTGAGTAGTATCATGAGGTAGGATGAAACCAATTCCCCTTGTTACCATGGCCCGGGACGAAGCAGTTTATTTTTGCTATGCTCGTGAGACGGGATGGTTGAGTGATTCATAAGGGAGATGTGAGAGTCAAGATGATGACAACCCCATGACTTCAAGCTCAAGATGGACTTCAAAATTCACTCTTTGGGTGGAGGACGGTTGACGGGCACCTGGAGAAACCAGTGGTTGGCGGGATGCATGGAGAAGTGCCATGACATCTTGCGAAAGCTTCACCCAGCCACGAAGAGATGGATGTATACCCCATTGACCGGAAGCTTACATGCAGCCGCAAGCCATTATGGGCTCGGCTTGGTCAACCGTAGGTGTGACTCGGCGGACGGTGCTACGAGATGTAGAAGAACGGTAGGATTGGATGGGTACCGCGGTGGCGAGAGGAACTCTTCGAAGACCTGTTTCGTTCGTCCGTCTTCAAACACCGGAAGTGCGAAGACTTAAGGGAGGGAACGATTCTTGCGGGTAAAGTCATAAACCTCTGAGTGAAGATCTAATCGGTTAGCCGTGTCCCGATTACTGGACAATTTGAGCCTCTGGAACTGGAGTATTTGGATATTTCAACACCAAACTTAATAAATTAATTGAGGGGTTATTTAATAATTGGGAATGAGACATTGGTTGGCGGAACCATCTCAATAACTACCATCATTTTGTAGTATTTGCAAACAAGTCCTTGTTGTAGGGAAAAACTGGCTTTTTCGCAAAATAATGAAACTTAGAGCCCCACAGCCAAATTGCATATAGTGTTAGTAATTTTTATTGTTGTTCTCTCTTCATGACTTGCCGACATATTCAAAATGCTGACCTACAGGGCTGCAACGTCTTATGTTGCAGAGGAGTATTCCGATCAGGAGTGAGGCTACGATCCACGCTTGGCGATTGCCCTATGGAGTCGGATGGACTCGCTATTCTTCTACGCTTCCGCAGCTTTATTTAGTTTATTTCTCATGAGTTGGCCTTCGGCCAAATTTATTATCTTGTAATAAAGACTTGATATGAGAATCGTGTAATAAATTCAGGTGTGATTGAACTTTGAATCTTTGCATCAATGTACTATGTGTGCCAGCATGATCTTGGGATGGTACAGCTACACAGAGACTTGACCGATTTTGGTCGGGTCGCTACAGAGATGGTATTCAGAGCACACGCTGACCATAGGACGTAACCCCTAGGATCGGAAAGCCATAGGAAGAGACTATTTATTTTATGTCCTTATCATTCCGTAATTCTCCCTGTTCATTTCGACTTCTCTCCGATTTTCAACATTCTAGATGGCGCGAGTTCACCACAGTTCGCTACGGAGTTTTGCCACCAGATGAGGCGATGCCTCTCGGCAAGAAGCTGGTTCAGATCATGAAGAAGCTGAAGATTGCTCTGCCTCAATCACTGGAAGCCTACCAATGCACTTCCGACGGATACCCGCTCTGAGATTGAGGTGCACATTCGAGGAGGACCTTCGGAGGACATTGAGCCCATTGACTTTGAGTTTACCGATTTCAATTGGATCCTCGGAAGAGACATGGCGATTTATCGTGCACTTGGACATCTCCGAGAAGAGTACAGGGCCGAGCTCGATCCATCAGACCTCGCCATGATTTCTCGCAGAGCTATGAATGGAGATATCATCCGTACCGTAGAGGACGACTCCATTCTCTCATATGTCCAAGACTTGGAGTGTCTCCTCAGGAAACGGGAGATCCAGACTCGCCGTAACTCGAAGGTACACAGGAGGCTGTTGTTCCGTGAACTGGAACTGGAGGAGAAAGCACACGCAGACTTCCTTGACCATGAAGAAGAAATCACGGATTTCATGGAGAGAGTCGACAAACTGAAGATGGATGTTGCCGCATTAGAGGAAAAGATGGACTTGGGAGAAGACCTTTTTCCGAGTGGAGATGACGGACCCCTCGTGAGCAATGACCAGGATTATGAAGGGAGCTCCACCGAAGAAAGCCGCAAGAGGAGGCGCCGCATCAGAGGACGCCACACCGGAGGACGCCGCACCAGAGGACGCAAGGATAATTGATGAAGACATTTAGTCGACCGCCATGTTATTTTATTTTTCCGTCGATCAGTTAGGCCGTTATTTTCGATTAGTCGTGACATTTGTAATCCGAGATTGAACCATGTTTGAGTGGATTGAATAAATGATTGGTGTGATTATGATTGTGCATTCATATGGGTAGTGATATTTTCTCATTAGACCCTTGTTCTATTCTAATTTTCTCATCCACTCCAAAACACGGATGCCTCCGAGACGTGACCCGGTCTCAACTTTCCGCGGAGCTCACCCAGCTGATCCAGCAGCAGAATGCCCTCATGCGATGCTCATCGAACTGAACAACAACAACAACAACAATCCACCGCCACCACCCCTGTTGACAACTTGACCTGCTTCCTAAGGCTGAATCCGCCGGTGTTCTCTAGCAGACCGAGCCGATTGTGGCCGATGATTGGCTCCGCAAGGTCGGAAGGAGTTAGCCATCGCTGGATGCACAGATCAGAGAGAAGGTGCGCTTTGCCGCACATCAACTTGATGGACCTGCAGCCTCTTGGTGGGAGAACTACACGCCACTTATCCCATCGCTACCATCACATGGGATCAGTTCCAAGAAGCTTTCGCACCGCTCATGTATCACCGGAGCCATGAGTCTCAAGAAGTGTGAGTTCCGCAACTTACGCCAGGGAACCGTCTCAGGGGCGATGCGTGGATGAGTTCAGCAAGTTAGCTCGCTATGCCCCGGATGATGTGACCACAGATGCCGCAGCAGGAAAAGTTTCTCGAGGGACTCAATGACGAGCTGGGTATGCAACTAATGGTGGCTACCTTCAACAACTACCAGGAGCTGGTAGACAAGGCCACCATACTCGAAGGCAAGCAGCAGCAGATTGATAGCCACAAGCGGAAGTATGGTCAGGGGAAGTACAACTCTGGAGCTCAGCAGAAGCCCCGTTATGCCCCATACTCGGGAGGGCATACCCATCACACCCATGGAGGACATAATCATGGAGGACATAACCATGGAGGAAATGGGAACAACCGCAACCCGACAACAAGACGAGGCAATGGAAGCGGCAACAACAACCAGCATCGTCCGCCCGGTTCGGAAGGATCTGAGTCACATCACCTGTTTCAAGTGCCAAAAATCAGGGCACTATGCCACCGACTGCCCGGAGGCCAAGCAGAGGAATGGAAACGGCAATGGAAGCTCAGCAAAGAAGCCCAACCCTTTCCCTCGTGCTCAGGTGAACCACATTGACGTGGAGGACGTCTATGATCAGCCAGACACTGTGGTTGGTAAGTTTTTGTTAAATTCGCATCCAGTATTGGTACTCTTTGATTCTGGTGCAACGCATTCATTTATATCAAGGGTAGTTGTGGAAAAGTATGGGTTGCCCACTAGAACCCTTAGAAGCCCTCTTCACGTCGGTTCCGCAGAGGAGAAATGATGGCGAGGCTTAGGCTGTCATGCAACCCTCAACATCGAAACCATAAATTTCCATGACCGCATAGTATTGGAAACCCGGACCTTGGATGTGATCCTAGGCATGGATTGGTTGACAAAGTTTGAAGGAAACATAGATCGTGCCCAAGAAGTCGATTCTGCTCACCACCGGGCGCGAAGAGGATCAAGTATGTATCCGGCGTATCCCGATGAAGAATCAGTGCATTCCCTCACGGGAGTTGTTCAGGGAGGAAGTGCCGAGGTGCAAGATTTTCCCGATGTGTTTCGGAGGAATTACCAGAATGCCACCGGACGAGAGACATTGAATTTCTGATTGAGTTATTGCGGCACAGCCCCAATATCCAAGAGACCCTATCGGATGCCCCGAACGATTTGAAAGAGATCAAGAATCAAAATAATGAACTCTTGGAGAAAGGATATATTCGGCCAAGCTCGTCACCTTGGGGAGCCCCAGTTCTTTTGGTAGAGAAGAAGGATGGAACCCTGAGAATGGTTGTGGATTATCGTTCGTTGAACGACGTGACCATCAAGAACAAGTACCCTCTGCCGATGATTAATGACCTATTTGATCAGCTAATTGGAGCCAAGGTATTCTCCAAGATCGATCTTCGATCAGGGTATCATCAGTTGAAGATCCGTGAAAAGGATATACCTAAAACACCATTTTCCACCAGGTATGGTTTATATGAGTATACCGTCATGTCATTCGGATTGACTAATGTCCCTGCATACTTCATGAATTTGATGAACAAAGTATTTATGGAATATCTGGACAAGTTTGTTGTGGTGTTCATCGATGATATACTGATTTTCTCCAAGAGCGAGGAAGAGCATAAGGAACATTTGCGTCTAGTTCGGAGAAACTCCGAGAACATCGGTTGTATGCCAAGTTCAGCAAATGTGAATTTTGGCTGAAGGAAGTCGGATTCCTCGGACATGTTATTTCAGGAGAAGGAATAGCGATTGACCCCACCAAGGTTGTATCGGTCACCGATTGGCGATCGCCCACCTCGATCAAGGAGATCCGCAGTTTTCTCGGACTCGCAGGATATTATCTGAGGTTTATTGAGAATTTCTCGAAGATTGCCAAGCCCATGGTGAGCTGTTGAAGAAGGACGCCAAGTACATTTGGACCGGGATTGTGAAGCCCGTTTCAGGAATTAAAAAACGTTTGGTTACAGCCCCAGATCTGATCTTGCCGGACATACACAAGGATTACGGTATATTGTGACGCTTCTCGTCGTGGACTGGGAGGAGTACTCATGCAGGAAGGAAAAGTGGTAGCTTATACCTCCGGACAGCTCGACCTCACGAGATGAATTACGCCACACATGATTTGGAGTTAGCGGTAGTAGTGCATGCGCTCAAGACTGGAGACATTTCCTTATCGGAAACCGTTGTGATGTTTACACAGATCATAAGAGCTTGAAGTATATTTTCACGCAGAAAGAGTTGAACCTCAGGCAGAGGAGATGGCTAGAGTTAATCAAGGACTATGACATGAGATTGCATTACCACCCAGGAAAGGCTAATGTTGTAGCAGATGCTTTGAGCCGTAAGAGTTATGTGAATACTCTTATAGTGGGAGGATTACCCCAGGATTTAGTCGATGACCTCAGAGACCTTCGACTGGAGATAGTTCCGAGAGGATATGTTGCAGCTCTGGAAGTTCAGTCCACTTTGGCCGAAAGAATTCGTGAAGCCCAGAAGTCGGACAAGGAAATTGATGAGATAAAGAAAAGGATTAATGAAGGAAAAGCTAAAGGGTTTCGTAAGGATGAATACGGAGCTATATGGTTCGAGGATCGTATTTATGTGCCCAATGATCCCGAACTTAGGAAGCTAATTCTTCAGGAGGCTCATGATTCACCGTACTCGATTCACCCCGGTAACACCAAGATGTATCTGGATTTGAAGGAAACTTTCTGGTGGACAGGTATGAAGAAGGATATTGCCGAGTACGTAGCAGTATGCAATGTTTGCCAACGAGTAAAGGCGGAACATCGAAGCCAGCGAGGGTTACTTCAACCTTTGCCGATTCCCGAGTGGAAATGGGAAAAACTTGGAATGGATTTTATCACAGGATTACCCAGACCCGTTCAGGTTATGATTCCATCTGGGTAGTGGTTGATCGATTGACCAAGGTAGCTCATTTCATTCCGTGAAGACTACCTATACCAGCGCTAAGTTAGCCAACATATACATGACCAGGATCGTATGTCTGCATGGAGTTCCGAGGAGTATCGTGTCAGATAGAGGAACACAATTTACCTCAAAGTTTTGGAATCAGTTGCATGAAACTTTGGGTACGAGGCTGGAGTTCAGTACAGCTTTTCATCCGCAGACAGATGGACAGACCGAGAGAGTCAACCAGATCCTGGAGGATATGTTGAGAGCTTGTGCGCTAGACTATGGGTCTAGCTGGGATGATAATTTGCCATACGCGGAGTTCTCGTAAAATAACAGTTATCAGACCAGTCTAAAGATGGCCCCTTTCGAAGCTATATACGGAAGGAGGTGCAGAACACCATTGCTGTGGGATGGTGTTGGAGATCGAAAACTTTTCGGTCCCGATCTTATCAGAGATTCCGAAGAGAAAGTCAAGCTGATTCGAGATAGACTCAAGGTAGCTCGATCGAGGCGTAAGAGTTATGCCGACAAGAACGCAAGGAAGTAACATACTGAAGCGGAGACCGGGCATATCTTCGTGTGTCCCCGCCGTGGAATCAAGAGGTTCGGTGTTAAAGGAAAGTTAGCACCCGGTTCATTGGCCCTACAAAATCCTCGAACGTCGTGGAGAAGTTGCCTACAAGTTGGAATTGCGGAAGGATTGTCCGGAGTTCATGATGTCTTCCATGTTTCTCGGTGAAGAAATGCCATGCCGACATGGCCGATATTCCGTTGAGAGACACGGTGCCCCTAGAGGCCATACAGCTCGACGGTGATCGACTTATGAGGAGAAACCCGTCCAATTCTCGAGACTACGAACAGAGTCACCCGCAGCAAGATCATCAAGTTTTGCAAGGTGATGTGGAGTCATCATTCCGAGGAGGAAGCCACCTGGGAGCGAGAAGAAGACCTCCGCCGAGACCACCCGCACCTATTTTCTAGCCAACCCGAATCTCGACGGCGAGATTCATCTTAAGGTGGGTAGGTTTGTAACATCCCAAATTTCCCATTTGGAATGTTTTACAATTATAGCTAAGCATCTATGCATTATTGTTTGAAATTGAGTGACATTTGAAGAATTTTAGAAGTTTTTGAGTTGTTGGTATTTGAATTCAAATTGGCAGTTGAAATTCATTTCAAACAATGCCTGATAAATACTTGAGAAAAAGTATGAGAGGAGTAAACATGACACTCCAAAAATATCAGAGGAAAAACTTTGCCAAAAAAATTTTGAATTCAAATCTGATTTTATTTGGGATTTATAGAAAATGTTTTTTTAAGTTTGAGTTTTGCCCATGGAAAAATGTTCAAATTGTAGGGAATATTCCCCCGATCATTTTGATATATATATGTTCTATATAAAAATATATATATATTATATATATATATGTCCCCTCTCCCTAATTTAAAAAAATAGAAAAAAAACCCCAGTGCCACCAGCTAACTGCCCAGCCAGTGTGAGGCACCCACCAGCGCAGCCCAGCCCAGAGCCCGGCCAGC
The DNA here is from genome assembly GCA_021605205.1 of Aegilops longissima. Classification (NCBI taxonomy): domain Eukaryota; kingdom Viridiplantae; phylum Streptophyta; class Magnoliopsida; order Poales; family Poaceae; genus Aegilops; species Aegilops longissima. Next base: position 390,784,854 of record CM038678.1, on the reverse strand, counting down.
GCCGAGCCCGTACGCCCGAGCCGCCCCGCGAAACCCCTCCCCTCGGTGGCCTGTCGCCACACCCTCTCCCTCTCTCACCGACGCTGGCCCCACCTCTCCTTTCCCTCGCCCACGCCAATCCACGCCAAGACAACCGCCGCCGCCGAATCCGGGATCCGGGATCGCCTCCCGATCCGCCTCCTCCAAGCCGGTCCCCCTATAAATAACCCCCCTCGCCTGCTCCGCCCCCTCGCCCGCCAAAACCTCTCCCTCGCCGCAATCGCTCATTGAACCCGAGTGCCCTTGCCGCCATTGCCGCCCACCGCCATCCCGACCCCCCCGAGCTCCACCGACTCCACCCCCGAACTCCCCTCGCTCGTCCGCATCTTCCCGTGCTCTCCGCCGTCGTCCCCGACCACCGGAGCCACCGCGCCGTCGCCGCCCGAGCCGCCGTCGCCGTCGACCACCGCGGTAAGCCACCGGAAACCCCCGCCACCGTCCGATCTAAAATCTACGCGCTAGATTAGATCACCCGAAGGGGTATGTTTTATTTTAAAAAGCCGGTTTAGTTACAGGTTTTATTAGTTTAGTTAGCGGTTTAGTTGGACCGGCCCGATCGGGTTATTTTCTGTTAACCGCAGGCACGCTTTAGCTATATTACGCCTGAGCGTTAGATAGGCCCACTAGCGCCAGTTTTTCTTTTAGTTTTATTTTTTCGTTTCTGTTTTTAACAAAATAGTTTCAGTTTTGTAAAATCCATATCTTTTAGGTTACTTAATATTTTTAATTGATTCTTTTTTTGTTGGTTTGCAAATTTGTTGTAGTTTCTGCAGAAAATATGTTTAGTCTTGTTAAAATTATTAGAAATTGTTTTATTTTAGTTTTAGACAGATTAGAATTTCTTCTATAAAATGAGTTAGGATTATTTTATTTTAGTGATTCTTTTGTCACTACTTTGTTTTGACCTTGCCTAACCGTAGGAATTTATTTGGGCATTTTAGATTTAATAAAAGAATAGTTTTAATCAAAATCATGTGGTTCTTATTTATTTAACTAGCTACTGTTTTCCTATTGTTTTATTTAGCAAATAATTTTATTTTTCCTATGTGATAGTTTATTTTAGGTTAGTTTCTGTAACTTTAGAACATGAACTTTTATTTACAATAAATTAAAATTTTATTTTATTTTTTCTTGCTAGGATAGTTATAGGCATAATAGGAGTTCTATAATAGCTTTTGATGTGATTCCTTTTGCTCCTAGTTACATGATGTTTTCTCTTCTGTTAGTTAGCAAAAAACCCATGCTTAGGTTTTGTTAAGAAAAATTTGGTTGTGTAAAACTATTTCATAGTTGTTGTTTGATGAGGTGAAAACATTGATTTGGATTTCTTCGAGTTTTCTTTGGGTTTTGGTTCGATTGTTTTGTGTGTTTTATGTTAGCATGCTGTTGTGTTAAGTGATGGTATGTTTTTTCTATGCTTATACGATTGTTTGTTTGCTTTGGTAGAATTTCCGGAGTGCGAAGCTTGCTATCACGAGTCCCTAGCCTTCGAAGACCGTCAGCAAGGCAAGTCAATTGATCATGTTTTTCTTTTACAATACCTATGATTTTATTGCATTAGAATTATACCTCCCCACCATGCATGCAGTAGGAGAATTTTAAGTTATGTTCTTGAGTAGTATCATGAGGTAGGATGAAACCAATTCCCCTTGTTACCATGGCCCGGGACGAAGCAGTTTATTTTGCTATGCTCGTGAGACGGGTTGGTTGAGTGATTCATAAGGGAGATGTGAGAGTCAAGATGATGACAACCCCATGACTTCAAGCTCAAGATGGACTTCAAAATTCACTCTTGGGTGGAGGACGGTTGACGGGCACCTGGAGAAAACCAGTGGTTGGCGGGATGCATGGAGAAGTGCCATGACATCTTGCGGAAAGCTTCACCCAGCCACGAAGAGACGGATGTATACCCCATTGACCGAAGCTTACACTGCAGCCGCAAGCCATTATGGGCTCGGCTTGGTCAACCGTAGGTGTGACTCTGGCGGACGGTGCTACGAGATGTAGAAGAACGGTAGGATTGGATGGGTACCGGCGGTGGCGGAGGAACTCTTCGAAGACCCTGTTTCGTTCGTCCGTCTTCAAACACCGTGAAGTGCGAAGACTTAAGGGGGAACGATTCTTGCGGGTAAAGTCGCAAACCTCTGCAGAGTGAAGATCTAATCGGTTAGCCGTGTCCCGATTCTGGACAATTTGAGCCTTTGGAACTGGAGTATTTCGGATATCTCAACACCAAACTTAATAAATTAATTGAGGGTTATTTAATAATTGGGAATGAGACATTGGTTGGCGAAACCATCTCAATAACTACCAACATTTTGTAGTATTTTCAAACAAGTCCTTATTGTAGGAAAAAGCGGCTTTTTCAAAAAATAATGAAACTTAGAGCCCCACACCAAATTGCATATAGTGTTAGTAATTTTTATTGTTGTTCTCTCTTCATGACTTGCCGACATATTCAAAATGCTGACCTACACGGCTGCAACGTCTTATGTTGCAGAGGAGTATTCCGATCAGGAGTGAGGCTACGATCCACGCTTGGCGATTGCCCTATGGAGTCGGATGGACTCGCTATTCTTCTACGCTTCCGCAGCTTTATTTAGTTTATTTCTCATGAGTTGGCCTTCGGCCAAATTTATTATCTTGTAATAAAGACTCGATATGAGAATCATGTAATAAATTCAGGTGTGATTGAACTTTGAATCTTTGCATCAATGTACTATGTGTGCCAGCATGATCTTGGGATGGTACAGCTACACAGAGACTTGACCGATTTCGGGTCGGGTCGCTACAGAATGCATTAAAATGTTCGGCACTAAATCTTTGAATGATGAGCATTATTGCAATGTTGTTAGTATGAATTCCTTGAATATCCATGATGCTAATGATATGCAAAGCCACAAGCTTGGGAAAGCTATGTTTGATGAAGATGATATTTTTTGTCCCCCAAGCTTTGATGAGCACATTTACTATGATGAAAGCATGCCTCCTATCTATGATGATTATTGTGATGACATGTATGCTTTAAAGAATAATTATAACCATGAAACTTGTCATCTTGATCTTAATTTTCAATCATATGATAGTTATTTTCTTGAGTTTGCTCCCACTACTATTCATGAGAATAAATTTGCTTATGTGGAGAGTAGTAAATTTTATATGCTTGTAGATCATGAAAAGAATGCTTTAGGTGCTGGTTATATTGTTGAATTCATTCATGATGCTACTGAAACTTATTATGAGGGAGGAACATATGCTTGTAGGAATTGCAATAATATCAAGTTTCCTCTCTATGTGCTTAAAGTTTTAAAGTTATGCTTGTTTTGCCTTCCTATGCTAGTTGATTATTGTTCCCATAAGTTGTTTGCTCACAAAATCCCTATGCATAGGAAGTGGGTTAGACTTAAATGTGCTAGTCATATTCTTCATGATGCTCTCTTTATGTTTCAATTCTTATTTTTTATGTGAGCATCATTGAAATCATCATGCCTAGCTAGGGGCGTTAAACGATAGCGCTTGTTGGGAGGCAACCCAATTTTATTTTAGTTTCTTGCTTTTTGGTTCTGTTTAGTAATAAATAATCCATCTAGAATCTGTTTAGATGTGGTTTTATGTTTTAATTAGTGCTTCTGCCAAGTAGAACCTTTGGGAAGACTTGGCTGAAGTCTTTATGATCATGTTGTAAAAAACAGAAACTTTAGCGCTCACGAGATTAGCTTCAATTTTTTACTGGAGAGTGCTATTTAGTTGATTCTTTTTGCATATGATTACTAGACAAATTCCTCAGGCCCACCAACTTATTTTAGAATTTTTGGAGTTCCAGAAGTTTGCGTTAGTTACAGATTACTACATACTGTTCTGTTTTTGACAGATTCTGTTTTCATTGTGTTGCTTGGTTATTTTGATGAATCTATGGCTAGTAAAATAGTTTATAAACCATAGAGAAGTTGGAATACAGTAGGTTTAACACCAATATAAATAAAGAATGAGTTAATTACAGTACCTTGAAGTGGTGTTTTGTTTTCTTTCGCTAAGGAGCTTACGAGTTTTCTGTTAAGTTTTGTGTTGTGAAGTTTTCAAGTTTTGGGTAAAGATTCGATGGACTATGGAATAAGGAGTGGCAAGAGCCTAAGCTTGGGGATGCCCAAGGCACCCCACGGTAATATTCAAGGAAAACCAAGAGCCTAAGCTTGGGGATGCCCCGAAAGGCATCCCCTCTTTCGTCTTCGTTCATCGGTAACTTTACTTGGAGCTATATTTTTATTCACCACATGATACGTGTTTTGCTTGGAGCGCCGTTTTATTTTCTTTAGCCTTGCTTGCTGTTTGAATAAAGTATCAAGATATGAAATTCTTAAAATTAGAGAGTCTTCACATAGTTGTATAATTATACAACTACTCATTTGATCTTCACTTATATCTTTCGGAGTAGTTTGTTGTTTGCTCTAGTGTTTCACTTATATCTTTTAGAGCATGGTGGTAGTTTTATTTTGAAGAAATAGATGAACTCTCATGCTTCACTTAGATTATTTTGAGAGTCTTAAATAGCATGGTAATTTGCTTAAATAATCCTAATATGCTAAGCATACAAGATTTGTAAGAATTCTTATGAGTGTGTTGAATACTAAGAAAAGTTTGATGCTTGATAATTGTTTTGAGATATGAAGATGGTGATATTAGAGTTATGCTAGTTGAGTAGTTGTGAATTTGAGAAATACTTGTGTTAAAGTTTGTGATTCCCGTAGCATGCACGTATGGTGAACCGTTATGTGATGAAGTCGGAGCATGATTTATTTATTGATAGTCTTACTTATGAGTGGCGGTCGGGGACGAGCCATGGTCTTTTCCTACCAATCTATCCCCCTAGGAGCATGCGCGTAATACTTTGCTTTGATAACTTGTAGATTTTTGCAATAAGTATATGAGTTCTTTATGACTAATGTTGAGTCCATGGATTATACGCACTTTACCCATCCTTCCACCATTGCTAGCCTCTCTAATACCGCGCACTTTTCGCCGGTATCATACACCCACCATATACCTTCCTCAAAACAGTCACCATACCTACATATCATTGCATTTCCATAGCCATTCCGAGATATATTGCCATGCAACATTCCACCATTCCGTTTATTATGACACGCTCCATCATTGTCATATTGCTTTGCATGATCATGTAGTTGACATCATATTTGTGGCAAAGCCACCATTCATAATTCTTTCATACATGTCACTCATGAGTCATTGCACATCCCGGTACACCGCCGGAGGCATTCATATAGAGTCATATCTTGTTCTAAGTATCGAGTTGTAATTGTTGAGTTGTAAGAAAAAAATGAAAAGTGTGATGATCATCATTTTTAGAGCATTGTCCCAGGTGAGGAAAGGATGATGGAGACTATGGTTCCCCCACAAGTCGGGATGAGACTCCGGACGAAAAATTAAAAAAATTAAAAAAAGAGGCCATAAAAAAGAGAAAAGGCCCAAATAAAAAAAATAAAAAAATAAAAAAATGGGAGAAAAAGAGAAAAGGGGCAATGCTACTATCCTTTTACCACACTTGTGCTTCAAAGTAGCACCATGATCTTCATGATAGAGAGTCTCCTATGTTGACACTTTCATATACTAGTGGGAATCTTTCATTATAGAACTTGGCTTGTATATTCCAATGATGGGCTTCCTCAAAATGCCCCAGGTCTTCGTGAGCAAGCGAGTTGGATGCACACCCACTTAGTTTCTTTTTGAGCTTTCATACACTTATAGCTCTAGTGCATCTGTTGCATGGCAATCCCTACTCACTCACATTGATATCTATTGATGGGCATCTCCATAGCCCGTTGATATGCCTAGTTGATGTGAGACTATCTTCCCCTCTTTTTGTCTTCTCCACAACCACCATTCTATTCCACATATAATGCTATATCCATGGCTCACGCTCATGTATTGCGTGAAGAGTGAAAAAGTTTGAGAATGTCAAAAGTATGAAACAATTGCTTGGCTTGTCATCGGGGTTGTGCATGATTTAAATACTTTGTGTGGTGCAGATAGAGCATAGCCAGACTATATGATTTTGTAGGGATAACTTTCTTTGGCCATGTTATTTTGAGAAGACATGATTGCTTTGCTAGTATGCTTGAAGTATTATTATTTTCATGTCAATATTAAACTTTTGTCTTGAATCTTATGGATCTGAATATTCATACCACAATTAAAAAGAATTACATTGAAATTATGCCAACTAGCATTCCACATCAAAAATTATCTTTTTTATCATTTACCTACTCGAGGATGAGCAGGAATTAAGCTTGGGGATGCTTGATACGTCTCCAACGTATCTATAATTTTTTATTGCTCCATGCTATATTATCTACTGTTTTGGGCAATATTGGGCTTTATTATCCACTTTTATATTATTTTTTGGACTAACCTATTAACCGGAGGCCCAGCCCAGATTTGCTGTTTTATGCCTATTTCAGTGTTTCAAGAAAAGGAATATCAAACGAGTCGAAACGAACGAAATCAACAGGAGAAGTTATTTTTGAAGGAAAGCTACGGATGGACTTGGACCCCACGTCAGAGCAAGGGAGGTGCTCACGAGGGTGGGGTGCGCCCACCCCTAGGGCGCGCCCGCCTCGTGGGGCCCCTGAAGCTCCACCGACGCATTTCCTCGCACCCATATATACCTCGTGCCTAAAACTTCCGAACAGAGAATAAATCGGAGTTCCGCCGCCACAAGCCTCTGTAGCCACCAAAACCAATCAGACCTGTTCCAAGACCTGCCGGGGGGGATCCTCACCGGTGGCCATCTTCATCATCCCGGCTCTCCATGACGAGGAGGGAGTAGTTCACCCTCGGGGCTGAGGGTATGTACCAGAGCTATGTGTTTGATCTCTCTCTCTCTCTCTCTCTCTCTCTCTCTCTCTCTCTCTCGTGTTCTTGATTTGGCACGATCTTGATGTATCGCGAGCTTTTCTATTATAGTTGGATCTTATGTTGCTTCTCCCCCTCTACTCTCTTGTAATGGATTGATTTTTTCCTTTAGAGTAATCTTATCGGATTGAGTCTTTAATGATTTGAGAACACTTGATGTATGTCTTGCCGTGCATATCTGTGGTGACAATGGGATATCACGTGATTCACTTGATGTATGTTTTGGTGATCAACTTGCGGGTTCCGCCCATGAACCTATGCATAGGGGTTGGCACATGTTTTCTTCTTGATTCTTCGGTAGAAACTTTGGGGCACTCTTTGAGGTTCTATGTGTTGGTTGAATAGATGAATTTGGGATTGTGTGATGCATATAGTATAATCATACCCACGGATACTTGAGGTGACATTGGAGTATCTAGGTGACATTAGGGTTTTGGTTGATTTGTGTCTTAAGGTGTTATTCTAGTACGAACTCTAGGGCTGTTTGTGACACTTATAGGAATAGCCCAACGGATTGATTGGAAAGAATAACTTTGAGGTGGTTTCATACCCTACCATAATCTCTTTGTTTGTTTTCCGCTATTAGTGACTTTGGAGTGACTCTTTGTTGCATGTTGAGGGATAGTTATGTGATCCAATTATGTTATTATTGTTGAGAGAACTTGAACTAGTGAAAGTATGAACCTTAGTCCTTGTTTCCTAGCATTGCAATACCGTTTACGCTCACTTTTATCATTAGTTACCTTTCTCTTTTTATATTTTCAGATTGCAAAAACCTATATCTACCATCCATATTGCACTTGTATCACCATCTCTTCGCCGAACTAGTGCACCTATACAATTTACCATTGTATTGGTGTGTTGGGGACACAAGAGACTCTTTGTTATTTGGTTGCAAGGTTGCTTGAGAGAGACCATCTTCATCCTACGCCTCCCACGGATTGATAAACCTTAGGTCATCCACTTGAGGGAAATTTGCTACTGTCCTACAAACCTCTGCACTTGGAGGCCCAACAACGTCTACAAGAAGAAGGTTGCATAGTAGACATCACACGTCAATTGGACTCCGTTTAATATTCCTTTTCTGTAAAACTCAAAAACAAGGAAAAAAAGAAACTAGCACTGGGCTCTAGGTTAATAGGTTAGTCCCAAAAATCATATAAAACATCTAAGATAGATGATATAACAACATGAATACTTCATAAATTATAGATACGCTGGAGACGTATCAGCATCCCCAAGCTTAATTCCCGCCCGTCCTCTAGTGGGTGAATGAGAAAAGAAATAATTTATGAAGTGTGAATGCTAGCAAGTGCATAAATTTGATCAATGATAATTCCAATCACTTTTTCTAGCATCATTATATGTCATAACAGTAGCTCATCTCATAAGACTTTTCATGATCAAGTAACAAGCTATTCACATGTTAAAGTATAGATCATAAACTTTCTTGGAAACTAACAAACAATATTCTCAGTCATCAAACAATTGCAATTCATCTTATTTTCAGGAAGGGTCTATGTCAGAGCTTTGATTCAGCAAACTCCACATACTCAACTATCATTTAATCTTTCACAATTGCTAACACTCACGTGATATTTATGGGTTCAAAGTTTTAATCAGACACAGAGAAAGATAGGGGCTTATAGATTCGCCTCCCAACCTTTTACCTCAAGGGTAATGGCAACAATAATAGTTCATGATGCCTTACATCCAATTGGATATATATATCAGAATATTTCCAACACAATGTGCTAGCCAAAGGATAAAATGTAAAAAGGAAAGGTGAAAATCACCCTGACTCTTGCATAAGGGTAAGAGATAAAAGTAAAAGATAGGCCCTTCGCAGAGGGAAGCAGAGGTTGCCATGCGCTTTCAAGGTTGGATGCACAAAATCTTAATGCGAAAGAACGTCATTTTATATTGCCACTTGTGATAAGGACCTTTATTATGCAGTCCGTTTCTTTTATTTCTTCCACATCACAATATCATGTAAAGCTTATTTCCTCCACACCAATCAATCATACATATTTAGAGAGCAATTTTTATTGCTTGCACCGATGACAACTTACTTGAAGGATCTTACTCAATCCATAGGTAGGTATGGTGGACTCTCATGGCAAAATCGGGTTTAAGGGTATTTGGAAGCACAAGTAGTATCTCTACTTAGTGCAAAGAATTTGGCTAGCATGAGGGGGAAAGGCAAGCTCAACGTGTTGGGCGATCCATGACAATATACTTTATTTCAGATATAAGAAAACATAACCCATTACGTTGTCTTCCTTGTCCAACATCAACCTTAACATGTCATATTTTAATGAGTGCTCACAATTACAAAATATGTCCAAGATAGTATATTTATAAGTGAAATCTCTCTTCCTTCAATATTCTTTCATGAATTGTTCAAGTGACCAATACTATGTTTGCTAACTTTCAATAACTTTACTACCTATACTTATTATGTGTAAAGTCATTACTCCCCATGTTATAAGCATATGAAACATATATAAATTCAGATTTATGACATTCAATTTATTCAACCATTTACTCATAGGATATACGTGAAGCACATGAGTAAATGACCAACTACTCCAAAAGATATGAGTGAAGAACACTGAGTAGTCAAATAATTAACTAGCCATGGGAGGATTCTTTTTCATTCAATATTTCAGATCCAATGATTTTATTCAAACAACAAGTAAAATTGAAAATACGCTCCAAGCAAAACACATATCATGTGACGAATAAAAATATAGCTCCGAGTAAGGTATACCGATAGTTTTGAAGACGAAAGAGGGGATGCCTTCTGGGGCATCCCCAAGCTTAGGCACTTGAGTCTTCCTTGAATCTTACCTTGGGGTGCCTTGGGCATCCCTAAGCTTAGGGTCTTTCCACTCCTTATTCTCCTCATATCTATATCACACCCAAAGCTTGAAAACTTCAATCACACAAAACTAAACGAAACTTCGTGAGATAGGTTAGTATGGTAAAGAGTAAACCATTCACTTTGGTACTGTCAAAGACAAGGTTCATAATTGCTCTCACACAGTGCCTACTGTACCATATCATTTCTATTATTTATATTGAGAAATATAAGTCATAGAACCTAGAAAACAAGCAAACTATGCAATGAAAACAGAATCTGTCAGAAACAGCACAGTCTGTAATGATCTGAACATAAACCATACTTCTTCTACTCCAAAAATTATGAAATAAATTGGTGGATGTGAGGAATTTGTCTATTAATCTTCTGCAAAAATAATCAACCCAAAATCACTCTTCTGTAAAAATGACATCTAATCTCGTGATGGCAAAGTTTCTGTTTTTTACAGCAAGATCACATTAACTTTCTCCCAAGTCTTCCCAAAGGTCTTACTTGGCACTTTATTGAAACATAAACTATAAAACATGATTATTACAGTATCTTAATCATGTAAACACACAAAAACAGTAAGGGTAAATATTGGGTTGTCTCCCAACAAGCGCTTTTCTTTAATGCCTTTTAGCTAGGCATGATGATTTCAAAGATGCTCACATAAAAGATAGGAATTGAAGCACAAAGAGAGCGTCTTGAAGAATATGACTAGCACATTTAAATCTAACCCACTTCTTATTCCTAGGGATTTTGTGAACACATAATTTATAGGAACAAGAATCAACTAGCATAGGAAGGCAAAACAAGTATAACCTCAAAACTTCAAGCACATAGAGAGGAAACTTGATATTATTGCAACTCCTACAAGCATATATTCCTCCCTCATAATAATTTTAAGTATCATCATGAATGAATTCAACAATATAACCATCACATAAAGCATTCTCTTCATGATCTACAAGCATAGAAATTTTTTTACTCTCTACATAAGCAAAATTCTTCCAATTCGGAATAGCGGGATCACTAGTTCCTAAAGTTGACACTCTTCCAAACCCGCTTTAGATGATAGTATTATTCATACTCCAAAAGATATAAGTGAAGTTCATGGAGCATTATGCAATTAATATAGAATAACCAATATCCAAGCTCAAAATATATAAGTGAAGCACACGAAGCATTCTATAAAACCATACTCAAAATATTTAAGTGAAGCACAAAGAGCAATTCTATAAGATCATACTTAAAAGATATAAGTGAAGCACATGAAGTATTCTATAAATTTATGAAGGGAAATCTCATACTAGCATGGTTCTTAAAGAAAAAGAAAAACACAAAGGACACAAATCATGTGAACAAAACAAAAACCGAGGTATACTGATAATTTTTCAAGAAGAAAGATGGGATGCCAACCGGGGCATCCCCAAGCTTAGATGCTTGAGTATCCTTGGAATATTTAATTGGGGTGCCTTGGGAATCCCCAAGCTTGAACTCTTGCCTCTCTTTATTCTTATCACATCGGTAACTCCTCGTTCTTCGAACACTTCATCCACACAAAACTTTAACAAAAACTTTGTGAGATCCGTTAGTGTAATAAAGCAAACTACCACTTTAAATTACTGTAATGAACTCATTATTTATTTATATTGGTGTTAAACATAATGTATTCCAACTTGTATATGGTTCATACCCCCCGATACTAGCCATAGATTCATCGAAATAAGCAACAACACACGCAAAACAGAATCTGTTAAAAACAGAACAGTCTGTAGTAATCTGGAAGTTTGGTATACTTATGTAACTCCAAAAAATATGATATAAATTTGAAATTTTTAAAACTTTGTACAGAAGTAATGTGCAAAAAGTTTCAGACCCATTTGACTTTCCAGTTAAAAATGTAAATTCATGCACTACAGCCAAAGTTTCTGTTTTTGTTCTGCACATAGTAAACAAGCAATCTAATCATCCTAAAACCCAATCTTGGCACATTATTTTTATAATACAATGGATATATACAAGGGGATAATTATTTACAGAGAAACTTCCATGAAAAATTCTACATTGTTTCCGTGAGCATGAACACAAGTGCTCAAGGTCGACCCTCACTTCTTCAATGCATAACTTTCCAATCACTTCTCTTTTTGAAAAACTTTTTAGGCATGAGAGGCAGGTAATATTTTTTTGCATTTTCATTCTTTTAATTTTTTTGTATGTTTCACCCACAACTAAACAGAAACAAAAAGGAAAAAAAATCTACTTAGTGAAGAAAGCAAACAAGCACACACGAGAATATCAACCCACGCTATTGCTCCCCGGCAACGGCGCCAGAAAAGAGCTTGATAATCCCCAAGTGCAGGGAATCATCGTAGCAATTTCCAAAGGTGGAAGTGATAAGTATGGAGTGTCGAACCCACAAGGAGCTAAAGGTAAGATCAATATTCTCTCAAGCCCTATCTGCCATCGATTTACTCTCACGTACACCAAACGTTTGCTTCCAACTAGAAACGAGAAATAAAACTACGTTGTGGGTATGAAGAGGATAACTTTGTATGATAACGGAGAGCTAAAATATAAAAGTAGGTGCTGTTGTCATGAAGTTAGAATATATTACTAAATATTGTAAATAGCGAGTGTGGAATAATGGTGGATCGGTGTGCGGAATTGTCCTAGGCAATTGTTAACAAGACCAGTAGTCGTCATTGCAATTTCATATGAGGGAGAGGCATAAGCTAACATACTTTCTCTGCTTGGAAATATGCACTTATGATTGGAACTCTAGAAAGCATCCGCAACTACTAAAGATCATTAAGGTAAAACCCAACCATAGCATTAAAGCATCAAGTCCTCTTTATTCCCATACGCAACAATACCCTTACTCGGGTTTGTGTTTCAGTCACTCACCAACCCACTATAAGCGAATCATGAACGTATTGCAACACCCTACAGCGGGAATTCCTCACGCTTGCGCGACACGGTGGGCACCATAGGACAGCACCAAAATAAAACATACAACTCGTACCAATCTAGATCATCAATCAACCCAAAGACAAAGGATATCTACTCAAAACATCATAGGATGGCAACACATCACTGGATCATAATATGTGGCATAAAGCACCATGTTCAAGTAGGGATTACAGCGGGGTGCGGGAGAGTGGACCGCGTAAAAGAGATGAGGATGGTGGTGATGATGATGGTGATGTTGATGAAGACGATCACCACGGCGATGATTCACCTCCCGATGGCACTCCGGTGCCACCAAGAGAGAGGAGGAGAGGTTCTCCCCCTTGTGCTTCCTCCTTCATGGCCTCCCCCCTAGATGGGGAGAGGTTCTCCCTCTGGTCCTTGGCCTTCATGGTGATGATGTCCCCTCCGGATCCTCCTCCATGGCCTCCGGTGATGATGGCCCCTCCCAGGTGCCGAGAGGGCCTAGATTGATTTCTCGTGGCTACAGAGGCTTGCGGCGGCGGAACTTCTGATCTAGGTTAATTTTCCAAGGTTTCTGTATTTATAGGAATTTTTGGCGTCGGTCTCACGTCAAGGAGGTGCCCGAGGCGTCCACGAGGCAGGCCCACGCGCCTGGGGTTGGGCGCGCGCCCCACCCTCGTGGACGCCCCGGGACTCTCCTAGCCCAACTTTTTTACTCCAGGGTCTTCTTTTGGTCCTTAAAAAATCGTCAAAAATTGGCACGTCAATTGGACTCTGGATGATATTCCTTTTGTGTAAAACTCAAAAACAAGGAAGAAACAGAAACTGGCACTGGGCTCTAGGTTAATAGGTTAGTCCAAAAAATCATATAAAATAGCATATAAATGCATATAAAACATCTAAGATGGATGATATAACAGCATGAATACTTCATAAATTAAAGATACATTGGAGACGTATCACTGGTGAAGCTTGGTATTCCGATATTCAGGTATCTAGTGACTTCCTTCAAGTGTCGTCCAAAGGGTGTATCTTCATCCGGTTGTGCAAACTTGTTCCTCGAGTCCGCCATCCTAAAGAGTAGAAAATGGAGAGAAGTCAGAAATGAGTAGAGAAGAGTGACCTATGGCTTTTCTTAGTGGTCGTGTCCTACATTCAGCGTGTGCTCTAATACCATCTCGTAGCGACCCGACCTCAGACGGTCAAGTCTCTGTGCTTCAGTGTCATCTCTGGATCGGTAATGCTGACACACACAGTACTCAAATGGATTTTATAACAGAGTAGCAATCACACACTATTACATTGAATGTCTCAAAAGAGAACTTATTACAATAAATATGGCTTAAGGCCATCTAACTAAGATAACAGCGGAAGGCTTGGAAGATAAAGTGAGTCCATCAACTCCAACGGCATAGCTAAGTGCATGACAAACGACCTATGGCACCTTACTCGTCGTATGAAAAGTCTGCAACATGATACGTTGCAGCCCGAAAACTGGTCAGCACATGGAATATGCTGGCAATATAACACAATAGAGCAATGAATAGATAAATGCTACCACTACATGCATATATGGCTCGTGGAGGCTCTAAGGTTATATGTTTTGCGAAAAGCCAATTTTCCCCTACAACAAAGGCATAAATTTTATTTAACTATCATGGTGGTTGAAACAACATTGAGAAGGTTCCTCCAACTCAATCCCCATTTAAGTAATCATTAACAACCCAACAAATTAACTTAGAGTGATGAGATTAAATCAATAATTCAAGTACCAGATACTCAAGATGTCCATAACCGGGGACACGGCTAATCATGATTAGTTTGTACACTCTGCAGAGGTTTGCACACTTTTCCCCACAAGACTCGATCTCCTCCGTTGGATTTCCCGCACTGCATGGTGTTTGAGAAACGGATGACTGAGACACAATCTTTCAGAAGCATTAACTCTAACCCCGGGTAGACAGTACCAACCTACATCCCCTACATCTGCTAGCCTACCACTGGAAGAGGTCATGCAACATACTCAACTATGCCAGAGCCCATAATGGCTTGTGGCTGCACACGGAATTTTCTAGCATGAATAATCTTATGATCCCTTTGAGTCTGGGTGGCGGACCGTAGGATGATCACACAGGTCCTCCGGGATATCCTAGGACAACATTGGATTCTCCAGGTGCCCACAAGCCATCCACCCAGATGTGTGTTAAAGTTGCCACTTTAAGTTGAACCATTAATTAACATACTCACATCTGTCATGGATACACTCAAACCCAATCCACGTCTACGAGCATAGCATGGCAATATAAGCATAATGTAGAAGTAACTCCCAAGGGTTTGATAATAAAGGGCAATAGGTTCTGCCTCATCATCTACTTCCCAATACCCACAAGTTAATCACATCCTAATCATGCAATGTTTGAGGATTGTAACTAATGCATAAAAACTGGGTATGAAAAGAGTATGATCAATGCGTTACTTGCCTTGCTGACGATCTGCAAATCCTAGAGACTCGTAATAGCACGCTTCGCACTCTGGGAATTCTATCACAAACAAACAGTAGCATACATAAGCAATCAAGCAAAGATGCACGAGTAAAACTCAAATAAGAAGATCTAACCAGAAAATTCAACTCAAGAACTCCGGTTTGCAAAAAGATTCAAATCAAACGGAGCAACGAAACTAAAACTGCGAAAGAAACAAGATCTGATTACTAATCTGGACTAAAGTCAAATTTTACAGTACCAAAATCTTGTTCAAGTTGTTTAAACAGAAAGAGGGCTTCGAGACGAAGATCTAGGCGCTTGAATCGCTTGATTCCGATAAACGAGCAAAAAGATAAACTAAAACAAAGATCAGGGCAGAAATCACGATCGAAAATAATCGCGGAAAAACCCTGGAAAAAGAAAAAACTGACGAACAGGCTAACGAACGAACGTTCGCTGTCTGTGACTAACGGGTGAACGGCGTTCGTTAAAACTAACGTACGGACGAACGTCCGCAGAGTAAATAAACTGACGGAAAACCGAACCGATCTAAACTAAAAACGAATCTAGGGTTTTCGAAAAAAAACGAGCGGCTTTCTAAAGAAAACCGGCGGCGGCGGGTGGCTACCTCGGCGAGGTCTGGTGGGGTCGGCGCTGCTCCGGGGTTGGCGGCGGCGACGGCGAGCGGATCCGGCAGCGGGCGACGGATCGGGCGACGGCAGAAGCGGCGGCGCGGCGGCGGCTTCATGGCGGCGCGGCGCTAGGGTTCGGGAGGCGCGGGTGGGCTGCGGGGTCGCGGGGCGCGGCTTATAAGAGGGCCGTCCTGGGGAGTCCTGGCCGGTTACGGTCCGGAGTTGGTTTGACTTTTTTTTTAAATATTCCGACGCGCAAAAAACCGATTAAAAGGAAAAATAAACGGACTACAAAAATCCTCAAATAAATGTTCCCCGTCCTCTAAAAATATGGCGGACAATGTGAACATTTATTTGGGCCTCTAATGCAATTTTGAAAAACGCATATTTTTCCTAATTCAAATAAAATTGCAGTAAACTCCAAATAAAATTTATTTATTGATTTTTAATATTTTTCCTCCAATATTTCGTTTATTTTGGAGAAGTCATATTACCTCCTCTCATATATTTTAATACAAAATATTTTCAGAGAGAAAAATTATTTAAAACCAACATGATCCTTGTTTCAATATTTGATAAAATTCAAATATGAAAAACGTGAAATCCCCAACTCTCTCCGTGGGTCCTTGAGTTGCTTAGAATTTGGAGGATCGCAAATTGAAAATGCAATAAAATATGATATGCATGAATGACCTATGTATAACATTCCCAATTGAAAATTTGGGATGTTACACCTTTTGTGCTATCAAACGTCACATCGTAACTGGGTGACTATAAAGATGCTCTACAGGTGTCTCCAATGGTGTTTGTTGAGTTGGCATAGATCGAGACTAGGATTTGCCACTCCGATTGTCGGAGAGGTATCTCTGGGCTCTCTCGGTAATGCACATCACTATAAGCCTTGCAAGAAATGTGACTAATGAGTTAGCCACGGGATGATGCATTACAGAACGAGTAAAGAGACTTGTCGGTAACGAGATTGAACTAGGTATTGAGATACCGACGACCGAATCTCAGGCAAGTAACATACCGATGATAAAGGGAACAACGTATGTTGTTATGCGGTTTGACCGATAAAGATCTTCGTAGAATATGTAGGAACCAATATGAGCATATAGGTTCTGCTGTTTGTTATTGACCGGAAGTGAGTCTCGGTCATGTCTACATAGTTCTCGAACCTGTAGGGTCTGAACGCTTAACGTTTGATGACGATCGGTATTATGAGTTTATGTGATTTGATGTACCGAAGGTTGTTCAGAGTCCCCGATGTGATCACAGGCATGACGAGGAGCCTCGAAATGGTCGAGACATAAAGATCAATATATTGGAAGGCTATGTTTGGACATCGGAAGGGTTCCAGATGAGTTCGGGCATTTACCAGAGTACCGGGGGGTTACCGGAACCCCCCGGGGAGTTAATGGGCCTTAATGGGCCATGGTGGAAGAGAGGAGGAGGCGGCCAAGGTGGGGGCACCCCCCCAAGCCCAATCCGAATTAGGAGGGGGGCCCGCCCCCCTTTCCTTCCCTCCCTCTCCCTCTTCCTTCTTCTCCTACTTCAACTAGGGAAGGGGGGAAACCTACTCATACTGGGAGTAGGACTCCCCCCCTTGGGCGCGCCATGAGAGGGCCGGCCCTCCCCTCCTCCACTCCTTTATATACAGGGGAGGGGGCACCCCATAGACACAAGTTGATTGTTTAGCCGTGTGTGGTGCCCCCCTCCACAGATTTCCACCTCGGTCATATCGTTGTAGTGCTTAGGCGAAGCCCTGCGTTGGTAACTTCATCATCACCGTCATCACGCCGTCATGCTGACGAAACTCTCCCTCGACCTCGGCCTGATCTAGAGTTCGTGGGACGTCACCGAGCTAAACGTGTGCAGACCGCGGACGTGCCGTACTTTCGGTGCTAGGATCAGTCGGATCGTGAAGACGTATGACTACATCAACCGCGTTGTCATAACGCTTCCGCTTTCGGTCTACGAGGGTACATGGACAACACTCTCCCCTCTCGTTGCTATGCATCACCTAGATAGATCTTGCGTGATCGTAGGAATTTTTTTGAAATTACTGCGTTCCCCAACAATATACCCCTCCATCACCACTCACTCTTAGAGAGAGCAACCATGACGAAACTACACTTCCCATATCCATTTTCTGAGAGAGAACCACCTACACTTGTGTTGAGATCAAGGCATTCCAATCCAACCATTTGGACCTTGATTTCTAGCCTTCCCAAGTTGCTTTCCACTCGATTCCTTCTCCTACCCCCAGCCAAATCCATGAGAGAGTGATTGAGTGATGAGTTGACTATCTTTTGAAGCACAAGAGCAAGGAGTTCATCATTAACAACAATATCTATTACCTTTTGGAGAGTGTTGTCTTCTAGATTGGTTAGGAGTCACTTGGGAGCCTCCAAGATCATGTGGAGTTGAACCAAGGAGTTTGTAAGGGCAAGGAGATCGCCTACTTCATGAAGATCTACCCCGAGTGAGGCTAGTCCTTTGTGGGCATAAGGCATGGTGGAATAGACAAGGTTGTTTCTTCATGGACCCTTCGTGGGTGGAGCCCTCCGTGGACTTGCGCAGTCGTTACCCTCTGCGGATTGAAGTCTCTATCAACATGGATGTACGATAGCACCACCTATCGGAATACCGCCAAAAATCACTGTGTCTTCATTGCATTGATCTTCCTATCTCTACCCCCTTTACTTTCTTGCACTTGCATGCTATTATCATTCCGCTTCCCTCTCTCTAGATTTGCATGTGTAGGAAGTATTGGTTGCAACTTAAATCTTTCTAATTATCAAAAAAACTGAAAACTGCACCTTTGCCTTGTTAAATGTCTATTCACCCCCACCCCCCCCCCCACCCCTCTAGACTCCACCTTCTAGATCCTGCATACCTCCAATCCTTTTCGCCTGGAACTTTGGAACTTTGACTTACCTCATTTCAACAAATTATCATTATGAGAAGTGCTCTGTTTACTATGATACTGTTGAGCAGTAAACCCCTTTCGCCCAAAACTTTTGAGCCGCGACATACCTATTTCTACAAATTCTAATTATGTGAACTGCTCTGTTTACTAGTATACTATTGAGAAATTGGTTTACCCGGTACTTCACCAAGGTATTCTATCCTCGCAGAAAAGGTGCTACCTTTTTGTGTTCGAAACCATGACTCGCTTTTTTATTGGTACTTCCAATTAGTATATTTTATCTGGTTCCGTAACACTGTCCCGACCGTTTCAAATTTATTTGGATTGACTTGACAGTTTTCTGCTAGTCGTGCTTCTGATCCCTAGTTACTCTTTCATAATGGTTAGATTTTGGATTCTCTCTCTATATTATCTACCATACCACTTGTGGTTGCATCTCTCTTAGTACCATCAAGCCATGTCACTCATGACTCATTACGCCCCTTCAACTTTGCAAGCCACACAACTACGTTCCATCCCACTCCACATAAATCCACTTGCTTACTACATAGAGAAAAAGAGATCCAAGGCAAGAAGAACAAGAAATAAGTGTTCGATGATTCTCTGTTCACTAGTGGATTCTTAGATAAACAAAAACACCCCTTTCTTGAATACATATACCTTAAGTTAATATCTTTCACCACAATCCCCAGCCACCATGTCGTAGCCCCGCCACACCACCGCACGCCGGTGTGCCTCCATGCCTTTCCCCAAAGCATGGCGCCCTCACCGAGAATACACATCCCGTGGCATGACCCGCCAGGAGAGGAGAAAAGAAGGTGCCACCGTCGGTGCCTCCTGGAGGCAGCGAGGGGTGGGGGAGCAGAGGGAAGGGAGTTAGAGCATCTGCAGTTGGGCGCCCCAAACCCATCTCAAACGCCCGGGCAGACGACCTGATCACTGACCTGTCACAAAAAAGTGACCCAGGTGGGCTCCCCAAACGGGCCTCAAATGCCCAGGCGCATCCGCCATGTTGGACTGACGATAGATCCTACACAAAATCGTCGGGAAACTCAACAGTCCAACAGGCGTCTCCTCCGTCGCCGCTCCGGCGGGGCATGTAGTGCCCTAGCCCGGCTATTTAAGCTCACTGCCGACACTAAAACCCTACCCATCCACATTTCCTCTTCCCTTCTGCCGCCGCCACCACTTTCTGCTCGCCGTCCGCCACTTTCCGCTCGACGTCTGACACTTTCCGCTAGTAGCCACGCTCACATGGCGCCGGACAACGTTTCTAACGCTGGAGCGCCGGCTGCAGCTCCTTGAGCAGGTCCTGGCAAGGCGCGAAGCCCGAATTGCCGCGGGGCTACCTCCGGATGTGGTAGATCCGAAGGAGGAGCGGCACGAGGACGGGGAGGAGGAGGAGGAGGAGGAAGAGGAAGAGGATGAAGACGTGGGGGACGCTGGGCCACAGATTTGCGGGCGGAGCAGCAAACAATCCTCTATTCCTTCCGGTCGGAATCGGCGGCGGAGGCGGAGCACGCCGCGGACATCGACAAGATGCTCGCATTTATGGATGAGGAGAAGGAGCCGAAGCCCTCCTATGCGCCCATCTACCTGGCGCCTGGCACGGACGTCATGGACTTCTTCGAAGACGAAGCTTACATTGGTCTAGGGTAACGTACGTACTACGTAGGAAATCTTTTGTATGGTTTGTATGGATTTAGGGGATGAAATATGAGATCAGGGACGGGCCCATAGTTGTACGAATTTTCTAGTTAACTTTTCATAGGGATCATTAGAGAGATAGGTTCAATCGGACAAAACATGAGACTAGATGAGTAAGACGGTCCGTTTAATTGCCAAACATTGACACATAATCTTCAATTGATATCAGTTGTCGTATCACTTATATTTTATTTTATTCATCTTTTGTATCTTGTGTTTCGGTACTACAGAATTGTTATGTCAGACATTATATCACATACTTTATAATTGCTCGATAGTTTATTTTTTCTAGTGAGATAGGGCCTCATTTTTAGTTTTGCACAGGGCCCCGGATTTTGCGGGCCCGGCTCTGTATGAGATACTCGAATGTATATCTTTAAATATAAAAGTGTGACCGATCAATGTCCGCGAACGCGTCCGAACATTTTGAGGGATCGAATTTGCTGTCCGCGGCCGTAGACGCTCTTAGGGTTGGCGGTGCCTAGGATTTGCCCCAGATGTTGTGGAAGAGGCACTTACGAATGCAGGGCTCCTTTGATTCAAAGGAATTGCATAGGAATTTTGGAGGATTTGAATCCTTAGGAATTTTTCCTGTGATGCTCGTTTGATTCGTAGGATTAACATCCTAAGGAATTTTTCCATAGGATCCATTTGTACTACATTTTGAAGGAAAATTTCCATCCATTCAAACCTCTTTGTAGAATTCTTTGTTTTTCCTGCGGTATCAAACATTCTTTCAAATCCTGTAGCCTATTATGGGATATGACATCCTATTTTTGCATTTTTCCTATTCTTTCATTTTGACAATCCTGCGAATCAAAGAGGCCCGAAGTGTTTTTTTCCGCTCGGACCTCTCGTTTCGCCTGCTCGCCCGACGACCACCCGCCCCACCCGCACACGCAGCCATGACCCCCCGCCCCACCATGAGGACCTCGGACAGCAGCCATGGATCGGCGTGTGACGCGACGCCATGGATGGCAACAGATGTCGTCCAAGGCAAACGCGCGCGAGCTGGGTGGCAGCCGCCCCATCCCAGTGTCCACGGCGGGGCTCCGAGCTCTCGCGGCGCCACGACCTGGACCGTGACAAGCCGTGTGTGCGTGCGCGGGGTAAAGTCTGTTTTAAACCTTGAACTCGTACGCGTCGTCGTTTTTGAACCCCAACCTCCAAATCCCTGAAATCGGCACCCTCAACTCCCTAATCCCGGTCGTTTTGTCCTTGCTGGCGTATCCAAACGGAGGAAAGGCTGGGATCGCTGAGTCAGCTGTCGTTGTGGGTCCCCTCGGTCGCTGAAAACGCTAAATGGTCGAGCCAGACCAGCTCGCACCTCTCCTCGCTCAGTTCGCCCCCTCGCCCCTTCCCCTTCTCTCCCCTGACGCACCAGCTTCCTCCTGCGGCGGCAATGGCGACGGCCCGCGGATGATCGCAGCGAGCTCCGACGTCCACGCCGGCGGAAAAGGAACAAGTCAGTCATCCTCATCATCTGTGATTGCTTGGTCGACCTTTTTTCCTTCTGCCTGTAGTTAGGTTTAGGGTTCTACAGTGGCGCAAGGTGGTTTTTTTTTGCGATTTAGTGGCCTGTTGAATGGAAGGATTTGGGGCCAAATACATACTAATAGACCGATGCCTTACATGGATTGTAGGTTTAATCGTTTTTTGTAGTCTTTTAGTCAGTTTTGTGACTGTGATTACCGAAGGTGTGAATATTGTCCGAAATTAAATCTTGCAATCAGATTACCGAATGTAGGTGAACCTGATTGCATATATGTGTTTCAGAGGTTTTTAGTCAATTCATGGATCCAGCAGAGGTACTCAATGTCGTTTCACTATGGAGGGCGTTTATTCATATTGGGCCATCTCTTGATTATGTTGGGGAGATACTGCAATGTCGAGATAGAGAGGATAAGTTGTCACCGCCAGAGCTTAAAGGATATTTAGGAGATCATTTGACATCCAAAGACAAAGATGGAGTTGTATTTTCTTATGCCAGAAGAGAGTTGGTTAATGGACTAGTGTTTCTATACACCGATGAAGGTTGCTCAAGATGTCGAGTACATTATAGATGGAGGGTTGCTGATGTTTTTGTGGAGTACAATGGTGAGCAAGATGAACCAGAGGCGTAAGATAGTGGCTCGATTTTGAAGAAGATGAGCTGAATGACATGTTGAACAATGCTAGTGAGGAAGAACCGGATGCGCTTATCACTGCGGAAGAAGAAGATCATGTTCAACAAGTGATTTCAAGAGTACGAAATGACATTTTGGAACATATTTTGTTCCCAATGAGGGTCGTGTTGTTACCGCAGTGATACACACCCTGTGAAGAACAGTTTGAGTGCATGATCTATCCCAAGGTTCTCAAATAATCAATCCTCTCACTGTTGTTGCTAGCCAAACTGTAGCTCCAATTGCGTAAGATGCAGAGCATGGTTCGAATCAAGATTCAGATGATCCCGATTATGTGGCACATAATCGATGACAATGGAGAGGAATCTGAGGTAGTAGAGCTGAGAAAACATGCAAGGAAATTCAAGAAGAAGATGAAAGCCTCGTAAATTTGGTTCTCCAAGGAGTCAATGTGTCCTGCTCCTATAGAGTTAATTGCTAATGTGGAAGAAGTCAGACAGACCAAGAGTTTGAGTCTTCCGATGAGGATTACAGTTATGATGAAGATGAGGACGGTCGATGGTTAGGAGGAAAAGCAATTATGTTAGGTTCAGTCCGAGACGTAAATTCCCATTTTAGCTTGGGAATGGTGTTTAGAAGCAAGAACCAATTAGTTAAAGCAATCAAGAGGTATGGGCTAGCTACTAAGAGGAGCATATCATTTGTAAAATCTGAGGAGCAGAGGGTGAGAGCAAAATGTGACCTGGCCTGGTTGCCCTTGGATGTTGTATGGTGCCAAGACTAGTAGATGTTCTAGGTTTCAAGTAGTTACCTATGAAGATGAGCACCAGCAGTGCACGTAACAGGAGAACAAGCTTGTTATTGCTAAGGTGATTGCAAACAGATATGAACACATTATCCTAGCAAATCCAATGTGGAAAATTGACAGATTAAAGCCACAAGGCTCAAAGATATGTTTGCCGATGTGTCAGTTTCAAAATGTAAGGCAAAGAAAGAAAATAGTACTTGACAAGCTCATGTGTGGCATGAAAAGTGAGTATACAAAGGTGTTTGACTACCAACTAGAACTGCTTAGGAGCAACCCCAGCAAGATTGTGGCCATTACATTAGATCCCATGCACTGCAGCAGTAACATTTTTCAACAGCTTTTATGTCCTGTTTTGATGCTATGAAGAAAGGATTTAAAGCGAGGTGCGGGAAAGTCATAGGATCGGATGGCTGCTTTTTCAAGAGATCTTGTCAAGGTGAATTGTTGGCTGCAATTGCAAGGGATGCAAATAACCGATGTACCCAAAGGCTTGGGATGTGGTGGAGAAAGAAACCAATGAAAGCTGGAAGTGGTTTATTGCTCGTTAATCAAAGATTTGGATATTAATGACCAAGGGTAGGTTGGGTTTTCATTTCGATCGCGAAAGGTAATGACATGCTTGCTTTGCTTGCTTTACTTACATATTAATGACTTGCTTGCCTTGCTTGCTTTACTTACTTGATTTACTTAAATATCACTTTTACAGGCTTGATTGACAAAGATGAGTGACTATTTGCCCAAGGCGAGCAGCATGTATGTGTGCTGCATATATATGCCAACCGGAGGAAGAAATACAAGGACCATGAGTACCAAAAGAGATTTTGGGCAATTGCTAAAGCTGCAAACAAAGAAGATTTTAACTACAACAAGGCAAGGCTAGCTCACTCACTCCTCGATGGTGCAAAGGATATCATGAGGACTGAACCACCATTGGGCTAGGCATTTTTCCCTACATGAGCTAACTGTGAATCAGGGACAATAATCTGTGTGAGTCATTTAACAATTCCATCATAATTAGTTAGCTCGATCATTCATTTCCTCTGCTTTGCAAAGAAGCTCGATCGATGGATCAAAAACATCACTCGCACTAGGTCTAAAGTCGCAAGAACTAAAGCTCCAAAGAACAAGCTTTCAACCTCCTAGAACTACAGAGAACAAGCTCTCAACCCGGCACATCATCATCTCAACCTAGAAGCACTACTGCCGGAGAGGAGCAGCAGAGGAGCAGGAGAGGAGCAGCAGAGGAGCAGGAGAGGAGCAGGAGAGGAGCAGGAGAGGACCACCAACAACAAAGCTTGGGAAGCTTCTTTTATGCTAGTGGCAATTTCAAGATGTTTTCCAGTTTATGGATTAGATCTTCACTAATTGTGGCTTGGATGATGGATTAGATCTTTACTACTATATGAACTTGTGGTTTAGATGTCACTTTTGAACTATGTAGTAACGCCAATGCCTTTTGAACTTGTGGCTTGATGTTAAGTTGCCATTCTCAACTAGTTGTCAACCAAGATATATGCTGCCAAATTTATGGTGATGTGTCTGAGTAAATGTTATCTCAAATTCATCGACAATTCATCAACCATTCGGTACTCATCGACCATTTGGTAGTCATCGACAAGTCATCTACCATTTGGTAGTCATCGACCATTTTGGTAGTCATCGACCATTTGGTAGTCATCGACAATTCATCAACCATTTGGTACTCATCGACCATTTGGTAGTCATCGACAAGTCATCTACCATTTGGTAGTCATCGACCATTTTGGTAGTCATCGACCATTTGGTAGTCATCGACAATTCATCAACCATTTGGTACTCATCGACCATTTGGTAGTCATCGACAAGTCATCTACCATTTGGTAGTCATCGACCATTTTGGTAGTCATCGACCATTTGGTAGTCATCGACAATGCATCAACCATTTGGTACTCATCGACCATTTGGTAGTCATCGACAACTCATCGACCATTTGGTAGTCATCGACCATTTTGGTAGTCATCGACCATTTTGGTAGTCATCGACTCGTCGACGATTCCAAAACCTTGGGATGCCATTATATATACACACATGCTGCCAAAAGCACTATATATATATATATGCTGCCAAAATAACTATTGTTGGCACACACATGCTTCCAAAAGCCCATTCACAGTAACATTCACAATTAAAATTCACACAAAATGTTGCCAAAAGCCCAAAAGATCTCTTTCATATTCATTCAGCCATCAAGATATCCAAAGACACCATTGAACTACATAACTAGAAACATCTAACTCTCTCGAGACATGAGGAAACCTGCAACTAAACCAGCAACAAAGAAAAATAAACCATAAAAGAGACACTTGTACATCTCATCTCATCTCTGCTAGCACTTCTAGCTCTACTTTCTGCTACCAAATCATTTTTCTTCTCCAATTCCTCTTTCAAAACAGCAACCTCTCCTTCCCTTGATCGCCAAAGAAGCTCATCCTCCACCTCCACACTTTATCCCGTAGGTCTCCTAGCAATTGACGAACAAATGGAGTTGTGGGGCCATGCCGCTTGATGAATCCATGCTGTTCAGCCATGACACGTAAAATTCAGAGTTTGACGGAACAAAACAGAGAGAAAGAGGACATGTGAGGAATCAAGCTTACCCGCAAATCCACGCAGAATAATATCTCCTACCGTGGTTCGCGGACTCAGATATCCACCGGGCGCCTTCCCCGCCGCACGCAAATCACCGCCCGCTCAGAAGCCATTGGTTGCTCCCGATAGGGCACCGGAGACCTTGTTATCAAGGCCTCTCCTTCGGAGCCCACCACCGCCGAGAAGTCGATTTAATCACCGGAGGAGCAAGACATCTCTGTCATGGCGGCGGCAGCGGCGCTGCAATGGCGGCGGCGGCGGGGCGCCACACTCTCTCTGTCACCGATTTAACCCTAGAACGAGAGAAAGAGAGAGCTGGCAGAGAGGGGAGGGGGTAATCAAGTCGCAAACCCGGCGGCCCGCACTGCCACGTCACCTAATCCTCCTCTCAGATGCATTAAGGACAAAAACGACCGGGATTAGGGAGTTGAGGGTGCCGATTTCAGGGATTTGGAGGTTGGGGTTCAAAAACGACGACGCGTACGAGTTCAAGGTTTAAAATATACTTCACCCGCGTGCGCGTTGGCTCCCGACTCCGCCCGCTGCTCGCTCGTGCGCGCTGTATACTTGTGCGTGCGTGGGTGCTATCTGCTGGTGTGCGCGTGGTGTGTGCTTGTGCGCTGGTCCTGGCGTGTGTGTGCTCTGACTGTGCCACCGTGCCGGACGGCGCACACAACGATAAATTGAAGAAACCAATTTCCACTGCGAGGAAGGACAGCACATAGTAGAACGTCAAAAGGGATGCAATCAACCATGGCTCCGCAACTCCATCATCCACTATTTTTACAAGTAGTATCAGTTATGCCCAATTCCATTACATCGTGATTCTGAGAAAGGAAAAGGAATCTATTACATCGTGGATGTGCCAAGCAAAACCACCGAGCAAGCAAAGATCAAGGGATTCACAGTTGATGAAAACTGATAATTATAACATGTCTAATACACAAGTATACCTGCGTCAACTAAATGCAGAAGGAAATAAAAAATAAAGCTGGGGATGGCCAGGCACTGTGATCCTTCTATCTGATCTTCTTGTTCATGTTGCCGGCGAGCTGCCGCATCTGGAACCTCCAGAACATGAAGATGGCGAGGGCGGCGCCGACCAAGATTAACAGCGCCACCATCTCCCCCTCCCCCTCCTTTTTCCACTCCACCTCCTCGATCCGCCATTCCCTATTCCCCTCCACCTCCGCCTCCACAAGCGCGTACACCCGCTTCCGCTCCCTTACCGCCACCGCCACCGCCGCGACGGCGCCGTCCGGTTCCCCCGCGTCATGCTCCGCGCAAGACACCCACCCGTCGTTGCTCCCGACCAGGCGCAGAGTCGTGGCCCCGCCTACCGCCACCGTCCCATCGCTCCGCACCGCGACGGCGACCGGCGTGGGGGGCGTAAAGGGCCCTGAAACGGCTCTTGCGGATCCGTCCTCCATGTCGACGCGGAGGAGGTGGCCGGTGCTGGGACGGCCAACGAGGAGGAACCCCCGGCTCACGTGTGCGGTGAGGGAGGAAAGGGGCTCCGAGCCATAGACGGGCGAAGCGGGGAGCGCGGCGAGGTCGCCGTCAGGGGAAAGACTGTAGATTTGGGCGCCTAAGGTGAGGAATGCGACGCCAGATTGTGGGTCCACGGCGACGCCGCCGGGCGCGGCGGGGTCGGGGAGCGTGGTGGAGAAGAGGAGGCGATGGGGCCGAGGGGTGCGGAGGTCGAAAGCGGAGACGGAACCGGCGGACGCTACTATGAGGCGACGGCGGCGGTCGTCAACGGCGACTGCGGAGGCACCGGGGGACGCGATCGATTCGGTCACGCCGGCGTCGGATACGGATAGGACGGCGTCGCCTCCGCCGGCGACGACGAAGTGCTGAGCGGTGGGGTCCCAGGCCAGGGAGGAGGGGGAGACGCCGCGACTAGGGATGAAGGTGACGACGTGCCGCGCGGAGGAGGGGCGTGGGGCAACTGCGGCGAGGATGAGCAAGACCGCTATGTAGGAGGCGGCCATGCTGGAAGGGTTGGGTTGTGGGTAGATTCAATCGGAAGAAGACGATCTGAGCCCGTCTTTGACTAGTTATGGCTTCGAGGATCAAAACGAACAGCTAGAGCACGCGTGATAACAAAAATTCCCGGCCCTAGCCGGCTCGCTGGCCACTTGATCAATCCATCATGTGCGCTTGCCACTTGTAATAACAAGAAGTTTAGGTCACTACCCGCGAAACGTTTTAATTATCCACATGTATAGCAGAATTTTTGGGATCACTCCATTGGTCATCCTTACCATGATCGATTGTTGGATTACAAAAGTTATTTTTACTTGAGATTTTGCCAGACCAATGCATAAAGATGGGACGAGCAACTGGATTAACACCAATATACAGGGATATAAAATGCGAATACAAAGGTTCGGGGTGAGAAATCAGCAAGGCATGAGAGGGATCCAGGATGAGGGGTAGAAGCAAAGATGGGAAGCTGAAGATGATTCACGAATCAATTCGCTGTCCTCCTCTGTCTAGCTTCTTCTTTATAAACATTTTGCCTATTCGCGTAACTGGGCCAAACCCAAGTCTCCTGGCTCATTCCATCGAGATGGCCGTGAATAAGAAGAGGGTCATGGCCCTTGGAGCCTGACATTCTCGCCTCCTTAAAAGGCGGCTGACCTCAAGCCGGTGATGCAGTACCAAAAAACAACCAAAGCCACATGGGTCCCATGGTTGATGTATAACAGAATATGTCTATGTTTCTTGGCCAACAACCATTCAACACCATAGTCACTCTATGCGCTTCTATGTAGATAGTTGATCCTCATTTTAATTGTTGCCCTATCATGAAGATTCACGATTCCAGGATCCCACTGTGTTGCAGCAAAAAGCTCAGTTCAATGACCAAGAGAATCTTTCGCAACATGAACGAATAAGCAAGACACCCATATTGTTGAAAACGGCTTTATAGCGCAAAGGCAAACGAACATCAAAGATTCATGGGTCCCATAATCTGTTAGCCGAACTTGTTACCTCAGGAAGCACCCTACGTTCCACATTATTGATTGCAAATTTGGAATCTGAATGTCCTATCATAGAGCCCCATTGAGTGTAAATAAGAGGTGTGCTTCCACTGGAGGCGGCGACGGGGCCGGTGTTCTTTGTCCCAGGGCGGTGTCAGAAGGTGTCATGCTAGTTACTTGTCCCGGGACGCCGTCATTAGGTGACGTCGTTGGTTTCTCTTTCTACTACGAGTCTTGCCGCGTTTGTTGCTGGAATCCTGTGGTAGATCAATTTGTCTGCTCTACTGACCGGATCAGATGAGCATCTCAAGCATGAGGTTTTGAAGGTCCTGTGAAGGTAGTTGTGCTCCAACTCCCTCAGATTGGATGTGCTTGAAATAGGGGGGTTGTGGGTATTTGATCACCGGATGTGATTGATCAAGTATCGGGGACTGATAATCCACAAGTATAGGGGATCGCAACAATTTTCGAGGGTAGAGTATTCAACCCAAATTTATAGATTCGACGCAAGGGGAGCCAAAGAATTTTTGTAAGTATTAGCAGTTGAGTTGTCAATTCAACCACCCCTAGAGATTAAATATATGCAGCAAAGTGATCAGTAGCACAGTAACATGATAGTTTTGATAGTAGTGGTAACAGTAGCAGTGGTAACGGTAACAGCAGTAATAATTTTGTAGCAGTTGGAAAACTCGTAGGCATAGGATCGGTAAATTCATTGGATGATATTCCTCATATAACAATCATAACCTAGGGCGACACAGAACTAGCTCCAGTTCATAAATATATGAAGGAAATATGCCCTAGAGGCAATAATAAAATTGTTATTTTATATTTCCTTATTCATGATAAAGGTTTAATATTCATGCTAGAATTGTATTGATTGGAAACCTAAATACATGTGTGAATACATAAACAAACATCGTGTCCCTAGTGAGCCTCTACTTGACTAGCTCATTGATCAAAGATGGTTAAGGTGTCCTAACCATGGACATAAGTTGTCATTTGATAACGGGGTCACATCATTAGGAGAATGATGTGATGGACAAGACCCATCCTTAGTTTAGCATTATGATCGTTCAGTTTTATTGCTATTGCTTTCTTCATGTTAAATACATATTCCTTTGACTATGAGATTATGCAACTCCAGGATACCGGAGGAATGCCTTGTGTGCTATCAAACGTCACAACGTTAACTGGGTGATTATAAAGATGCTCTACAGGTATCTCCGAAGGTGTTTGTTGAGTTGGCATAGATCTAGTAGGATTTGTCACTCTGAGTATCGGAGAGGTATCTCTGGGCCCTCTCGGTAATACACATCATAAGCTTGCAAGCAAACGATTAAGGAGTTAGTCACGAGGATGTATTACGGAACGAGTAAATGAGACTTTCCGGTAACGAGATTGAAATAGGTATGAAGATACCTACGATCGAATCTCGGGCAAGTAACATACCGATAGATAAAGGGAATTACGTATGTTGTCATAACGGTTCGACCGATAAAGATCTTTATGTAAGAGCCAATATGGGCATCCAGGTTCCGCTATTGGTTATTGACCGAAGAGGTGTCTCGGTCATGTCTACATAGTTCTCGAACTCGTAGGGTCCGCACGCTTAACGTTCAATGACGATATAGTATTATATGAGTTATGTGATTTGGTGACCGAATGTTGTTCGGAGTCCTGGATGAGATCACGGACATGATGAGAAGTCTCGAAATGGTCGAGAGGTAAAGATTGATACATAGGATGATGGTATTCAGACACCGGAAGTGTTTCGGAGGGTACCAGATACATATCGGGTCACCGGAAGGGGTTCCGGACACCCCCGACAAAGGACATGTGCCTTATGGGCCAAGAGGGGGAATGCACCAGCCACAAGGGGCTGGTGTGCCCCCCATATGGGCCGAACCAAGAGGAGAAGGAAAGAGGGGAAGGGAAAATGAAAGGGGGGATTCGGCCTCCCCCTTCCTTCCCTCCTCCCTCCTCTTTCCTTCCCTCCCAAGAATATGGCATGGGGCGCCGGCCAGGCGCACCCCAAGTAGGATTCGGCCTACTTGGGCGCCTCCTGGCAGCCTTCCCTCTCCCTCCCACCTATATATATGTGGGGGGGGGGGGCTAGCACACACTAGATCAATTGTTAGCTGTGTGTGGCGCCCCCCTCCACCGTTTACACCCCAGGTCATATTTTCGCAGTGCTTAGGCGAAGCCCTGCGAGGATCACTTCACCATCACTGTCACCACGCCGTCGTGCTGATGGAACTCATCTACTACCTCGACGACTTGCTGGATCAAGAAGGCGAGGGACGTCACCGAGCTGAACGTGTGCAAAGCGCGGAGGTGCTTGATTTGTAGACGTGAGAAGAAGTTCGACTACATCAACCGCGTTGTGAAATGCTTCCGCTTACGGTCTACGAGGGTACGTAGACACAATCTCCCCCTCGTTGCTATGCATCTCCATGGATAGATCATTGCGTGTGCGTAGAAATTCTTTTGTTTTCCCTGCAACGATTCCCAACAGTGGCATCATGAGCCAGGTCTATGCGTAGATGATATGCACGAGTAGAACACAAAGAGTTGTGGGCGGTGATAGTTATACTGCTTACCACCAACATCTTATTTTGATTCGGTGGTATTTTAGAATGAAGCGGCCCAGACCAACCTTACATGTCCACTCACATGAGACCAGTTCCACTGACTGACATGCAACTAGTTTTGCATAAAGGTGGCCAGAGGGTGTCTGTTTCTCCTACTTTAGTTGAATCAAATTTGACTGCGGCCGGTCCTTGAAGAAGGTTAAAATAGCAAACTTGACAAAACACCGTTGTGGTTTTATGCGTAGGTAAGAATGGTTCTTGCTAGAAGCCCGTAGCAGCCACGTAACACTTGCAACAACAAAGTAGAGGACGTCTAACTTGTTTTTGCAGGGTATATTGTGATGTGATATAGTAAAGACATGATGTGATAAACGTTATTGTATGAGATGATCATGTTTTGTATCGGCAACCGGCAGGAGCCTTATGGTTGTCTCTTTATTGTATGAAGTGCAAACGCCATGTAATTGCTTTACTTTATCACTATGCGTTAGCGATAGTTGTAGAAGCAATAGTTGGCGAGACAACCACGACGCAACGATGGAGATCAAGGTGTCAAGCCGGTGACGATGGAGATCATGACGATGCTTTGGAGATGGAGATCAAAAGCACAAGATGATGATCGGATCTAGAACATATATATAACGATGAAAACATAAACGGTTCAGATCTGAAAATCATGGCACTCGGGCCCTAGTGACAAGCATTAAGCATAGCAAAGTCATAACAACATCAATCTCATAACATAGTGGAGAGTAGGGATCAAGCCCTAACAAAACTAACTCGATTACATGATGAATCTCATCCAACTCCTCACCGACCAGCGAGCCTACAAAGGAATTTCTCACTCCCGGTGGGGTTAATCATGGAATTGGTGATGAAGGAGGGTTGGTGATGACGAAGACCGAAGATTCCCCTCTCCGGAGCCTCGAACGGGCTCCAGATTTGGCCTCCCGATGAAGAACAAGAGGTGGCGGCGGCTCCGTATCATGAAACACGATGAAACTTCCTCTCCTATTTTTCTTCTTCGAAAATAGGTATTTATGGAGTTGGAATTAGGGTCAGGGGGCCACGAGGTGACCACAACTCACTGTATGCTGCTTGGAGGGTGGCGCCCTGGTATCTTGGCCAGGCAGGGCACCCCCTCCGGTGGTTCTTGGTTCCAGTATTTTTTATATATTCTGAAATAATTCTCTAAAAAGTTTTGTCTAAATCTGAGAACTTTTATTTCTGCACAAAAATAACACCATGGTAGTTCTGCTGAAAAGAGCGTCAGTCTGGGTTAGTTTCTTTCAAATCATGCAAATTAGCGTCCTAAACAAGAGCAAACGTGTTAGGAAAAGTAGATACGATGGAGACGTATCAGGGAAGCAGCTCCTATTACCAGGTTGACCGGAGCGATGAAAATATTAAGTTCGAATTGTCGCGGCTTGCAACAGGCCGCCATAGTAAGGGCGCTTCTGAGTGTGCAGAAGAGGAGGAGTCCCGACGTTTGTTTCTAATGGAGACACATCAAGATGAATACCCCGCGGAGTGCTTAATTCTGTATTGGAAGAAGGAGGTGCCAATTTCATTACGATATAAAACAGAGAACTTCATTGATGTTTTTGTTGGTAGCGGCAGGGATAATTTCTGGCGGCTGACATGTATATATGGTGAACCTAAATGGGCTGATAAACACCTAACATGGCAACGATAGCGAGAGTTGCATGCGATGATGAATATGCCTTGGATGGTGGTGGGTGACATGAATGAGATCATGTATAATTTTGAGAAGGAAGGCGGAAATCCCAGGCCAAATCAGTTTATGATTTCTTTCACAGAGGCATTAGATGACTGGAACTTAACTGATGTTGGCTACGTTGGGGACATATTTACATGGCACCACAGTTTGATGAGAGAAAGCTTGGATAGGATAACTTATTTCCAATAGCAATAGTGGAGCATCTTGAATATCACAAGTCTGATCACCGGCCACTACGTGTTTCTACATACGATAGTGTTGCACAAGAGGCATTTGCACCAAAATTTTTGAGGTTTGAAGCTCGCTGACTCAAAGAAGCAATTATCAGCGATGTTGTGCAGGAGGCGTGGCAGGCTGCAAGTCCACATGGTCCATTAGACTTGGCGGACAGACTCTCACACGTCCATAAGCCCTTATACCATTGGGACAAAACAGTGTTGTGAAACTCAACAAAAAAAACTGAAACAGATTCAACATGAACTAGAGACAGTCACCCGTGATGTCCGATCGCCTGAGAACCTAGCTAGGCAAAAGGAACTTGCTGATGAGATTGAATGATTGTTGCAACATGAAGAACTATACCGAGCATAGAGAAGTAGAATAAATAGGCTGAGTTATGGGGATCGGAATACCTCATATTTTCATGATTTTGCATCTGCTCGTTGTTTGCGAAACCGAATCAATAAATTAAAGGACAACCAGGAAGTGTGGAGAGAAGGTACAACTTATTTGAACCCTTTAGTTTCACAATATTTCGCGGGACTTTTTACCATGGAAATTGATGAGCCAAACCCAAGCCTTGTTGCAAAGGTGATACCTCGTGTTACTACTGAGATAAATGAGGAGATGATGAAGCCCTATTCCATAGAGGAGGTGAAAAATCACTATTGTCAATAGGTGACATGAAGGCACCGGATACAGATGGATTACATGTCGTTTTCTTCAAAAAGTGTTGGCATATACTTGGCGATGCGTTGACCGCAGAAGTTCTTAATGTTATCCATAATAAAGTGATACCTAATGGTTGTAATGACACTATGATCGTCCTTATTCCGAGGTAGATGAGCTTGAAATGATCACCAATATAGGCCCATTAGCCTTTGTAATGTTCTATACAAGGTCATTTCAAAAATGATAGCTTTCAGACTCAAATCTTTTTAGTTGGTATTATATCTCTTGTACACAGTGCTTTCGTACGAGGTAGACTTATCACAGATAACATCCTTCTAGCATATGAGAGTCTGCATACAATAAAGAATAAGAAGAAAGGGAAGGTTGGATATTGTGTTATTAGGTTGGAAATGCATAAAGCTTATGATCGTGTTGAATGGAAGTTTCTAGAAAGAATGCCAGTGCAATTGGGTTTTCACAGAAACATTGTTGACTTGCTTATGGCATGTGTGACTTCGGTGAAGTACAAGGTGAGATTTAATGACCAGGAGACAGAAGGTTTTGGGCCACCCAGGGGACTCCGTCAAGGGGACCCTCTATCACCATATCTTTCTTGATTTGTGTAGAAGGTTTGTAAAGTGTGTTGGCTCAAAAATAGGAGGTTCATGTCATTGAAGGTGTTAGGGTGTGCAGAAATGCACCATTAGTTTCCCATTTATTATTTGCTTATGATTCCCTAATCCTTATGAGAGTAGATATGACTAATGCAACCTCATTGAGACAGGTGCTGGATGAATATTGTGCAAGTTTGAGCCAATTGGTTAGTGATGGAAAGTGTAGCATATACTTTAATCCAAATGTTGATGTGGAGGTGAAAGCTCAAGTATGTGCAGAACCGAATATTATGACCGAAGCTATATCAGATAGATGTCTAGGTTTGCCATCTATGATTGGTCTTGAGAAAAGTGAAAGCTTCGAATATTTGGTTGAAAGAATTATAAACCGTCTAAAAGGTTGGGAGGAAAAAATATTGGCTATGGGTGGTAAGGAAATTTTATTGAAAGCTATAATCCAATCCATCCCTGATTTTTCCATGGCAGTTTTCAAGATCCCAAAGAAGGTTTGCAAAGATATCACAGATGCCATGGCTAGTCTCTGGTGGGGGGACACAGAAGAGCATAGGATTGCCGAAGCAAAATGTTTTGATCCCAGGAAAGACATAGCAAAAACCACAGCCGGTGTCATACAAGTTGAATACTAATGCGTGTTTCTTCGAGGATGGTGCGGGTGCAGTAGCGGCGATCCTGCGTAACTGCCATGGGGAGGCGATTGTGGGAGCTTCTGAAACATTTGATCATGCATACAATGAACAGGCTGCTGAAACACTAGCATTAAGGGGAGGGCTCCAAATGATACATGATATGGGATGTTCAAAAGTTGAAGTGGAATCTGACCGTTTGGAACTGATGGATGCATGCAACAGAAAGATGGATATTCGAGGACCTAATTCAGCATTACTTGCTGATTGCTTTCACTTGGGTCATGGTATTTCATCAATCTCTTTCAATCACTATC
The DNA here is from genome assembly GCA_021605205.1 of Aegilops longissima. NCBI lineage: Eukaryota > Viridiplantae > Streptophyta > Magnoliopsida > Poales > Poaceae > Aegilops > Aegilops longissima. The sequence continues at coordinate 390,748,978 of CM038678.1, read as the reverse complement.
CCAGGGAAGCAAACACGCTGGCACACTTTTTGGCTAGGACTTGTTTTGATTCTAAGACTAGTTATGTTTGGGTGGATGTTACTTGATAGGTCTCCGTCGTATCTACTTTTCCAAACACTTTTTCTCTTGTTTTGGACTCTAATTTGCATGATTTGATTGAAACTAACCCAGACTAACGATGTTTCAGTAGAACTACCACGGTGTTGTTTTTGTGTAGAAATAAAAGTTCTTGGAATTAACAAAACTTTTTGGAGATTTTTTATGGAATAAATAAAAAATACTAGAGCGAAGAACCACATGAGGGGAGTCACCAGTGGCCCACAAGCCACCTGGGCGGGCGCTGGTGCCTTGTGGGGCCCACGTGGCTTCGCTGACCCTAATCTCAAGTCTACAAATTCCTATTCCCCAAGAAAAAAATAAGAGAAGAAGTTTCATCGTGTTTTATGATACTAAGTTGCCGCCACCTCGTGTTCTTCATCGGGATGCCAGTTTTGGAGTCCGTTCAGGGCTCCGGAGAGGGGATTCGTCGCCATCATCATCACCAACCATTCTTCATCACCAATTTCATGATGCTCACCACCGGGAGTGAGTAATTTCTTCGTAGGCTTGCTATACGGTAATGGAGTTGGATGAGATTTACTATGTAATCGAGTCAATTTATTAGGGCTTGATCCCTAGTATCCACTATGTTCTGATATTGATGTTGCTATGATTTTGCTGTGCTTAATGCTTGTCACTAGGGCCCGAGTGCCATGATTTTAGATCTGAAACCTTTACGTTTTCATGAATATATTTGTGTTCTTGATCCTATCTTGCAAGTTATACACCCCTATTACGTGTTATGATCCGCATACCCCAAGGTGACAATAATTGGGATTCTTTCCGGTGATTACCGTAGTTTGAGGAGTTGATGTATTTGCTATATGTTAATGTTTTGTTCTAGTTCTCTATTAAAAGGAGGCCTTAATATCCCTTAGTTTTCTTATTGACCCCGCTGCCACGGGAGGGTAGGACAAAAGATGTCATGCAAGTTCTTATCGCAAGCACGTATGACTATATACGGAATACATGCCTACATTACATTGATGAATTGGAGCTAGTTCCGTGTCACTCTAGGTCGTCACTGTTATATGATGAATGTCATCCAACACAATTATCCATCATTGATCCAATGCCTACGACTTTCACATATTGATCTTTGCTAAGTTACTACTACTGTTGTTGTTGCTGCTGTTACAATTGCTACAAAACTACTAGTGTTCACTACAAAAAAAAAATACACTTCCGTGATGATACGTGTTTGTCACAGTAGGTCGCGTTTTTTGTCATGTATGTACATCCATGACAAATTTATTACAGAATCAAGATAGTCATACCTGTGCTGTCGTAGAAGTGTTCCATGACATTACCAAAATTATCATCACGGAAGTGTCCACTTCCATGACGATAAATCGCGCGTCCGCGAAGTGCTTTCGTCAAGGGTGACCGACACGCGGCATCCACCGTAACGGAACGCCGTTAAGCTATCGGGTCGGGTTTTGGATCCGATAACCCGTTATCAGCCCCGACCAATGGGGATTTTCCACGTAAAATCATCATTGGTCGGAGGAAACACGTGTCGGCTCACCGCTGGGACAGATGTCATCCACTCATTGAACGGAAGCCGCCTATGGTACGTCGACACGTGGCACGGCCCAACAGAGGCCCATTCCTGTGAAAAGGCCGGCCCAGTAAAAATTAGCAGGCCAGCCCATATAAGGCGTACTTGTGTTAGGTCCATTTAAGCCCACGGCCCATACGAGATGAGCCAATTCGGCCCGTCAACGGCCCGTTAAAGATTTGACACCATTGCAACCCATCGTCAGTTCGAGCCCATTAACAGCCCGCTATATATCTGGGCTCAATATCGGCCTGATGAGATTTCGGCCTGTTAACGGCCCGCTTAATGGATGGGCCAATTTTAGGATGTACATCTTTCGCCTTTTAGCGACCCATTTAAATGTTGGGCTAGTTTCCGCCCGGTGTGTCTTTCACTGTTGACGACCCATAAATCGATGGGCCATTTGTTGTCGGACCGAGTTTCGCCTTTAGCGGCCAATTTAAGTGTTGGGCCAATTTTACGGCCCTGTCACTTTCACTGTTGACGCCCATAAATCAGTTGGGCCATTTTAGTCGGACCTGAGTTTTGGCCTTTAGCGACCCATTTAAGTGTTGGGCCAATTCCGGCCCCGTGTGACTTTCGCCCGTTAACGGACCATAAATGAGTTGGGCCATTTGTAGTCGGACCTTAGTTTTGGCCTTTAACGGCCCATGCCCTTCATGGTCCAATACCAGCCCTGCTTTCTCTTCGGCTCGCTAAAGGCCCACAACACGCTTGGGCCATTTACAATACAACCCGACTTTCGGCCTCTTAGCAGCCCATGGTCTTCATGGTCAAGCTCATTGTCTCTTCGGCCCGCTAAAGGCCTCACAAAGATAGTTGGGCCATATGTAGCCCAAACTTAGTAACGGCTCGTTAACGGCCCGTGAAATAAACTAGGGCCACCTATTGCCCGCTTGAAGTCAGCACAACGACCGGGAGGTAAGAGGGCCGACAATTAACTTCGGCCTAGTAACGACCCATTAACTTAATGGGCCCACTAAAGTTCAGACATGTCTTTAGGCCAAATTAGATAATTTGAGCCCATTACGACGAGCAATTATGCACAGTGACCAAAACCGATCACGCAAAGGTACGGCATACAGGAATAACGTTGCACATCCAAAGATATACTATAGGAAATTACATCCACTGGGCAATCAAAGATTGATGCGGTGCAAATAAATGAGCAGAACCTAACCATCTACAAGGTCACAATCTGCAACCTCAAAGACAGATGACGCCCATAAGCATGTTGGCAAGTTCTTTACGCTTTGCTACACTTTCTCTGAAAACATTGATCGCTTGTTGTGTCGCATGCGACTCTGCACCTCTGATTCATCCACCATTTTCATCATTGCTTCAGCCATTAATTGGTTCACAAACATACATTTATTCCGTTGCATTCGAGACAGAGGATACTAAACAGATTCGATGGCGATTTTGGCGAGCTTGTATTATTGATAGTGGAGAGTGTCTCACCATCGTGCATCATAACATAAATTAGGACGGAACCAAACATATTAATCATGAGTTATTGCCATATTACTGGCCTAGATTTACTAGAAAGAAACAATGGGGTTGCCTTGCTGTTTTCGTAGTTTGTCTTCTTATCTTCACAGAGCTGCACAAAAATTAACACACTAGCATTGCTATCATTGGCCAAGTCGATAATAGGAAAGCAACATTGACACAACGAATGTTTGGGCAAGTAGCCTACACCAAATTAACACAATATGGCACAGCTATCATCAGCCGTAAGGTAGTACGAAAGCAACATTGACACAATGAATGAATGGGCAACCAGAGAAGCACTACAATCAAGAATGTGCGTGATATGAGATAGTACATTCATGCAGCTCAAGATGCAAAACTACCAGCAGTTTTCCTTACAAAAATCAACATTGGCGCCTTTAACATTTTGCTACAACTAATTTTAGATCAGATAAAGGTTAGATTCACGCCGATTAACAAAATACATGTTGATGTAAAAATATAGTGATATACATTACATCAGCATTGGAGCACAGAGAACTCCCGCAAGATATTTACCTCGAATACGATCCCAATGGAGGAAGTCTTCTATCGTTTAACCTTATTTTCTAAAAGAGAGATGGGTAAGAAACATGTAGAAAATATGATCGAATGCTATAAAATTTCATGATGCAAGGATACGCACACGCTTCTTAGAATGGAGTTGACATTCTTTTGCTTTGGATCGGAGCGGACTAGTTCTTTGGCCACCGAATCGCTTATTATCGATTGGGAGTTGGGTTTCTCTGTCTTTGCAAGATCTATGAAAAATGGAGTTGGTTTATTATCTCCTGCGCTTGGATCTTTTGCAAAGACCTGGTTTGTAACCCTTCGATTCTAACAGAGCCGTCTTCCCTTGCATGCCTTATATAGAAGAATGGTGATTCGCTTATAAAACATGCTACAGCAGGATGGAATAGGTATCAAGAATAGAAAGGCGTGACATATTGACATGTATTCCTCCATCCGGAAATAAATGGACGGGTCTAGGCGTATTTCAGTTCTAGATACATCCAGTTTTATCCATTTTTGCGACATTTAATCCGGACGAAGGGAGTATGATGTAAGAGAAAGGGATACGATAGGACAACACAGTATAAAAACACTGAAAAACCCAATGCAGAACCAAAGTATTCAAACCCACTGATATGAGATAGTACACTCATGCAGCTCAGGATGCAAAACTACCAGGTAGTTTTCCTTATAAAAACCAACATTGTGGCCTTTAATCATACATTTTGCTACAACTAAATTTAGATCAGATAAAGGTTGGATTCACGCCGATTAACAAAATACATGCTGATGTAAAAATATAGTGATATACAACAGTACTTACATCTACATTGAGCACAGAGAATTCCTGCAAGAATCTTTCCTCATAAACGATACCATTGCAGAAATTCTTCTATCTGTAAGCTTATTTTCTAAAAGAAAGATGGGTAAGAAACATGTAGAAAATATGATCAACATGCTATAAAATTTCATGATGCAAGGATACGCACACGCTTCTTAGAATTGAGTTGACATATTTTTGCTCGACTAGAGCGGACTAGTTCTTTGGCCACCGAATCTGCTTATTATCGAGGAGTTGGGTTTCTCCGTGTTGGAGCAGATCTATAAAACCGGAGTTGGTTTATTATCTCCTGGCGTTTGGATCTTTTGCAAAGGCCTTGTTTGTAACTCTTCAAATTCTAACATAGTCGTCTTCCCCTTGCATGCCTTGTATAGAAGAATGGTGCTTTAATTATAAAACATGCGACAACAGAGAGATGGAATTGGTACCGAAGAATAGAAAGGCATGACATATTGACATGTATTCCCTCCATTCGGAAAAAATGGATGGGTCTAGGCGTATTTCAGTTCTAGATACATCATTTTTTATCCATTTCGGCAACATGTAATCCGGGCGGAGGGAGTATGGTGTAAGAGCTAGGGATACGACAGGACAACACGACAACAAAAAACTAGCTGAATGTAAAACTATATGCTAGCGGAATACATACAAAAATAACCAAGGCAACATACACGTGTATGATTAGGAAAATAAGATGGCATTGCAACAGAGCACTAGAACAGCGCTTCAAAGTAAAAAAAACATGGTATGGCAGACAGATGAAGTACATACTGATGAATAACAATGCACAAGATATTCAGAAGCATGATGTCCAAATTAAGCGAGATGGCGCTATGCGTCTGAGAATGACAAGATTTGAATTTGAAAACATGTTATCATGAATGGAATAGGTATTGAAAAACAGGAAGGCATGACATATTTACATGCATGATCAGCATGCTAAGCACATGGCATTGCAACAGAGTAGATACACTCCAGACATTATATGCATGTTGTACCCATATCACAGGCCAAGTTAGAGCAAGGACCTTGTGGGGTGAAGAGGATTCATCATCTTTACGCAAGTCTTCAAGAACTGCCTTTACATGTTCCATCATATTGGGTATCATTGACATCAAGTTTATTGGCCTTTACATTGCTCCTTGAGGTTCTTGTGGATATATCGATGTGTGTAATTATATCGATATGCATGGAAGACAACTAGTAGTTAGATTTATGTAAATGAGTGCCTGTAGGAGACGACATAAATAGTAGGACTGGGGTTAACTAGCAACAACAGGTCTCATAAACTAAAGGGAGAACACAATGAAAGCTACGTAATATGTATCGTTTGTACTCGAGATTAACTAGATGGCACACAAAAGTATTAAAGAACAACATAGGTAATACTAGAAGTGGTATAATACTATAATCACCAGCATGTAGGATAGCATTGGCTGATGGATGATAACTATGGAACAACGCTACCTAAAGAACAAGTATCTTAGCTAAACTATGGAACAGCGTGAACTCCTGAACAAGACACGTAAGATATAAGCATGAATATACAGTGAAATGTGATGATCTATTTTCCGTGCTTAGATGAATAATAAAGCCATAAATGTTGCACACAAGTAAGATGAGGGCACAACCTATCTGGCTGCCATCCATAGGAGTGAGCATCATGTGCTGACTTGTCGATGGCCCTGCAGTTGTTGTGGCTGTCCATGTCGGGCACGCGCATTCGATGCAGGGAACTGTTGAGTGGGGACTGTAGCTCCCTTCCGTGTATGCTTCCCTTGTTGGAGCAGCTGCGGTGAGTCGGAAGACGGTGTGTCGAAGATGCGATAACGATAAAGTTAAGAACGACATATCTCTTTGATCCAAGAAATACACTAAGAGATCAGCACAAAGGTACGAGAGTGGTCACACGTCTGCTTGATCAAGACTAAATTGGGGTCACACGATTTTATTTTATTTTGGTATCGTCCGATCTCGCCGGATGGCTTGATGGCCGCCTTGTGCCTCCCGGTGACACTGCTCGAATCTTCCTCAAGAGCCAGCGACCAATGGCGAGCAGCCTGCCTCCACCGTCCGTGGCCCGTCCCAAAACCCCGCCTCCCCCCACCGCCTTTGCCGTGGTTGCGCCGCCCGGGCCAATCCACAAAGACTCCCGTCATCCAGATCCGGGCGGCGGTACCTTCAACCCATGCAACTCTAAAAGATAGTCATCTAAGCGCTGCTTCTCAAGGCGAACTTGCGACCCGCACCCTTACGTTAGACACCAGCCAACCGGCAGCCTAGGAGCTCCGCCGCCGAGGGGTGCTGCTTCCCATTGGGAATCGATTGGCCCGAATAAAATTTAGACAATCGACGCCTAAATAAAGTGATTTCAGATGAGGTGTGACCTATCTGGCGGCATGGTGAAGTAGGCAGGTCCAGCTGCCGAGTCGGTGAGGCTGGCGCGGTTGCGGTGGTGACCGACGGCAGGGAAAGAGCGATGTTGCGACGGTCGATGGCTACGCGGAAGCAGCGCCAAGACTCTGGACGGATCCGAAGTTGGAGCCACTCCGGCGCCGTGAACAACGGCGGGGGTGAATCGGCTCCGGTTCGGTTCACGCAGCCGTCGTCGAGGCAGCACCAGCAGCACGGAGTAAGAGGCACACGGCCCAGTGCACGACGGCAATTGGACAGCGTCTCCGGCATTAGGTAGGAGGGCGGCTGTGAAATTGGTGCGGTGGGGCGCCATGGAGGTGGGGCTGAGGTTTCATGCTCGGGAGAAGGGAGCTTCCTGGGAGAAGGTGATTTGATGCCCACGAGGTATGAATGGGGCGGGGGGAATTGGGAGGGAGTGGAACCATGTCTTACGAACACATTTGTCTGAAATGTGAGGGGAGTTCTGATTCTACCCTTGCCTATAGGCTTCTCGGCTTGGGTCGTGTAACGAGGGTCGGGATAGTAGAGTAAATTTGCTTCTCCCCAAACAGTGGGCGGAGCAATTTCGGCTAGGAGGGCGTGTTTTGAACTATAGTGGGCGCGAGCGAATTCAAGCGAGGAGAGTGTGTTTTGAAATAGTGGGCGAGCTATTTCAAGCGAGGAGAGCGTGTTTTGCCGACCATGGTTTATGAATTATTCGCACATGTCATTTTGGCCGAGGAGAAGGCGCTTGGATGAAGTTACTTAACCTACCCTCGATGTACAACGGGCCAATTGATGCGTGTCCCACATAGGACGGTAATTTCGCGTCTCCCATTTACTTGCTCGGACGAATTCCACCGAGCAGAGAGGATGTTTAACGGTTCGTTCAAATTTTGGGAGAACGAGCATCCACGTCTACCTTACCAAGTCGATTCGAATCAAAATTTGAAATATTAGCTTGCCACTTCTTTTTTAGATGGAGAAATGATGCTCGGGAGTAATGTGTTTTTACATGCTCGTTGCTAGCGATTTACTATATGACAAATAGTTGACCCACTCAAAAACGCGAATCAAACCCAAAATGAAATATCTCGATTCAATGAACTAGCTCGTTCAGTAGGTCAAAATAGTGAACTAAATCCAAAATTGAACACCTCAACCGAGTAGCATGTTGTACAGTATTATAGTACTCCATGAACATGTTGAAAGTCAAATTAATGAACTTGTCTGATATAAGCATATATCCATTCATGTGTGGATTGCAGACAACATGGTCTCCAATTTAAATATTTTAATGCAAGTTTATATCAGTCTTTGATGCATAAAACGCGACCTCCCCCTCTCCCGGACTCCTGTTCTCTCTCTCTCACTCTCACTCTCTCGCCGACAATCTTCAATTCATGCGACGATCCCACACAAAAACCTTGTTGGTCCCTCTCCTTTATCTCTCTCTCTCTCTCTCTCTCTCTCTCTCTCTCTCTCTCTGGGGGGGTCTTTCTAGTCCGCATTCATATATACACCATCTATAGGTCTCTCTCGCACACTATGTATGATACTCTTGCTAGTCCAAGCTAGATATCTTGGGTGCACTCATCGATGCACACAAATTCCTTGGCTCTTTGCCGTAAACTCTCTCACGCACCACTATGTCGCCCCGGAGCTCTTCCCCTCTCTCAAACTCTCCATCCACCTGGTCACACATACAAATGCATATCTCACTGCACTGATAGGCCCATCTAAAACTCTATCTCTCTCCATCGTTCTCTCTCACCTCACACGCACACACACACACAATCTCATGCCCAGCTAGCCAAGTATGATGGTCTCTCACTCAAGTGTAGGCACACAGTCCCCCTATATGTATATGACTAGCTAATCTTAGTCTCCATCACAAACATGTGCATGGTCTATCTCGATTTCTCTCGGGCATCTTTCTATCACGCACGCACTCCTCGATCTCCCACCCATATAGTCCCTCACGATCTCGAGGGATCTCTATCACAAACACACCCTCTCTCCCTCCCCATGCGTCCATGCCATCCATGTGTCCCTCTCGACCTTTTTTCCTTGTTGGCCAGACCTCTATTGGACATGTGCTACAGGGGTGTCTCTCTCCGTTGCAAACAATCACACACTAGCTATCTTCGTGTACCTCCTTGCCTCGCTTTTCCATCTTGGAGATGCATGCGTGATATGTTCGCATAAGAAACGAAAAAACACATTCTCTCTCTAATTTATCGTTTGTTGTCACTTTCTCTTTCACACACATACTCTTTTTGCACACTTACTCATTCTCCTTCACACGCACTTGATCTGTCTCGACTGAGGCACTCACCTCCGTCCATAGCACATAGATTTATTGAAAAGTCAAACATCACAAAGTTTGACCATGTACATGGAGAAAAAGAATTACATCTAGTATGGCAAACATATACCATTAGATTCACCATGAGATGTAGTTTTGTATGATGTATCTTTGGTATTGTAGATATAAATAACATTTGCGTAAACCTGATCAAAGTTTCCAAGTTTGACTTCTAAAAATTTACATGCACCGCATTATCGAGCGGATGGAATATCTCTTTCCCCTCTCAGCTATCTCGACGCACCACTCAGCCTTATCGGGCTCCTCAATCTCTCTCAAACTTTATTGGTCAGTTTGGTTCGTGACTGACCCTCATGCCTTGATGGTCGGTCTTCGCTGGTGTGGACGTGAGATGTAAAATATTTCTGCTGGCCAGCTTGTGTGGTGTTTGAGCGCTTAGTTCATGCCCGGGCAGCAAAGCATCAACGCCCCATCAATCAATCCATGCATCAATTATTTAATGCTAATATCCAGCCATGTTGTTGTTAGCCTCGTGGCATCGACCGTGCACGACCAGCGCTCAAATCGGTCGCTTGGGCCAGGCTACTTGCAGTGTCTGGAGTTCAGCCAGGCTAATTAAAGTGCAAGGGAACCCAGCCCAAGCGGGCTTTCTTTTTCACAGGGTAGCAACCAAACAAGCATGCTTGAAATCCAGCCACAACCCCAGGCCACGCAAAAGATGATCACGATGCAAGCCAAACGGGCCTTATATCTCCCTGGTTCACACATACACATGTCTCACTCGCGCTATACATATAGACCCATCCAACACTCTCCGCCCTTGTTCTCTCTCCATGTGACACGCACCCCCCTAAGTACCATAATCCCTCACTCCATCATAGGCTCTGTTTGGATCCATGGGTTAGAGTTAGTTTGGGTTAGTTTGGAGTCAACTAACCCAAAAGATCCAAACAGAGGGTTAGTTTAGGTTAGATGCATCTAACCCATCCAAAAAAACTAACCCATCCAAACAAACTAACCCATCCAAGAGGTGCTTATTTGGGTTAGTTCTTCTCGGACCACTAATAAACACTTTTTCTCTCGCTCTCCCCCAGCAGATCCCTCCCCACTTCCTCAAGCTTCTCGTCCTCTCCTCCTCCCTCTCACACCGCCTGTGAAGGTGCCTCGCCGATCCGCGCTCCATCTAACCCTGCCATCCAAACACCTCTTTACTTAGAGTTAGTTCAGGTTAGAATCTAACTCTAACCTCTAACTGAGTTAGAGTATCCAAATAGGGCCATAGGCGCAAGCACTCCCTCCTAAGTATGATTATCTCTTACTAGCCATCGTGAACACACGATTGTCTCCTTCCATCCATACGCCTATCTCGATATCACTCGGGGCATCTTCTATCACGCACACACCTTGTCACTCGATCTCCCACCCATGTAGTCCCATCACGATCTCCAGGGGATCTCTCTATGACAAACATACACTCTCTCCTCCCCATGTCTGCATTTTCTCCGTACGTCTCTCTCGACCTCTCTCCCTTGTTTGTCAGACCCCTCTTGGCCACGTGCTAGATGTCTTCCTCTCTCGGTTCCAAACAACCACACACTATCTCCTCACCTTGCCTCCGTTGTCGAAGATGCATGTGTGATATGTTTGCATAAGACACGCACGCTTTTTCTCCACTTTTATCATGTGTTGTCCATGTCTCTTTCACACACGCACACACACTTTTTTCACTCTCTCTCTCTCTCTCTCTCTCTCTCTCTCTCTCTCTCGTCGGGGACTCACACACGTCCATAAGCATATGGATGTTTTGAAAAGTCAAACCTCATAAAAGTTTGACTAGGTATATGTGGAGAAAAACATTTAAATCTGGAACGATCATTAGATTCATCACAACATGTACTTACTTCATACTATCATTTATCTTTGGTATTGCCGATATAAGTAATTTCTTTATAAACTTGGTCAAAGTTTCAAAAGTTTGACTTTAAAAAAATGTTGTAACTACATTATCGAACGGAGGGAGTAGCTCTTTCTCTCTCTCTCTCTCTCTGCTATCTCTCATGGGCCTCCCCTCTCACTCGAACTCTCTATACCGACGGATTATACGCTCACCGTGTCAGCGTATAGCTCTGTATATTTTTTAGTTGACCGGTCAACCAATCCACATGCTGCGTTGTCAGCTCGTGTTCTGTATCTTGCTATGCTGGCCCATGTGGCAGTGGGTGAAAATAAGTAAACTAGAGGCCCATATGACACGCGGTGAAGGAAACAAAGTTGAAACCACTCGGGGTAGCACCCCGCACGCTAGTAAATTGAGGGCGCATTGAGGACAAACTTCTTGCGCGCGAAGGATGCACTCGCGCACAATTCACCACTGCGCGGCGGCATGCATAGAAGGACGCATTCGCGCACACCCAGCACACATGTAACGCCCTCAATGCGGCTATATCTCCCACGTGTCGAAGCACGACTTAGAGGCATAACCGCATTGAAAGCAATGTCGCAAGTGAGGTAATCTTCACACAGCCCATGTAATACATAAGGGAAAGAGATACATAGTTGGCTTACAATCGCCACTTCACACAATACATGAGTAAAACATTACATCATACAGATACAATCAAGGTCCGACTACGGAACCAAAATAAAAGAAGACTACCCCAAATGCTACACAGATCCCCGATCGTCCCAACTGGCTCCACTCTTGATCAATCAAACGAAACAACACAATGAACAAGGTCTTCATCGAGCTCCTCCTTGAGCTCGGGTGCGTCACCTGCACGGTTTCATCGACACACGGCACCTTCGCCTCGGCCTCATCCAGGAGATGAGCGAATCCATCTTCCCCGCGTTGACTTCCCCGACATCGCTCCGTGCTCCCCTGCATCTGCGCCCGAGGCCATGGCCTCCTCGTCCTGATTCATGGGCGAATCGCCGGAGCCGCCGTCGTCGCCACACCATCACCGCCGTTTCTGCCCGTCCTGCGCCGGAACCCGACGAAGCTGGCTGCCCTGTTAGCCTTGCCGCCTTTGTCGTGGCTAAGTCAACCTGCATACCCGAGTCCATCTTTGGTTGCACACCAAGTCGGCCATGCCTTGCTGCCTCCTCATACATCATTGGCCAACAGTTGATGCACGCCAAGTACCACGACATACGGCGCCGAACGACCCCAACCGAAACGCCAAGTACCCCTACGTGCGAAGACGCCAAGTCCGTTTCGGGATTCATCAAATACCGCTATCGATGACTCGATCATCTACTGGCGTGTACCACTACCGTCGACCCTCGAAGACCCCGTGGACCCCGAACATCTACGGATCATGAACAACTACTTCATCTACGAAACGTGTACAACTACCGCCGCCGCCGTGTACCACTACTTCCACTACCGTCACATGAACAACTACTTCCACTACGAGATGTACCTCTACCGACGCCGTGTACCACTACTTCCACGACGTCCCGTGAACGCCTACTTCCTCTACACCGCTCCGAACTCGTTCCGCCCGGAAACGCTCGCTTCAAAGGTATAACCCGAGACGACCGCGATGAGATGCCCTTGCATGTATGAGATGTACGATATGTTTGCACTGCGCCCATTTGTCCTCGCAAGTTCCTCCTCGTTTGCCATGCCGTCGACCGTGGGAACCCGGTATCCGGAGCACCCCACCATCTCTAGCATGTTCCGCACATCCAAGACGCTTCCTTTTGCACCGGTATCTCCATGAGCTACCGGAACCGATATGTTGCCGTGGCATCATTTTCGGATTCGCCGCCGTGGCACCCTTTTTGTTCCGCCATGGTGACCAAATGCTTCATAACATGCTCATGTCAACATTTTCATAAAATTGCATATAACTTGTATATGTCATACGCATCATGTTAACAACATTAAAATGTTTAAAATTGATGTTTGCTTTAAAATGCTAAATGACATGGGGATTTACCGGATTTGTTGTTTGTTATATCCGGGCCCATTTAAATTGTTTAGATGGTATAGTTTTGTTATGCTTCACCTCTTGCCATGTTAACTAATATTTAATATTGTTGAGTACCTAATCGGGAGTGAACTAAATAATTGATGTGGTGTTTCGTCAATATGCAACTCGTTGCATATTGGGCTCCATTTAACTTGTAGTTTTGTTTGTGCATGTTGCCATGCCATGCTATTTAAACCGGACATGCATCATACTTGGTTGTGCATCATGTGTAACGCCCCGGATTCGATGCGCCAGGTGTCTGCCAGTTATTCGCCGTCTTTGCCATGTCATTTGCTTGCGTGTTGCACTTTGCCATGTCATCATATGCATTTCATATCATGTCATCATGTGCATTTCTTTTTGCATACGTGTTCGTCTCATGCATCCGAGCATTTTCCCTGTTGTCCGTTTTGCAATCCGGCACTCCTATGTCTCCCGGCGCCCCCTTTTACCTCTTTTCGTGTGTGGGTATTAAACGGTCTCGGAATGGACCGAGGTTTGCCAAGCGGCCTTGGTATAGCACCGGTAGACCGCCTGTCAAGTTTCGTGTCATTCGGAGGTCGTTTGGTACTCCAACAGTTAGCAAGGTAACCGCAAAGCCTCTTTGTTGCAGCCCAACTCCCTTTCTAAGTGGCCAAAAACCCAGCAAACTCCCCTCCATGCTCTTCGCCGTTCGATCACGATCGCGTGGCCGAAAACCGCACCTCATTTGGACTCTCCTAGCTCCCAGAATCTATAAATTAGTCCCCCCCCTTCGAAATTCGCGGATGAATCCCGCAGATCAAACCCTAGCAAATCGCCTCCGCCACCGACGCGTCCGCCCCTCGCCGGACACGTCCGCCACACGCAGAGCCAATCGTGGCTTGCCACGTGTCCCGCCGCCGTCTCCACGCGCCCCGCCGCCGCCGCGGGAATCGAGGCGAAACCGCGGGCAGCCCGCGCACGCCGCATCCGCCAGGTCGGCCACGCCGCCCTCCGCCAGCGCCCTCCGCCGCCCGTTGCCGCCCGGCCGCCAGGCGCGCCGCCAGCGCAACTCGGCCGCCCCGACCGCCTCCGCCCGCTCCGGTGGCCCGCCCGCTTCTCGCCTCCGTGGCGCCCCTCGCGCCTCGCCACGGCCCAGTTGCCGCCTCCGCCCGCCGGGGGCGTCGCCCTTAACCGGCCGAACGCGCCGCCCCCAAGCCAGCGCGCGGTGCTCGCGCCGTCCTCCAGCGCCGCGCCGCCCCGCGCGCCTCCCACGGCCGCCATAGCCCCGGATCCGCCCGACCTCGCCGGCCCCATCTTCTTCCGCAACTCCGGCGAACTTCTCCGGCGACCCGCGGATCGGGACGAGATCCACCACTCCCTCCATCCAAACGGCTTACCCGAACCCGGATCTCCTCGTCCCGCACGCCTCCGTCCCGGGTTGACTTTCCCGGAGGTGATATTTTCACTAAGTCATTAATCTGCAGTAATTTTGTGCCGTTTTCGTTGCATCATATCTCTGTCATTGTTGCTCCGTTTTGTGCGTGTAATATGTCAAAATGTTCGTCTCGAAGAGTAGATCATTTCATCTCATTGCATCATTTTCATTTGAGCTCATCTTGATGCCCTAAATGCTGTTGCAAGAGTGCTATGTGATGTTAGTTTCTGATTTTTATCAGAACTTGCACTTTTGTCATTTTTGCCATGATTGATATGTGCATCCTATGAACTTGAGCCCTACATGTGTTTTGAAATATGCCATGTCTTCTTTCCAGTGGTGCTTGCTATGTATTTTTGTGATCTATGTGGTGACTAGCACAAGCATGCAAACTAGGTGTCTTGTTGTTGCTGATTTCAGCCCTGTTTGCTGTTATTTTGATGCCATGTTTACTTGATGCTACCGAGAGTTCCATGCATATTTTGAGATACTTCAGTAAGGGTGTTTTGTAAAGCATGTCATGCTCTATCCATCCATGCCCTTGTTTGCAATTATGGAGTAGTCTAGCTTGAGTCAATCGAGCTCTACTTTTGCTATCAAATGTTTCCTGGCAGATTGTTTACATGTTATTCAATTTTGCCTAGGGTGTTGTGGTTGATCCATGTATGCCATGTTATTGTTCTTGCCATGTATGTCTTCTATGCCATGTCTTCTTGATGTATGTATGCTTAGTTTATCATTTGAGGCTCTGTAGTGAGTGCTTTGAGCTTGTAAACATGCCTTCTCGTTATCAGTTTTTGACATGCCATGTTGCTGAATCTGTTAACGAGACTTTCAATATTGACATGGGTGTTACTATATTCTCTAATCCTTTTTGGCTTATGGTCACTAAAGTACTTTTGTTATATGCTTTGAGTAGATTCATGCCATGCCTTTGTTTTCCATGATAAGTTCCTGTAACATGCTGTTTCATAGCTCTTAACATTGCAACCTGTTGTTATTTCTGCCAATGCCTGAAACTGTTAATAGTTGCAATCTTGCCATGTGTTTTTGAGCATGTTCTAGTTGTTTCTGGAGGTAGCTCAGTTCTCATGTTTTGTAATGCTTTACCTGTAGATCATGCCCATGCCTTTTGTTATTGTGTTGAGGTCCTGTAGCATATTGTTTTGATGCTTGCAATATGCCTAGTTGCTATTTTGGACAGCTTGTTCTTTAAACTTGTATAGGGTGTATGTGTTGAACCGTTGCTCCGTTTTGAGTGTGCTCTATATGAAACTTGCTTGATTTTGCATGTAGTTTCATATTATCTTGTTGGATCCTTGTTTTGAGGTGTTTGCTTGATGTTTGTATGCATTTTGCATCAATGCCATGCTTATCTTGTTTTGCTCATATCTTCTAGACCGTAGCTCCGAATCTAATGAACTTTATATGTAACTTGACTAGAATTTCGTGTAGATCATCGTGGTGCATTTTAACTTGCTGTTTAACAACTTGAACATAAGTTTATTCAGATCTGGACCAATTTCGAAATTTGCATATGAGGACTTACCGGAATTGTTATATGATGTTCCCGGCCTCATTTAAACTTGCCTTGATGTGTTGTT
This sequence comes from Aegilops longissima, assembly GCA_021605205.1. Classification (NCBI taxonomy): domain Eukaryota; kingdom Viridiplantae; phylum Streptophyta; class Magnoliopsida; order Poales; family Poaceae; genus Aegilops; species Aegilops longissima. Next base: position 390,732,749 of record CM038678.1, on the reverse strand, counting down.
CTTGTTTGCATCATCCCTTGCCATGAGTAGCTTCATGTAGCTTTGTCATGCATCATGCTTGCTTGTGCATCATGTCTTGTTCATGTGTGGAGTGTTTACTATGTTGTGTGCTTCTTCTTGTTAGTTCCTGTTTCGTTGCGATCGTGAGGATTCGTTCGTCTACGCTTGGTTCGGCTTCATCCGTTCATCTTCTTCATGGACTCGTTCATCTTCTTCATGGGCTCGTTCTTCTTCCTTGCGGGATTTCAGGCAAGATGACCGTTACCCTGGATCTCACTACTATCATTGCTATGCTAGTTGCTTCGTTCTATCGCTATGCTGCGCTACCTATTACCTGTTGCTCAAGCCATCCCAAATTGCCATGTCAGCCTCTAACCTTTTGCACCCTTCCTAGCAAACCGTTGTTTGGCTATGTTACCGCTTTGCTCAGCCCCTCTTATAGCGTTGTTAGTTGCAGGTGAAGATGAAGTTTGTTCCTTGTTGGAACATGGAGATGTTGTTCCTTGTTGGAACATGTTTACTTGTTGGGATATCACAATATATCTTATTTAATTAATGCATCTATATACTTGGTAAAGGGTGGAAGGCTCGGCCTTATGCCTGGTGTTTTGTTCCACTCTTGCCGCCCTAGTTTCCGTCATATCGGTATTATGTTCCCGGATTTTGCGTCCCTAACGCGGTCGGGTGATTTATGGGACCCCCTTGACAGTTCGCTTTGAATAAGACTTTTCCAGCAAGGCCCAACATTGGTTTTACATTTGCCTCACCTAGCCCTTTTTCCCTTGGGAGTCGCGCTCTCGAGGGTCATCTTTATTTTACCCCCGGACCAGTGCTTCTCCAAGTGCTGGCCCAAACCGAGCGATGTCCGGCGCCCCCTGGGCAATCGGGGTCTATGCCAACCCGACGTCTTGCTCATCCGGTGTGCCCTGAGACCGAGATATGTGCAGCTCCTATCAGGATTTGTCGGCACATCCGGGCGGCTTTGCTGGTCTTGTTTTATTGCTGTGAAATGTCTTGTAGCCGGGATTCCGAGACTGATCGGGCTTCCCGGGGAGAAGGTCTATTCCTTCGTTGATCGCGAGAGCTTATCATGGGCTAAGTTGGGACACCCTGCAGGGTTTGAACTTTCGAAAGCCGTGCCAGCGGTTATGTGGCAGATGGGAATTTGTTAATGTCCGTTGTAGAAAACTCAAGTGGATCTCAATTAAAATACACCAACCGTAATGCGTAACCGTGAGTGTCTCTTTTCGGGGTTGATCGAGAGGAGAACACGGTTTCTTGGGTTATGTCTGACGTAAGTAGGTGTTCAGGATCACTTCTTGATCATTACTAGTTGACGACCGTTCCTTTGTTTCTCTTCTCGCTCTCATTTGCGTATGTTAGCCACCATATATGCTTAGTCGCTGCTGCAACCTCACCACTTTACCCCTTCCTTTCCCTTTAAGCTTTGCTAGTCTTGATACCCATGGTAATGGGATTGCTGAGTCCTCGTGGCTCACAGATTACTACCCACCAGTTGCGTGTACAGGTTTGCGATGATCATGGCGCGAGAGCGATGTTTGCTTGTGTTGGAGTTCTTCTTCTTCTTCTTGATCGGGGATAGGTTCCAGGTCGGCAGCACTGGCTAGCGAGGTGGATGTCGCTTGAGCTTGTTTATGTTTCATCCGTAGTCGGATGTTGATCTCTTGTATTTGATGTTGATGTATTCTTGTGGCATTTGTGCATTATGTATGTATCCCCACCTATTATGTAATGTTGATGTAATGATATCCACCTTGCAAAAGCGTTTCCAATATGCGGGTCTATCCTTGGTGGGACCGTCGAGTTCCTTTTGGATAGGGTCGCATATTGGGCGTGACAAGGTTGGTATCAGAGCCTCGACCGACCCTAGGAGCCCCCCTTGATTGATCGTGTAGTTTGGCCGTTGTTGAGTCTAGAATAAACTATTTTTCGGAGTCTAGTTATATCGGAGAGTAGGAATTCTTTTTACTCCTCTGCCCCTTCGTCGCTCTGGTGAGGAATCTTGACGTAGGTTTTTTGAATTACTCCTCTTCCCGTTCAAATTTTTCTTTAGGATCACGCAGTTGGTTTTTCGGTAGTTGTTCCTCAGCTCTTTTCATCCGGTGCATTTCTCGTCAAGTTGACTCGAGTCTCTTCATCGTTGAGTTCAATCCTCAGTTCTTCCTCCGACGTCGTTGTTTTTCCTTGTCCGAGGTTGTCCTTGTTTTCCCACCCACCCTCCCTTCTTGTTCTTGGAACCGGAGTCCGTAATCGAGTATCCATCCTACTCGTGCGAAGTCTTTGCCTTCTCTCCTCAATGATTTCATCTGGTGTTGTCTTTTCAAGTTATTCGCCGTTTTCCCCTTCCAAGTTGTCTTTGTTTTCCCACCCTCCCACCCTTTTATTCCCGGAGTTTGAGTTTCTTCCGACCATCAATTCCATTCGTGTGGAGTCTCTTCAGTCTTCCCTCAGTTATTTCAACCGGTGAATTCTCGTCTCGTTCGTCATTCTTCATCTCTTTTTCTTTTCCGGTGGATTCAATACCAATTTTCGGTGTTGATGATATTCTTTACCTCAGCTCAAATATTTCCCTGCTCGTTCGTCTCTCGCCAGTTTATCATTCCGGAGTTCCGAAGACATCTCAGGATATTCGTCTGTGTTCCAATTAATTCAAGGTTGTCACCTCATTCTAATATTTCAGTTCTTCCGGTGCATCACCTATCTGCTCATCATCCTTTCCGACGGTGTTCTCTTTTAGTGGGCCCTAACCCACAGGTCTTTTCCCAGGATCTTACCTGACTCTTCTATTTCCCCGGAGCTATTCCCAATTCTTTTCAAGTCTGACATAAGTATGAATTTCATCAGTCAGATGTTTTTTTTTCCAAGATCGATTTCAAATCATTTCATTGTTGGCTCAACCTCTCTGTTTTTCTTTCTTCCGGAGTATCTCATTAATTTTGGTGCTGTTCTCGTCGTCTTTTGAAGACCGAATTAGAGTTTCTCTTAAATCTTGTCCGTTCCCCCGGAGTTTCATGGTGCTAGCTCGATGTTATTCTATCTAATTGTTTCCAGTCATGCAAATTCTTTTCATCCATCCGGAGTATTTCAGGAGTTGTTGTCCCGTCTCGATCATCCGGAGGCTATCTTTTCGGAAGACTTCTTCGTTCTAAGTTTTCAGCTTCGTTCTCCAATTATTCCTATTCGTGCCCCTTTGTTCGTCTCAATATTCTTCCGGTGCTTCGTTCAAGTATTTTTCAATCAGTTCGTGATCTCTTTGTTCTTTTGCATCTAAATCCCCTCGAGCATATTTGTTTTTCTTATTCTTCCCGGTGGTTCATCCTCTTCCATCAGTCATTTTTGAATTCTAACGGTGGTTCGTTCAAGATTCTTTTTCTTTGATTATCATATTAATCCATTCCTTATTTCAATCCTACCGGTGGTTCATGAACTCCTTCTCAAGTTTGCGATATGTCACTTCTCAATCCTTTTTTTCAACGAGAATAAGTATTATGCAAAATACATTGCTTGTCATCAATTTAATTTGATGAAGGATAAGCATACAATAAATCTTATTCTTATTTCCTCATAGTGTTTAATCCTTTTCTTCGGAGTTTGTTCTTGAGGAATAAATTCTAGTTTCAAGTCTTTTCATCTTTTCTTTTCCCGGAGTTCAATTTTCCTCGGCCTTTTCGTCGGAACCTCCATCTAAATCATCGCAATGCTCATCTTATTCTTTCGCCCTTCATTCTATCTCATCATCCTTTTTGTTACCGGAGTTCTTCACGGTGGTTCTTCATGATTTAATTCATTCTTCAAGTGTTCATCAAGATTCTTGTTGGTGGAGTTCAAGTATCTTTTCTTCTCGCGTCTCGAAGTGCAATTAAGTCTTCGTATTCTTTTGAAGTGGAGTTTTGCATTTATTCGTTCTTCTCAGCTATTCCAATCATTTCCGGTTGTGGCCGGTTATCACCTTATGATCTGGAGATGTTACCTATAAGTCCACAACAAGCTTATTTTTTTTCGTTGTTGATTTTCTCAACAACTCCGTTCAATCCTTCCTTCTAAGTTCTTTTCATTCTATTTCAATTCTTTCTGGAGGTTTTGTGTCATGTCTTCATCAAGTATCATTCCATCTTGTGAAGTTCGTGTTCTATTCCTCCATGTTTTAACCGGTGTGCTGCCTAAATCCTTTCAGTCTTATTCGTTTCTTTTCTCATTCTAACCACTCCGGTTAGAACAAGTGATTTCAGAGTCTATCTTGTTCCTTCAGCTTTCGATTCTCGTCATTCTCGTCGTTCCCCTCTTATTCTCGAGTGCTCTCGATTCTTTGCTTCTGCCCTTGAGTTTTGTTTCACCTCATCCTTTTTTTCCCTTCCGTCTCGGTCCTAAGATCTCGGGACGAGATCTCTTGTTAGTGGAGGAGTGTTGTAACGCCGGATTCGATCGCGCCAGTGTCTGCGCGATTATTCGCCGTCTTTGCCATGTCATTTGCTTGCGTGTTGCACTTTGCCATGTCATCATATGCATTTCATATCATGTCATCATGTGCATTTCTTTTTGCATACGTGTTCGTCTCATGCATCCGAGCATTTTCCCTGTTGTCCGTTTTGCAATCCGGCACTCCTATGTCTCCCGGCGCCCCCTTTTACCTCTTTTCGTGTGTGGGTATTAAACGGTCTCGGAATGGACGAGGTTTGCTGCGGCCTTGGTATAGCACCGTAGAACCGCTGTCAAGTTTCGTGTCATTGGAGGTCGTTTGGTACTCAACAGTTAACCGGTAACCGCAAAAGCCTCTTTGTTGCAGCCCAACTCCCCTTTCTAAGTGGCCAAAACCCAGCAAACTCCCTCCATGCTCTTCGCCGTTCGATCACGATCGCGTGGCGGCTCCGCACCTCATTTGGACTCTCCTAGCTCCCAGAATCTATAAATTAGTCACCCCCCTTCGAAATTCGCGGATGAATCCCGCAGATCAAACCCTAGCAAATCGCCTCCGCCGCCACCGGACGCGTCCGCCCCCTCGCCGGACACGTCCGCCCGCGCCCGCAGCCAATCGTGGCTTGCCACGTGTCCCGCCGCCGTCTCCACGCGCCCCCACCTTGACCCGGGCCTGCAGGCCCGCCCGGGCACGCCGCCGCCACACATACGCAGGTCGGCCGCGCCGCCTCACCGCGCCCTCCGCCGCCCGTTACCGCCCGGCCGCCCGTGCGCCGCCAGCGCAACTCCGGCGCCGCCCGACCGCCTCCGCCCGCTCCGGTGGCGCCCGGCCGGCTTCTCCGCCTCTCGGCGCGCCGCCCTCGCCTCGCCGCCCCAGGCCGCCCAGCCAGCGCCGCCTCCGCCAGCCGGGGCGTCGCCCTTAGCCGGCGGAGTCGCGCCGCCCGCCGCCCGGCCAGCGCCCGGTGCTCGCGCCGTCCTCCCACCGCGCCCCCCTCGCGCCTCCGCCGCCATATAGCCGGATCCGCCCGACCTCGCCGGCCCCATCTTCTTCCGCAACTCCGCGAACTTCTCCGGCGACCAGCGGATCGGGCGAGATCCACCACTCCCTCCATCCAAACGGCTTACCCGACCCGGATCTCCTCGTCCCTGCGCCTCGCCCCTGGGTTGACTTTCCCGGAGGTGATATTTTCACTAAGTCATTAATCTGCAGTAATTTTGTGCCGTTTTCGTTGCATCATATCTCTGTCATTGTTGCTCCGTTTTGTGCGTGTAATATGTCAAATTGTTCGTCTCGAAGAGTAGATCATTTCATCTCATTGCATCATTTTCATTTGAGCTCATCTTGATGCCCTAAATGCTGTTGCAAGAGTGCTATGTGATGTTAGTTTCTGATTTTTATCAGAACTTGCACTTTGTCATTTTGCCATGATTGATATGTGCATCCTATGAACTTGAGCCCTACATGTGTTTTGAAATATGCCATGTCTTCTTTCCAGTGGTGCTTGCTATGTATTTTTGTGATCTATGTGGTGACTAGCACAAGCATGCAAACTAGGTGTCTTGTTGTTGCTGATTTCAGCCCTGTTTGCTGTTATTTTGATGCCATGTTTACTTGATGCTACCGAGAGTTCCATGCATATTTTGAGATACTTCAGTAAGGGTGTTTTGTAAAGCATGTCATGATCTATCCATCCATGCCCTTGTTTGCAATTATGGAGTAGTCTAGCTTGAGTCAATCGAGCTCTACTTTTGCTATCAAATGTTTCCTGGCAGATTGTTTACATGTTATTCAATTTTGCCTAGGGTGTTGTGGTTGATCCATGTATGCCATGTTATTGTTCTTGCCATGTATGTCTTCTATGCCATGTCTTCTTGATGTATGTATGCTTATTTTATCATTTGAGGCTCTGTAGTGAGTGCTTTGAGCTTGTAAACATGCCTTCTCGTTATCAGTTTTGACATGCCATGTTGCTGAATCTGTTAACTAGACTTTCAATATTGACATGGGTGTTACTATATTCTCTGATCCTTTTTGGCTTATGGTCACTAAAGTACTTTTGTTATATGCTTTGAGTAGATTCATGCCATGCCTTTGTTTTCCATGATAAGTTCCTGTAACATGCTGTTTCATAGCTCTTAACATTGCAACCTGTTGTTATTTCTGCCAATGCCTGAAACTGTTAATAGTTGCAATCTTGCCATGTGTTTTGAGCATGTTCTAGTTGTTTCTGGAGGTAGCTCAGTTCTCATGTTTTGTAATGCTTTACCTGTAGATCATGCCCATGCCTTTTGTTATTGTGTTGAGGTCCTGTAGCATATTGTTTTGATGCTTGCAATATGCCTAGTTGCTGTTTTGGACAGCTTGTTCTTTAAACTTGTATAGGGTGTATGTGTTGAACCGTTGCTCCGTTTTGAGTGTGCTCTATATGAAACTTGCTTGATTTTGCATGTAGTTTCATATTATCTTGTTGGATCCTTGTTTTGAGGTGTTTGCTTGATGTTTGTATGCATTTTGCATCAATGCCATGCTTATCTTGTTTTGCTCATATCTTCTAGACCGTAGCTCCGAATCTAATGAACTTTATATGTAACTTGACTAGAATTTCGTGTAGATCATCGTGGTGCATTTTAACTTGCTGTTTAACAACTTGAACATAAGTTTATTCAGATCTGGACCAATTTCGAAATTTGCATATGAGGACTTACGGAATTGTTATATGATGTTCCGGCCTCATTTAAACTTGCCTTGATGTGTTGTTCTTGTTTGCATCATCCCTTGCCATGAGTAGCTTCATGTAGCTTTGTCATGCATCATGCTTGCTTGTGCATCATGTCTTGTTCATGTGTGGAGTGTTTACTATGTTGTGTGCTTCTTCTTGTTAGTTCTGTTTAGTTGCGATCGTGAGGATTCGTTCGTCTCACGCTTGGTTGGCTTCATCCGTTCATCTTCTTCATGGACTCGTTCATCTTCTTCATGGACTCGTTCTTCTTCCTTGCGGGATTTCAGGCAAGATGACCGTTACCCTGGATCTCACTACTATCATTGCTATGCTAGTTGCTTCGTTCTATCGCTATGCTGCGCTACCTATTACCTGTTGCTCAAGCCATCCCAAATTGCCATGTCGCCTCTAACCTTTTGCACCCTTCCTAGCAAACCGTTGTTTGGCTATGTTACCGCTTTGCTCAGCCCTCTTATAGCGTTGTTAGTTGCAGGTGAAGATGAAGTTTGTTCCTTGTTGGAACATGGAGATGTTGTTCCTTGTTGGAACATGTTTACTTGTTGGGATATCACAATATATCTTATTTAATTAATGCATCTATATACTTGGTAAAGGGTGGAAGGCTCGGCCTTATGCCTGGTGTTTTGTTCCACTCTTGCCGCCCTAGTTTCCGTCATATCGGTATTATGTTCCCGGATTTTGCGTCCCTAACGCGGTCGGGTGATTTATGGGACCCCCTTGACAGTTCGCTTTGAATAAGACTTTTCCAGCAAGGCCCAACATTGGTTTTACATTTGCCTCACCTAGCCCTTTTTCCCTTGGGAGTCGCGCTCTCAAGGGTCATCTTTATTTTACCCTCCCGGACCAGTGCTTCTCCAAGTGCTGGCCCAAACCGAGCGATGTCCGGCGCCCCTGGGCAATCAGGGTCTATGCCAACCCGACGTCTTGCTCATCCGGTGTGCCCTGAGACCGAGATATGTGCAGCTCCTATCAGGATTTGTCGGCACATTCGGGCGGCTTTGCTGGTCTTGTTTTATTGCTGTGAAATGTCTTGTAGCCGGGATTCCGAGACTGATCGGGCTTCCCGGTGAGAAGGTCTATTCCTTCATTGATCGCGAGAGCTTATCATGGGCTAAGTTGGGACACCCCTGCAGGGTTTGAACTTTCGAAAGCCGTGCCCGCGGTTATGTGGCAGATGGGAATTTGTTAATGTCCGGTTGTAGAAAACTCGAAGTGGATCTCAATTAAAATACACCAACCGTGTGCGTAACCGTGAGTGTCTCTTTTGGGGTTGATCGAGAGAGAACACGGTTTCTTGGGTTATGTCGGCGTAAGTAGGTGTTCAGGATCACTTCTTGATCATTACTAGTTGACGACCGTTCCTTTGTTTCTCTTCTCGCTCTCATTTGCGTATGTTAGCCACCATATATGCTTAGTCGCTGCTGCAACCTCACCACTTTACCCCCTTCCTTTCCCTTTAAGCTTTGCTAGTCTTGATACCCATGGTAATGGGATTGCTGAGTCCTCGTGGCTCACAGATTACTACCCACCAGTTGCAGGTACAGGTTTGCGATGATCATGACGCGAGAGCGATGTTTGCTTGTGTTGGAGTTCTTCTTCTTCTTCTTCGATCAGGGGATAGGTTTCAGGTCGGCAGCCTGGGCTAGCAGGGTGGATGTCGCTTGAGCTTCTGTTTATGTTTCATCCGTAGTCGGATGTTGATCTCTTGTATTTGATGTTGATGTATTCTTGTGGCATTTGTGCATTATGTATGTATCCCCACCTATTATGTAATGTTGATGTAATGATATCCACCTTGCAAAAGCGTTTCCAATATGCGGGTCTATCCTTGGTGGGACCGTCGAGTTCCTTTTGGATAGGGTCGCATATTGGGCGTGACATCATGCCATGTTTATGTGATGGTTGTTTACTATGTTGTTTGTTTCTTTCCGGGTTGCTTCTCTCGTTAGCTTCGGTTTCGTTCCGGAGTCGTGAGGATTCGTTCGACTTCGTCCGTTTGTCTTCTTCATGGACTCGTTCTTCTTCCTTGCGGGATTTCAGGCAAGATGACCATACCCTCGAAATCACTTCTATCTTTGCTTGCTAGTTGCTCGCTCTTTTGCTATGCCTATGCTACGATGCCTACCACTTGCTATATCATGCCTCCCATGTTGCCATGTCAAGCCTCTAACCATCCTTTCCTAGCAAACCGTTGTTTGGCTATGTTACCGCTTTGCTCAGCCCCTCTTATAGCATTGTTAGTTGCAGGTGAAGATGAAGTTTGTTCCTTGTTGGAACATGGAGATGTTGTTCCTTGTTGGAACATGTTTACTTTTTGGGATATCACAATATCTCTTATCTTAATTAATGCATCTATATACTTGGTAAAGGGTGGAAGGCTCGGCCTTATGCCTGGTGTTTTGTTCCACTCTTGCCGCCCTAGTTTCCATCATATCGGTATTATGTGCCCGGATTTTGCGTCCCTAACGCGGTTGGGTGATTTATGGGACCCTCTTGACAGTTAGCTTTGAATAAGACTCCTCCAGCAAGGCCCAACCTTGGTTTTACCATTTGACTACCTACCACATATACCCCTTCCCTTGGGTTCTGCAGACTCAAGGGTCATCTTTATTTTAGCCCCCGGGCGGTCTTTGCCAGTCTGGTCCAAACGGGCAGATGCAGGGGCCACCACGGGCAACTCGAGGGCTGGTTTTACTCGTAGGCTGACCTATCCGGTGTGCCACGAGAACGATATATGTGCAGCTCCTATCGGGTTTTGTCGGCTGTCGGGCGACTTTGCTGGTCTTGTTTTATTCTTTGTCGAAATGTCTTGTAGCCGGATTCCGAGACTGATCGGGTCTTCCCGGGAGAAGGAATATCCTTCGTTGATCGCGAGAGCTTATCATGGGCTAAGTTGGGACACCCCTGCAGGTATTATCTTTCAAAGTCGTGCCATGCGGTTATGAGGCAGATGGGAATTTGTTAATGTCCGGTTGTAGAAAACCGAAGTTGACCTTAATTAAAATACATCAACGGCGTGTGTAACCGTGATGGTCTCTTCTCGGTGGTCCGGAAGTGAACACGATGTTGGAGTTATGCTTGACGTAAGTAGTTTCGGGATCACTTCTTGATCATAGTTGTTCGATCGTGCTTTGCTTCTCTTCTCGCTCTCTTTTGCGTATGTTAGCCACCGTATATGCTAGTAAACTTGCTGCAGCTCCACCTCACTACCCTGTCCTACCTTTAAGCTTAAATAGTCTTGATCTCATGGGTGTGAGATTGCTGAGTCCCGTGACTCACAGATACTTCAAAACCAGTTTGCGGTGCCGATGAAACCGTGCAGGTGGCGCATCCGAGCTCAAGGAGGAGCTCAATGAAGATCTTGTTCATTGTGTTGTTTCGTTTCGATTGATCGAGAGTGGAGCCAGTTGGGACGATCGGGGATCCGTGTAGCATTTGGGGTAGTCTTCTTTTATTTTGGTTCCGTGGTCGGACCTTGATTGTATCTGTATGGTGTAATGCTTTACTCATGTATTGTGTGAAGTGGCGATTGTAAGCCAACTATGTATCTCTTTCCCTTATGTATTACATGGGTTGTGTGAAGATTACCTCACTTGCGACATTGCTTTCAATGCGGTTATGCCCCTAAGTCGTGCTTCGACACGTGGGAGATATAGCCGCATCGAGGGCGTTACAACACAACACACACCAGCACACGTGTACACCGGCGTCGCTGCCGGTTGAGATGGACGGCGAGGCAGCCAACAAGCGGAGGCCGCTCGAGCCAAAACCGCATCCGTGAGCTCGACTTCATCAAGAGCCTCCCGATGACATGTTGCTCGTCATCATCGGCCTCCTCCCCACCAAATCTGCCGTGCGGACCGCCTTGCTCTCCCGGCGGTGGCGGCCCCTCTGGCGCTGCGTCCCCCTCAACCTCACTGTCGACAGCTGCCTCTGCGACGGGGATTGCAAACGCATGGCCGCAGTCTCCAAGATCCTTTCATTGCACCTGGCCAGCCAGGCGCCTTGACATCCGCATGTTCGGTACCAACTGCAAGGTCCAACCTAAGTTCGACGAGTGGTTCTTATCCCCCGCCCTAGATCAGCTCAAGGAGCTCAGCTTTGAAGCTGGACGATGTCACTCTCTGCCGCCGTCCGCGCTCCGCCTCACGCCAACGCTGCGTCGCACCAGCTTTAGCTCCTGCTATCTTCCCCAGATTAATGCCGCGCCCGCCCTTCTTCTCCCTCAAATCAAGCAGCTCGACCTCTTCTACATTGTCATCTCGAAGAAGGCTATGGAGCACCTGCTCCGCAGCTGTATCAAGGCCGAGTACCTTCGTCTTGAGCAGATCCACGGGTTCATTAGCCTCCACATCGCCTCGGCGAATCTCCATGGATTTATGTGTCTTGCTGGCCCCGCAACAAGACATCAATTGGGAAGAGATCACTCCAGCTGTTCCACGTTATGGTCATTGAGAATCGCCTTTCCTTGAGAGATTGCTTGTATCGGATCTAGAAGGTCCAACAAAATCAGGGTCATTGACGCTACCAAATTGACAACGTTGGTGTACTCGTCGCCAAATTCTCCAAACTCTTTATTGGATCCGTAATCGTTCAGGTACAACACTCATCTTCTTATCCGTCTTCTTGAAATTCACATTTTAAATTTCTTCTTGATGTATTTACGACCATCTTCCGAAAATGATTCCCACAAGCTTGACCCAAATTATGCGCAAAGTGAAGATCTTAGCACTAAAATCTATCGGCCCCAATCTGGATCAAGTTGTTGGATTCCTTACATGCTTTCCATGCACGGAGAAGCTACTCATCAAGGTGAAACTTCTTTCCTATTAGTAAACGGTAATCACAACGTAGCTCAATTTTTTCGTAATTTTCCCAAATTACGATGACAAGTGTAGTGTTCAAAACTACATCTACGCACTGCACCGAAAGAAATGTTTTTAGTATTTTTTCTCACGTGATCACCTGCATCATTTTTATGTTGTACTACTATAGTAGCCTAGGCTAGTCATAGTGGAAAGTAACTTAGACTACTCCAGTAACTCTATGGTTACCCTAAGGGCAAGTACTACCTCCGTCCTGGTTTACTCTTCCAATTTTGTAGTATCAAAATTTGACCATAGATTTAACTGACAAAATGTTAATGCATGTCACTAAGATCTATATCGTTGGATTCGTATTTGAACATAATTTCAAATGGTGTAACTTTTAGTGACATGCATTGGCATTTTCTTAGGTAAATCTATGGTCAAAATTGTATACTAAATACGAGGTAGTATTCCCTCCGTCCCAAAATTCTTGCCTTACATTCGTTTAGATACGGATGTATCTAACACTAAAATGTAACTAGATACATCCGTATTTAGACAAATTTAAGACAAGAATTTTGGGACGGAAGGAGTACAAAAGTGGGCTATGTAGGTCAAAACATGTGCCAAATTCACTTGTGATGCACTTGGCATTGATGCCCCTCCATTGCTCACCTGGTGCCCCAATCTGGAGCACCTACTTTGCTCCGGTGCCAAATTAACTCACACAATGAAAAAACACTGCGTGGGAGAGAGAGAGAGAGAGAGAGGACTGAGGCAATAAAAAAACACTTGTTTGGGAGAGTGAGAGGCTGGTGTAGTTGGTTTGATTGATTTGTTTATACATGTGGGTCTGTGTGCACAACGGTGCCAACTCTCTCACATCGCGAGAGCGGTGCCAAAATCTTTTGATTTGACATCGATGCGTATTATGTGGCATACTTTTGCGAAATATGGCATCAGCCACATAGTGGAAGGCAACAAATGCCCAAGCTCTTCACGTGCTCCTAGTTAAATGAGAGGAAACAGAAACAGGGAGAGAGAGAGAGGGAGAGAGAGAGAGAGAGTGAAAAAATATCACTAGCCAGCCAACCCTATCGTATGAGCGGATGATATTGGTACCACTTGATGACACGGCAATCTTATGCAGCCAGCTGCTCTAGTATGTTCTCTTCTTTTGCAGATAAAAAAGACTCGAAAGTGAAAAATGTGCTGCACTATAACAATCTCATCGAATGCCTTGATCTCCATCTTACAGAAATTGATTTGATCGACTACTGAGGCAGCACATCTGAGATTAAATTGGCGGGTTCTTTGTTCGAGGCAAGTGTGCTCAAGGTAATGAGGTTTGGCGTTCTCTGGCGCAACAATGAATGGCGTGCTGATCACATAGCGTCTAAGCCTAAATGACAAAGTCTCCGTAGAAGCTGAATTTTTTTTGAAACATCAAGTGGCGGAGACTCAAAACTTATTTGCCCATTAGTGACTTGTCGAGGCGGTGGATTTTAGTTTGTGCGATAACGCTGCATCCACCTAAAATAACGAAAGTTCTTACGTGAACTTCCTAGTAATTCCCTCTTCCTAGGTGCAGCATTACTCCTAACATTTGTAATATCAGTTTGAAACTTGTAATATTGTTGTGTCCTATTCCTGCGTTTTCAAACTCCTGCGAATCAAACAGGTCTGAGTTGGTGATGATGTTGTGCCTCCCATCTTTCACCAATGGCCGTCGGATCTAGATCGGCGCGATACAAACCAAGCTTCTCCATTTTGCAAAAAGATGCCCACACTTGTTCCCTATTTACAAACAACTCCTTGTCTCTCACAATCAGCCTTATCTCCTCCCCACCACATCTAGAAGGCCGTGGAAAAATCTGGCGCGATGGCGCTGCGGAGCAGATCCACCCCCAATCTTGGTGTTCCGTGTAATGCACGGGCATCTACGCACGGAAATTATGTCAAATAGGGCTAGTTGTAAGCAGGCTAGCTCTACAGCCATGATGATAGTGATTGCAGACGGTGAGGCTGACTATGGTATGCCGAACACGGCGCCTATACTCAGGTGTCATCTCCGGTGCAGGGTCTTGTCACTTCACTGTGAGGAGCAGCACGTAATAATTTGACCAACGGGTAGTACAGTGCTAGTACTCCTAGGAGTACTACATTGGTAGTACTACTACTAGTACTAGTAGCACCACCGTCTGGATTTAGGAGTACTACCACGTCCATCTGGATTTTAGTATCTGACTAGCAATATCTAATAATGCATGTCACAAAAAATGTACTACTCCCTCTGTAAATAAATACATGGTGTTTTATTCCTATCGGCGAGAGAACTTAATGTTTTCTTGCTAACTAGAGTCTTAATAGGATTACATGCAATGTACTAAACACTGCATGTCATGTTTGGTAGTCTCAAGTCATTGAAAGCATGCATGGCCCACATCTCTCATTGGTTGATATGTCACGAAATAAGAAACAAGGAGGGAGTTAATGCACCGTGCCTAAGTGTTTTGGGATTATTTGGTTTTAAGTAATGTGACTTACACAAAATTTTTGTTTACATGCATTAACATTTTATTAGTTAAATCAAAGGTCAAAACTTGGCGCCAAAATGCAAAGGGACCAATAAACCAATAAACATCAAACTTCTCTCGTTTGGCCCCAACTAGAGGTCCGGTGAGATGACTATACTGCACCGGCACGGAAGGGGGGCGCAGCTTCATTGACTTACGGCAACTGCCTTTGGGTGAATGACACGTGGGCCCAGGGGGTGGCTGGCCCACCTATCATACACCCAAAGGCAGATGCAGATAGAGGCCAAGGTAATCTGAATCCCACGCACCTCACGCACGCTAACCAAGGGCAAGAGTGATCACTCGAATCACAAGATCGGTTGACTAGTAGAAGCTAATCTAGACCCATGGAGGCGATGGCGCGAGCATCGACCGGCTGTGCGGATGGTCCACGACGCCGCCTGCGGCCCGGCAGCGAGGAACGTCTCGGGTAGTATTGCTTGAGGCGGCGAGCGAGGGCGCTGGACGACAGCTTGTCTCCTTGTTCGACGAGGTCTTCGTCGGTTTCCTCGACAAGTTCACCGTCGTCAAGAAGCTCGCGGGCGACTTTGACATAAGCCTTCACCGACGCGCCCGGCTCTGCGATGCCCGCCACCCTCAGCGGCCACTATGGTGACAACCTCTTGATGCCTTTGGTGGCCTGCGATCGCCGCCGTCGCGCGGAGAATGTCCACCTTGAGGTCGCGCTGCCAAGAAGCGCTCAGGCGCAGCAAGACACCATGGACATAATCACCCACGCCTACGCGCATGCAAGAGGAGGACGATAGGACACTGGCCTTCTTGGACCGCAGGGCAACCTTGGACGCACTGTTCAGAAGCACGTTGAGCTCGCCGCCAACGCCGCTGCTCCTCACACGTCGGTTGGTGACCCGGCGCACTAGGGCGTGAGGATGTCGTTGATGGATCCGTATGTATTTTTATCTTTCCGCCAAATCCATGTAGTAGTATATGATACTACAGTAATTATCTTACCTTTCGCATCAACTTCATAATTTTCGTACGTACTCCATGCATGAACGGCGCCAGAACCAAACTTCTCATTACTCTAGGCAAAATCGTTATTTTCTATCTATCGATCGCGCCATGGAGCAAAACCAAATTTTACAAGTTACGAGTTCAAAAGGAAAAGCCTGCCGTGTTCACGTCGCACCCCCACACGGTTGGTCCGGCACGCCGCTCAAGCGGGAATGCGTGCGGTGTTGCATTTTCACTTACAAGTGGGACCGTAGTTGAGCAAACCGACTATCGGCAAACCCCCACCCCGCCCACCGCGCGATGGCTGAGAAAACAGGAGGGAGAAGAGATGGTTGTAGCACGGACTCCAAGAAAATTGGTGTCGGATGGGACTCGTGTGGGTGGCGTGTGCCGTAGTGCTAGACGTGAATGCTAGTTATGGCCCATGCCACCCCACTATATCGAGCCTATATCGAGTGCGATGACGTAGAAAAAATTTCCTGCAGTCCGTGCTCAAGCCTCCTCTATCTCTCTTCTCAGCCAGCCAATGGACGCTGAGCCCATCGTCTGTTTGCTCACATGCGGTCCCACATGTCGGTGAAAACATAAGCGGACCCACTAAACCTGCACATCTTTCACCTCGGCGTCTTTGGTGATGAAAAACAAATCAAGAAAGATCTTCGTGGCGCTTTTGGAGTTACTCAAGAGTAGTAAGATTCTATTTACAGTTTAACCCAAGATGCACATCTCGTGGCTTCAACTTATCAACTATACCACTCTATTTTCTTTCATGACACGACCTGGATGCTGGATGTCCCACGTGTCGGCAAAAGGAGGAAGAACCCGACCAAATCTTCGGTTGTGCTCTCGGATTAGACTTGTTGTGCTAACTTAAAATTTTTATTGTGTACTCCCTCCGTTCCAAAATACTTGACTTCCATTTGTCCAAAAATGGATGTGCCATTATACTAAAACATGTCTAGATACATATATATTTTGACAAATAGAAGGCATGTATTGTGCAACGGAGGGAGTAGAATGGATGCAAGTTTTTGTATTGGGAAGAAGAGTACATCCATATATTGATAGAGTGCAATTTAGTAGATGTTCTATCACTTTTAGCTAGCACAGAGGCTATAGATGAGATTAGTGCACTTGTTGATACTCCTACTTGGTATGCGTGTTGCTGCTTAGACGCAGAGAAAAAGCGGACGGAGGGAGTACTAGAATAGAGGCTAGACATGAGACTAGATGCGAGGAAGCAACGTCTACTTCTTTACACTCGAAGAAGAAAGAAGCACGCAAGATCGAGCCTCCGCAAATCAACAATGAATGCATCGAGAAGGCACTAATCCAACTTACGGAGTAGTAAAATGTATTCTTGTGGTTCTTGTTTTCTTTGGTCTTGCTTTTCTAGTCAAAATTATCATTGGAGTTAAATGCAAAGCGGAGGTCCGTTTGGGGTCGTGCGTTGCAGTTGGCCTTACAAGTGGGACCGCAGTTAAGGAAACCGACTATCGGCAAACCCCCACCTCGCCCGCCGCGCGATGGCTAAGTTAGAGAAACGATGAGGTTGAAGAGATTGCTCTAGCACGGACTCCAAGAAATATGATGTCAGATGGAAGTCATGTTGGTGGCATGTGCCGTACTCCTGGACGTGAATGCTTGTTCTGGCCCATGCCACCCTACTACTCCTACTAGTTAGTACTACTATGTAGTACTACTAGTAGTATCGAGGATTTGAGGTGCTGGTTACGTAGTACAGTATGGCTACAGTAAAAACACCCGCACGACGCGCAAAGCATGTGAGGCTAGTACAAATAGTGTACTACTATTGTTGATTGGCCCCATCCGATAACCTATTGCAATGCACGTACAATTATGTATTCGGAAAATATATTTTTTGCCTCGTCGCACCACTCACTCACAGAAGCAACTCGAAAGCCATTCATAAATTTAGTAAGTTTATCACAGGCATATCATTTTATTACATACAACAGGTCATCAACCCACATCGACA
Source organism: Aegilops longissima (assembly GCA_021605205.1). NCBI lineage: Eukaryota > Viridiplantae > Streptophyta > Magnoliopsida > Poales > Poaceae > Aegilops > Aegilops longissima. The sequence goes on along the minus strand of CM038678.1, from coordinate 390,715,216 downwards.
ACGAGGATACATTATAAATACTAAAGTTTTCACCACACAACAAATAACAAGCAATGAAATGAACTTCAACTCAACCATTCCTCGGCGTTGGAAACGCTTGCTTTGAACCACAAGTGATTCTCGGGACGGGCCATCCATTGTCGATTTGGAGACCAACGCAGACTGATCATCCAGTGAAGCGGCCTACTATATCGAGTACCGTGGTAGGGAACCACCCAAATGTCGAGGTTTAGACACAGTTGCTTCTCATAAATGGTAGTAATGTTGTGTCAACAGCAGTTGGATCGCCTTTCACCATCATTGGATAGTTTTGTCCAAGGAAGAGCGAGTTTTCTCCAAGGCTATCAATTATGTACCAGGGAGAAGGAGTTGGCGCTAGCGCACTATTATCCATCCCGAATACCATGCAACGGGTGTTGGAATAGGTCCGGAGAGTGCGACCATGGGAGACTACACCTGCTTCCTTAGTAGTAACATCATCAGTGGGCTGTATACACACGAGAAGAGGTGATCCATCGGAATTAGTTGCGAGGCGCCAAATAGTATATGGACGCTGCTCGTCCTCATGCTCATGATCATCATCATCATCATCTCCCCCTTGGTTATAAAAATCTTCAAGTATAGGTGGTGGAATGTTCACAGGACCTTGGAAACACAAGAAGAAGGTTGGATGCATGTGGATGAAACAATTATAATTAGGGTGGAAGACAAACGTACCAAAACAACGAGGATGCCATGCAAAAAGCAAAGCCACAGTGGTGGCAGCAAACACAAGGCCCTCGTGTTGAATTGCATCACAAGTACTCATCCGTATCGAAACTAATTTTGAGAAATATCCATCCAAATAAACCAGATGATGCGGCAACAAGCTTGTCGAAGATAGTAACAACTTCATAGTTGTTGTAATTCCAAGAGCGGTTGGGGACTCGAGAAATTGCTATCTTCTCGTAGAAGACAGTCACCATGATTGTATTTGAGCGTGCGTACAATACCGGTGTGCTCAACCTCCGGGCGATCTGCTGAAATTTTTGGAAGTGGAACCCGGTCACGAGTGTACACATTCACAAGTTCCCCTCGCAGATTGGACCCAATGTAAACAACCCGATCTCCATTTGCGCCTGCCCAAGCCTTGCCCTCAGCGATGGCATCTTAACATCATATGTATCATTATCAAGCGGCATCAACTTGCATTAGGCGAGGCCTCCGTCGTGTGGCGCCGATCATCGAGGTCACGGCGAAGAAGATAGGGGAGATCAAACCGCTCCTTGACTCTTGGGTTCCTTGTAATGATGTTATTAGTTGAGTCGAGAATGGGCTTGAACGAACCTGCCATGCTAGCCGAGGTGATGACGTTGCACCGATCAATGAGTTCCTCCACCACGTCATCTTTCAGATCGGGGCAAGAATAACGGGGTCGTTTCCGTCCTGTTCCCTCCATGGAGAAGACGATCGAACAATGGCAGAAGAAAGGGTGAAGGGCTGAAGGAAAATGGAGGAGGGAGAGGAAGAGCGTGTGACAGCAGTTCCAAATCGAGAGGGAAAGGCGAAGAGTCGGTGGACGGTTGCCAGTTTTCCACGGTTCACGAAGGGCCGCCCCAGCCTACACGTCGGTTCAAAAATACTCCTACTACTCGCCGTCGTCTCACTGATATGTGGATCTGGACCACATGTCAACAAGACATGGTGTGTAATTTCTCGTGCAAAATGCGATCTGGCCGCGTTGGCCCGAGGCGCCGCACTAGTTATCGGCCTTTATTTTTTTAATGGCGCGCCGTTCAGTTTTGAAGCACGACTAACTGGTACTGTACGCAGAGAAAATATAAACTACTCTACCACTACTCCACCTCCAGTACTAGTAGTATAAAGAAGATATATAGGCTGGAGCTTCAGCGCTTTCTTGCCAAGGGCTGCCCACTTGCTTCTCACACTACCACCCTCTCTCCAGATCTAAAAAAGACGGCCCCTCTCTCCCTCCTCACCGGTGGTCACAGATCCGCCGGGGAAGAAAAGGACGTGCAGCGTTGACGCACTCGTCGTCGGCGAGCGAGGTCATGCACTGACGACAAGGTCGTCCTCTTAGACCTAGCGCCCGCGCGGGATCGCTGTCATAGTGTGTGCGGAGGACGACGACCACGAGCGAAGCCACTTCCCGCCGACCCTCAGGTATGCTACCTCTTTTCGAACCATACCCTTGTTCTATTGCCCCATCTGGCACGTCGTTGCATGTGGATCTTCTTCCACTCCACCATCTTCCCAATTTGCTATCCTCTGCTCTGCTGGCCACGTAGACGAAAACCATAATTTGCACTATTAAAGGAAACCCTACTTCATGCAGACTAATGCATGTCTGGGTTGAATAAGGAAAGGAAGGAGATCTGCTCTTGTCCAAGAGAGTAGGCATCGAACCCGCATCTAGGTTGAAAAGGGGAAAATTAGTAGCTAAGGAACGAGTCTCGTGTCTCTTGGTTGAAGAAGGGTAGAAAGGCATGACAATGCAATAGAGAATGACCAGGTCGATTGGTTTGTTGTCCTCACATAGGAAAAAGGTGGCTAAAGAGAACAAAAATGGGACGTAATCCATATATGCTGCCTGGATATTTGTTGCTCTGGGCAACCATACCTCCCTCACCACTCTGCGTCCATGGAGGTACATCGTACTAGTGCGCCCACTGTCCGAATGGGCCTCCCATGCTCTTATTGCCACTTTTTTTGTTGTTAGTATAACGCCAGTAGTCAAGTCAAGCAATGCTACTGCTAAAGTGATGTCACATTTAACTAATGCCGCTCTTAGTCTAGTGACACAGATAAATTTAAGCAGTGCCATTTAATGTCATTGGATCATTTCAGGGTTAGCTGTTGATTGTGGATGTATTAAAGATTTTTCAGCTAAGGCATTCTAATGCTGTTGCACAGCCAGTATACCAACGATGAAACTTGTTACTACCTTCAGATTTTTGCACTGTTAATGCTTATAGATTACATACCTCACTTTCATGAGATAAGTTAATTTTTTTGTATAGTGTCACCAAAATGCCAAGGCGCTGATGTCATTTTATTTTGGTTAAACTGCATGCATAATTATGAAGACAAGAGGAAAGGTCAAGAGTGGGCACCTCCTCCTCCGGCTGTTCTCTTGATTATCAAGAGGAAAGATCAAGTTTTTATGTTTGATCGATTATCAAGATTGGGATAGTAATTTTTAAGGTCCCCCCGAGTTCGAAATGATATTTACCTTGGAGGTACATGGTTTGCAATTTTTTTATACTGTCATTAGTTAATAATGCTAGTTACCTTCAGATTTTTGTATTTGGTTTAATGCTCATGCACAGCTAGTATACCAATGTCAAACTTGTTACCTTTACATTTTGTATTGTTAATTCTTATAGAAACCTTCCAAAGCTAGAGTTTATTGAAATATGTTCAAGAAAACCATTGTATTGTACCTGTAATAAACTAACTACTCTCTTCGTTGCACTAGCCATTTGGATTAGTGTATATTTGTAGTATTCAATGGTGTTGCATTAGCGTATGGACATAAATAAAGTGTGGCAAGCTTTCCCAGATATGTGCTCAAGAAAACTACTACCTGTTTTTCTAAATACTAGATGTTTGGGTACTTTAAATTGAACCGCGAAAACGTCTTATATTAAGGAACAGAGGGTGTGGAGTTCACTCAAATTATCCCGGTAAAGCTAGTCACACCTTTGTAAAAATAAATGTTCATTATGTTATCGGAGGAGGTCTGTATGTTTGTCTCTAATGCATGTCTACTACATACCCGACATCATGATGTAATGTTAAGGCATTCCCTTTTGTACAGTGTAACTAAATTGTCAAGGCGGTGATGGCATTTTATTTTAGTAGAACTGCACAAAATTTGCTTAAAAGAAGAGGAAAGGTCAGGAATGGCTCAATTTTTCAGAAAAAAACTATGTATGCCTTCCTGACATCAGCCGTTGTTGCTTTATTTATTCCTTCAAACAGGTGGTTAGAAACAGTCTTGCTACCTTTTCCCATTAAGAAATTGGAATGCTTATATTTGTGAGTCTATGCTTCAACTAGTGCCACTTTTATAGTAATCACACTTTCAATATCTATGCAAACAGGATGCTCGATTTTAGTGGAGCTGCACAAAAGTCCAACTGGTTCAACATTAGGAGCATGTTTTTTTCCAAACCTTTATATCCAATTGGTGGCACTATGAGCTGTTCATTACGAAGGTACATGGTTTGCTACTATCTTGCTACTCTTTTTGTACTGTCATTAGATAGTAATACTAGTGGTTTGCATGTGAATTTATTGGCATGGTGGACCTACATTGGAGGTGCAGGACAGGATTCAATGATTGGATGCTCAATTTCGGTTGTATCAATTTCACCTCTTCCATCACTGCGAACATGGTGTGGTATATGTTTACTAGCTGCTTGATATTTACTAGCTGCTTGATATTTGTGCAGACAGAGATGTCTGCCCATTGCTATTTGGCAAACAAACAAAGTGTCCGCAATTTTGGTTGAACTGCACAAGAGAATAGTATAGTCATCTGCATGCAAGCCATTTGAAAATAGACACAAAGATTGGATAGTCACTTCATGGACTGCAGAAAAGTAGTACTGTACTATTTACTGGCCAACACTTGGTGCTTCATTGCTTTGGTCTGATTATACAATGGGCATCATTTTCCCTAAGTTAAAGTTTGTATTCAAAATAGTCTCATGGTGTGATCAAGAGAAGACCAAACCATATTGCAAAGGATGTTCCTCCATCATGTGTGGTTCATTCTCATGGTTCCAGCTGTTGGTGAAACCACTTACGCTTTGCAAGAGGAATTGTAGACTTCACAAACAAATTTATCTTTCAAATTGTCTTGAATGTTGGCCAAGAGAAGCATCCATGTTAGTAGGAAGAACATATGTTTTTTCTAGATCTTTGCTTTTGGAGCTACATATTTGTATATGATCTGTGAATCATTGAGACGCATTAACATGTTGATCTTATGTATTGGAATCGTACTAGTTAGTTTTAGTTGCGACGCAAGATCCGAAGTGGCTGATCTTTGCTTTTGGAGCTACATATTTGTATATGATCTGTGAATAATTGAGATGCATTAACAGTTACTTATTTCTGTTCACTCAGTGTTTACAAGTTACTGATCGATCACTAGCTAGCCTACAAATGCGCACCTGGCAGTTTTATTTGCGACGCAAGATGCGAAGTGGCAGTTTTTTGAATAAAAATGCCTACCTCTGAAGAAACTGACAAGCTACACTATCGATCCTACACGGATAGAAATGCCTACCTCTGAAGAAACTGACAAGCTACACTATCGATCCTACACGGATAAATAGCGTATCACGCACGTACTACCTCCTTTCCGGTTTGCAGGGCTCAATTCAAGAAATGACCTACTCGATCCTACACGAATAAATAGCGGATCACGCACGTACTAGTACCTCCTTTCCGGTTTGTAGGGCTTAATTCAAACCTCTCACCAACCAAGGTACTCCCTCCGTCCGGGTTTATTAGTCCCGTGAGCAAAGCAGCAAGACCAAGGCATGGCAATAATTAACGGCATGCAGAAGTTTAAGCCTAATTAATTCCAGCGATTTAAGTGGCGCATGCGTGCCTCGGCTGCGACTTCGTTGCATGCTGCTTCGCATACCGCTGCGGCGATTACGAGTGCTGCATGCAGCCGGCCGTAATTAAGGCAGCTAATCGATGCGAAAAAGATACGCTTTAATTGTTGCGGCTTTTTAAATCCGTGAAATCATTATTGACAAGGAGGAGATGATTCGAGTGCACTCGTTTGACCGCCATGCGGCGTCACGACCCGAGACAGACGGGACGACACAGTCATAATTTCAGTTTCCCTAGTTTTCCACGGCAAGTCGGGCGCTAAGCCATTATGCATTGAATTCGATGACCGTCGCTACCTTCCCCTATAAGTACTGTTTCCGGCATTCTCCAAGCCACCATGACCCAACTCGCCGTATCCTCATAAGCCCCCACCAGCCCGATGTCGCTCGCCACGTCCGCCATGCCCCCGCCCGTCCGCGGTAGGCGACGCCGGAGGCGGTCACCGCCAGAACTAGTGTTCGGTTTTTCACCGGAAGGCAGATGGAGGGAGGAGGCATTCTATCTGTCTTTAGATGGCAATGCGCAGATCGAGGAGTTGTTGGAGCGCGACCGCATGGCGGAGGAGCAGGAGTTGTTGGAGCGCGACCGCTTGGCGGAGGAGCAACGTAACGCCGATTTGCGCCGCCAGTGGGACATGAAGCAGCAGCGCACCGACGCTCTGATTCGCGAAAGCGAGCACCCGCGAATCGGGCCGACTACGTGGGCCGGCGGCGCCCGACAAATAGCCCTCGAGGCTGTCGGCACGCACGCGTCAGCGACGCCAATTTTACTACCAGCTCGTCAAGTGGGTTTCCGCTTGAAGCCAAGCTTCGGTGGACCACCCGGCATGGAAAGGGCCAGCGCGCGACAGTAACGCCCCTATCGCACCTCCGCAAGTCCGGGCGGCGCGGGGGACGCCGTGCCGGCATTTAGCGTGTACCGCCGGCATCGCCTAGTTAGCTAAGAAGTTAGTACTTGTCTAGTGGGAGTAGATAGTTAACTTGGCTATGATGGTTGTCAACGTGGAAGTTCAAGACTCTATATGTGGATCGACACATTACTTTGCTCAAATGTTGAACTTTCCGTTTGAACGTATGGAATGGGCTGTTATTTTTTAAATGGGTTGTATTTGTCCTCCACGGGTTTAGAGGCTGACTTGTGGGCCTCGCAAGTTGAAGCGTACACAATCAGGAGATTATTGTACGTGGAGAGGATGACAACAGGGACCCGCCAAGGTCATGGCAGTACGCAAGCAAGTGCCTCCTTATTACAAGCCAATAAAAAAATGGCTCCTCCTAGTGGATTTCTGACATCTGGGTCCCATGCCATTGTCAACATAGTCAACAAACGGGAGAATTGCACAACGAGCGGCTGACACCAGGGACCCAGCAGCTCGCCCAGTTATTTTTGTTTTGGGTTAATTTGATAAATGCCTTCGAGAAATGCCACTGCAATTTCCAAACTTTGAAAAATGCCATTTCATGCCATTTGTAGTGGCATTTTTTGAAGTCTGGAGTGACATTTTTCAAAGTTTGCAAACTGTTGTGGCGTTTTTCAATGTATGCAAAAATTGCAGTGGCATTTTTCAAAGTTTGGAAATTGCAGCGGCATTTTTATGAATCGCCATAATTGGGGTGGCATTTATCTAATATGTTTTTGAGACGGAAGCAGGGTGTCAACTGGGCTGTGCGGGACACTCTGGCCTATCTAGACATCCTTTTCTTTTATGTTTACCACAGACCAGCCCAGTAGTTTTTTTCTTTTCGAAAATTGCTAGCCCAGTTTTTTTGTGATTTGTCAAGTAAGTCACTTTATCAGGCCTGTTGAGCTAGACGAGGAGAGCTTCATTCGGCTGGCCGAGAAAATGGCCTATCAGTAATGAGAAATGGGTTATACATTTTTAAAACACATCAAACCGGCAATTAGTTTCAAATATCTTTTTTTCATTTCGAGATTTTAAATTGCATTGATTATTATGCGTGGACAATTTATTGGATTTTATATTGATATACATTTATTTTTAAATCAGTCTGAATGTGACTCAAATTTCGGGATTAAAACAGTTCGAACCTGCACCGACATATGCAAAATTTCAGATAATTTTTAACCGTGGCCACAATATGAGCTGTAATGCTAACAAAAGAATATGGGCTCCAAAAACCCCGTAAGAATTAGCAAATGGGCTGTAAACTATTTGAAATAATGGCGATGGGCTGTATGTTGTTTTCCACAGATTTGAGGCTTTCCACAGATGGTTCAGATATCGTTGGATGTCCATCCAACGGCCGTCGTGCTTCTTCAATCTCTGCTCTTCCTGCTCCAAATTACAAACAAGCGCCAAGGGACTGCTCGCTCCTCCTCCCCTGCATGGCCGGGTCAGGCTGCCAAGCAGCCTCACCGCCCCCATCGCATTCCCATCGCTGGCCTAGCTATCCTCTACTCACCCTCACCCCACACATGCTGTTATTCTCCGCGACGGCAGACGAACCAAGAACCTCGTATTCCTCCGCGGGGAAATAACTTCCGAGTATTCCCCGGCTCCGTGTCGCTCCTTCCTAGGGCCTCGCCGCCGCCCATCGCCTCGGTGCTCTCGGCGCTGCCTGGTCAATATGGTCAATGAACGACATCCATCGGAAGTGGATCAGACGTGGAGAGGTCGACAGCTGGGTCCCGCAAGGAAATGCCTCCTTATTACGCGCAAAATAATGATTCCTCCACCGACATCCGGGACCCACCGAAGGGCCTCAGATTTCGCGAAAAACGTTACCGCCACCGACAGCTCGGACCCACCAGCTTATATCTTCGCACGCAAGGAAGTGCCTCCTTATTACGCCCAAAAAAGAATACCCCTGCTAGCTGGGACCCAAGATAGTGGGCCTACTAAGTTGACGGGACGAAGGGCTTTGTCAACTTAGTCAATGTGCACGATTCTAGCTCGACTGACCGTACAATGTCCATCCAACGGCCGTAGTGCTTCTTCAACCTATGGTCTTCTTGCTCCACCGCCCAATGCAGCGCCGGTCGTGCCGCCGCTTCCTCGCATCCCGTGGTCGGTCGGTCAGCTGCGCCGGAGGCATCACCACCCCATACCACTCCCACCGCTGGCCGTGCCATCCCTCCACTCCACTCACCCACACCCCCGTTATTCTCATGGCGACGGCAGCGCAGCCAACCAAGAACCTCGTATTCTCTCCGCATGGGCATCCACGCCCCTTCCTAGGCCTCACCGTCGCCCACCGCCGTGGTTCTCTCGGGCGCTGGCGTGGTCAATGTGGTCAACGAATCGAATTCCATCGGAAGAATATCAGACGTGGAGAGGCCGATACCGGGTCCACGGCAGCCGCAAGGAAGTGCCTCCTTATTACGTGGAAAATAATTATTCCTCCACCGACAAAGAAGGACCCACCGGACGGGCCACCAGTATTTCGCGAAAAAACGCTTGCCCCTCGACTTCGGGACCCACCCAATGGGCCACCGTATTTCGCGAAAAAACGCTCCCCGCTGTCACTCGACCCACCGGAAGTGCCTCCTTATTACGCACAAAAAATGAATACCCCCATTAGCTGGGACCCACCTTGGTGGGAGGCTGACTTAGGGCCTACTAAGTTGACGGGACGGAGGGCTTTGTCAACTTAGTCAATATAAACGATTCTAGCTCCAAAGGACTGTACGATGTCCATCCAACGGCCGTAGTGCTTCTTCAACCTCTGGTCTTCTTGCTCCACCGCCCAAAGCAGCGCCAACGTGCTGCATGCTCCTGCCTCGTGGGTCGGATGTGCTGCCGAGGCCTCACCGCCCCTACTATTCCCACCGCTGGCAGGCCTCGCGATGGCAGCCTCACACCCACCAACCAAAGGAACCTCATACTCCTCTCGGCGCTGGCTTCCACCGCCGCGTCTTCCCGGCTCCCCATCGCCCCTTCCTAGGCTCGCCGTCATCCACCGCCTGGTGCTCTCGGCGCGGCGTGGTCAACGTGGTCAAGGAACGATTTCCATCGGACGTGGATCGTATGTGGAGAGGCCGACATCCGGGTCCACGACCGCAGCAAGGAAGTGCCTCCTTATTACGCCGCAAAATAATTATTCCTCCACCGATAGCGGGACCCACCGGACGGGCCACCGATTTAGCGCGAAAAACGCTTCCCCTATCTGCTGGGACCCACCAATTACATCTTCGCACGCAAGGAAGTGCGCCCAAAAACGATTCGCCCCTCGATCGCTGGGACCCACCAGTTACATCGCCGCACGCAAGGAAGTGCGTGATACCGGGACCCACTTGGTCGAAGCGTGCGTGGCGTTGTCATTATGGTCGCGAACGGTACGCACATACCGGTCGATGTAGAGGTGCGCACGGTCGAGATGTAGAGGCGCCGCACGTGTCGTAGTAGAGGCGCCGCGACGTAGCATGTACACATACGACATCGGCGAAGGTGCAAGAAAGAAAATACGCCACGCACGCACATGCGGCAGGGTCTCAAACGCCTACCGCGCATACGCACATGGCTGGGTCGGAACGGAGAAACAGCGCTGCCGCCATGTTCATGGGGAGCCAACCGCCGGGTCGAAACGGAATGCGTGGTTGTGTTCATGATGGAACAGCGAGGAAACGAGGCCCCGCATCGCACAACGGAGGAAACGACCTTGTGTTCGACCGCCACGCTTGAAACGGGTCCCGTTGATCGGGAGGGCCTGCATACCGCAAAATGGAGGAAACAGACCTCCTACGGAAAACGGGGTCCCGTTGATTGGGAGGGTGTGGCGTGCCGCAAAACGGATTTAAACAGACTTGTGTTGGAGTGCTACGGTCGAAACGGGGCGAGGGGAGGGTGTGGCGATCGCAAACGGACTCCACGGATACTGTTCATCTCCACCGCTGACCTCCTCCACCTCCACGGGCTCCTATTCATCCAGCCTCCACCGCGCTTACTCCATCGGCCATCGCTCAACCACCCTCCACACGGGCACCCTCCACCGCTCACTGCTCATCCAGCCCTCCACACCACGGGTCCTGCTCAACCACCCTCCACGGCCACCCTCCACCGCTCATCGCTCATCCAGCCCTCCACACCACGGGTTCCTATTCATCCGAGGCAACGCCACCGCCACCGCTCATCCAACCCCCCCCAACGCCATCGCTCATCCTGCAGGCAGCATCGATCGGCTTGCTTAGCAGCGAGAGCGGCGAATCGCCCATCGGGTTCGATTAACAGCCATCGATCGATCGCTCGGGTTCGAACGCGTAGCTCGCAGCGTAATCGCCGGGTTCGATTAGAGCTAACGCCGCACACACGCGTGCGTCGTCACGAGAAACGCGCATCGCTCCGCCTCGACCTCCCACCGTAACCGCAACTCCCGAAATTTTCCTCCCCTCGCTTCTACCACGGTTTTTTCCACATGGACGGCCCAAAGAATGTCATGCAGCTGCGTCTCCGCCCGCCCAGATTTAAAAGCCCATTTTCTGTCATGATTTTTTGTCATAGAAGTAGGAGCCCACCACATCTATGATGATACCGGGTTGTGTCACAATTATCGTCATAGAAGTGTCATATGTATGACAGAAAAAAAATTCGTTCGGCCCAAAATGTCACGGATGTGTCTCTTTTGTGTAGTGGTTACTGTTACCGTTACTATTGTTATTGTTACCACTGCTATCAAACTATCATATTATTGTGCTACTGATCACTTTGCTACAGATATTTAGTTCTCCAGGTGTGGTTGAATTGACAACTCAACTGCTAATACTTGCAAATATTCTTTGGCTCCCCTTGTGTCGAATCAATAAATTTGGGTTAAATAGTCTACCCTCGAAAACTGTAACATGTCTAAATATTCATGCCATGATTAGATTATATGATCAAGATTATGGTAGTAGCATTACACATAAAAAAATTATCTTTTTTATCATTACCTACTCGGGGACGAGTAGGAATTAAGCTTGGGGATGCTGATACGTCTTCGTCGTATCTATATTTTTTGATTGTTTCATGCCAATATTCTACAACTTACATATACTTTTGGCAACATTCCATATTATTTTTGGGACTAACATATTGATCCAGTGCCCAGTGCTAGTTCTTGTTTGTTGCATGTTTTTTGTTTCACAGAATACCCATATCAAACGAAGTTCAAACGCAATAAAAAGTTATGGATATTTTTTTGGAATATATGTGATTTTTGGGAAGAATAATCAGCGTGAGAGGTGGTCCACATGCCCCACAAGATCATAGGGCGCGCCCCAGGGGGTAGGTGAGCCCCTAGGGCTTTTGGCCACCTCGTAAGGCGGTTGGGGCCCTTCTTTCGTCGCAAGAAAGATAATATCCTGAAGAATATTCCCTCAAAATTTTAGCCCAATCAGAGTTACGGATCTTCGGGAATTTAAGAAATGGTGAAAGGCTAGAAAACAAGGTCGCTAAACATAAGAGAAACAGAGAGATATATCCAATCTTGGAGGGGCTCCCGCCCCTCCGCCACCATGGAGGCCAAGGGCCCGAGGGAAAACCCTCCTCCCATCTAGGAGGGAGGTCAAGGAATAAGAAGAAGAAGGAGGGGGGCTCTCTCCCCCCTCTCCCGGTGGTGCCGGAACATCGCCAGGGCAAGGATCGTGACGGCGGTGTACACCAACAACCTTGCTACTGTCAACACCAACTTTATTCCCCTCGATGCAGCGGTGTAACACCTCTTCTCCCTGCTGTAAACTCTACTTAAACATGGTTCTCAACACTATATATTATTATTCAATGATATGTGGTTATCATATGATGTTTGAGTAGATCTGTTTTGTCCTATGAGTTGATTGATGATCGTGATTGGTTTGAGTTGTATGTTTTATTTTGGTGCTGTCCTATGGTGCCCTCCGTGTCGCGCAAGCATGAGGGATTCCCTCTGTAGGGTGTTGCAATACGTTCATGATTCTCTTATAGTGGGTGGCGAGAGTGACAGAAGCTTATACCCGAGTAAGGGGGTTGTTGTGTATGGGAGTAAGAGGACTTGATACTTAATGCTATGGTTGGGTTTTACCTTAATAATGTTTGGTAGTTGTGGATGCTTGCTAGAGTTCCAATCATAAGTGCATATGATCCAAGTAGAGAAAGTATGTTAGCTCATGCCTCTCTCTCATATAAAGCAATAATGATTACCGGTCTAGTTATAGATTTCCTAGGGACAAATAACTTTCTTACGACAAAAAGCTCTCTACTAAAACTATATTAATTGTTTCTTTATCTAAACATCACCTAGCTTTTATTTACGTGTCCTTCATTAGATTGCAAACCTATCCTATCACACCTACAAATTACTTCTAGTTTCATACTTGTTCTAGGTAAAGCGACCGTGCGCGTACAGTTGTATCGGTGGTTGATAGAACTTGAAGGGAATATAAATCCTACCTTTAGCTCCTCGTTGGGTTCGACACTCTTACTTATCGAGAAAGGCTACAATTGATCCCCTATACTTGTGGGTTATCAGTTCCCCCAGGCAAGGTCATTCTTCTTCTAGGACATGAGCTTCCTGGGAGGCCCGGCCAAAAACGGCGGGACCTCGGCTTGGCCAACGGAAAGCAGTTCAATGATGTAAAACCACTCGCGCTGCCACTCCTTGACAGTCTCTGTGAAGGTGCCTTTAAACCTGTCGACCTTCTGGTTCTTGCTGATCATGGCACCTCCACACTCTGCGACTTGGAGCTGCTAGACTTCGGCTTGACGCCAAAGATCTTCGGCCATAGGCCGAAGTGTGGCTCGATGCGGAGGAAGGCCTCGCAGACCGTAATGAAGGAGGCGAGGTGGAGGATGGAATTTGGGGCTAAATGATGGAAATCCAGCCTATAGTAGAACATGACCCTGCGCATGAAGGGGTGCAGTGGGAACCCCAGACCTCTGACGAGGTGGGGGACGAAAACCACCCTCTCCCCTGGGTTGGGAGCGGGTACCCGTTGGGTTTGGGTTTGATGCATGGGTATCGACCTGAGTGGGGATGTAACCCGTGCTACGCAGCTCGAGGATGGTCCCCTCCGTAATGGAGGAACCAACCCAGTGCCCCTTAAGGTTGGCGTCGGCCATTGCTAGGACGGAGACTGGAATGCGCTACGAAGGAGGAAGGCGAGATTGGATCTGGGTGCTGGAGCTTGGGAGGCAGCGGGTGAGGGAAATGAGAGCGTACTTCTGGCGGTCGCTATCTTTTTACTCTTATAGGCCGGTGAAGGGCCAAGAGTCCCTCTGTCACGCTAGTGAAATCACCACGCCCCACGAAAATATGTCGTTGCGCGTACGGGGAGAAACAAAATCTTAATGATATCCCTAAGAAAACGGGAACGATCTCCATTTCGATGGGACGTACCAATGAGAAGATTGCCTCGGGCCAGGAATCCGGTGAGCAGTAACTGGATGACCAGTCATGGGTCGTGCCGCTTAGATAAAGTTGTCAGGCTATAAAACACTATTCACACCTATGCGCCTGGCCTTCGTGGTTAAGTAACCTCGCATCTTCGGGCGTTGAGAGAATTCAGCTAGGACATGGTCAGGGAGCGCTACTCCTTTGAGGGGTGGTCCATAGTACCCTTTAAGGGGAAGGAATCTCAAATTCCAGAGAAGGGGAACTCGTCTGCCGAGCCAAGGACTTCAGATCTGAAGCCATTTACATCAAGGAAGTCGTCCTCGACATAGAAGACCGGTTCGGGGGCTACTGACGTGTCCTGGACTAAGGGGTGCCAACCGAGTCGACCTGTGGTCCTCAGACTGGTCCTATGTGCCTCATTCTCCATTGGGTGGACTCCGGAAGCTACGCACCTGGACGTGATCAAGACTGCATTTTCCAAAGACTTGACGTATACTCCAAGACATCTCCTGCCGCCTCCATTTGATCCCTCTGGATACCGACCATGTAACCCTAGATGCCCTACCTGGCGTGTATATAAGCCAAGGGGTTTTTCCCATAGAGGGGACCGAATCACAATTACATTCACCTAGACCTAGGGTTAGAACACAACTTCCAATCTCGAGGTAGATCAAGCTTGTACTCGATACATGTACATCAATATAAACAAGAGCATGACTTAGGGTTTTACCTCCATCAAGAGGGCCCGACCCTGGGTAAACATTGTCTCCATTGTTCCTGTTACCACCGATCCGAGATCCACAGCTCGGGACTCCCTACCCCGAGGTCTGCCGGATACACCGACACCCATGGACAAGGCCTCGGACAGGGGACCCCATCTCCCCGATGCTCTTTGCATTGATCATCGACACGCTCAACACCCTTCTCCAGTTCGTTGTCCAGTCCTGGGTTATCAAACGACTAACGCATCGGCACACTGTTTCTAGCGTTTCTCTATTCGCCGATGATGTGGTAATCTTTTGCCACCCTGAGGCCTCTGAGCTCTCCACGATCACTAGATTGTTGGACCTCTTTGGGGCAGCCTTTGGCCTACGCACCAATTTTGCCAAAGTGCCTCACCGCGCCAACATCGTCTGAGATGGTTTGGGCATATTCAGCGCAAGCCTCCAGAAGCTCCAGTGCATAGCGGACGGCTAAAGCACGCAGAGAATTTCAAGAGAGATCGGGGTAGACCGAATTTGGCATGGGAGGAGTCCGTTAAGAGAGACTTGAAGGATTGGAGTATCACCAAAGAACTTGCCATGGACAGGGGTGCGTGGAAGCTTGCTATCCATGTGCTAGAGCCATGAGTTGGTCACGAGATCTTATGGGTTTCACCTCTAGCCTATCTTGTTTGGGTACTAAGGGCTTTGATGTTGTTGTTATTGTTCTTGCTGTTGCCTCGCCGATGCAATGCTCTGACGCCATCTCGAGCTCTATTGGCTCGACGCTCGCGTGTCCTGTCGCGACATTCCCGATCCAGTACCTTGGCCTTCCCCTTTCCATCCGGAATGTGCCACCCTCCCATTTGAAGCCGCTCATCGAAAAGCTCTTGTGCAAGCCTGCTACTTGGAAGGCATCCCTCCTCAATCGTGGCGAGCGTCTGCCCTTGGTGCAACAGGTTTTGAACGCCATGCCAGTGCATCTCCTCCTTGCCATGGCTCTTTTCCCCACTATTCTCAAGAAGGACAATCGTATCCTCCGTGACTTCCTCTGGCATGGCCGTAAGGATGCGCACACTGGATCATGCTTGGTTAGCTGTGCGAGAGTCTGTCGCCCCCTCGACCTAGGCGGCCTGGGAATGCGTGATGTCCACCGCACCGGGATCTCTCTCCGCGTCAGATGGCTTTGGCTCCAAGCTACTGACCCTTCTAGACCATGGGCTCACCTCCACCCCCGACCCTGAGGTACTCCAGTTCTTCTGAGCATCCACGATCTGGACGAATGGCGATGGCACCTCCTGCCGTTTTTGGGTCGACCCATGGCTTGACGGAAGATCTATCACCGACACCGCTCCCTCCCTAGTGGCTCTCGTGACCTACATAGCTAGACACTCTCGCACAGTTTCTCAGGAACTTGCTGATCGTCGTTGGATTGCTGACATCCAGAGCACGTTGGGGCCGGCCGCCGCAATGGAATACGTGGAGCACTGCCTCGCCTCAAACACATTGTCCTCTCCCCTCGGCCCGACTTGATCCGCTGGCGCTGGACTGAGAATGGGCTTCCTCATGCCACAACGCGCTCTTTCATTGCTCCATTGCCTCGGAGTTTTGGCGTCTGGCCTGGCAGACCGGTGCTCCGACTTCGGTGCAACTTTTCAACTGGCTCGCCTTCCTGAACCGCTGCTGGTCTGCCGATCGGATGTCTCTGTAAGCTTCTTCAACTGGCTCTCCTCTGCTCTTCTAGATACGCCGGCATCGCGGCGACGCGGGCTGGCCACCGTCGCCTCGCTCACGGCTTGGTCCCTTTTGGCGGCATCAGAACGCCGTCATCTTCGACAAATCGCACCATCATCTTCTTCTCTTACCGTGGCAATGAAAGATGAAGCTCGCTCCTGGGCAGTGGCAGGAGCTCGAGGAATGAACACATGTATCCCTCCTGTAACTTGAACATTTAGGTTTGGGGGCTGAGCAACTCCCCTATCTGCTGCTCATTCCGGCGCCATGGCCTCGCCATTCTTGTGTATGTGGCTGTGGTGCTACCCTGTACTCTTTTCATCCCCTATCAATGCACTGTTGTGTGTATTCGTGAAGAAAAAAAAATTGTCTCAAGCAGGCTTGTGATATTTAGCCAGTCACGAATGTTACAATAAATTCGAGGCATACCGTCGATCATCCGAGGATCAAGCAATCACACGAGCACGACACCGAGATTTGTTAACGAGGTTCACCGATATGGCTACATCCCCGGGGCCTGACTACGGGCGCTCCTCCCCGTGACACCGTCACAATACCGCACTCCGGCCACCTGGGCGCCGGCACACGCCGCCGGCTCCCCCTTCCGCGCTTGTGCTATTATGTTGGCATAGGTTACATCGTGCGTCTACCCTCACTATATAAGAGAGGCCTAGGATACAAGTGTCCTACTAGGACACGACTCCATATCCTATATAAACACGATACAACTACAAGTCCAACTGTAACCTACCTTGTACACTATATTCGACACAACTCTAACAAACTCCACCTTGGCGAATATTCTCCACCATCTTGAATTCGTCAATGCGTCAAACTTCCATGTACATTGGACTTGAGCTTATCCCATGAGCACCGCTGCTACTCCAAAGACTCCATGTGACTCCACCTGCAACTTGTAGTCCCTCCTTTTCTTGACCATCGTCAACACTCGAGCAAAATTAAGTTCCTTGTTACTCTAGCTTGTGCTCCCAACTTTCAGAGTATCAGTCCAACGTCATCACACACTGATCAATGACCTGCGTGAAAGTGAACAGCTCACATATTGGGTGTCACACATAAGAGTTACCTGAACTCAACATCACCGCCCCTTTCTTGACCGCCTGTCTGAAACTTGAAGGAATTTCACCGTTGCTTATAGTCATTCCGAGTCAAATTCGCAGTTGTCTCACCACATGTATGACCACCAGAGCTCTAGCCCGTCTCCATGTCCCGTGCATACCGCTCGAGCCTCCGCTGTCCCGGTCGAGTCTCAAGGGTCGCGAACCCACACCACTCAACCCCCACTGCAGAGTACCATTGATCATCACCGACCGATGACGAGTTTCATGCTTCCATCAGACCATCGGGCTCCAGTCCGAACTGTATGTCACTCGATTTTCCCTTGCTGAATAGGCTTCGATTCCCTGGATCCTTACATCGTAGCCCCTCAATCCAGCTCCACCTTCAACATGACTCCATGGTAGATGATCAGTCCACCCTCGCGCCCCGTCGACTTCAAGCTCTCATGTGCGCACCGTCTTGAATCAACCCCGCGCCATAGTCTTGTTGAAGCCGCCAAGCCCTCAGGCCTGCGTCACGTGTTTCCACGCCCAGAAGTCAGTCACCATCAGCATCACGCACCTATGTCGTCATCGCCGATCTCACCACCGTCTTCTGTACCAACCGACTCACGTCGATCCGTCAGACTAACAAGTCCGACCCAGCCGAACATTCCGGCTGTACGACACGCTCGAGGCTCCTAAACCGTCTTCCGCGAATTCGCATCCATCACATGATAATTCCATCTTAGCTGGCTTGGCTTCCTGCAATAACACCTTCAAGCATCCCTATTATGCCAACAAATCTTTCATCCATGTCTGCCATAACCCAAAGCTTCCAGTCCGTTGAACTTCTCCACCTCAAACCAGGTACCCGTTGGCGCCACGGCTCTTTATACAGCTGACACTTTGAAAAATTAAACCAAGCTCCCTTCACATGATGCTCAAATACACGAACCAAGACCTGACGTGGTACACTCCATGTACTAATTGCAAAAACCAACCAAGAATTATCTTGGTCTTCACGTGACCGTAGCTCCCTTGCACAATATTCTAATGCTAGCGTTGCACTTACTGCCAAAGCCTTCCGATGGATGCATATCAATGGATATTCCTGGACGCCGATTGATCTGCCGCCTCCGTCCGCGTCGCACAAGGACTCGGCCCTCCTTTTGATCCAAAACAAAATCTCGTATTGCCAGTACAGATTAATCAGCGCGCTTGCCAGCTTCCAGCAGCTCACCCGCAGTTTTACGGCCTCACGCGCGCCTGCCCATGGGCCGCCGCTGCAGCCACCGGGTCAGCCCATCAGACTTCCTGACCGCATAGGCCGCAGCCCAGCTTGACCACTGCGCAGTGTTCCGTCAATCGATCGATCTCGCCGAGACCGAATTGGTTTAATACACCGCACGCTGCCTGCCCGCCGCAGAACCGATCTGCCGCTGCATGTCGATATTGCTATTCCAAAACGTCGACTCCGAACAGATCTCGTTGCCACCGTTCCGATCAGTCGATCGGTTTCAACTCCATAACTATATCTCTCGGCTTCGTTTCCTCTAGATCAACCCGACCGTCTCTCGGACCTTTTCAACCTTGCTCATAATACCATTTGTTACAATAAATTTAAGGTATACCGTTGATCATTCGAGGATCAAGCAATCACACGAGCACGACACCGAGATTTGTTAACGAGGTTCACCGATATGGCTACATCCCCGGCCCGACTACGGCTGCCCTCCCCGTGACATCGCCACAATATCAAGACTCGGCCATCCGGACGCCGCAGACACGCCACGGCTCCCCTTCCGCTTATGCTATTATGTTGGCGTAAACTACATCGCGTGTCTACCTCGTTATATAAGAGAGCGCAGGATCTGTCATGTCTCTTGGACACGACTCCATATCCTATATAAACACGATACAACTACAAGTCCAACTGTAATCTACCTTGTACACTATATTCGACACAACTCTAACAAGGAAGAAGTAACCAGAAGGAAATGTCGTGTTGGTGTCAGAGCAGTCGTGTTTGCACGAAACATTGAGCTGCGCTGCGCAGCTTAAAAAAAAGTTGGAGAGACACATATGCACACTCCGGGTCCCACTGGATCAAAAACCACGCCGGACATAGGCCGGTATGTCGATGTGGGGCCACCGGCACCGGCAGCCACAGAAACTGGAGGCAGCAGAAAATATCTTGGCCCCGTCCGCACGCGAGGAACGAGGGAAGCATGAGGTGGCCACGGTCGGCCGCTCCAGAAGCTGGCCACGGTCGGCCGCTCCAGAAGCTTCAGGACGCGAGATATTTTCCCGCGCTGGGCGGGGCGCCCAAGCCCAACCTGGCTTCAAACTTCGCAATGCTTCGCCTATCATCTCCTCCTTTCCTCTCCTCCCACCTCCCGCGCGCGCCACGGCCGCGGCCACGCAGATATTTTCCTTTTCCCGCACCTAGCCCAGCGCCTTTATATACGCCGCGCGCCCGCCCCTCCTTTCCGACGCCTCGCTCGTTGTCTCTCCCGTCTCAGGTCGCCATCGAAACACCAGTAGCAGGACCCCCCCTAACGCCCCAGCGCGAGATCGCGTCGCGAGATTGTTTGTAGCTTGATCGAGGCAGGGAAGACCGGAAGAGGATGATGCAGTCGCCGTCGCAGCACCAGTCCTCCTACTACGCCGTGCTCGGCGTCCACCCAGCCGCGTCCGCCGCCGAGATACGCGCCGCGTACCACCGCCTCGCCATGGTGAGTAGCAGAGTTTGAGCGGGAGTCCTTTGAAACCACCGCCTCGCCATGGTGAGAAGCAGAGTTTGACGTTTATCTTGTGATGATCCGTAATGGCGCAGAGGTGGCACCCGGATAAGATTGCCAATGGCCGTGTGGATCCGGCGATCGCGGAGGACGCCAAGGGAAGGTTCCAGAAGATACACGAGGCATACCAGGGTACTTATTCTCTTTCTACATATATATTCCATATAGGTGTGCATCTGGTGCGTTTGTTAACGTTTGAAATGTCGGTCTCGTGCAGTGTTGTCGGATCAGAAGCGGAGGAAGCTCTATGACGCCGGGATGTACGACCCCCTCGACGACGACCAAGAAGAGGTCGAGGTAATTGATTGATGATTTTGCTTCTCGTAATAATGAGCTACTCCTGCTCGTATCGTATTCGTATTGACCATGGGCGTTAATTAACTCGGAGTTTCCGGTGTTGCATTGTCAGGGCTTCCATGATTTCCTTCAGGAGATGCTCTCGCTCATGGCCACCGTTGGTAGAGAGGTATGTACGTATTAATGAACTAATGTTCATCATGCATGCCACACTTTGGTTCGCTCCTTGTAGTGTCGAGATTTTAGAGTTTAAGCCCAACTCGGCTACTTACTTTCAGTTTGGTATGTCTGAACTGTAAATCAGTTCTCTTATTTCCTTTTGACTGAAGATAAACTTCAGGGAAAATGATGTCACTATGGAAACTAAAAAACGTTAGGATTCTAGAACATTGATGACAATCTACAACTAACCGTGATATTTTTGTAAGAAGATTGGGTTGCATGGCACCGCCAGCATTTCTTGTTCCCACAGTTTCGTAAATCCATGTAGATCGAAACTGAATGTCCTGAGAAACTGGTTCTGCTGCATGCCTGAAACCATCACTGACAACCCCCGCTTGACTTGGTGCAGGAGCCCGTGTATTCCCTGGGCGAACTCCAATCCATGCTTGACGGAATGATGCAGGATTTCAGCTCCCCCCAACCGCCACCACCAAGCAGCTTCTTCACCAGCACCAGTTCGTCGACGCGGTTCAGCGCACCCAGCGGCGGAGCGCAGCAGCAGCGCCGACCCCCCTCCCGGGTACGGCCTCAGGGGTTCGGCAGCTCGGCATGCTTCAGCCAGACGGCTTTCTCCGGCTGCTAATTAAGCACCCGCGCGATCTGTTCATGCGTCCGTGGGTGTACGGTCCTGGTTACAAGGATCACCGGCGTGAAGACACTGAATTACAGAGACTGGGAGAGCCATTGACAGGGGACCGTCGAGCGCTCTAGCGATGCACACAGCAGGAGCCGGTGCTGTACATCAACCCACTGGATGAGCGGAATAAAGAAGACGGTAGATATTTCTAGTTGACAGCAGCAACTCGAAAGGGCCTCCATTGTTAGTTTTTCCTAGATAGGTCGTAGGTGTACATAGATGAGAATCAGAAGTGAAGACGTGATGTTTTGCACTGTGGTGTGTATTTACTTCAAAAGCAACCACGATGACACGTGTTGGAGTTGTCACAAACAAAAAATCTATAGAGTACGTGTTTTTCATCTAGAACCTGCTTGTCCCCCCACTTGTTATCTGGTTCTGCCAAGCCGAATGATGCGTGAACGTAACCAACAGTGGCAACTTACAACGAGGACCGAACAGATTACCTTTTCCAAAAAAAAAATGGCACTAATATGTGGTTCGGTTGGGTCCCTAGCTTTGCAGAAACAGAGCGTGTATCACACATAAACCCTAGAAATTAGCAGTAGTTGCACCAGCATACCAATACCAATTTAGGATATGCACCAGCAACTAAGACTTTGTTATCGAGTTCATATATAAGGCGATGTTGGATTCACGGCCTACTGAGACTAGTTGAGATCTGCCTGTTAGCAATCGACACAAATGCTGCCCCTCCGGATGATTATAGCCTTGCTATCCATGTCTTTGGTTGTTGTGTCCCCTGCAATGGGCATACCAACGGACGACAAGTGCAAGTGCCTCATGTGCGTCTGCGACCTGGATCCGCACCCTCTGCCGCCGGCAATGCCGTCGCACCACCCAGCGCCTTACCCGCCACCGTCGGAGCCAGAGCCAAAGCCAAAGCCTCAGCCTCAGCCTGAGCCACAGCCGGAACCAGAGCCGGAGCCAAAGCCAGAGCCAAAGCCCAAGCCTCAGCCTGAGCCTGAGCCACAGCCGGAACCAGAGCCGGAGCCTGAGCCTGAGCCACAGCCGGAGCCGAAGCCACAGCACTGCCCGCCTCCGCCGGAGCCTGTGCCGACGCCAGTGTACTACTACTACCCACCGCCGTCGGAGCCGGAACCAACGCCCGTGTACTACCTTCCACCGCCGGCTGAGCCGTACGAGTACCCGTACGTGCAGCCGGCGCCGGTGTTTGGCATAGTGGGGACGCCGGGGCAGATGTACCCGCGTGACAGCATGTTCAACCCGTCCACCGCCCACCGGAAGCTCTGTCGTGGAATATCCTCCATATTCCTCGCCTCCTCGATCGTGGCAGCAGGGCTACTGACATTGCTCATATAATGTACCCAGAAAACATTCAGTCCACAGACTGAACCTGATCAGCAACCAATTCGTATGTAATGCTTCATTCCGCTGACGATGCTACTCCTGTTCATTTTTTTCCCTTCATCTCAAATGTGTAACTCTGAAAGAAAAATGCGAATGATGTTGAACTTTGAATTTGTTCGTGCGTGTGGTGCAAATGCGCATATTTGTATAGTGAAAATAAATTCCAGTGAGTTCTCCGTCTCTCTCAGCGAGCGCAAGAGAATGGCATGCAGATTCGCAGAAAGTAATAAATCGCAAGAGAAACTGAACTGCACGATTATGTCACCGGATAACAGTCGCTTGCGTTGTCAGGTCATCAAAACGCGCACGGAACAAACTGCACTGGTCAGGAAGAGTTCTCAGGTATACCAATATCATGCCCTGCATCGCGTGGCACCTCACCGTATGCAACAAGAGGTCCAATCAAGAATGGCGCAGCATCGCACAAGTATTGTATCAAGAGCGATGGCAAAGACCTTTCAAGAGCGAGGTCGAACATCCATCAGAACTGCAGCGTGATCAAGACTGCTGCTCCCAAGACCAAGGCCACAAGGAAGACCCGGCAGGCACACAAGGCATCGGATCCCGACCGATCATCCGACACAGGCGTCGTCGAGGTCGAATGCTCCTCCATCTTCGGAGTCAGGGACGCTGGTTCTGGAACGGCAGCTGCAAGGGCATACACAGCAGTTTAACTAGTGCACACGAAGTATGACCGAACGATTCAAGAAAGATACTCCCTCCGTCCCATAATGCACTAGTGCCAAAAAAACGTCTTACATTATGGGACGGAGGGAGTACTATTCAGGACTTGCGGTGTTCAGTCGACCAAAATGGAATGCTCAGATGAACAAAATAGAAGGTGCAGCTGCAACCTAAAAGAGCAGTGCACGCAAATCAGATAGTATCACAAAGACAGACTCGATCCTGCAATTAGTAGGAACAGAACAGAGGCTGCAGAGAGTATCCGATGTAAAATTAGATGTTCTACTATCATTTGAACCTGTACAGTTGCGGCATAGAGCACGAAATGGATGGAGCACCACAAGATAAAACAAGTTCAAGTTTCATTTGGGAGGAGAGAACATATGACATGTCTGCCCAAATGCCAATTGGTTCACTCAACCGAAATCCGAAATAGCATTACTGGGCACAGATTTATGGAACCATTTTTTTTACGAGCTATGGAATCATTAGACAGGCAGCAGAACATTTACCTGGAGAAAGTTTTGGTGCGGGAGGTGGCGATGGAGGTGTAAAATGCATCTCAGGCAGTGACTTGAGCTCTGTTTCAATTGGCAAATGGCAAATGGAGTTAGCCAGTACTACTAATACTTGCCCCCTTAACTGAATTTAATGATTAACTTTTGTGAACTCTTTGAGAGAAACCCACCAAGTAACGAAGCCCTTAGCTATTTATAAGTATAGCCAATATTTTGTGAAATTACTACTATCAAACAAGCAACCCAACAGACTGCTTAACTGAACGGTAATCATGACAAATCGCAGCAAAAATGCAGAAGTAAGTCTGGGCAACTCAGTATCTTCTCCTTAATAGCAAAAGAAAAATCCCACGGTGTTTGTCCCCCATTCCACTAGTTCAGAGATGCAAGTACTAATATCCCTAGTAGCATCCAGAGCTCGTCAGTAATCCGCATTACAGCCAACCATTACCAAAGTAGTTGTACAAGGATCATGAGAACAACAGTAATTAGGGCTCTGCAGAGTAAAATTTGTTTCGATCGGCGATCAACAACAGGAACGCGACAGCACGCGCATATGGCGCATGAGAATTGATCGAAGCATACATATTGCACGAGCATAAATAGGGAGCACGAAGGGACAGATTTCTCACCTCGGCACTTGTCGGCGAAGAGGGCCTCGGCCTCGACGGCCGTGGCGGCCGAGGTTTTCGCGGAGGCGCAGGTGGGGAGGAGAGCGCCGAGGCGCGCGGCGTCGACGGGGAAGCCGAGGAGGAGCGGGTCGCGGAGCAGGTGGCAGAAGCATCCCTCCCCTCCGCCGCCTTCGCCGTCCCCGGTGGAAACGGCACGCAGGAACGCCGCGCAGCAGGCGCTGGTGGGCGCGGGCGAGGGCAGGGCGGGCGGCGCCACCACCGCGACGTGCGCCAGGCACGGCGAGAAGGACACGATGGCCGCCGCGCACGGCGTCGCTGGTGGCTCCTGGGACAACGCGGCGGAGGCGGCTGGGGCGTGGAGGGTGGCGACGGCGAGGACGAGGAGGAGGAGGGCGGTGGGGGCCATGTCTCAGGCTCTCAGCACGCCGTCCCCACTCTCTCTCTCTCTCGTATCGGGGCGGGATGGGTGGTGAGGTGATGATGCCTGGTGGTTTTAGGGCGTGAGTGTGTGATACCGAGGGGTTTGCAAAAGCGATCATGCCCGTCCGTTCTCAAGGCGGCGCAAAGTTGCGTGCATCGGACGGCTCGTGGTGATCTAGTGCCAATCGCTAGCCGTCATCAACACTAGATTTTTCTGCGGGCATTCGTCCGTTATCTTATTTCTTTCGGAGGAAATGGGCTCCATTAACTTTTTTGATGGGGTAAAGAGTCCCATTAACTTGACCTGGATTTATTTTTTTGAAAAGATAGTCAGATTAATTAACCACAGACCAGCAGTACAAGACATCCATGAAAAAGAAAGAAATTAAAATTAAGTCCATGTGATGTCACACTTCTCCAACCTCCAAGATGGGCCGATGGCGCGCCGTAGTAGCCGCTCCGACAACCCCATTGCCAGATTGCGGCGAACCTTGAAGAATCACGCGGACGGGAAGTCATCACTGCCAAACATCTCGGAGACGAAGTCATGGTCGCCAAAGAACTGAGAGCCCAAACGGCCAGAGGTGCTACTCCCGCCGCCGCTGCAGCACCAGACCAAACTCCCACTGATCCATCAGCGTTGATGCCAAGATCACCGTCGAGAGGGAGCGAGGATCGGGGATACTTTATTGCCATGCATAGCGCCGCCGCTTCCACGAAGACCATGCCGGCAGACACACATACCTACACCCTATTTACACAAAGGACAACCAGATCCGGGGTTCCCTGCCCTTCCGCTGCCGAAGCGGCCAGAGATGGGAAAGGGAACCCACAACGGCGCAAGGAAAACGGGAGGGAAACTGAGTCGCCACTCACTTCGCCTTTCTCTTGAGTAGCCGTTCCAAACAAATGAGTATAGTTTTTTAATGGTACTAACTTGACCTAGATAAACACGATCCAGTTTACTGCCCATCTGAGCCGGATCTGTGGTCTTAAATGAACACAAGACGACCGAACCTAACTACGACTCAATGCAGACCCAGGAATAAAATGAAGGAAGTGCATGGAAGCGGATTAGGAGCACTCGACGACGCAGCCCACTGAAATTATGTCCGCTGCCGTGCTAGCTTGGGATGCGTGCGTGTTTTGGCGAAATGATTTTCCATATGTTAATACCTAACCAAAGTGTACATCGAAACAACTCGTACCCCGTGCATTATCATTTAATAGATGTGCAGCGAGCATTGAAGTACACAACAGGGGCACATCGAATTAGCTCTATTCCGTGTTAAGAGTGAGGCCATTGTGCGTTACATCCAACTGCCTACCCTCCATTACCAGATCGAAAAGAAGCAAGGATCCGGTCCAAGAGGATACTGTTCATCTTCCCGACATCCCATATCCAACGAAGTTCATACACCGTTGTGGATAAAATCAAATCCATCCCTTTGAACTCTAGCAGGTGCTTTTTAGGGAAAGGAAATGATTCTTGGAACTATCGACTGATCAGGGTTCCATTAGCCATGGAAGTTAAGCATGCTTAGGTTACTTGCTTATTAGGGGAATGGCGGTTGGGCTACGGATCAGTTCTTATTCCCATGGTTTAACCCCAAGTTTTGATAGCTGGCGAGTGTACGGTTGGCATGGCGCAAATGGCTGTTACAGAGGTGCCAACTCTGTCTAGCGTGGTTGAGGTTGAGGAGCTCGATTCTTTTAACGCATGCACTGAGTAGGGCAGCGTGGTGGGGCCCATGTGTTAATTCACATGTAAAGTCACTAAATACATAGATAAGGAACGACTTTTCCAGGATGCATTGAATGTATGGAGTAAGACAATGGCGTTGGTAAATGTTAGTGATTTTTTTTCAAAACTATCATGTTTTTTGTAGCAATTTCGGAAACTATAGTGTAGAATGAAAAAAACGCAAAACTAGTAGCCCGTCGGTCGAGTGGGCGAGAAGGAGTTTTCGCCGAGCCATGGCAATCACTTCGGCGCTTGGGCGAAAAACTCATTGTTGGTGGGGCCCGACCGAAAATAGTAGCCCGCTCATCGGGCGGCCGAATGGTCCATTTTCGCCCATCGGGACCAAGTAGTACTTTTCGGCAGAACTCTGACGAAAAGGTGCGGATAAGCACCGCCCGTCTGGCCTTCTGTTCTTCGTTCTTCGTTTCCTTTCTCTCTCGGTTCTTCTCTGTAGCTTTCGCCCCCACGCCGATCTCCTCCATTTGCCACTCATTTACAAATCCAACCCACGAATCGGTAGATCATAGCAATCCCCACCGCCTATGGTGTTATTTTTTGCTATGGGATAGTTTTTGATGTGTTTGGGGAGGAGCAGCCATGGTGGGGAGGAGGAGCCATGGTGGAGAGGAGGACGGGTAGTAGGTGGTGGTGACTAGTAGAAGCTGCTGCAGAGGAGGAGGTGGTGAGGAGGAGGAGCAGGTTGGGGGCTGCCCGGAGTTGAACCTCCGGTCGTCGGGGGCGGCGTTGTCGTTCTCCAGTGGTGCAAGAAGCAGACACACACTTCGAAGGTATAATCACGTCGTCACAAATATTATGTAAATTGTATAGTTTAGTTAGTCTATATAAGTCATATTGTGAATTTTAGTGTCAATATATTTTTGGAGGCATTTTAGCGATTCCATTTTAGCGCATAGTTCGTGTAGCGGATAATATTAGTGTTCGTTGTGAATTTCAGTGTTAATTTAATTTAGGAGGCATTTTAGCGCATAGTTCGTGTAGCGGATAATATTAGTGTATATTGTGAATTTTAGTGTTAATATATTTTTGGAGGCATTTTAGCGCATAGTTCGTGTAGCGGATAATATTAGTGTATATTGTGAATTTGAGTGTTAATTTTTTTTGGAGGCATTTTAGCGCATAGTCCGTGTAGCGGATAATATTAGTGTATACTGTGATTAATGAGAAGATGGCAATGTCGGCGGTGAAAATGTCTGAATCAAGAAATCTGAATGTTTACTACGGCGCTGGTAATGTTCGATATAATGAGTTGGGGTTGATCTTAGCGAGTTTAAAATGGCGCCATGACACTAGCGACCCGGACAGACCGGACATTAGACAATTGAAGTACTGGTTGACAACTAGTTTCGGCTGGATCTCAAGTATGTTCCACAAGATTCATGCATTGTGGACCAAATCTTGTAAAATGTCAAGTGGGAGTTGATGCGGTAGATAGGTGCCAACATTGGTTGTCCTGTTAAGACGCTGCCGAGACCAAGAATCCACCCATATGCACTTGTGCAACCTTGTGCGAAGGAGGAGAATACCGTACAACTCCACGGGGGTATGAACCCGCCAAGGCAGTGAAGTGGCTAATGAGATTGTTTTATCCGGGTCACAGCCACAAGATGTGGATGGTAGCCAACCCGAGAAACAGTCGGACTACGTGCCACACAATGTTTGTGGTCCCGACATCGGGCGAGTAGCCATTCGATAATAATAGCTGGTTCTGGTTTTGCTGATGGGGATGAGGAAGGGATGAAATGCGAGGGTGATGGAGGAAGAGGACGAGGATGGATTGGTGGAGGAACTGGATTCGAAAATTCGAGGATGAAGTTGAGGTACCGATTCCTTCTACATGGGAGCAGGACATATCCACCGCCTTACGGTGAACGATGGACATGAGACTCCATGGCGTATAATCTGAACCAAGTACAAATAGGGGCTATGTTTGATACAAAGAAAAATTGAAGTATGCGGTGATAAAGTGGGCTATGTCTACGCAGAGGGTTTTCAAGACACACATATCAAGTCCAACAAACTATACCGTGAAATGCGTTGAAATAGGTTGTCCAGGAAGGTGCACGCGACGCGTCAAGTATGACATCCACCGGGTTGTCACCATTGTCATCCCACATAATTGTGTGAGGAAGAACTCTGCTGGTGAAGCATCCGAACCTGACTTCAAGTCTCATTCGCAACTCATGTATACCGAGATAGTAGAGAAGAAAGATATGGAAGCAAAACACATCCGCACAGCAGTGAAGGTCGATGGAATTATGTCATTCCTTATGGGAAGGCTTGGAGGGCTAAGGAAGGCTATGGAGGAAAGGTTTGGGACGTTCTTTGACTCATATGATAATGTTGTCCGTCTCCGGCATCTTGAAGGAGAGGAATCCGGCACTTATGTGAATGTACAACACATGAGGTTGCTGAGTATACCTGATTTCAAGGTGTTGAAACGAGTGTTCTTCTCTTTGCTATGTGCATCAAGCTTTCCGCATTGTCCTCCTGTTATGTTTGTGGATGGTACATTCTGACCGGTCAAGATAGAGGGCAAATCCTGACTGCTATTGGTGTGGACGGAACAATCAAATCATCCCACTTGCCATGGCATTTGTGGAGGTGAGAACTTTCTCAGTGGGTATGGTTCTTCCGCCAAGTGAAAATTGCCATCGTGAAGGACCGACCAAACGTGTGTGTCATTCATGATGACATGCTGGTATATTGAAGGCCGTGAAGACACTTCGTAATCCAACAGATGACGAACCAACACCTTGGAGGGACTTGCAGAGCCGGTGGTGCATGCGCCATCTTGGGGCTAATTTTTTCTCACAGTTCAAGAACAAGCGGTTGATGAACTTGTTCAAAAAATTATGCAAGCAAAGCCAGCAGCGCAAATACGATTTTATTTGGTCAAAACTAGATGAGTTTACTAAGAAGCAGGTCCGTGCGAGGCAGAAAATGGAAAAAGATCAGGTTAAATTAGCAGCACTCATCGCGGAGCTAGAGGAGCCAGTAGGTCTTTGTGACTTGCCAGCAATTGACCCTCCTAATACTAAGAGAAAGAAGGGAAGGGCAATAAAGAATTTTTCTGAGTGGATAGAGAAAGAGCCTCCAGTGAATTGGTCTTTGCTGCATGACACACATGGAGCTAGGTATGGCCACATGACAACCAATCTTGCAGAGGTGTATAACTTTGTCTTTGAGAGGGAATAGAGCATTGCCACTCACAGCTATTGTGGAGGCTGTATTCCATGGCACTTTGAGATATTTCAGAGAAAGGCACGAGTTAGCAAAGAAGCATATTGAAGATAATCAGAACACACCTTATTGTAGCCGTGTCATGGAATACATGGCAAAGAAGATAGAGAAAGCAAAGAAGCACACTGTCAGACTCATAGGGAATCAAGAAAGGAGGTATGAGGTTCAGCTTCCTACCGATGGTTTTGGTTCTGGAAATGAGGTGAAGACACACGAGGTAAAAATTGGAACGGAATTTTATCCAACGTGTGAGTGTACTTGCAACAAACCGAAGTTGTTGCACCTACCTTGCTCTCATGTGTTGGCTGCATGTGGCCGATTGAGTTGGATGCTATCTCCTTCGTGTCCCCATACTATTTAAAAGAGGCGTGCTCAACACCGGACAAAGCGAGATGATGTGGTTTAGAGTCGTCGGCAATTTCAACAAGGTAAACGACGGTGAGAGAGTATACATCCCGCATCCGCACCTTCGCGAACAAGTAGGGCGGATTTAAAGGCCCTCGTCATCCGAACGATATGGACCATCTGAAGCTGGTGGAGCAACCGACAATGTTTGTTATGCGCGGCTTATGGGCATAGGATGAAATATTGTCCCGACCTGAACAAAGATGGTGCTTCCGCATCGACGAGTGCTTCTACATCGACGGCTGCCACAACGGGAGCAAGAGGCGGACGTGGTCGTGGCAGTCGAGGCCGAAGGGGCGGACGAGGAAGAAACAACTCATAAATTATATAATGTGTCGTAGTGGGTCAGGACTATGTTTTAATTTGTAATATGTCAGGACTATGTTTTAATATGTAATATGTCAGGACTATGTTTTAATATGTAATATGTCAGGACTATGTTTTAATATGTAATATGTCAGGACTATGTTTTAATATGTAATATGTCAGGACTATGTTTTAATTTGTAATATGTCAAGACTATGTTTTAAATTATAATATGTCAGGACTATGTTTTAATTGCATCACGCCACTTAAACAAATGTTGTTTTTTAGTTGTCCGATGTTCATACAATTATTACGTTTCTATGTAGATTGTCTCGTTAGGATATCCCGATGTTCAGTTGTCCGCGCTACAGATTGACCAGTCCCTAGAGGCATATATTCTTTGGCTGTTCGGCAAGACGATGTTTACGGAGAACCACGTGACCACCGTCGATGCACGACTCATCGGTATTGCACGAGAGATAGCCGACGACGCGTTGCCATGGATATTCTCTGAGAGGAGTTTTGGTTCTGCTGTGTTAGCGGCTACGTCTGAGGACTGTGCAAAGCTTGCCGCTTGAAGTCTAGAAAATCTAGTATTGTTGGATGTCCATTATTGTTGCAGCTCCGTCATACGAGAGATTCCCTATTGGATGACCCTATGTCTATGTTGATAAACCTTTTGGTTTGGAGGACTTAGCTGGGGCTTATGTGCTCTGCTATCGGCGACTTACCTACTATGGGATCTGTTTGGGCACGGCGAGAGGTACATTTATATTAAGTAATAATTAATTCAATTATTTCTTACCATTCAATAGTATTACTAATGCTTATTTGTTGTCATGGCACGAGACAATTTGCGATAGTCAGGTTAGGGATGCTACCCGTCCTTCACGGCGCAGCTTTGATAGTTTGCACGAGGATCAAGTTATCTGGAGCCATACTAGCCTCGGCTATATCATCGAGGTACCCGGTTGGGATTTCTGGATTGTGCACTAGAGATCGACACTTTTGGATGACCAAGGCCAAGTTGGTGTTCGACGTGACGGTTGAGGAGATGTCTCTTAATAGGGTGATGAGACAGTTCGGTCTATATCAAGAGCCCGAGATTCCAGATATTCCACACTTGCGAACACGTGCACAAGTAAGTACTAATAATATTTTAGTTGTCACTCTGCATTCATAATATACCTAATCATGTATCGCGATGTCAATCTCGTGGACGATCGCCTAGGAGGAAACAAGTCCATGGTTTATTGGCTTAAGAGCATTACCCCTTACGTTGATTTAATGGACTACCGCTGCGACAAATATCCGGGTGAGGTTCGGCCTTTAATCGAAATGTTCGGTTGTATCTGCAGCGCTACGGCATACAACGAGGATCTACTTGGTTCCATCAGCTGCTTGAGATCAGATCGAAGCCCCTCTCACCAGCGATATGTACCCAACTGCCTCTGCTAGGGAACCGGACACCACGCAGTAAATGCCTTTATTCTCATATGTGAAGTCTTTTGTTAATCTGGACATATTCGCTGGTTGTCTATTCGTGCTGTCTATCATACAACGAGGATATAATTGGTTAACTCTTCGTATGTGGTGACTTGACAAGACAGCGCGAGAGGAGGTTTCCGCTTTAATGCGGCGCTTTCAGAGGGGAGAAACTATCCCACCGCAAGAGGGCGCCTCATGGTTGAGGCGTCTTGATGACAAGCTACGGGATTTACGCAGTGTTACGTGTAGACGGTCTTCGGATGTTGCACTTCCTCCTCCAAAGACATCGTCCGCCACGACCCTCTCTCGCACAACATTCGTAACCACGACCCTCGTGCACCGCTCGTAACCACGACCCTCAGTGCACCGTGCGTAACCTCATCCTTCACAACCAGGTAGCTCTTCCCGGCATGAGCCACCTCCTTCACAGCCGTGGAGCTCTTCCGGCATGAGCCACCTCCTTCACAGCCGGGAGCTCTTCCGGCATGAGCCACCTCCTTCACAGCCAGGGAGCTCTTCGGCATCGATGGAACTAGGTAACACTACTCACTACATTCTTTTCAACAATGTAGTAATCATTCTTGCATTCTCAGCAGCCATCCGATGCTTCGGTAGTGCTTCGCTCATGCATTTGTATCAATTTTACATGTTTTACTTTACCGCAGCGCAACGATCATAACTGCTCATGCATTTAGAGCAGTCACCGATCCTTAGTGGTGGTGCTGATTACTTTGAGGGCGCATCGCGACCATGAGTATGATGACCATGCTACAAACATTTATGGCTTCTCGCAGACAAGTGTTTCACACTCCACCACCACCACCGACACAGGAGACACAGCACCGTGAGAGACGAGGTTAACTATGGTCGTGGTTATCGCGAGCCTCGCCCACCGCCTCGGCTTATCACCTTCCTCCTCGCCGAGGAAGACCCAGCACTGCTGTCGTCCCCGCAGATGATATGCTTATCTATCTATGTATGACTCATTATCTATGTTAGTTTCAGCACTATTCACAGCTGTGTGTCAAGATTTATGTATGAGACATGCTTCATGTATGTGTTATTATCACACATCCTTCTATCTGATCAGAGACATATATTGTTTTATGTATGCGAGAGACATATTACTATTAATTTGCATTCTTATTCCAGCTTACATTTCCAAATAGACTACAACCGATAATTAAGATACATCTTACATACTACAAAATGAAATTCAGATAGAACATAATGCCCTACAATAATACAATACAAACTAATAATGCAAATACATCTGAATGAAACGGTATAAGCGAATACATCTTACATACTACATGAAGTCATCATCGTCATCCTCCGTTGATGCAGCCCTCTTGCCCTTCGACGATGCGGTCTTCTTGCCCTCCGTCGATGCGTAACTCTTGCCCTTGTTGGATGCGTAACTCTTGGCCTTCGAGGATGCGTAACTCTTGCCTTTGGACGACATGTAACTCTTGCCCTTCGATGATGCGTAACCCGGAAGCGGCGGCATGAAGATATCTTCGTCGTCCTCGCTCTCCTCATCCATAAAAATGTATTCTTTGCTGCAGTCTTTACGAAAGTTTCACTCTTCGGCTCCACTACCTTCTTCCACCTTTCATGCAACCTAAGAAGTTCTTGACGTACCTCCTCATAGGTCCTTTCGGGCCACCCACTCCTCGTAATTGGTGAGCCAACTCATTCATTATGGTGTCACTACCGATGAGTTCGTCCCATGGAACTATCCTATTGTCCATCCCGAAATCGGTAACTAGACTCGGAAGAGTGCTGCTCATCCCGTGGTGAAAACTACGATCGAATGGATAATGGGACATCTCGACTACACCGCCTTTGAATGCTATCCACCTTCATCAAGGGGTTTTATAGATACAGAGGAGATAATGGCGGAAAGAATAACTGCGGTATGGCGGAAAGGGTTGGCGGAAGGATTGGCGGAAAATAAGGCGGGAAGGATTGGCGAGAAAATAAGGCGGGGAGGGGTTGGCGGAAACGGTGGCGGGAACATAAGGCGGGAAGGGTTGGCGGAAACGGGTGGCGGAAGGGGTGGGCGGAAACGGGTGGCGACAAAATACATTTCAGCATGCAACTTGCCTAGGGTTGACCAAAAAGTGACTTTTCGCCTAGACTTGACCAAAAGTCTATTTCGCCTAGTGTTGACCAAAAGACACTTTTCGCCTAGCTGGCGAAAAGTACTACTACGCCTAGTGCGGTCGAAAAGTACTACTGACCTAATCGTGGCGAAAAGTACTACTTCGGCCTAACTGTGGCCGAAAAGTATTACTTCGGCCTAAAGATGGCCGACGGGCTACTAGTTTTGGTTTTTTTGTATTACGTCCTATAGTTTCCGAAATTGCTACAAAAAATAACACAGTTTTGAAAAAAAATCAATGTTAGTGTGTGAAAATGAGGTGTGTGGAGAAAAGTACATATGCCGGTAAAAGAAACATTTACCGTGCGTTATGACAAGACGGGATGGTACGGTATGCTGTTTGATAATTAAGAAAGTGCATGGGATAAAATTGAGATTCGTTGTAGAAACACAATTAACATTCACAATAATAGCAGATCATTCTAATTTCTTACTGTAACACATAGCAATAATTTAGGTAATCCATGTCCAGCCGCACGCGAACAGAGGAATGATGCAGTATCATGTCATTGCTTAGGCGATCTTTAACCCCATGTAGAGTACAACAAGTAGATTGAGTACTGGAAATAGGTTGCGATAAAAAGTGCACTCGTCGGGAGGAGCTTGTGCATTGAACACTGTTGGGTAGGTGGAAAGATGGTGGTTGAGGTACGACCAACCACATTTGGCAGATTGTTCATCAACAAGGATAGAAGCGTGTGGACCATAGTATCAATATACTAATGAGTGCACGGTAAATACGCGACGAAGAAAGTGCGAATACAAATCAGCTAATATAGTTATTGTGGATTCCAATAAGAATTAATGGAGAAGATTTCAGTGGGCGTAGTCGCCGAGTGCTCCTATGCAATTTTAGGAAGTGCATACTCTAATTTTTTCTACCTAATCCAATGACAAAAGAATAACACGAATAACTTAATTCGAATCTCACAACTTAGTAAACAAAATATATTCCAAATGTGCTCAATTACAATACAAATAGTCTCAAAAGAAGCACAAGTAGAAAATTAGAGCATCTATAGTCGGGCACTCCAAACCCGCCTCATATGTTCGGACGGGCCGCCTGATCACTGGCCGGTGAAATTTCAACCTAGGTGGGTGCCTCAAACGGGCCTTAAACGCCTGGGCTGACCGACACCCCTCATATCCAGCCCAAATATACAACGGATATGGGGGCACCCGGGCGCGCCCTGGCTCGTCCGCCACATCAGAACGGACCCACGGTGGCCCACCCGACCCCACATATATTCCTCCCCATCCGCTCGCAGAAGCAAACCCTAGCAACTTCACTCCACTCTCCTGTGCCACCCAAGCTCACCTCCGGCGTTCTTCGGTCGTCTCCGGCATGATGGGCAGCGGATCTAAATCCGACCAGTCCGAATCTGTCTACTAGGGTGTCATCACGTATGGGTTGGAGGAGGCAATGGTCGTCCTCATTGCACTCCACCGCTCCCGGGAGGAGAGCGCCCGGCCGACGGCAGGATCTGTCTGGCGTGACTCCATAGCGTCGACTCAATGGCGCTCAAATCCTTTGGGTTGGATCATCGCGGGCCCGACAAGCAGAAAATCTCTCCTTCCCCATCATTGATCAGGTGGACTATGCACTAGTGCGGGGACGTGCTATACAAACGGGTTTTAACCCCTTTCCGTGACGGTGTTTCGAATCGTCACCAAGTGAGTGACTACGATAGGGGGGTCCTTCCCACACAACCCAGAAACCGTCGGGGATAGGCCCTCCTTGCACACAGGCTGGGGCAAAATGAGCTTGTGTGCGATCGGGCGAGGCATCGAAACCCAATCTTTTCCGTTCGTATGTACATCCCACACGGTGAATCCCAGGAAAACATTTCCATTTGTATGTATATCACACACAATTTTTTGTTTGGAAATGTTTGTGCGAGGTGGCCTAATGCAAACAGTTCTCTACCGAAAGCCGTGTGTGATTGTTAGTTGATCGAACACGCCTACTTTCTAGAAACCGTCTGGGTTGTTTGAGTTCATCGCCCACTGTGTTGTCGGAGTAACCGTCTGTCGGCGTCCTAGGAACGGGGGTACCCAGACCTGCCTGCCTGCGGCCCACGACGCGGCTCCACCAATGGCCTGGTTGAAGGAAATATGCCCTAGAGGCAATAATAAAGTTGTTATTTATATTTCCTTATATCATGATAAATGTTTATTATTCATGCTAGAATTGTATTAATCGGAAACTTAGTACATGTGTGAATACATAGACAAAACAGAGTGTCCCTAGTATGCCTCTACTTGACTAGCTCGTTAATCAAAGATGGTTATGTTTCCTGACCATAGACATGTGTTGTCATTTGATGAACGGGATCACATCATTAGAGAATGATGTGACCGACAAGACCCATCTGTTAGCTTAGCATAATGATCGTTTAGTTTTATTTCTATTGCTTTCATCATGACTTATACATGTTCCTCTGACAATGAGATTATGCAACTCCCGAATACCGGAGGAACACCTTATGTGCTATCAAACGTCACAACGTAACTGGGTTATTATGAAGATACTCTACAGATGTCTCCGAAGGTGTTTTGTTGGGTTGCATATATCGAGATTAGGATTTGTCACTCCGTGTATCGGAGAGGTATCTCTGGGCCCTCTCGGTAATGCACATCACTATAAGCCTTGCAAGCAATGTGACTAATGAGTTAGTCACATGATGATGCATTACGGAATGAGTAAAGAGACTTGCCGGTAACGAGATTGAACTAGGTATGATGATACCGACGATCGAATCTCGGGCAAGTGACATACCGATGACAAAGGGAATAACGTATGTTGTTGTGCCGTTTGACGGATAAAGATCTTCGTAGAATATGTAGGAACCAATATGAGCATCCAGGTTCCGCTATTGGTTATTGACCGGAGATGTGTCTCGGTCATGTCTATATAGTTCTCGAACCCGTAGGGTCCGCACACTTAACGTTCGATGGCGATTTGTATTATGAGTTATGTGATTTGATGACCGAAGTTTGTTCGGAGTCCCGGATGAGATCACGGACATGACGAGGTGTCTCGAAATGGTCTCGAGGTAAAGATTGATATATTAGAAGGTAGTTTTCGGACACCGGAAGGGTTCTGGAGTGTATCGGGTTCATACCCGAGTACCAGAAAGGTTACCGGAACCCCCCGGGGAAAGATATGGGCCTTATGGGCCATAGGAGGGAGGCTAACCAGCCCACAAGGGGTTGTTGCGCCCCCACAAGGGAGGAGGCTGAATTGGACTTGGGAAGGAGGCCCCACCCCTTTCCTTCTCCTACTCCCTCAATTTCCCCTTTTCCCCGTCCGGTAGAAGGAAAAAAGGGTGGGGCCGAATCCTACTATGACTGGAGTCCTAGTAGGACTCCCCTCCCCCTGTGCGCCCCTTGTTGGCCGGCCTCCTCCTCCCCTCCTTTATATACGGGGGCAGGGGGGCACCCCAAAGGCACAACAGACAATCTCTTAGCCGTGTGCGGTGCCCCCCTCCAGAGTTACACACCTCGGTCATATCGTCGTAGTGCTTAGGCGAAGCCTTGCGCCGGTAACTTCATCATCACAGTTGCCACGCTGTCGTGCTGACAGAACTCTCCCTCGGCCTCAACTGGATCAAGAGTTCGAGGGACGTCATCGAGCTGAATGTGTGTTGAACGCGGAGGTGCCGTACGTTCGGTGCTTGGATCGCGAAGACGTTCGACTACATCAACCGCGTTACTAAACGCTTCCGCTTTTGGTCTACGAGGGTACGTGGACACACTCTCCCCGCTCGTTGCTATGCTTCTCCTAGATAGATCTTGCGTGATCGTAGGAATTTTTTTGAAACACTACGTTCCCCAATAGTGGCATCCGAGCCAGGTCTATGCGTAGATGTCATATGCACGAGTAGAACACAAAGAGTTGTTGGCGATAATAGTCATACTGCTTACCAGCATGTCATACTTTGATCCGGCGGTATTGTTGGATGAAGCGGCCCAGACCGACATTACATGACCGCGTTCATGAGACTGGTTCTACCGACGTGCTTCGCACACAGGTGGCTAGTGGGTGTCTGTTTCTCCAGATTTAGTTGAATCGAGTTTGACTACGCCCAATCCTTGTTGAAGGTTAAAACAACACACTTGACGAAAAATTGTTGTGCTTTTGATGCGTAGGTAAGAATGGTTCTTGCTAGAAGCCCGTAGCAGCCACGTAAAACTTGCAACAACAAAGTAGAGGATGTCTAACTTGTTTTTGCAGGGCTTGCTATTATGTGATATGGTCAAGACGCGATGATATATAAATTGTTGTATGAGATGATCATGTTTTGTAATAGTTATCGGCAACTGGCAGGAGCCATATGGTTGTCGCTTTATTGTATGAAATGCAATCGCCATGTAATTGTTTTACTTTATCACTAAGCGGTAGCGATAGTCGTAGAAGCAATAGTTGGCGAGACGACAACGATGCTTCGATGGAGATCAAGGTGTCAAGCCGGTGACGATGGTGATCATGACAGTGCTTTGGAGATGGAAATCAAAGGCACAAGATGATGATGGCCATACCACATCACTTATTTTGATTGCATGTGATGTTTATCCTTTATGCATCTTATTTTGCTCAGTATGGTGGTAGCATTATAAGATGACCCCTCACTAAATTTCAAGGTATAAGTGTTCTTCCTGAGTATGCACCATTGCTATAGTTCTTCGTGCCGAGACACCACGTGATGATTGGGTGTGATAAGCTCTACGTTCACATACAATGGGTGCAAGCCAGTTTTGCACACGCAGAATACTCGGGTTAAACTTGACGAGCCTAGCATATGCAGATATGGCCTCGGAACACTGAGACCGAAAGGTTGAGCGTGAATCATATAGTAGATATGATCAACATAGTGATATTCACCATTGAAAGCTACTCCATCTCACGTGATGATCGGACATGGTTTAGTTGATATGGATCACATGATCATTTAGATGACTCGAGGGATGTCTATGTAAGTGGGAGTTCTTAAGTAATATGATTAACTGAACTTTAATTCATCATGAACTTAGTCCTGATAGTATTTGCATGTCTATGTTGTAGATCAATAGCTTGCGATGTAGCTTCCAGTTTATTTTTGATATGTTCCTAGAGAAAATAAGTTGAAAGATGATAGTAGCAATGATGCGGACTTGGTCCGTGATCTGAGGATTATCCTCATTGCTGCATAGAAGAATTATGTCCTTGATGCACTGCTAAGTGACAGACCTATTGCAGGAGCAGATGCACATGTTATGAACATTTGACAAAGCTCGGTATGATGACTACTTAATAGTTTAGTGCACCATGCTTTACGGCTAAGAACCGGGACTTCAAAAACGTTTTGAATGCCACGGGGCATATACGATGTTCTAAGAGTTGAAATTCGCATTTCATACTCATGCCCGTGTCGAGAGGTATGAGACCTCTCACAGTACTTTGCCTACAAGATGGAGGAGAATAGCTCCACCAGTGAGCATGTGCTCAGATTGTCTGGGTACTACAATTGCTTGAATCAAGTGGGAGTTAATCTTCCAGACAAGATAATAATTGACAAAGTTCTCTAGTCACTATCACCAAGTTACTATAACTTAGTGATGAACTATAATATGCAAGGGATGACGAAAGTAATTCCCAAGCTCTTCGCGATGCTGAAATCGGCGAAGGTAGAAATCAAGAAATAGCATCAAGTGTTGATGGTTAACAAGGCCACTAGTTTCAAGAAAAGGGCAAAGGGAAAGAAAGAGGAACTTCAAAGAAGAATAGCAAGCAAGTTTCTACTCCCATGAAGAAGCCCAAAGCTAGACCCAAGCCTAGAACTGAGTGCTTTTACTGCGAAGGAAATGGTCAATGGAAGTGGACCTCCCCTAGATACTTGGCGGATAAGAAGGATGGCAAAGTGAACAATAGTATATTTGATATACATGTTATTGATGTGTACTTTACTAGTGTTTATAGAAACCCTCAAGATTTGATAACGGTTTAGTTGCTAAGAGTAGTAACTAAAATCGGGAGTTGCAGAATGAACACAGACTAGTTATGGGCGAAGTGACGATGTGTGTTGGAAATGATTCCAAGGTTGATAAGATCACCATCGCACACTCTCTCTACCTTCGAGATTAGTGTTGGACCAAAATAAATGTTATTTGGTGTTTGCGTTGAGCATGAATATGATTAGATCATGTTTATTGCAATACGGCTATTCATTTAAGTCAAAGAATAATTGTTGTTCCGTTTACATGAATAAAACCTTCTATGGTCATACACTTAATATAAATGGTTTATTGAATCTCGATCGTAATGATACACATATTCATAATATTGATGCCAAAAGATGCAAAGTTGATAATGATAGTGCAACATACACTACAAAAAAAGACACATCCGTGACATTTTGGGCCGAACGAAAAAAAATATGTCATACTTATGACACTTCTATGACGATAATTGTGACAAAACCCGGTATCATCATAGATGTGGTGGGGTCCTACTTTTATGACAAAAAATCATGATGTAAAATTGGCTTTTCGTCTGGCGGGCCGAGACGCAGCCTGCATGACATTCTTTGGGCCGTCCATGATGGAAAAACCGTGGTAGAAGCGAGGGCGAGGTAAATATCGGGAGTTCCTGTTACGGTGGCTGGTCGGGGCCAAGCGATGCGCGCTTCGTCGTGACGACGCCGCATGTGTGCGAGGAGTTGGGCTCTAATCGAACCCGAAGCGACAGACTGCGTTACGCTACGCGTTAACTGAACCCGATCGAGCGATTCCTTCGCTACTGCTGCTAACTAAAGCCGATCGATGCTGCCTCTGGATGTACAGTGAGCATTGTTGGGGAGTTTAGATGAACAGTTCCCGGTGGGGGTTGGATGAACAGGAACCTGTGGTAGTAGAGGTCGTTGCCGCTGGATGAACAGTACCCCGATCAATCGAGCCGGTGGATGAACAGGACCCCGTGGAGGGCTGGATGAACAGTAGCTGGTGGAGGGTTGGTTGAACAGTAGCCGGTGGAGGGCTAGATGAACAGTAGCCCGTGGAGGGGTGGTTGAACAGGATCCCGTGGAGAGGGCTGGTTGAACAGTAGCCGGTGGAGGAGCGGTGGAGGCTGGATGAATAGGAGCCCGTTGATGAACAGTCGCAGGTGGAGGCTGGAGGAGGTCGACGATGGATGAAAAGTAGCCCGTGGAGGCTGGAGGAGGTCGACGGTGGAGATGAACAGTATCCCGTGGAGTCCCGTTTTGTGGTACGCCACACCCCTCCCGATGAACAGGACCCCGCTTCGATCAGAAGCGCCCAACACAAGTCCGCTTCCTCCGCTTTTGCGGTACGCCACACCCCTCCCGATCAACAGGACCCCGTTTCGACCGTAGGAGGTCTGTTTCCTCTGTTTTTGCGGTACGCCAGACCCCTTCCGATGAACAGGATCCCGTTTCCATCGTGGCCGGTCAAACACAAGGTCGTTTCCTCCGTTCTGCGGTACGCCAGGCCTCGTTTCCATCGGTTGTTCCGTCCAAGCCGGTTGGCTCCCGATGAACACGATGACGCATTTCGTTCCAACCCAGCCGGTTGCCTCCCCATGATCACGACAATGGCGCAGCTTCTCCGTTCCGACCCAGCCATGTACACGAGCCCTAGACATAAGTATGCGCGAGTAGGCGTTCGAGACCCCGCCCGTATGTACGTACGTGACCGTATTTTCTTTCTTGCACCCTGGCTGTTGTACGTACGTGTACATGCTACGTGCGTACCTCTACTACGACACATGCGCGCCTCGCATCGACCAGTATGTACGTACACGTTCGCGACCAGAATGACAATGCTACGTACGCTTCGACCAGGTGGGTCCCGATTGTCAAGCACTTCCTTGCGTGCGAAGATGTAGCTGGTGGGTCCCAGCAGTCAGGGGGGAAAATCATTTTTTTGCCCGTAATATGGATGCACTTCCTTGTTGGGGAACGTAGTAATTTCAAAAAATTTCCTACGCACACGCAAGATCATGATGATGGCATAGCAACGAGAGGGGAGAGTGTATGTCCACGCACTCGTGAGACCGTGGCGAAGCGTTATAACAACGCTGTTGATGTAGTCGACGCCTTCACGATCCGACCGATCCAAGTACGGAACGCACGGCACCTCCGAAGTTCAGACACGCTCAGCTCGATGACGATCCCCGGCCCGATCCAAAGAAAGCGTCGGGGATGAGTTCCACAAGACGACGGCGGCAGGTGGCGATGATGATGCTCCACCGACGCAGGGCTTCGCTTAAGCTCCGCGACGATATGACTTTTTACGGCGCAGGCTTCGCTTAAGCTCCGCGACGATATGACCGAAGTGGAATATGGTGGAGGGGGCACCGACACGGCTAAGGAACGATCCGTAGATCAACTTGTGTGTCATGGGGTGCCCCCTTCCCCGTATATAAAGGAGCAAGGGGGTGCGGCCGGCCTTAGGAGGAGGCGCGGAGGAGTCCTACTCCCACCGGAGTAGGACTCCCCCTTCCTAGTTGGATTAGGACTTGGGGAGGGGAAGAGGAAGGCGCGCCCCCTCTCCTTGTCCTATTCGGACTTGGGGGAGGGCGCGCCTGCCCCGGCCGCCCTCCTCTTCTCCCTTATGGCCCATTAAGGCCCATTGTCCCCGGAGGGTTCCGTAACCCCGGTGTTCCCAGTAAAATCCGATTTCACCCGGAACTTTTCCAAGTCCAAACATAGGCTTCCAATATATTGATCTTTATGTCTCGACCATTTCGAGACTCCTCGCCATGTCCGTGATCACATCCGGACTCGAACAAACTTCGTACATCAAAACTTATAAACTCATAATAAACTGTCATCGCAACGTTAAGCGTAAGGACCCTACGAGTTCGAGAACTATGTAGACATGACCTAGAACTATTCTCGGTCAATAACCAATAGCGGAACCTGGATGTTCATATTGGTTCCTACATTTTCTACGAAGATCTTTATCGGTCAAACCGCATAACAACATACGTTGTTCCCTTTGTCATCGGTATGTTACTTGCCCGAGATTCGATCGTCGGTATCCAATACCTAGTTCAATCTCGTTACCGGCAAGTCTCTTTACTCGTTCTGTAATACATCATTTCATAACTAACTCATTAGTTACAATGCTTGCAAGGCTTAGGTGATGAGTATTACCGAGAAGGCCCAGAGATACCTCTCCGACAATCGGAGTGACAAAACCTAATCTCGAATTATGCCAACTCAACATATACTTTTGGAGACACCTGAGAGTACCTTTATAATCACCCAGCACGCCAGACGCTTGGTAGCACACAAAGTGTTCCTCCGTAAACGGAGTTGCATAATCTCATAGTTGCGTGAACTTTGTATAAGTCATGAAGAAAGCAATAGCAACATACTAAACGATCAAGTGCTAAGCTAACGGAATGGGTCAAGTCAATCACATCATTCTCCTAATGATGTGATCCCGTTAATCAAATGACAACTCATGTCTATGGTTAGGAAACATAACCATCTTCGATCAACGAGCTAGTCAAGTAGAGGCATACTAGTGACATACTTTTTGTTTATGTATTCACACATGTATTATGTTTCCGGTTAATACAATTCTAGCATGAATAATAAACATTTATCATGATATAAGGAAATAGATAATAACTTTATTATTGCCTCTAGGGCATATTTCCTTCATCCTCCCACTTGCACTAGAGTCAATAATCTAGATTACACAAGAATGATTCTCACACCCATGGAGTCTTGGTGCTGATCATGTTTTGCTCGTGAGAGAGGCTTAGTCAACGGTCTCGCAACATTCAGATCCGTATGTATCTTGCAAATCTCTATGTCTCCCACTTGGACTTGGTCCCGAATGGAATTGAAGCGCC
Source organism: Aegilops longissima (assembly GCA_021605205.1). Classification (NCBI taxonomy): domain Eukaryota; kingdom Viridiplantae; phylum Streptophyta; class Magnoliopsida; order Poales; family Poaceae; genus Aegilops; species Aegilops longissima. The sequence goes on along the minus strand of CM038678.1, from coordinate 390,670,959 downwards.
TCTTGATGTGCTTGGTCCTCTTGTGAAATCTGGATTCCTTTGCCAAGGCAATTGCACCAAGATTGTCACGAGAATATCTTCATTGGTCCCGATGCACTAGGTATAACACCTAGATCGAAATGAACTCCTTCATCCGACTCCTTCATTTGCTGCTTCAAGCAGCTATGTACTCCGCTTCACATGTAGATCCCGCCACGACGCTTTGTTTAGAACTGCACCAACTTACAGCTCCGCTTAATAAAAATACGATCCGGTTTGCGATTTAGAATCGTCCGGATCGGTGTCAAAGCTTGCATCGACGTAACCCTTTACGACTAGCTCTTTGTCACCTCCATATACGAGAAACATATCCTTAGTCCTTTTCGGTATTTCAGATGTTCTTGACCACTGTCCAATGATCCACTCTGGATTACTTTGGTACCTTCCTGCCAAGCTTATTGCTAAGCATACGTTAGGTCTGGTACACAAGATTGCATACATGATAGAGCCTATGGCTGAAGCATAGGAACATCTTTCATTTTCTCTCTATCTTCTGCTGTGGTCGGGCATTGAGTCCGACTCAATTTCACACCTTGTAATACGTAAAAATCCTTTCTTTGCTCGATCCATTTTGAACTTTTTCAAAACCTTATCAAGGTATGTGCTTTGTGAAAGTCCAATTAAGCGCCTTGATCTATCTCTATAGATCTTGATGCCCAATATGTAAGCAGCTTCACCGAGGTCCTTCATTGAAAAACTTTTATTCAAGTATCCTTTATGCTATCCAGAATTCTATATCATTTCCAATTAACAATATGTCATCCACATATAATATTAGAAATGCTACAGAGCTCCCACTCACTTTCTTGTAAATACAGGCTTCTCCAAAAGTCTCAGATAAAACCATATGCTTTGATCACACTATCAAAGCGCTTATTCCAACTCCGAGAGGCTTGCACTGACCATAGATTGATCGTTGGAGCTTGCACACTTTGTTAGCTCCTTTAGGATCGACAAAACCTTCCGTTGCATCATATACAACTCTTCTTCCGTAAATCCATTCAGAAATGCAGTTTTGACATCCATCCGCCATATTTCATAATCAAAAATGCGGCGATTGCTAACATGATTCGACAGACTTAAGCATCGCCACTGGTGAGAAGGTCTCATCGTAGTCAACTCCTTGAACTTGTCGAAAACCTTTGCAACAAGTCGAGCTTTGTAAACAAATAATATTACCGTCGCCGTCCTTCTTCTTCTTAAAAATCCATTTATTCTCTATTGCTTGCCGATCATCGTGCAAGTCAACCAAAGTCCATACTTTGTTCTCATACATGGATCCCATCTCAGATTTCATGGCTTCAAGCCATTTTATGAATCTGGGCTCACCATCGCTTCTTCATAGTTCGTAGGTTCACCATGATCTAGTAGCATGACTTCCGTAATAGGATTACCGCACCACTCAGTGCGGATTTTATTCTGGTTGATCTCTGATTCAAGGACAACTTGATCTGAAGTTTCATGATCATTATCATTAACTTCCTCGCTAATCGGTGTAGGTGTCACGTAAACCGAATTCTGTGATGAACTACTTTCCAATAAGGGAGCTGGTACTGTTACCTCATCAAGTTCTACTTTCCTCCCACTCACTTCTTTCGAGAGAAACTCCTTCTCTAGAAAGGATCCATTCTTAGCAACGAATGTCTTGCCTTCGGATCTGTGATAGAAGGTATACCCAATTGTCTCCTTTGGGTATCCTATGAAGACACATTTTCCGATTTGGGTTCAAGCTTATCAGGTTGAAGCTTTTTCACATAAGCATCGCAACCCCAAACTTTCGAAGCGACAACTTTGGTTTCTTGCCAAACCATAGTTCATAAGGTGTCATCTCAACGGATTTTGATGGTGTCCTATTTAACGTGAATGCGGCCGCCTCTAAAGCATAACCCCAAAACGATAGCGGTAAATCGAAATAGACATCATAGATCGCACCATATCTAGTAAAGTACGATTCGACGCTCGACACACCATTACTGTGTGGTGTTCCCGGTGGCGTGAGTTGCGAAACTATTCCGCATTGCTTCAAATTTAGACCAAACTCAGAACTCAAATATTCTCCTCCACGATCAGATCGTAGAAACTTTATTTTCTTGTTACGATGATTTTCAACTTCACTCTGAAATTCTTTGAACTTTTCAAATGTTTCAGATTTATGCTTCATTAAGTAGATATACCCGTATCTGCTTAAATCATCTGTGAAGGTGAGAAAATAACGATATCCTCCACGAGCTTCAACATTCATCGGACCACATACATCTCAGTATGTATGATTTCCAACAAATCTGTTGCTCTCTCCATACAACCGGAGAACGGTGTTTTAGTCATCTTGCCCATGAGGCACGGTTCGCAAGTACCAAGTGATTCATAATCAAGAGATTCCAAAAGTCCATCCGTATGGAGTTTCTTCATGCGTTTACATCGATATGACCTAAACGGCAATTGCCACAAATAAGTTGCACTATCATTATCAACTCTGCATCTTTTGGCTTCGACATTATGAATATGTGTATCACTACTTGTCGAGATTCAACAAGAATAGACCATTCTTCAAGGGCGCATGACCATAAAAGATATTACTCATATAAATAGAACAACCATTATTCTCTGATTTAAATGAATAACCGCCTCGCATTAAACAAGATCCAGATATAATGTTCATGCTCAACGCGGCACCAAATAACAATTATTTAGGTCTAAAACTAATCCGAAGGTAGATGTAGAGGTAGCGTGCCGACGCGATCACATTGACTTTGGAACCGCTTTCCCACGCGCATCGTCACCTCGTCCTTTGCGCTGCTCGCTTATTCCGTAGTCCCTGCTTCGAGTTGCAAATATTAGCAATGTAACCAAGATCAAATACCAGTGCTACTACGAGCTCTAGTAAGGTACACATCAATAACATGTATATCACATATACCTTTGTTCACCTTGCCATCCTTCTTATCCGCCAAATACTTGGGGCAGTTCCGCTTCAAAGTCGATCCGCTTGCAAGAAAAACACTCGCCAGGCTTAGGTCCGACTTTGGGTTTCTTCTCTTGAGCAGCAACTTTCTTGCTGTTCTTTTTGAAGTTCCCTTCTTCTTCCCTTTGCCCTTTTCTTGAAACTAGTGGTCTTGTTGACCATCAACACTTGATGCTCTTTCTTGATTTCTACCTCCATGCTTTTAGCATTGTGAAGAGCTCAGAATTGTCTTAGTCATCCCTTGCATATTATAGTTCATCACGAAGCTCTTGTAGCTTGGTGGCGTGATTGGAGAATTCATCAATGACACTATCATCCGGAAGATTAACTCCCGGTTGTATCAAGTGATTATTATACCTGCACATTTTGAGTATGTGCTCACCGATGTAACTATTCTCCTCCATCTTGCAGCTATAGAACTTATTGGAGACTTCATATCTCTCAATCCGGGCATTTGCTTGAAATATTAACTTCAACTCTGGAACATCTCATATGCCCCATGACGCTCAAAACGCCGTTGAAGACCCGGTTCTAAGCCGTAAAGCATGGCACACTGAACTATGGAGTAGTCATCGCTTTGCTCGCCAGACGCTCACAACTTCCGGCGTTGTTCTGCAGCAGGTTCGCACCCAGCGGTGCTTCCAGGCGTAATTCTTCCATGCAGCAATGAGGATAATCCTCAAATTCGGACCCAATCCGTAATTGCTACCATCATCTTTCAACTTTGCTTTCTCAAGGAACGCATTAAAATTCAACGGAACAACAACACGAGCCATCTATCTACAAAGAAACATAGACAAGCAAAATACTATCAGTACTAAGTTCATGATAAATTTAAGTTCAATTAATCATATTAAAAACTCCCACTTAGACAGACATCTCTCTAGTCATCTAAGTGATTACGTGATCCAAATCAACTAAACCATAACCGATCATCACGAGAGATGGAGTAGTTTTCAATGGTGAACATCACTATGTTGATCATATCTACTATATGATTCACGCCGACCTTCGGTCTCCGTGTTCCGAGGCCATATCTGCATATGCTAGGCTCGCCAAGTTTAACCTGAGTATTCGCGTGTGCAAAACTGGCTTGCACCGTTGTAGATGGACGAGAGCTTATCACACCCGATCATCACGTGGTGTCCGGGCACTACTGAACTTTTAGCAACGGTGCATACTCGGGAGAACACTTCTTGATAATTTTAGTGAGAGATCATCTTATAATTCTACCGTCAATCAAAGCAAGATAAGATGCATAAAGGATAAACATCACATGCAATCAATATAAGTGATATGATATGGCCATCATCATCTTGTGCTTGTGATTCCATCTCAAAGCACCGTCATGATCACCATTGTCACCAGCGACACCTTGATCTCCATCGTAGCATCGTTGTCGCCTCGCCAACTATTGCTTCTCGACTATCACTACCGCTTAGTGATAAAGTAAAGCAATTACATGGCTTTTGCATTTCATACAATAAAGCGACACCATATGGCTCCTGCCGATTGCCGATAACTTCGGTTACAAAACATGATCATCTCATACAATAAAATATAGCATCACGCCTTGACCATATCACATCACAACATGCCCTGCAAAAACAAGTTAGACGCCCTCTACTTTGTTGTTGCAAGTTTTACGTGGCTGCTACGGGCTGAGCAAGAACCGTTTTACCTACGCATCAAAACCACAACGATAGTTTGTCAAGTTGGTGCTGTTTTAACCTTCGCAAGGACCGGGCGAGCCACACTCGGTTCAACTAAAGTGAGAGAAATAGACACCCGCCGTCACCTTTAAGCAACGAGTGCAGCGGTGAAACCAGTCTCGCGTAAGCGTCTGGCGTAATGTCGGTCCGGTCGCTTCATCTCACAATACCGCTGAACCAAAGTATGACATGCTGGTAAGCAGATGACTTATATCGCCCACAACTCACTTGTTCTCTACTCGTGCATATGACATCAACGCATAAAACCAGGCTCGGATGCCATTGTTGGGGAACGTAGTAATTTCAAAAATTTCCTACGCACACGCAAGATCATGGTGATGGCATAGCAACGAGAGGGAGAGTGTATGTCCACGCACCCTCGTGAGACCGTGGCGGAAGTATTATAACAACGCTGTTGATGTAGTCGACGTCTTCACGATCCGACCGATCCAAGTACCGAACGCACGGCACCTCCGAGTTCAAAGACACGTTCAGCTCGATGACGATCCCGGGCTCCGATCCAGCAAAGCGTCGGGGATGAGTTCCGACAAGACGGCGACGTGGCGATGATGATGCTCCACCGACGCAGGGCTTCGCTTAAGCTCCGCGACGATATGACTTTACCGCGCAGGGCTTCGCTTAAGCTCCGCGACGATATGACCAAGTGGAATATGGTGGAGGGGGCACCGACACGGCTAAGGAACGATCCGTAGATCAACTTGTGTGTCATGGGTGCCCCCTGCCCCGTATATAAAGGAGCAAGGTGCGGCCGCCCTAGGAGGAGGCGCGCGGAGGAGTCCTACTCCCACCGGAGTAGGACTCCCCCTTCCTAGTTGGATTAGGACTTGGGGGGGGGAAGAGGAAGGCGCCGCCCTCTCCTGTCCTATTCGGACTAGGGGAGGGCGCGAGGCCTGCCCTGGCCGCCCTCCTCTTCTCCCTTATGGCCCATTAAGGCCCATTGTCCCCGGAGGGTTCCGTAACCCCGGTGTTCCGTAAAATCCGATTTCACCCGAACCTTTCCAAGTCCAAACATAGGCTTCCAATATATCGATCTTTATGTCTCGACCATTTCGAGACTCCTCGTCATGTCCGTGATCACATCCGGACTCGAACAAACTTCGTACATCAAAACTTATAAACTCATAATAAACTGTCATCGTAACGTTAAGCGTGCAAGGACCCTACGGGTTCGAGAACTATGTAGACATGACCTAGAACTATTCTCGGTCAATAACCAATAGCGGAACCTGGATGTTCATATTGGTTCCTACATTTTCTACTGAAGATCTTTATCGGTCAAACCGCATAACAACATACGTTGTTCCCTTTGTCATCGGTATGTTACTTGCTCGAGATTCGATCGTCGGTATCCAATACCTAGTTCAATCTCGTTATCGCAAGTCTCTTTACTCGCTCGTAATACATCATTTCATAACTAACTCATTAGTTACAATGCTTGCAAGGCTTAGGTGATGAGTATTACCGAGAAGGCCCAGAGATACCTCTCCGACAATCGGAGTGACAAAACCTAATCTCGAATTATGCCAACTCAACATATACTTTTGGAGACACCTGAGAGTACCTTTATAATCACCCGATTCGTTGTGACGCTTGGTAGCACACAAAGTGTTCCTCCGTAAACGAGAGTTGCATAATATCATAGTTGCAGGAACTTTGTATAAGTCATGAAGAAAGCAATAGCAACATACTAAACGATCAAGTGCTAAGCTAACGGAATGGGTCAAGTCAATCACATCATTCTCCTAATGATGTGATCCCGTTAATCAAATGACAACTCATGTCTATGGTTAGGAAACATAACCATCTTCGATCAACGAGCTAGTCAAGTAGAGGCATACTAGTGACATACTTTTTGTTTATGTATTCACACATGTATTATGTTTCCGGTTAATACAATTCTAGCATGAATAATAAACATTTATCATGATATAAGGAAATAGATAATAACTTTATTATTGCCTCTAGGGAATATTTCCTTCATTCCTTGCGTGCGAAGATGCAGCTGGTGGGTCCCAACAGTCAGGGGGAAATGTTTTTTTTCACGAAATATGGTGGCCCGTCCAGTGGGTCCCTGCTGTCAGGTGGAGGAATCATTATTTTGCGTGTAATAAGGAGGCACTTCCTTGCTGCGGCCATGGACCCAGTGCCGCTTTCTCCACGTCAAGATACTCGACGGAAGTCGTTCATTGACCACATTGACCACGCCGCGCCGAGAGCACCAGGGCGATGGACGACGGCGAGGCCTAGGAAGGGGATGACGCGGAGCCGGGGAAGATGCGACAGTGGGTGCCCACGCGGAGGGGAGTACGTGGGTTGAGTGCTTCGGCTGCGGTGTGAGGCTGCCATCGCCAGAGAGTAACAGGAGGTGTGGGTGAGTATAGAGGGATGACATGGCCAGCGGTGGCAGCACAGCCGAACACGAGAGGTAGGAGCAGGCGGCACGGCCGACGCTTGTTTGGGTGGCTGGAACAAGAAGACCAGAGGTTGAAGAAGCACTACGGCCGTTGGATGGACATCGTACGGTCACTGGAGTTAGAATCGTTCATATTGACTAAGTTGACAAAGCCCTCCATCCCCGTCATCTTAGTAGGCCCACAAGTCAGCCTCCCACTATGGTGGGTCCCAGCTAGCAGGGAGTATTCATTTTTATGTGCGTAATGAAGAGGCACTTCCTTGCGTGCAAAGATATAGCTGATGGGTCCGACCTGTCAGCGGGGGAACATTTTTTTCGCGAAATACAGAGGCCCTTCCGGTGGGTCCCAGCTGTCAGGTGGAGGAATCATTATTTTGTGCGTAATAAGGAGGCATTTCCTTGTGTGCAGCCGTGGACCCAACTGTCAGCCTCTCCACGCACAGTCCACTTTCGATGCATGTCGTTTGTTGTCCATGTTGACCACACCGCGCCGAGAGCACCAGGGCGGTGGATGATGGCGAGGTTAGGAAGGGAACGACACGGAGTCAGGGAAAACTCGACAGTTGTTTCCCACGCGCAGGAGAGTGCGAGGGTTTACTGGTTCGTCTGCCATCGCCGGAGAATAACAACAGGTGTGGGTGAGTAGAGGGATGGCTAGGCCAGCGATGGGAGAACGATGGGGCGGTGAGGCCTGCGCGGCAGCATAGCCGGCCGCGAGAGGAGGGAGTAGGCAGTCCCGCCGGTGCTTGTTTGAGCGGCTGGAGTAGGAAGAGCAGAGATTGAAGAAGCACGACGGCCGTTGGATGGACATCCAATAGTCAATACTCTCGTGTGTTGACTAAGTTGACACAGCGTTGCATGTGCGTCAACCTTATTATTTAGGAAAGCATATGCGTCAACCTGTAGTAGGTGCACAAGTCAGCCTCAAATCTGTGGAAAACAACATACAACCCATCTGCCATTATTTCTAATAATTTACAGCCCATTTGTCTATTCTTAAGAAAATTTTTGGAGCCCATCTTCTTTTTGTTAGCATTACACCCCATATTGTGGCCACGGTTAAAAATTATACGAAATTCTACATATTTCGGTGCGGCCAACTGTTTTGATCCCAAAATATTGAGCCACATTCAAACTATTTTGAAATATAATTTATTTAAATATAAAATCCAAATAATTGTCCAGGCATAAAAATCAATGGAATTTAAAATATTGTAATTAAAAAAATGAAACTAATTCCCGGTTTGATGTGTTTAAAAAATGTACAACCCATTTCTGGGCAAACCGAATGAAACTCTCTCCTCGTCTTGAAAGTTTTGTAGCCCAGCAGGGCTGATAAAGCAAGTAGGCCTCGTTTGGGTATTTCTTTAAAAAAATAGAACTAGGCTAGCCATTTTCAGCAAGAAAAAAACACGACTGGGCTCATGATGTGGTAAACATAAATAAAACCACGGCTAGACGGGCCACCCCCTTTAGCCCGTTGTTACCTTGATCCGTCGCTAAAACTAGTATAAATAACAACTGCTTGTTCCTCAAAAAAGTAAATAACAACTGCGCGACCTGCTGGGTCCCTGGTGTCAGCCGCTCGTTGTGTAATTCTCTCGTTTATTGACTACGTTGACAATGGCGTGAGCCCCAGATGTCCAACCATTAGGAGGAACCATTTTTGGGGCTTGTAATAATGAAGCACTTGCTTGCGTACTGCCATGACGCTGGTGGGTCCCTACTGTCATACTCTCCACGTACAGTCATATCCTTGTTCCTCTCGGTTGTTAACGGTGTTGACAACGCAAGAGGGCGGCGCACCGCGCACGGCGAGCGAACCAAGGCCTCGGACGAGGCGAGGCCTCGGATGGAACGAACAGGAGCCGTGGAAGATGCGCCGGTCCAGTCGCAGGCGGAGGGGAGTACGAGGGTTGACTGGTTCGGGTGCGGGTGCGTGTTGGGGCAGATGTCGCCAAAGAATAACAAGACGTGTGGGGGAATAGAGGGAGGGACTGGCCAACGTTGGAGGGTACGGTAGTGCGGCGAAGGCGCAACCAGCCATGGGAGGCGGGAGCAGGTGGAGCCGACGGGGTGGTTTGGTTTGGGCGGCTGGAGGAAGAAGACCAGAGATAGAAGATACACGACAAATGTTGGATGTCAATCCAACGGCTGGCCAGCAGAAATGTTTGTTGACTAGCTAGTAAGTCGACACCACCTTGGATAGGCTATTTCCCCGTGGGTCCCAAATGTCGAAATCCAAATCATCACGGTCATGCAGCCTTTCCTATGAAAATTTACAGCCCATTTGGTGTGCTAGTTCAAATAAGTTTGTGGGTGCTGGTGGGGCTAATCACTTGGCTTCAGAATGCACAAGAGCTCATGCAGCCAAGTAGAGTGATGTTATTTCCTTGGTTGGGATTTGTTACAATATTTCACTCTAAATTAAACAAATGGCAAGCCATTTGCCTTGTTTCAAAGAAAATATGACAGTCACAAAAGTTGAAAAGGCAAGAACATCTAACTCCAGCTTACAAACTGTACAAAAGCACGAGGTTTAATTGTTCATCGTGTTTAGACAAAACCCGGGTTGAAAAGGGCAACAACATCTAACTCCAAAGACTTTGTTTTCGGCGATCACAAATCAAATGGATCGGTCAGGTCCATAGAATGAACATCCTAGGTCGTAAAATTTACTGGATTATGACCACAATATGTTGTAAATAGAAGCCCGACATGTTCAGAAGCTCTTTTGCCCACCTGAAACTCCTTTTTTTTGCTCTTCGACATACCCATCCGTGAAAACCATGCTGCTAATAAACTTAAGCCTGATGGACAATAGTAACCTCGCATTCAGCAGGTAGAATGTGACAAATCTAGTGTTTGCATGGTTGGCTACATACCATTCTAGCGTTATTGTCTTCAATCGAATGTCATGAGAAGTGAGAAAATCCCGGTGCTTACGAATCCACCGATTGGTTATAACTTTCTTACCCGGTCCTGTTGCCTAAATAGACATGAAGATTGAAAACAGTTAAGGTCTAAAAAAAGAGTGTGGAAAGAGCAACAGCTGAACGGTTAATTCTAGTACACTATATGCGGGCTTCCATTGTGCATGAAATTATCACCTTTATATACAACTTCTCTAGACATGGAAAGCATTGCAGCAAGCCAATAATCTTGTTCAGATCAAAACTATTCATTTGGATATATAAGATCTTGACAGAATCCAGCACCATTGATAGGCTATCCATGTAGAAACTCTTCATTGAGCATAGAACATAATATTAGTACAAAATGTGTACTCCGAGATGATATATAACTTATGCGCAAAAATTTAAAATGCAGCTTATGGTTACAAGTGTAGATGATAATATAAAGTACCTAAAGAACTGTGGAGCCAAACACCATCTTGAAATGAGCACAGAGATCATGTATTACACCAAAGGTCTCCAGTTTAGGCGTAGAGAGGACGATTATTTGTGATGGTGAATAACTAGAATCAAGGATCAACCTTTGAAGTGAAGGGGCATCTTGGATGATGAGCTGCCTTCCGTCCGAAATTCCAATTCTTACAAGGTTAGGCGACTTTATTTGGAGACAACCGATTCTAATCAGGAAAACAGCACCAAGCACTCGTGGCAGGGCAACTGGAGTGGATGATGCTATGCAATGAGGCCTCCGATATACGAACCCGCACAAGTGAAAGTTTCTTGAGAAATGGGAGTCGAAGGTTTAGTACTAGATTGTCTGGTAGGTAGCACAGCGCAAAGGTGGCGGTGTGGAGAGAGGAGGAAAACCGCGAGATGGACATCAGTGCTGAGGGCACAGGTAGATGGCGTTCGGTATCTAGTAGGTGATTTCCAAGGGAATAGTAGAACTCAAGCAGCTGTAGATCTGTGAATTCAGGGGATTTCAGCCAGGCGTCCACCATGCAGGGCATGGTATGCTTGCTCAAGTAGCATGATGGGATGCAGAGGCTTTGAACGGAGCCCTGGTGGGAGGAGATGATGGCTCTGGGGATTTCAAAATCATTGAAGAGAGATAGCTGACGACAGTCGAGATTAAGAGGCACGTCGCGCCATAGAGGGCGCCATCGAATTGAGAGGACTTAGGTGCGACAGCAATCCTTGGTGGGGAGAAGCAAGATAATCTCCCCAAGGACGGCGTCCGGAAGATTGCTGATGCGGTCCACCCGAGATTCTACGGGTTCCTGGGATCCGGTGGGGGCGGGGTCGCCGCTTCTCCCAGCCACGGGCAAGTGGGGATCTACAATAGGCGTCACCACTGGCGGGAGCCTCATCTTCTTGGCGCTGGGGTCAGCCGACTCCATTTTCCTCGAGGGCGTCGCGTCACGCTCACGGATTTGAGTAGAGTAACGAATGACGAGCCTAGTTGTAGTGAGAGTGAAGAAGAACGGGAGCTGAGGTTTTTCTGTAGTAGTGAGGAAGAAGGGGAGCTGGGGGTTTCTGTAGGAGTGAGGTGAGGAATTTGGGGGTACGAGTGGAGCGAGCTAACGTGAGGTGGGTGGGAGTGAGGAGGAAGAAGAGCACCCGGGTTTTTTTGGGGGGCGGTGTGCTGGGTGTGGGTAGCGCCTCTCATTAAGTAAATATATGGGCTTTTGAATTAATTTTATTATTTACTAGGGTGGATGGGCTGTTTTGTCTTGGGCCCAGAGAAACAATTACTACTAGTACAGTGGAGACACTCTACAACTGTCGGATCACGGGTTCCGGCAGACCCTTAAGGTTCGAACTCTGGGGTGCGCACGGAGATCCAACCCTCCACCGTCTCGTACCTCGCCGAATCGCAGGGACCTAAACTACTAACAAGAACAACAAAAGAGACGCAAGATTTATACTAGTTCGGGCCACCGTTGTGGTGTAATACCCTACTCTAGTTTGTGGTGTGTGGATTGCCTCTGGGGCTGACGAAGAACAGTACATGGAAGAACAGCCTCACGAGGGTTTGTTCTTGGCGGGTGTGATGAACTGCTAAGTGGTGCCCCGTCGCTCTAGCTTGAGGAACGGGTTTCTCTCTCTCTGGATTCCGAATGCTTGATCCGATCGTCCTCCGTCCTTGAGTGTGGCTACCCCTATTTATAGGCGAAGGCCCTGGGCCTCTTCCCAAATATTGAGCGGGAAGGGCGCCAACAATTGGCCATTTTGAAGGGGAACAACGGGTACACTTATCCTGACTAAAGTTGGTCCTCGCCTGCCAAAGGCTCTGGTGATGACGCTTGCTTGGGCTCCACGATGACTGCATTCCAGCCGTTGGGGCTGGTCTTGGTCTTGTTGCACCGAAACGGATGCCTTTGCTTGATGCTCTTGCTCGCGCTTGCCCCTTTGCACCAAAGAGGAAAGGAGGACGCTGCTGGCTGGCGCGCTCGACCGGGCGCCTTCGGTCGTCATGTCTTGCGCCACGGGCACCTCGCGAGGTACCCTGCCTTGAGTTCTCCGCCTCCTCATGAGCCAGCCGACGAGGCCGCTACTGAGGAAGCTCTTGGTCGTCCGCCTCATGAGGCTTGCCCCTCGCGAGGGTCTTGAGCTTGTGTTGATGAAGATGGGCCGTCCCTGGCCTCCTTTGAGCCACGCCGCAGCCGCAGCAGTGCAAGTCTAGGGACCCCTGCTCCTGAACGCCGACAGAGCCCCCGGGGCCACGACGCGCCCGGACTTGGCCATGCAGAGAGGCGAAAGGGCAAGTGCGAAGCGTCGTGGGCCCTAACAGCCTGTGGCCTTGGGCGCCGCGTGGCGGTTGATTGGACGTGGGCGCACTGCATCCCCGACGACGCCTTGGTAACCGCCCGGATTTGACAGGTCCTTGCATGCAGAGTTGGGCATGATGACTGGTGATCGTGGAGGCCGACGGTTGGCCTTCGCCGGCTATAAGTACGGAACGGCGCTCGCCCTTCCAGTCTATCCTTTCTTATTTCTCCTTCCTCTACATGGCTCCACCAAGAAAGTTCTCGGCTGCAGAGAAGGGGAAGGGCCGCCAGCTCGAATCTTCCTCTCCTGCGCCTAAGCGTGGTCGAGGTCGCCCTCGCAAGCACTCCGTGGCCTCCACGGCGGTCTCCCGCGGTCGTGAGGGAGGCTCTCAACGTGGCGACGAGCGGCTGGCCATGGTTGGAGGGCGTGCCCCGGCCGCTCGTCCCCCGAGGCCGCGCCTCAACGCTGCTGAAGCGCTGACGGAGTTCTTGGTGAGGGTAGAGGAGCAGTTTAGCGTCCGGCTTCAGCTCCCGCGCTTCCTCCTGGGTGAGCTCCCAGATGGCGCCCTGAGTGGCCTCTGGCTCTAGGCAGATGGCTGTTGCAGCCGGGCTTCGTGGGCTTTCTGGAGGTCTCTGCTGCAGGGGACTTGTTCCTGGCCCGCGGCTGGCAGACGTTCGCGCGTGCGCGTGGTCTCCGCCGCCGGTGCTCCCTGCACTTCAAGTATGATGGCGACGCCACCCTCTACGTGAGGGTGTTCGGGGAAGATGGCCGCCACAGGGGGTGCTGCCTCGAGGGCGACGATCGCGGCGAGACTCCGCCTGCCGGCGGAGGGGGGCAGCGGGCAGCTGGCGATGCCCGCGACTCCCCACGCTTCACCAGCTCTTCTTCGGGTGGCGATTCTTCCAGCAGCGGCCGCGCCAGCCCCCACGCCGCCGCGCCTGCTTGGGGGGTGGCAGCGGGTCCGCTCGTCGCCACGCCTCGGTGAAGCGCGAGATGGAGTCCGACTGAGCTCCGGAGGCAGCTCGGGCCTCCCAAGAGAGCCGGCACGGGGCGTGCTTCACCTGCTTTGTCCTTTCTTTCCTTTTCTCCCGCGTAAAAGGGAACAATGTTCGGCCCGTGGGGGCGGTTTAGGCAACGCCATTAATTAATGTACTACTTTTGTTATCCCGTTCGTGTTCCTTCGCTGCAGGCGCCATTCGCAGCGAACCCCGATCGTGGCAGCGGCGGCCGACCCCGCCCCCTGTTCAAGCGTTGTGCTGCCCGTGAGGCATGGTCGAGGGGTGCTCCACCGTGGACCAGGGCCGTGAAACCTGAGCGACAAGGGTAGGAACACCTGGGGGCTCCCGAGGCTTCGCCATGAGCCCCCGCAAGAAGAAAACCGAGGCAGGAGGGCGAAAAATATCAAGGACCACGGACCAAAACGGGCGATAGTTTCGATAAAACTTCAAATGGGAATAACCAATCAACCGCAGAAAGCAATGAAAAAGCGCGTCCGCACCTAGTCTAGTCTTGGGCGCCTTCTCACCAAAGGCTTGAGCTAAGTGCTGCTACTGGGCGTAGGAGGGAGCCCCAGGGCCTGAGGCCGGCACCCCTGAGACTCCGGGGCGTGTACAGCCCCACTCATTGTTACGTGAGAGTGTCACGGGGCGGCGAGCTTCACAGCACTGGGCCTTCTTCATGTGCTCCGGCCTTTCCTCCGTAAGCAAGCTTCACGGCGTTAGCCCTCTTCACAGGCTCTGGGCCTTCCCAAGAGGTGAGCTTCACAGCATTCGCCTTCTTCACGTGCTCGAGCCTTTTCCAAAAGATGCACTTCACAGCATTTCGCCTCTTCACGTGCTCTGGGCCTTTTCCAAAAGATGCACTTCACAGCATTCACCTTCTTCACAGTGCTGGGCCTTTTCCAAAAGAGGCACTTCACAGCATTCGCCTTCTTCATGTGCTCGGCCTTTTCCAAAAGATGCACTTCACAAGCATTCGCCTTCTTCACAGTGCTCTGGGCCTTTTAGGGGTAGAACCTCCGAGGTGCTTTGGATGTTCCACAGCGCTTTGTATAGGTATTCCTCTTGCGTCTCCAAGCGCACGGAGCCAGGCCCGAAACATGAACAACCTTGAACGGGCCCTCCCACATGGGAGAGAGCTTATGCAGTCCCTCCCCGAGAGGACCTGTCGAGCACGAGGTCTCCTACCTCGAGAGTTCGGGGCGGATGTTGCGGCAGTGGTATCCCGGAGTGCTTGCTGGTACCTTGCCGCCGCAGCAGCAGCTTCCGACGGCGCCCTCCCCCCGGACAAGAGCCGCCCCCGCATGGCGCCCCGCTGCGCTTCATCGAACGCCAGACCCCAGCGGATCGACGCTGACCTCGTGAGGGAGGACCGCCGGCCCGTGAGACCAGGAAGAAGGGGTCTCTCGGCTTGGCTTGGTCGCAGCAGCGGATGGACCATAGTACGGAGGGGAGCTCGTCGTACCAGCCTCTGCCGCAGGCTTCCAAATTCTTCTTGAACGCCCCGGTCTTGAGGCCTCTCGGGACCTCTGCATTAGCCCGCTTCGGCCTGTCCATTGCTGCGGGTGTGCCACCAAGTGTAGCATATCTGCGCTCCAAGGTTAGCGCAGACGCTTTAAAAGGTTACCGTGAACTGCGAACCGTTGTCGGTGATGATGCGGTTCGGCACTCCGAACCGGCTCACGATGCCCTTGATGAACTTGACCGCAGAACCAGCGGGGATGGCGCGGACGGCCTTGACTTTGGCCCACTTGGTGAATTTGTCCATGGCGACGTAGAGGTAGCGATAGCCCCCTGGCGCCCGAGGGAAAGGGCCCAGAATGTCTAGCCCCCAGACCGCGAATGGCCAAGTGAGGGGAATGGTTTGCAGGCCTCCTGTTGGCTGGTGGATCTGCTTGGCATGGAATTGGCAAGCCTCGCAAGCCTTCACGAGGTCGATGGCGTCATTGAGCGTGGTGGGCCAATAGAAACCGCTGCAAAACACCTTCCCGACAAGGGTCCGTGACGATGAATGGTGCCCACAATCTCCGCCATGTATATCTGCCAATAATTCCTTCCCCTGTTCCCTGGTGATGCAGCGTAGGGATACGCTGCTTGGTCGCTCTCGGTAAAGCTCTCCATCCATGATGTCAGTATGCCGTGGCTTGCCGCGCCACACGCCTCCTCCTCCTCCTCCTTCTCCGCAAAGTCCCACGCTAAGTAACTCTTGAGCTCGGATCCAGCACTCCTCTTGAGGTTCCATTGTTAGGAAGCAGGCGTGCTCCCGAGGCCGGGCCACAGGCTGGGGCTCCCGAGGCTGTGCCATGCTTGATAACAGCGGTGGGCTGAGGGCTTGAAGAGCCGCTCTCAAAGACACCCGCTCTGGGTAACCTCCTGGAGGCTCATTTGGCGATGTCGTTGGCCTCTTGATTGGTGCCAAGGCACGTGCTGCAGCTCCAACCCCTGTAACAGTTTCTCCATCCTGCGGACCTCCATGAGGTAGGCCTCCATGTGTTCATCCCTTGGCTCGTACACCTTGTTGGAGAAATTGATGAGGAGCTGCGAATCACCCTTGATGGTAAGGCGCCTCACCCCCAGGGCAGCGGCAGCCTTCAAACCTGCTATCAGCCCCTCGTATTCTGCTATATTGTTGGAGACCTTCTCGCCATGCTGGAAACAGAGCTGCACGGCATAGTAGAGCTTGTCCTGAGAGGGGGATATGAGTATCGCCCAGCCCCAGCCACTGTCTCGAGAATGCTCGTCAAGCACATGACCCAACCGTCTGGCGCTTCGCTCCCCGGGAGAGGGACCGATCCTCGCCGCCCACGAGGCCCGGGCGCTTACATCCATTCGCCACGAAACCCCTTGATGACTCTGGTCGATCAACTCGAGCTGGAATGCTTGCAGCTCATCGTTCCACTCGGCGACCCTTCCCGCCGAGTTGGGGCTCTGAGCACCCTCTCAAGGGGTATGCCGAGACAACCTTGATTGATGACCACGAAGTAGTGCCACGGCTTGCGCGGCCACTAGGAGTGCCAGGGAGGAGCTTCATGGCATGGGGTACCGTGCCCTCGCATCCCGTGAGCACGGCATCGACGGCACACCGGATGCTCGACGAGGTTAGGGGCGCGGTACTGGTGGCGCCCTCCGAAGCGGTGGTGCCTCTGGAGGCGCCGCCTCCTGAAGCTGGGTGCTTGGACGGAGGCCCCCGCCCTTGGTGCGCTCTCTGGACGGCCGATCTTCCTCCATCGCGGTGCCGACTTCGCTAGTTCCTTCTGATTCGGTCTTGCCTTAGCTCGGGTGGCCGCCGTGGTCTTGTCCTGACGCTCCTCCCTAACCGCCACTAGAGCAGCGCTAGCGGAGTAAGGAGTGGCGGCGAGGTAGAGTACCAAGGGCTCCTGAGGGCGCGGGGCCACCATCACCGGAGGGCTGGTCAGTACCTCTTGAGATCTTGAACGCTTGGTCGGCCTCTTCACCCACTCAAGGGCCCTTTTTCTTCATCACCGGAAGAAAGGCAGCGCCGCTCCCCAATCGGGAGATGAAACGGCCCAGCGCCGTTCTGCGCCTGTGAGCTTCAGATCTCCCCGAGGGTCTTCGGCGGACTCATGTCTTCCACCGCCTTGACCTTTTCTGGTTGGCCTCGATGCCTCGGTGGGACACGAGAAAACCAAGGAGCTTGCCTGAGGGAACTCCAAACACACACTTCTCCGGGTTGAGTCGCAGGCTCACTACGTTGAGGCTCGCGAAGGTTTCTTCCAGGTCTTGTATCAAGGTCTTGGCCTCATGAGACTTCACCACGATGTCGCCGACGTATGCCTCCACATTCTTCCCGAGCTGCGGTCCCAAGGTGATGTGCATGAGCATTTGGAAGGTTGCCCTGCGTTGCAAGTCCGAATGGCATGCAGGTATAGCAGATACTCCACACGGGTCAGAAGGCCGTCTTCTCCACGCCTTCCACCGCCATCTTGATTTGGTGATACCCCGAAAAGGAGTCCAACAAGCACAACAGGTCACACTCGGCGGTGGAATCGATGATCTGGTCGATGCGAGGGAGTGGAAATGGATCCTGTGGGCATGCTTTGTTGAGGTTGGTGAAGTCGACACACATGCGCTCCTTTCCTCCCTTCTTCGGCACCACCACGGGGTTGGCCAACCAATCTGGGTATCGGACCTCGCGGATAACCCCCGCGGCCTCTAGCTTGCGGGTCTCTTGGACAATGAAGGCCTGCTTTTCGGTGGACTGCCTCCTCGCTTTACTTTCACCGACGCACGTTGGGGCACACGCTGAGGTGGTGCTCGATCACGCCTGTGGAATCCCAGCCAGCTGATCGGGCTCCCGGCGAACACCTTCTTGTTCGCACGCAGGAACTTGACAAGGGCTTCCTCCGCCGGGCTCGAGGTTGGCGCCTATGGTGAAGGTGGCGTTTGTGGACCCGTCCTCATCGACGGGTATCTGCTTGGTCTCCGCCTTGTCCTGGATGAACAACTGCTTCTTCTTGGTCGGCGCAACCCCCTTGGGCTTGGGGGCTTCCGCATCGGTGGGCTGTGCTGCGGCCGCCGTCCTGAGGGTGAGCCTGAGCGCTCGCAGCGCACCTTCGGTCTCCCCAGGCACGGTGAGGACGCCACTGCTCCCCGGCATCTTCATGAGGTTGTACCCCAGGTGGGTTGTGGCCATGAATTTGGCCAATGCCGGATAGCCGAGGATGGCGTTGTAGGGGAGGCCGATGGGGGCGATGTCGAAGTCGACCAATTCCGTGCGGAAGTTGTCGTAGGTGCCGAAGGTCACCGGAAGCCGGATTTGCCCCAAGGAGCTGGACGACCCTCCTCCTACGCCCGAAAAAGGCCGGCTTGGCAGCAGCCGCTCCCTGGGTATGCAGAGGATGTTGAAGGCCTCGACCGAGAGTACATTGAGGCCGGCGCCGCCGTCGATGAGGGTCCTGGTGAGGGCGACCTGGCAGATGGTAGGTGTGCAGAGCAGCGGGAGTGCGCCCGAGCCGGCCGAGTTGGCGGGGTGGTCTTGAGAGTCGAAGGTCAGCCCGGCCGACGACCCCGTCCGGCCCGAGGGAGCCCCCTGCCGCGTGGAGGCGGCGCCGACCCGGCGGACGAATGTCTTGACATGGCGGCTGGAGGGCGGCGCCTGCGAGCCGCCGAGGAGGGCCGCGACGAGTGGAGAAGCCGGCGCGAGGGGGCGGGCGACCAGGGAGCCGCGCGGCCTCCCCCATGAGGTCGCCGGGGAGCGCAGGGGCAGTGCTTGCTGCCCGTCCCCCGCCGGGCCGATGGCGGTGTTGACGGCGGGTGACGGGGAACGACGAGGGCGCCCGCTGACGGGAGCGGCCCGGGCGACGTGGGAGGTGAGGGCGGCTCGGCGCTTGGTGCGGGCCCGACGAGCGTCGGACATGGTTGCGGTGGCCGGGGAAGAACGAGGCGATGAAAGGAAGATTCCGGCGCACCCCTACCTAGCGCGCCAAATGTCGGATCAGGGTTCCGGCAGACCCTTAAGGTTCGAACTCTGGGGTGCGCACGGAGATCCAACCCTCCACCGTCTCGTACCTCGCCGAATCGCAGGGACCTAAACTACTAACAAGAACGACACAAGAGACGCAAGATTTATACTAGTTCGGGCCACCATTGTGGTGTAATACCCTACTCTAGTTTGTGGTGTGTGGATTTCCTCTGGGGCTGACGAAGAACAGTACAGGGAAGAACAACCTCGCGAGGGTCTGTTCTTGGCGGGTGTGATGAACTGCTAAGTGGTGCCCCGTCGCTCTAGCTTGAGGAACGGGTTTCTCTCTCTCTGGATTCCGAATGCTCGATCTGATCGTCCTTCGTCCTTGAGTGTGGCTACCCCTATTTATAGGCGAAGGCCCTGGGCCTCTTCCCAAATATTGAGCGGGAAGGGCGCCAACAATTGGCCATTTTGAAGGGGAACAGCGAGTACACTTATCCTGACTAAAGTTGGTCCTCGCTTGCCAAGGGCTCTGGTGATGACGCCTGCTTGGGCTCCACGATGACTGCATTCTAGCCGTTGGGGCTGGTCTTGGTCTTGTTCCACCGAAACGGATGCCTTTGCTTGATGCTCTTGCCTGCGCTTGCCCCCTTTGTACCAAAGAGGAAAGGAGGACGCTGCGCGGGCTGGCGCCTCGACTAGCGCCTCGGTGCGTCATGGCTTGCGTCACGGGCACCTCGTGAGGTACCCCGCTTGAGTTCTCCGCCTCCTCATGAGCCAGCCTGACGAGGCCGCTACCGAGGAAGCTCTTGGTCATCTGCCTCATGAGGCTTGGCCTCGCGAGGGTCTTGAGCTTGTGTTGATGAAGATGGGCCGTCCTGGGCCTCCTTTGAGCCACGCCGCAGGCCGCAGGCAGGCAAGTCTGGGGACCCCCGTTCCCAGAACGCCGACAACAACTACCAGAAAAACAATTACTACTAGTACAGTGGATACACTACCGCTTCTGGCTCCTCCTAGGTCATCGAAACGTCTCCCTCTACTGAATGCCGTTTTACTTTTGTTCACCGACATGTAGGCCATGCCGCGCATGGGCCCAAATGCCATCCACCAAATTAGAAGGCAGTATGCAGGCGGAGAGTCACCCCGGTCGTAGCGTGATAGTAATGCACCGTCGTATCACAAAATCCCACCTCCCCGCAGTCTAAGTTTGACGGACGAAGCAACCATCATTTCACTCTTTGCTGAATCCCCTTCTCCCTCACTGTCTTCAAGAAAGCCAACACTCGCATCTGCCACTGTTCTTCTCTCCCAACGAAGGGAAGGTAAGCGGATCCATGATATTGGTATATTTTTGTTCAGAGAAAAAAAAACTTTTGCAAAGCAGTAACCGATCCTCAATCTCTTTTTTGTTTCATTGTCATTGCGATTGTGTTTTCCTTTGAGTGGTCTCCTAGTATTCGTCAGTTTCATGATGGACCAAGGAGAACCAGGCAAAGATCTGCTGATATTGGAGCAGACTTGGGAGGCCGATCCCCACGAGACAGAGAGCTCCAAGAAGATGGAGGCAGCCACCGAGCCGACCCTAGATACGCTCACGGCCACTACTGAGATGGTCAACGCCCCGTTTGAGGTTACAGCCCCCTTGGCACTACAGGAGCAGTTTTACCCCTTCGAGGATGTGCCCCCCCCCGCTGAGCTGCCTAAGGTGATTTTCTTCTTTGCCAATCTCGATTATGATTTTACATCTAAGTATGTGGTGATGAATAATGCAAAATTTTATTAGCTTCGATGCCATGCTATACATAGTGGTTTAAATAACTTGTGTTTCTTATACTGGAAAGTAATCCAGAATTTGTTTTTGTTTCAATTAGAGCCTTGATGCAGACAAGGATTGTGTGGTTGTACATGTCACTCGCTATGAGGCGGATGACCTGAATATACGCACTGAAAAAACAGAGTTCTTAGGCTGTTGGATCCTGGAAGCCATTTGCGCTTATATCGATGTCGAGTTGTATCCCAGCCTCACTGTTGTCAGGCGTGTTGTCCAGGGTGTACTGAAGTACAAGAAGTTCAAAGCTACTCCTTCGTTTGTGAGGCATACTGTTCTTGTCAAGCTTACGCAGGAAGATGACGTGGCATGCCTCCACAAACAAGTTTATGAGTGGCAAGGCCACAAGGTTATCTTCATGAAGGTTCACAGGATTGAGTTGCTGCCGGACATCCTTAATGATGTCCATGGCAAGGTCCATATTGTGTCCAGCCCAAATTAGATCGAGGCATGAAATAGTTGCCCCAGCTAGTGTTTAATACTAGTTTGGATTGTGTCTACTTATCCAAACCTTGCCTATTATCAAGCCCTCTGGGGCTAGTACTCTGTTTGAATCCGTCTATGGGAACTGCTGCTACTTTTGTGTGCCCGTGAATCATGTGAGAGCCATCGTAATTGTTGCCGAAATAGATGCGTCCTCACTAGTTTTTTCATGAATATGGCATGGTAAGACATAAGGTTTCACGGTTTATCATACGAGCAGTGTGTGTTTGATGAAATAGAGTACTCGTTCGAGAAATGTGCGCCGACGTATACATAAGTACTTGTAAACACTGTTGGTGCTACCCCACTTGTAAGCAGTTGTGCAAAACACGGCACATTGGCTCAGCTCGCTTCAACACTAGGCTATAGACTAGCTACAATCAATAATCTGCTGTCTGACATATAAGCAACTACGTATCTTGTTACAGCAGTTCATGTAGTTAACTGAGGCCACAATGTAAATTCCAAACGTTCACACGCTCCAGCGTTCATGTGGAACACTCACATTAAACTCGGCTTCATAAAAAACTTGAAAAGCATAAGTTAAGCAATTTTATACATCTCAATGATTCATAGAACATAACAAACATATACTAGTTCACAGCAAAAGACAAAGTTGTGAGAAGGTTTACAAATCAGGAAAAAACAAGCAAGACTTCTACGAGCAAAGAGCAGAAAATTCCTCCGGCAGGCTTAAATTTCTTGGAGTTCACTCTGGTTTTTTCTTGTTGCCACCACCCAGGGTTAGGTTCTCTCATTCCAGAATAACCAACTATAATTGTGTTCTCAGCTGGAATGCTGAACTAAACCATGTAGTGTACTGACTAGCTGAAATTCTTGTGCATTCCACTAAATTTAAGCACCGCTATTTGTAGAAATAAGCAGACCACAATGCCTCTTGCCGGCGCACCTGTCCCAAAAACCTCTGTGCAGCCATGCCAGCTAGTCCTCGGTCCATGGATCACCTCGTAGAAAGTGCATTCCGGACTGGGATGCAGTTGTTTTCTCTCGTCCCTGCACTGCAATCAGGAAGTAAAACGTACGAATCAGCTTCTTTTAGATTACGTTGGTCATTCTACCTAGTTACTACCAATGTAGTAATACCTGGAAGACTGGTGGTTAGAGGACGACAGCTAGGAATAGCCATCTCATTTTGTGCAGTTGTACTAAAAATGAGGTGTGTACTTTTGATTGCGTAGATAGAAACGATATGGAGACAGACATCCTTGTTTGCGCAAATACGAAATATGGTTATTTAAACAATGACAGATATTTGCAGTGGCGTATGATTAACAACAACATCTATTGTGTTATAATTGGAACTAGATTGACAATATGAAAGTGCCCTTAAGTAAGTAGCATCACATCACATCAACACTGCCACTAGATTAACATGCAGAACAATAGCATTAGTATTACTGTCATGAGAGTAGCACATGGTCAGTAAATGTGTAATCGAATTTGTGCAGTTCCACTGGGATGAAGCAATATTAGCGGTGTGAGATTTAAGTGTAACTGCAAAAGCACAATTCATGGGAAATAAAGCAAGACAGAAGCACTTCATAAAATGGTGGTGGCATTGCTTCAATTTATCGACGGCACTAGACCATTACTTATAGTGACATTAGGTGGCATTGCTTAATGCTTCATGTGATTTTACATTAACGGTAGCGATATGGGCGTAGGGATAGCAGGGGCATAAAGTGGTGAGGCAGATGTGGTTGCCGAGAGTGGCAAACACTTAGGCAGCACGTCTGCATTTGTCCCATTTTTTATCTCCTCGGCGACATTTTCCTATGTGAGCACAGGAAATCTAGACCTGCTCATTCTCATTTGTGTTGTCCCCCAACACCCCTCACTTTCTTTCCTTTTTCAACCAAGAGAAAGGTCCACTTCCCCCACCCTTCGCCATCCACCATGCTTTCTTCGCCTTTTCAACCAATAGACCGGTTGGGTAGCCAGTATCTACTACTTTCCCCCGTTTCCTCTTAGAACCAAGTCCTAGATTCATGCTACAACTTTCCCAGTTTCTTCCCTGTTTGAACCAACTCTTAGATTCGACTGTTTGAACTAGCTTTACCTCTAATAATAGTAAAAGTCTAGGTAGCTTTGGAACAGCCGACGGAAGTAGAAAAAGATCCACACGCAGCCACGAGGGGAGCTGGGGCAGTAGAGCAAGGCAGGTTTCGAAGGAATATATACCTGAGGGTCGTCGGCATGTGGCAAAGACGGTGTTGGGAGGCTGCATCTTGGCCACGATACCGCAGGGAGGAAGAAGGGGTCGGAGGCCCTCCCGAGCCGGCGCGGCCACCGATCGGGACACGCGGGCAGCCGTTGATCTCCTCCCTCGCCGCCGCCGACAGCGTGAATGATGCACCTACACCCCTGCCCCGGTCGAGGTGGTCCGGCCGGATTTGTGACCAGCCGTGAGCAGAGAGAGAGTGTGGCCACCTATGTATTGCTTAGATCTGGAGAGCATGAGAGAGTGAAAGAGAGGAACCCTAGTAAAGCAAGCGCTAAGGCTCATGCTTATACATATAGTGGAGTGATTTTGTTGTACCAGCTTCAAAAAAATGTGCTCCTACGTGTACCCGCGAGTGGGTGTGAGAGAACTAGTGCATGCGTGCACCGCTTCTTTTCGTGAGAGTACAATATACTATGCCCAAAGAACGTTCACCACAAGAGTAATAATATAAGTGTGTGACGTGTGAGCTAAAATAAAAGGTGTGCGACGTCTTTTGTTTTTTAGAAGTTCTGAGAGTGAAGTATATTTTAAACCCTAAATTTGTATGAGGAGTGAACATGGAGCACCACCATGTACGCCGTGCTGCAGCCACCTTTGCCGAGAAACTCGGCGGACACGCACAACAGTTCCTCCGGCCCGCCGCAGAGGCCGGCATTCTAGCCGAAAGTTCGGCGGGCACTCACGTTCTGTACCAGATTTTGGAGAGACTGCTAGAGGTTAGAGAAGATGGAGATGACATGTGGGTCCATTCGTCACTGAGAGTATAGGCTATCATAGGTGGACTGACTTTTTCCGCATGCAGTAGCTGATTCAACTTTCCCGACCTTTCCTATGTAAATCCTGTTTGGATGCGACATCAAGGTCACAAACAACCGGGATCAGAGAAAACTGGGTGTCGATTTCAGGGATTCAAAGGTCAGGATTCGTTACAGACTACACATATGAAGTTAAGGTTTAAATTAGACTTTACTCAGTTCTGAGGGTAGGGTGTGAAGAGCACATATGTGTGTGATGTCTACCTGCAGATAGATGGTGGGTGCGAGAGGACTCGGGAGAGTCGTGACTCATGAGGGTGCGTGTGTGCGTGAGAGATAGGGGGCACGTATCAATGCAATGCATGTGTCCTTAAATCATTATCCAACAAACGTTCGCCACAAGCCGTTTCCTAACGAACACCGTAAGAACCGTTAGATCGGCATCCGACAGTGTCAGTTTTGCCATGTCATTTAACAGAGCAGCCACTCCTCCTAAACACAAATCTTCCACATGAATGTTAGCAAGTGACATATGCTCCTCCCTCCGTTCCAAAATGCAGTCCATATAGCTTTATTGAAAATTCGAACCTCGCAAACTTTTCCCGAGTGTGTACCAAAATGCACATATAGAATACCCAGTATATATCATTTCATTCATCTTCGAGAGGTAACTATAAACATGGGGGAGGAGTCTACAAAGAAAGACCGCCGTATCACCTGCAGCAATTTCAACCATCCTTTGGTGTGGAGGAATATCATAGGAACTCTATATGATATGATTTTTATAGGATTTTTCCTTTAGAGCCAATTGGTTCATAGGAATAAATTCATATACTCCACATTTCAAAGGAAATAAACATGATATCATTTTTTATAGCTTTAGAGCCACTTGGTTCATATGAATGGATTCCTATACTCCCATAATTTCAAAGGAAGATAAACATTAGCATATATTCAATAGAAAAGTTCCTATGATGTGAACCAAATGACATCTCTTTTCTAATCCCTCCTCATAGGAATTGAGATACATGTCATCTCTAGATTCAACAGAGAAGTTCCTATGATGTGAACCAAATGACATCTCTTTTCCAATCCCTACTCATGGGAATTGAGATACATGCCATCTCTTTCCCTACAACTTCCATGTATACATCTTCTATTCCTAAATAGCTAGTACAACCCAGTAGTAGCTTTTTTCCTAGACATGCAACTATGGCACAAGAACACGTCATGCATGCAAGTCATAAATCACATTGTTTTTCCTACTCTATGCATGCATGCACCACATCATCAATTCGCGCATGTTACTCATAAGTTATTTCTCGCATTAAATTTTGCATTGACAATGTATGTGCTGGTCACGTGCACACATATGTAATTCAAATTCACATTATTGTTAGAAATGCCATTCTTTTAACTGCAAGTCATCTTTCGAAAAACAAATAATCCCAAAACACTTTGGCACGGTACATTAACTCCATCCCCGTTTCTTGTTTCGTGACATATCAACCAATAAGAGATGTGGGCCGTGCATGCTTTCCCAAAACACAAGCACTTATCCTTTGTTCTAGAATCTTCCGTATCATAATTGCCCAATTTTTTTTCTAAATGAATTGCCATTATTTGTTTTTTACTTTATGATTTACAATGCACAATCCCATGAATCTTAACCTTTTTATAAAACTAATTGATTTTGAATGAGATTAACTATAAGAACTAAAAGAACATCTACATCATGCATATATGACTCAAAGTTTTACATGCTATAATGTGTATTTATTCATAATTTGGTTTCCAAAAATCTCATGCGTTCAATGCATGTACCTTACTACTTTTGAGTAGAGTAGCAAATTTCACGCGGCCGTGGGTATATCAAAATGCAGGGCCCATGCATCATTGCCTTTCGGTCGAACCTACGCCCACAATTTTTTGTACGTATATCTCCATTGGTCCCCGAACCCAAAATGCTTCCTCGTTCCCGTAAAACCAAGTGGCCCACACATATTAAGGCGTCGACTCGAACTCAATCCCTCTCCCGTTTACTACGACGTGGCCCTGCACACTGTAGTACTCCTACAAACCCTACCGCCGCACACATCATCGGTTTTCTTCAAGAGGACGAGGGGGAAGCGGATTTGTAGTGGAGGCGCTTTCAAAAAAACGGATTTGTAGTGGAGGCCCCTATCCTAGGGTGCCCTAGGTAGCTGCCGCACGCATCATTGGTTTTCTCTTTTATTTATTCTCTTGCGCCCTAGAGTGAAATGATGGTTGCTTCGTCCGTCCAACTTAATGCGGGAAAGGTGGGGCTTTGTGATTTGACCCCTCATCGCTCATTTACTACTACTGCGGCACTACGATCGGGGTGCCTCCAAGTACAACCGCTGCTCCGAACTGTAATTTGGTGCATCGCACGTGGAACAAGACGGTGGATGAGCCACATGTCGGCCAAAGGGGTCCTGTTAAGTGCGTCACCATTTCGTGTGTGGACTGACCCTGCTTGAGTTGCTACGCCAACACGACAGGAGCAGCCTACCACTTGGGTTTGCTCCTCGATGAATCCCGACTATATTGATCTAAAAAGATACGTACTATACTACCCTCTCCGTCTCGGTTTATAGGGCGCGCACGTAGTTCTCGGTCATCGATTTGACTAACTAAATATGAGTTACTATGTCACAAAAAGTATATCATTCGATTCTTAAGCGGATGTAGTTTCTAAACATATACTGTTCATCACATATATAGCCAGTTAAATTCTCAACCTAGAACGATGTGCATGTCCTATAAACCGATACGGAGGAAGTAGTAAAAATGAGGTGATTTTACCGAGCGATGGGCGGGGGAGCATGGCCTGTCATGCGGTCCCACGTGTCATGATGTACCAAGGCGATGCGTGTGTCCCTCTTGAGGAAGAACAATGGCAGAAGCAATACTACGTGGTTTTCTTGAAGGAGATGATGGCGAAGCGAAGTGTGAAATAATGTTTGCTTTGTCCATCTAGGAAGGTGCGACATTGTGATTTGACGTCTCATTGCTCATTACTACTACTCGAGCGGTACGACTGGGGTGCGTCCCCCCTGCTATTCTGCACTGTTAGTTGGTGCATGACACGTCGACCCGGTTGCTATATGTCCCACATGTCGGCGAGAGTAAGTACATAATTCATGAAAGCGAGCGTCGACGGAGGAGTACAAGACACGACTTGGTTTTTGCTGCTTCGCGCGATCCATCGATACAAACCCGGACTAAAAAAAGGCGAGGGCGGGTCTTTTCCCGCGCGGCAGGTAGGGGAGTTTGGAATAGTCTGTTCGAGGCAACGAGGCAAGAAGGGAAACAAGCAAATAAAGGTTGAGCGACTTAGTTTTGGGAAAATCTGATTTTACGGAGTACGTACCCACTATGGAGGTAGTATACTACTTACTACTCCCTCCTTTCCGGTCTATAGGGCTCGTCTAAAAAAATTCATTTTTCCGTTTTATAAATCTCAATTCTACTAGTAGTAGTAGTACCATCACATGTTGTATTTCGAGGTGCATTAGATCACCCGATGCAAGCATTGTCAAGAGAAAACTCACCAATGCATGTAGAAGTTCATGGAAATTTAGTGGTCATGCATGCATTTGTTCTAATTAATGCCTCGGTAAACATAACTTCTTGAGAAAAACGAGCGTACATTACTTGTGCAAACTACAAAATTAATTCCACCACTCACCGTCTACCTTGGTTGGAGACATTTTGAAATTGAGCCATAAACTGGAAAGGAGGGAGTAGAAACATAGCCTAGGGTAGCTTGCTGCACCACAGACTCCAAGGAAATTGTTGTAGAAGTACTACTCTTATATACTACTCCAAGGAAATTGAGCCATAAACTGGAAAGGAGGGAGTACTACTAAAGGACATATATTCCAAACAATATGATAATCTCTCTAACCAAGGTAGGGACGAGGAGTAAACGGAGGGAGTAGTAAAATTTTCTCCTTGTCCTGCGACCACCGCGCGCGTGGGCGAGGGAGTGGGCGTAAGGTGTAGTACTACTACCTTCATCTTGGTTTATAGGTCACCTTTGTAGTTCATGCCAAATTTTTACCAAATATTTAGCTAACAAAATTTAATGCATGTCAACAAGAATTATATCGTTGGTTTCGTATTTCAACATAGTTTCCAATGATATAATTTGTGGTAATATGCACGAACGTTTTGTTAGTTCAATCTATGGCCAAAATTTGACAGAATATACAATAGGGACCAATAAACCAATATAGAATGAGTATTAGTAGTAAGCAAGCTTCACCTCGTCCTGTGAGCCACCGCGCCCGTGGGCGGGGAGACGGTGTAGTAAGCAAGCTTCTCCTCGTTCGACGAGTTGACGGGACACATCAAAAGTAATACGTACAGAGCATCTGCCTCTAAGGTAGGCCCCACATGGTTTGCCTCTTTTTTAACATAACGCGTCAAGTCGAAATTTGTTTGTTCACCCGTGGTAGACGATCCTCCATCAAGTGGACAACCAGTACACGTGTCAAATTACCACATGGGCTGCCTTTTCGTACAGAAATGAGCTCCACTGTGTACCCACGCGGGTGTGGTTGGGAAAGAGATGGGAGTACGTGCGCCGTGCGTGCACCTATTCTCTTCGTGCACATCCCCCACCTACGTGGGTGTGTGTGTGAGAGATACAAACCTAGACATAATGCACCGTCCATCCCCATGCCTCCGCCCAGTCCGACAACCAGTCACCACCACGCCCCACTCCTCCTCACCTTATCTCTCATCTTTCTCGAGACTAGCAATGTGCACATGCGTTAACGGATCAAAGTAGAACGAGTACTGCTCACAAACTTGAAAGAAAACACTCTTGTTTTGATATACATAATACCACTAAAAATATATTATGTTTCACTGAAAATATATTTCTCAGGTTATTTTGATGAGGTGAGGGAGGGAAGTGGATGCTTTCAAGATAATAAGGGGTTTTCTTCAAACTGGAGCAGAGAAGTGGGCTATTGTTGCAAAAATGCCACAACTTACCTCGTAGCCATTAGATGTAGATCTAATGGTCAGAAATGACGGATGGCAGACACACCATCATCACCAACTGAGTCTTTTATAGGAGTAGAGATATCATTTTTTCGATAAAATTCTCGAGATGCCATTTTTCCGATAAAATTCTCGAGATATCATTAGTTTTTACACATGGGATTACTCCTGCATGGGTCAATCACAACAGGCGTTTTGTAAAAAAATGCATCTTGATGTTCCCTGCAATGCACAGGCATCTTGCTAGTCCATGAAAACAACACATGGCAAAATTTCACAGTGAACGAGGGATTTGAATCTGCTGGGAGGGGCTGTTTGGATTTTGCCCGGGGTATCCAAAATATTGGCGACCCTTTTGTCCACCGGTGCCTTTGCCATCGATGAACGAGGAATGGCTCGGGTGCTCATGCATCCTCCAGCTTGCACGTTGGAGACAAGCTCGCACGAGCTGTGCTTTTTTTGTCCCACCACGCCGCACACATTCTGACAGCAACTCAACCAACCGGACGAAATTCATGCAAACACGGCGATATTTCTCATAAACAATGACGGAATTCATATAAAATATCGAATTTTCATACAAACATGACGCATTTCATTACATTCAAATCAACTAAGAAGTGCTAGTTCTGGACAGCATAGGTATATAATACCTGGCCTAAATGGTCACCCGCCGATCCATTTGTGTTCCTCCTGTCCGGCAGCACGATCATCGGACTGCCGGGAGCCTCGGGGGCATATGCTTCATCGCAAAGGATGGCTCACTTCCCCACTGCCGAAGCCGAAGATGATAGTGGAGGGGGGCTTCTCCACTTCCGTGGAGCCCATGCGGGGTCGACGAAGGTCCTCGCAACAAAAGGATCCGGCAAGACACCTGTTGTGTACGCCGGCGTCGCCTCCACGGTGGCCTTCATGGGACCCAAGCGGCGGTGGCCTCCCGTGTTCTACTTCTCCTCGATGATGGCGGCGGACGCGGAGGCGCTGGCCACCGACTCGTCGCTCTCCGTGCACCCGGCTTCTGTCTCTGCTTGCATGGCGCGGCCGCCGACATGGGAGTCTCGGCCACAAAAGTGAGAGACACGGTTGCAGACACGGGAGGCGCGGTATGAGGCGGCGGCGTGGACGGCAACGACGACGCCCGTGTGCCGCTCCTCGTCGAGCTGGCCTGGAGCGGCGAGTTGCTGAACCACGCACCGGCTTGAGGCGGCTACTGGCTCCGTGGGGCGAGGGGAGGGAGGTGGATCAGCGAGCTGCATAGCTCATAACCGGCGGGCTCGGCAGGCCATCCAGCCGGCTTGGATGCGGGATAACAACTCTTTGTAAGCCATTGTGAGAGTGGACAAAATGGTGAAGGAGGAGATAGGGGAGCGGCGGAGGGGTGCGATTCTTGGCCGGCGTTTGGCCTCATTTAAATAGGAGATTAAATAGACGGCGAACGGGAGGAGATCGGCCACCGTTGCGTTTAATGCTGGCCCGGTCATGAACGGACGTGTGTCTAGAGTGGGTTTCTCGGCTTCCACACGGGTTTCATGGAGGCGTTTGAATGCGGCAAGGAGGCATGTTCAGCCGAGCGTGCATCAAGTGGCGCCCTCGACTCTGACATACGACACCACGCCATTCTTCCACTAACGTGTAGGCTCTTTGGGCACATGGCCTGCATGTCAGCGACCCAACGTAGGCAGCGCATGGCAGAGGAACTTTTGGTGGGCCAGGGCGGTCAGAAGCGGGCATTTCATAAACCGATGATTGTTCATTGAGTGTGGCGTCATCTATTTCATCTAGATAAGCCTACTATATAATGTAAGAGAATTTTAAAATTTTCATATATACGTTGATAGCCCGTTCGATACGTTGTGATTCATAAAGACCGCTGCAAACATCAATGTTGTGCTTATCACAGACAAGATTGATTAAACCTTGCAAAAAAGATAAGATTGATTAATACCCGTAACAATCCATGTCCTTAACAAAGGGTGCATGCACGTATAGGTTGAGTGTGTGTCTTGCGTCGTGTGCGGTGTCGCCGGTGTGCATGCAGGCATGCGAGTGTTGCGTGTGTGCATGTGTACGTTTCAGTGTTGCATGCATGTGTGCGCAAGCGCTCATATATAAGTGCAAGCACTCACCACTATAAGCGCACACACGCAGACCCTACCCCTATGAGCACCTTCGAGAGAGTGAGCCAGCATATGATCTTGAGATTTTACGAAGTTACCATAGGTGTCTCGTAGTTGAGTGGAACGTCTCCTCCCACTGAACGCATATCGCGAGAAAAATACTGAAATTAACCCAGGATAAATGCAAGCACTAGGACTTTAACCCTGGTGGGCTTGAGAAACCACTGTCCTCCTAACCATCCAATCACAGGTTGGTTAGCACCATGTATGTGCTGACCGTGATGAGCTTATTCTGAAGTCCAGTGACCATATCGTGCTTTCGCTTCAAATACAATGACCGTAAGTGTCGTCAACAAAATACGGAGCACACATCAAATACAATGTCTGTCATTTTCATCAACAAAATACGGAGACGTATCGTGAGTTAGATAACGTATGATCACCACGAGAATATATACGGCGACCGTAATGAGCATATTCTGAAGTCCACCGACCGTATAGTGCTTTCGCTTGAAATACAGTGACCGTCACGCGTGAATGTGTCATGGGCATGCATACTTTTAGAGGGCCGAGATATAGTTTGTGTGCGTACGTGAAAGTGGTGTAGAAAGAGGGGTTGTCCGGTGGAGACAAGGAGAGATATGCCCTTTGTTTCTCTTTCCCGTGACTAATATTTTAGGAGAAAATATAAACATTCACAATGCAGAACAAATATTTTTGGATGCACCATGCAATTAACTTTCATGTATTAGTGGCCGATCGCATGTGTGGTGTGGTGGGCACATCATTTCTAGTTGGGGTGGGCACATCATTTCTAGTTGTGGTGGGTCAACATGAGGAATCATGGGTCGGTTCCATCCTGCTCCACATAGGTTGGACCGAGACGCATTATACGAAGACCCATGTGGAGGACTCGGCGTACAACACGAAGCTACCAGAGTCGTGGAGGACTCTATCCCCACTGGTGATAAGCCGACTATATATGATTTGTAACCCTAGGCCCCGAGTATGTTATAGAAGCCTGGGGGCTAGTTCGTCGATAGTATACACACACGCACAATTCCTGGTATTCACATGTACTTTGTACACACCCCTATCACTAATATACAGTACCCGGAGTAGGCTTTTTGCTCAACTGCAAGGGTCCGAACTTGGGTAAAACCTTGCCTCGTATTACCATCCAGCCTAACAGTCAGGGATATCCTACCGAATGATCTGATGGAATCATATCTGCCAACTACTAAGAGAGAGGTGTGTCTGTGGGGAGGGGGGGGGATGTGTGCGAGAGAGGCCTAAAGATAATGTGCGTGCGGGAGACACGTAGGCACATATATGTGCATATAGAGGGCTAGTAGAGACCGTGCGTGTGTATATATGCATGTGAGAGAAATAGTGTTTTCCAACTGAGATTAGTGAAAAGAGTGGTACATAGTAGTCGGAAAGAGAGAGAGAGAGATACAGAGAGAGTGTTGCGTGAGACACCCCGACACCCCGGGAGAGATTGTGAGCATGTGTGAAAGAGAAATGCCGATGTATAAAGTGTGTGCACTTATGCGTTACATGGAGAGATATATAGCACGTTTGTGAGAACGGGCCGAGGCATAGTGCATCTACGTGTAAAAGGCAATTCTACGCATTAAATTAAAATATAAATGGCATTATTACTTTTGAATGAGACCATGAATTTTGCAATTTGCGTATGAACGAAAATCGGTCTATCAGACACCCATACTCTATTGAATTCTAACATGTGCATGTGTTTATTTCATATTATCGATCCATAGAGTGAGAGCGGTTTGAAATACATGCAATGCATTGCTTTTGCAATTCATATATAAACATTAATTAGTGCACTCCATGTTGTTAGTGTGAAGCACTTTATACATTTGTCACTTACATGGATACATTCCAAATTGCTAGCTACGAAATAGAATACATCTTGAATTCAACATAAAGGGGGTTTCGAAGATTCAAATTCATAGGAAGTGCATTCATCTATTTGAACCCGAGATAATGGCATTTGTAAATCAGATCTAAAAGGGGGCATCAATCTTTGTTGTGCGTTTGAACATGCTATATATTCATACGCATGTCTAACTATTTTTTTGCAACCAAGGAGATTATATCTGGAACCATGCATGAACTGAGGTAAGTTGCATATTTTTTAAGATATACTCGTGTACAATGTATATTCAAATGTACCCCATCCATTCGAAAACAATCGTAGTTTTAGGACTTTCAAGAGTAAAGATTTGTAAAGTTTGACAAATCCTGAAAGTTCAATTCAAGAGAACCGAAAACGTTAATGCTTCTGCTCCCAAATAATGAACGAAGCGCCAAATAAGCCTCTGGTCACCTGAAACCGCGCGAGACTAATGTTTGGTGGTAGGAAATTACTGTCCTGACTCTGGCACGTGTAGCCTATCGGCCCGATGTCCAAAGGTCTAAACCGGGGTAGGTTTGCAACTTCACCAACATGCCAGTCTCAACCGCCTCCTAGAAGTATTCATACGCCGTGGGCGCCTAAACACCCATGCGCTCGGCTGAAATCTATCCCGGCCACCATTTGGGACACCTGAGATTACTGTCCTACCCCCAACCCGCAATATGTCCGAAATTTTAGATGGGGGCAAAGTTTGTAACTTTCCCCAAATTTCAAAGAAGCGCGTCCCAAACCGAAACATTGTTCACCCTTAGTTCCCCCTCCCTCCGTTGCCCCATTCATACTCCATGGGCGCCAAAATGCCCTCTCCACCAGCCGCGAAACCCCAACCTCCTCCGTCCTCCACCCCATCGTGCCCAATCCACCGCCGCCCTCCTCCATCACGCCAGAGCCGGGACCCCAACATCGTCGTCCAACGCAACCTCAACCGCAACGCCCTCAAGGACTTAGCAGCTAAAGTCATGGCAGAGCTGCCTCCACGACGCCCACGCCGACATGCGCCGTACCAGAACTAGTTTGACCATGCCGTCCTGCGCCTCACCACTGCCGCTCCACTGTCACAACCGTCCACAACACCGGAGCTGTTCCCGCTACGCCGTCTTTCACCGCCTCGGATCTGGTTCCGCGCCACCGACAGACGGCCACCACACCACACTCAACAACTTGGCCATGGGTTCGTCCAAGGCTCCACCGTCCTCCACAACTTCTCGTTTCCAGCGAACCACAAGAAGATTGTTGGAAAAACAGAAGGATGACACAACACTACCAGCAGAAAGAGGTACTCCTCTTCCCTTATTCGTGCAAATCTTACGTCTCTGCTCACACCGTATTCATCCCATGAAAGAAACTAGTTGAGCGCTTTGTACTATATCTTCTTCGTGATACTAAATGCACAAGGTTTCCTCCCATTTACTATTTCACCTTTGCTAGAGGTCAGTAGCCCGCCTGGATTTCAATTCAGGGTCAGTCTTTTATCGCAATTAAAAGAAGCAGCACCCGCTTAGGCGCGCGGAGCACCTAGTCCGCCTGTTCGCCGGGGAAGCGGTGCATCGGTGTCTATCATAGGGGTGTGGGGTGCAGGAGCTGCTTGCGCCTGATCTGGAGGTCGGCGGGGCTTGAAGGGATGGCCGGGACGGTGCCAAGCACGGCGGTGCGGTGAGGTCGAGGGGAGGGCAGAGGCAGGGGACTGGGCCTGTGGTCGCTGGTTTTTCAAGGAAGATCGTAACACTGACTGGCTGGAGGTAGATGAAGGCGATCTGCCCGTTCTTTGTACATCAGACGGTGCAGAAAAAATGGACTGGCCTATTTGTTTTCAGTCGACTGTTATTTTCATAGGACCACACCTTGTGGTGTGCTGGAGGAGCATCTGTATTTCCCAGCCATCCCTGTGATCATATTTCAAAATCCTAGAATCTAGTAATTTCGTGTGCCATGCATGTTGTAGAGCTATCATATGTCTCCCGTCATTTATTTCTCACCGACATGCTATCTGCTACCTTTACACTGTACTACTTGTGCACACACTTCACCCATACTCACGCTATTGTTTTTTTATGCGTGGGTATTTCAGACTGGCGTAGTGTCGATGAATACAAAAAAGAAAAGACCAAAGTCGCTCCAGTGTAATTCGAAGATAGGCACTAAGCATCTCAGCGCTCTAAAGGGTGCAGTGCCAGCAGATGGAGACACTAAACATAGCTCTGCAGTTGATGATCTCAATTGCCACACACAACCATCCCAGGTGCTTGCTTTAACTTCATGTTGTCAAATGTGGTTGCATGTTGCATATGGTGTATAGCTTGTATTGCTTCCAGTTTGGTTAAATTGCATCAGCTTACTTTACACATTGTACCTTTGATAATGACACGCCTTCTTGTTTTTGATACATACTACATATGTCTATTAACCATGTTCGAACTAATGCTCTTTTGTATCCCTCATCAATCACTTATGACGAGACGCTCACCTGAGTGGGTTACTGTGAGACGCGCTACTCGTTTAAAGAGTGCAGTGTCATCCTCCCCACATGATTCTCAAGAAACAACAAGGCTAAATGAAGATAGTCAACGTATCTCTCTAGTTGATGACCGCAATTCCCCCACACCACCATCGCAGATGCTTGCTCTTACTTGGCAGTGTGATATGTGGTTCCATGTTGCATATGGTGTCTACCTTGTGATGCTTCTAATTAGGGTAATTGCATCTGCTTAGTTAACACATTATACCTGTGAATATGACATGCGTTCCTGTTTTTGGTACATATTACGTCTTTGTATTAACCATGTTCTTAATCAAACTACTTTTCTTGTGTATCCCTCATCAATCACTTCTGACGAGACACCTTCAAGTTGACAATGTAATATTGGTTTCATCTTGCATATCATTCCAAACATGTATTGCCTCTAATTTGTTGAAGTGCCACTTATAATGAGACACATCTAACTTGGTAGAGTGATTTTGGTTGGATCTTTCATATGGTGTCTAGATTGCATTGCTTCCAATTTGTTGAAATGCCTTCTGCTTAGTGTTTTTCGTACATATTCCATCCTCCTACAATGTGGTTGCCATACATAAAAGTTGTGTTCGTCAGTATCATGCATCAATGAATTTGGAAGTGCGAATTTCATTCCTTTTTCTTGTGTGTTTACTTGATAAGGCAAAATCTAAAAGGACGAAGGCACGGAATGATGGTGGTCCTCTGGAGCAACTGAAACAGATGATCTCTGCAGATTCTCCTGCTACGCCTATTGCAGTGCAAGTTCCAAATCTCATCTCCCCTACTCCACAACCCCAGGTGCTTGCTCTAACATGGCAGTGTGATATCTGGTTGCATGTTGCATATGGTGCCCAGCTTGTATTGCTCCTAATTTGTTAAATTGCATCTCCTTAGCTTACACATTATACATGTGAATATGACACGCCTTCCTGTTTTTGGTACATACTACATCTGCCTATCACACCATGTTCTTACATCAAACTACTATTGTTGTGTATCCTGCATCTATCGCCTATGATGAGATAGTCACACCCGTGGGTTAGTACGAGACGCGCTACTCTTATAAAGAGTGCAGTTTCATCCTCTCCACATGATTCTCAAGAAACAGCAGGCCTAATTAAAGATATTGAACATAGCTCTGTACTTGAAGACCGCACTTCCCCTACACCACCATCGCAGGTGCTTGCTCTAACTTCGCAGTGTGATATGTGGTTGCATGTTGCATACGGTGTCTAGCTTGTAATGCTTCTAATTAGGGTAACTTGCATCTGCTTAGTTTACACATTATACGTGTGAATATGACATGCCTTCCTATTTTTGGTACACACTACATCATTGTGTTAACCATGTTCTTACATGAAACTACATCTCTTCTGTATCTTGCATCAATCACTTACGATGAGACACCTTTATTCGTTGCATATTGCATATTTCTAGCCTGTTGTGATGTATTGCTTCTAATTTGGTCAAATACATTTGTTAGTCCACCCTTTTAATTTGGCAGAGTGATATTGGTTTCATCTTTCATATGGTTTATAGCTTGCATTGCTTCTAACTAGTTCAAACACCATGTGCTTAGTTTACACTTTATACATCATACATGTCAATATGTCATGCCGTCCTGTTTTTCATACATATTCCATCCTCCCATCATGCGGTCGCCTTACATGAAAGTAGTGCTCGTCAGTATCATGCATCAACGAGTTCTGAAGAGAAAATTTTATTCCTTTTTATTGTGGGTTTGACTTGACAAGGCAAAATCAAAAAAGAGGAAGGAAAAGAGTAAGAAAGGCAATGATGGTGGTCCTCTGCAGCAACGTAAATGGAGCATCTGTACGGATTCTCCTTGTACTGCTAGTGCATTACAAGTTCCAAGTCTCCGCTCCCCTACTCCACATCCAAGGTGTTGCATATGGTGTCTAGCTTGTATTGCTCCTAATTAGTGTAAACTGCAACTGCTTAGCTTACACATGATACGTGTGAATATGACACGCTTTCCTGTTTTTGGTACATACTATATCTGTCTATCACACCATGTTCTTACATGAAACTACTCTTCTTGTGTATCCTGTGTCACTCACATATGATGGGACACCTTTAAGTTGGCGATGTGATATTGGTTTGCGTCTTGAATATGATTTCTAGCATGTAGTGCTTCTAGTTTGATGAACGCCACCTATCACGAGACAGTTTTAACTTGGCAGAGTGATATTGATTGCCCCTTCCATATGGTGTCTAGCTTGCAGTGCTTCTAATTTGTTGAAGTGCCTTCTGCTTAGTTACCACATCATAGGTGTGAATATGTCAAGCCGTCTAGTTTTTCGTACATATTCCATCCTTGTATCATGACTTTGCCTTTCATCAGAGTAGTGTTCGTCAGTATCATGCATGAATGAGTTCTGAAGAGCGAATTTTATTCCTTTTTCTTGTCGGTTTGACCTCACAATGAAAAATCAATAAAGAGGAAGGAAATTGGTAAGGCAATGGATGATGGTGGTCCTTCCGAGCAACTGAAATGGAGGGTCTCTACAGATTCTACTCCGCCATCCTCCCAACAAGATTCGCAAGACAATGCAAGGCTAGACAGTCAACGTGGCTGTGTAGATGATGAGCACATATCCCCTACTCCACTATCACAGGTGCTTGCTCTAACTTGGCACTATTATATGTGGTTGCATGTTGCGTATGATGTCTAGCTTGTATTGCTTCTAACTTTGTTGAATTGCATCTGCTTACTTTACACATAATGCCTATGAATATGACACGTGTTCCTGTTTCTAGAACATACTATGTTTGAGCACACCATGTTCTTACATCAGACTACTGTTCTTGCATATCCCACATCACTCACTTATGATAAGGCACCTTTAAGTTGCCACTGTGATATTGGTTGTATCTTGCATATGATTTCTAGCATGTACTGCTTCTAATTTGTTGAAACGCCAGACAGTTTGAACTTGGAAGAGTGATATTGGTTGCACCTTTCGTATGGTATCTAGCTTTCAGTGCTTCTAATTTGTTGAAATGCCTTCTGCTTAGTTACCACATCATAGGTGTGAATATGTCATGCCGTCCTGTTTTTCGTACATATTCCATCCTCGTATCATATGTTTGCCTTTCATCCGAGTAGTGTTTGTTAGTATCATGCATGAATGAGTTCTGAAGAGCGAATTTTATTCCTTTTTCTTATCGGTTTGACTTCACAATGCAAAATCAATACAGTTGAAGGAAATTACTCCAGCAGTGGATGATGGTCCTTCGGAGCAACTCGAACAGAGGGTCTCTACAGATTCTACTCCGCCATCCTACCAACAAGATTCGCAAGAGAATACAAGGCTGGACAGTCAACGTAGCTATGTAGATGATGAGCACATCTCCCCTACTCCACCATCACAGGTTCTTGCTCTAACTTGGCACTATTATATGTGATTGCATGTTGCGTATGATGTCTAGCGTGTATTGCCTCTAACTTTGTTGAATTGCATCTGCTTACTTTACACATAGTGCCTGTGAATATGACACATGTTCCTGTTTCTAGAACATACGTGTAGATGATGAGCACATCTCCCCTACTCCACCATCACGGGTGCTTGCTCTAACTTGGAACTGTTATATGTGGTTGCGAGTTCTATATGATGTCTAGTTTGTATTGCTTCTGATTTTGTTGAATTGCATCTGCGTAGCTTACAACTTATACCTGCAATGATCACTTACCCATAAGACACATTTAACTTGGGAGTTTGATGTAGGTTGCATCTTGCATTGTCTTCTAGCTTGTACTGCTTCTAATTTCTTGAAATGGCACTTATGACGAGACACTTTTTACCTGATAGAGTGATACTGGTTGCATGTTCATATGGTGCCTAGCTTTCATTTCTTCTAATTTTGTTGAAATGCCTTCTGCTTACTGTTTTTCATACATATTCCCTCCTCCTATCGTACGCCTGAATATGCAATGATGTCTTCTTTTTGTATATAGTCCATCCTCCTATCCTGCGCTTGCCTTACATCAAAGTAGTGTTCGTCTGTATCATGCATCAACCAGGTATGCAAAGCTAATTTTATTCATCTTCTTTTGGTTTTGACTTCATAAGGCAATATCAGATAATAGGAAGGAAAAGAGTAAGTTAGGGGATGTTGGTGGTCCTCCGGACCGACGCAAACAGAGACACTCTAGATTTGCCACTGCCACTGCTAATGAAGTTGAAGTCCCAAGTCTACATGATGAGTTCATCTCCCGTACTCCACCATCGCAGGTGCTTGCTCTAAGTTGACAGTTTGATAATTGGTTTCATGTTGTATATGTTGTCTAGGCTGTATTTCTTCTATTTTGATTAAATTGCACCTGCTGAATTTATACGCTGTTATACATGTGCATATGACGTGTCTTTCTATGTCTAGAATACACTGCATCTATCAATCATACCATGTTTTTACATCAAAGTACTGCTGTTGTGTATCCCGCATCAGTCACTCATGATTGGACGCTTTTAACATGGCAGTTTGATAGTGGTTGCATCTTGCATTGATTTCTACGTTGTACTGCTTCTAATTTTTCGAAATGCCACTTATGACAAGACACTTTTAACTAGGCAGAGTGATATTGGTTGCATCTTTCATATGGTGTCTAGCTTGCATTACTTCTATTTTCTTGAAAATCCTTCTGCTTAGTTTACACATCGTAGCTGTCAATATGTCACGCCATCCTGTTTTTTACATATTCCATCCTCATACGGTTGTCTTACATCAAAGTATTGCTTGTCTGTATCATGCATCAATGAGTTCTGAAGAGCGATTTTATTCTTTTGTGTTGTGGGTATGCCTTGACATGGCAAAGTCAAAAAAGAGCAAGGAAAAGAATATAGTAGGGAATGGTGTTACTCGTCGGGTGAAATGGAAAAGGATCTGCGCTCGAGATTATGCTGGTACTTATAGTGTAGTAGAAGGTCCAAGTCCACCGGCTAAATCTACAAACACAGTATCACCTGCTCCATAGCTGCAGCATCCGCTTCAACTGTACCAGCATCTCAACGAGTTACTCGTTTGTTTGCTCTGGAACTGCCAGTTCCCAAGCTGCATTCACACCTTACACTACTTCCGAAGCACTGCTGACAAAACATGACTTGGCAAGATCAGATGAACCTCATGAGCATCAACACCAAGACGGTACCTGACCGAGTCAAGTTGCAGTTGCATGCTCCTTCATATGTACTCTCACAGTTTGATGTGCACTAACACTTTCCATATTCGTTTGTTGAACTAGCACCACGGCGCAAGCGGAAACAAATATCAGGGATAATTGTCGACATATTAATAAAATCTAAAGGAGGAAGAATGGAGATCCATTTTGAGGCAGGTTTAAAAAGGCCACGTGATGCTACGGAGTCAGCCAAGTTAGTATCAGAGGCAGCCATTGCCGTTAGGTGTCATGCACGTATCCTCCCAACATGGATCTAGTACAGGAATGAGAAAGACAATACCCAGTTTAACACCTTCCTTGACCATTTATCCGTAAGTAATGTTATTCATCGCAATTTGTAATATTGTCTTGCTCTGTGCCATACTTTCTAGCTTCCTCCTAATAAGACTCACATTCTTTTTTCAACAGATAAGGTTCAAGTTGGATCCGGAAGATGATGCAACTAAACAAGCATGCACTCATGTTTTTCAGTCTGCTCTGAGACAATATCGGTACCACATTAGAAAATCACACTTTGAAGGCAAGGCTAACAATGAAATCGCCCAAACATCTCCAGTGGAATATATTACAGATGAAGACTAGACAACCCTTGTTAAACACTGGTCTGATCCAAAGTATCAGGTAGGGTATATGTATTTGATCAGACCAGATATTGAACTTGTATTTATGTATGTGCCTTACAAGTGTATCTTATTCTAGGCTAACTATTTGAAGAACAAGACCAACCGTTCTAAAGTGAAATTCCAATATATAACAGGATCTCGTAGCTATATTGCACACTGCGAGGCTCTTGTAAATAGCTGCACTTCCTTCTTTTTCTGTGCCATACTATCGTATCTATATTGACTTGTTCCAAATACATAGGAAAACCCGTGCGGACCAAAAAGAACTTGAACCGAATGCAGTGCAAATTTTCAAGGATTGCCACACCAGCAAGATGAAGGGCATGAGCACACTAGTTCAGGCCGTTGTTGTAAAACCTTACTCCTCCTGCCTTTGAAGTGATTGGTACTGTGATGTGTTCATTTAACTGCTTGGTTTGCAGCCAATGTCAGTTACTCCGTTCACTTTTATACACAGTTGTCTTAACATATCATTTCACCTTACATGGTTTAAAAGAGATGAAGGATATTCTTTTGGTCTTGATCTGTAATCTAGTTGTGATGTTCACGTGCGCACACAATGATAAAATAGCCTGTTTGTTTTATATCTGTTTGCCCATGATATGAATGATGTCATACTATGTTCATCCTACTTTAAACCATGTCTCTTTATCCTTAGATGTCAACGAATGTGAGGAAATAGTCAATACAATAGGCATGCTACATGGACATATGTTCCGAAAGTGATTTTATTATGTAGTTGGCACTACAATACATGCTAATGTATTACAATAGTTCACCAAAATAAGTTATGTATAAACGTGAAACCGACTTTGTTTGTTTTTGTCTCATTAGTAACTTATCTGGTACACTAATCTACAAGTTCAAATTTTCAGCAAGCTATGGAACAAAGATTGAACAACCACAACCACATGAAGGTGACGAGGCTACCACAGGCACAATATCACCTCTTGTTGCAGTGCGTCAGTATCTCTCCACTAACAGTGCAAAAAGCACCTTCCTGCGTAATTCTGGGTTGGTTGTCAAGGTAACCTTGTCCAAATCGCCTACTGAACAAAATCTTCCGGCTAGATAGAGTGATATATCTGTGCTCCAGACACAAGTCCAATCCCTAATGGATGTTGTGTCAGAAACAAAAATAGTGGTTGACAAATGTCGTGAAGATATGAATGGTTTTGAAACCAGACTATCAGACATTTGCTTCGTTGCTCAAGAGCAATGGCGGAAAAAGGGGAAGATCATGCTGCTCCATCAGATTCTACAGCCTGAAACATAAGCACTCAGTACAAATGATCTGTGCTTCTATACATCTGATGGTGCTTTTATCTGCAAGGACTGTAAACTTTATGCCAACAGGCCTTTTGTTGTATGGTTGGAATTTATTTTGTTGTGATACAACATTTACGATGCTGCCAAAGGCTGCATTAATTACGACGCTATTTTTGTATAGTGTAGGTTTAT
Source organism: Aegilops longissima (assembly GCA_021605205.1). Classification (NCBI taxonomy): domain Eukaryota; kingdom Viridiplantae; phylum Streptophyta; class Magnoliopsida; order Poales; family Poaceae; genus Aegilops; species Aegilops longissima. The sequence continues at coordinate 390,627,514 of CM038678.1, read as the reverse complement.
CTTAGTAATGTATTCGGCCGAAAGCTTAGTAGGAGCCCAACATGCCAACATTAGTGGGCCCATTCAATTGGGCTAAAAGCGATTGTCGAGAAGCGACACCTATGGGATCACAAGAATCCCTACTACGGTTGCGGGCGGCGGGGTTGCAAGAACATGAGGATCGATAGTCAGCACAGGATCATTTACCCAGGTTGGGGCGCGAGGATCGTAAAACCCTAGTCCTGCTTTGGTGGGTGTATTTGAGAGAGTTCTTGAGCTCTCGAACTAGCTGTGGTGAGTCGTGGTTGAAAGAGCGAATCCTTCTCCAAAGATGCCATGGGCCTCCTTTTATAGTTGAAAGGGGCTGCCACAGTGGCATACTGAGGTGGAAAAGCGTCTGATATTGCGAGCTTATCGCTCGTATTCTGAGACAAGACGCATTTAATGCATTGCTGAGGTGTCCCCTAGCTTTATCGGGGGCGGAGGCGAGGCCCGTCCGTCGTCGCCGCTCCTCCTTGCTTTGACCGCGCATACAGCCAGCGATCGTCTTGGCGCCATGTAAGCGAGCGGCGATTGAGGTGGCGCGGTGGTAGGGCCTTCACGAAGATCTACATGCCGCCACACAGGCGTCTGGTGAGTTGGCCTGGGAGCTGCATGTTGCCACGCAGGTGCCCACCCAGCTGGTTGGGCTGGCAGCTGCATGTGAACAACGGCGGAGACTTGGTTGGTGCGGGCCTGGCAGTGGCCCTGCTGTCGTCTTTGGCGAGGGCCTTGCCGGGTGGCCCGGCAAGGGTCTTGCCGTGGCGCGCTGTCGTCCCCGGCAAGGACCTTGCCGAGGGTCTGGTGGCCTTCCTCGGCAAGGATCTCGCCGAGGATCGTCGTCTTATAATCCTCATCTGATCTTGAGTGTTCCTTGTCTTCACAAAGATCTGCATGCCACCACGGAGGTGCCTCCCGAGCCCTGGCCTGATGCGATGTTGGAGACCGTGGGCTCAAGGGTGGCTCGCTCTGTTGGCGTGGAGCGAGCTGCCCCGGCAAGGGTCTTGCTAGGGCCTGCTGAGGCCCCCTCGGCAAGGGCCTTACCGGGGGAACCCGCTTCGTCCCTCTGCTCTGTGTGGTCTTGGCCTTGGCATTGCTCTGGTTATCTTGGGCTTCGGTCTTACCTTGGCTCACCTCCCTTGCTCTGCTTGGTGTGGCCTTGGGCGTGGCTCTGACTGCCCGTGCACAGGTAAAGGGGTACAAAGGTGCGCCCCTTCTTTTGTACACCGACAGGAGCCCCCGGGCCTGGGCCACACATTAGCGCTGACAGCTGTTGGGCCAGGCCCAAAAGCAGTCTTGTGGGCGGTAGGCGGCTTTACATGATAAAAAATTTCGCAGCCGCTTCCCGACCCACGCGACACGTGGCATGCGTGGGGCAGTTTCCACACGCATGCGTCACATCACAGTAAAGAGGCGGCTCACGCCTTCCCCGTAAAAAGAGGGAGGCATGGAGGTGCGGCTCATTTACTGAATGGGGCCGGATCGCGGTCTTCAAGGCGTCCACTTCCCTCGATCACGGGGTGGGGAGAGGTTGCTTCACCCGTCCCCTCGATTATGCCCGTCCGCCACGCGTCCTTCATGCGCCTGGGGTGGCAAGCGGTGGAGGCGGGAAACCGGGCCGTCGCTGGTTGGGGCAGCGGGTCGGTCCTGATTCCCTGCGCCTCTGATGGCTGGATTGGCCGAACGGGGCGGCCGAACCCCGATCCCGCCCCTTTATAAAGAGGGGGAAGGGGGGATGGCGTCCCGCACATCTTCTGTCATCTATCTCCTGTCGCTTCTGCTCCTCCCTTTCACTCGCCATGGAGAAGGGGAACCCTGGTCCCTCAATGGTGGCGGCGAGGGTCGCCGCTCGACAGCGCGTCCCTCCTCCTCCTGAGCCCGCGGTGGTGGAACCGTCTGCGAGGAAGGGGAGGGGCGAGCCGTGGCGGGCCGGGCAGAAGTCGTGGTGCTCGGGGAAGAGGAGGGCCAGGGCGGCGCCTTGCCGCCCCGCCAATGGTGCCTTTCCCGATGGAAGGCCATGTTGGAGACCAGCCCCGCGAGTTCTTCGTCAGGCTGCGCCGGCCTCCGCATCACCGTATCCGTCTTCCCGCCCCGTTCGCTCGGGAGATGGAACGTGACCGGCCCCAATCCCTCAGATTGCACATGAGGGGTTGCGGGAATGGGGGCACGCGGGTCGACGTCGACTTCTCGGCTCCTCGGGTCATGTACCTCTGTCATGGATGGAATACATTCGCCCACATCCACAGCCTGATGGCGGGGATCGTCCTCTACTTCAAATTAATGGAGGACGACCTGCTCTCCGTCAAGGTCTTCGGAGACTTCGGGACTCGCCTGAAGTGCTGCGTGGAGAGCTCCTCCGACGGAGATTCCGACAATGGAAGCTCTTCCTCGAGCGAAAGTGATGAGGAGGACAGCGGGGCAGATGACGGGGACGAGTCCGACTAGGCGTCGGACGCTCCGCGCCTGGGAGGGTGCGGCAGCAGCAGCATCTGCACCTGGCCGCTCCTCCAGCAGAGTTCAGCCGGGGGTGGGGCCAGCTCCTTGAACATCTCGGGGCCGTCTCCTTGGGCGACTGGCGTCGGGAGGCTGCGGAAGATAAAGAGGGCGGGAGGCAAGGCCGTCAAATCGGAGTACGCGGGCACCGATGCCTTCGTGGCGTACTGCCAGTCCTGCCGCCTCGTCTTCCAGCTCCTTTCCCGGCACCGTCATCACCGGCCCACCCGTGGGCGGCCACCGAGGTGTTCTCTTGGTGCTTTCTGCTGCTCGTAGCTCGCCTAGGTGCCCCTTTTGGCCTCTCGCCTCCTTGACGTGCCTCCTGAGGAGAGGGACAACAAAGGGATCATGGGCATCTTATCTCTTTTTTAATCTGTAAGCCTTCGGGCCTTGTTTAAATTTAGGACTTGGAATCCCCTTGCTCATGTTTTTCATTTCGTACGAACTGTACCTGTATGGGATGTTTTTAATGAAAAAGGGATGCTTGCCTGGTTTTTCGTTCGCGGGTAGACCCCGCGACAAGGAGCGAATCCTTGTTATTATTTAAGATAAACATTTTTCGCCCGGCAACAGGCCTTGCCGTCCCCCTTACTTCACTCGTCCGTTCTCGCGCGATTGGCGGAGGCAGGGATGAAGTAGGCTTAGGCTCCTCGTTCAGCCTCCTTGCCGCCGCGGCTACAACCAAATCCAGACCTAGGATATAATCCTTAGGTATAGGAAAAAGGGGAGCACGGTAGCCTGGAGATAAAACGAGGTTTCACATGCCCCAGTTCTGTTCTGAAATGTATGACAGAGGATGAAAGACTTATCTGGATCTACAGCCCCTGGCAACCTCATCTTGCCGCCGTTGGATCCTTGTACTTGCAGCCCTCAGCAACTTTGGTTTGCCGGGGTTAGGATGCCGGTCCGTGCCCTTTCTTCCAAGTAGCTCAGCAGAAATGCTTATGTGCCTGCGAACCAAAAGATGACAGGAAAGGACAGAGTGATGTGCACTCGACCTCTAAGCTAGGGGTTAGTCGCCGCTAAGCACTATCAACCCTAACCAAGGAAGAGACTTGACCTAGCATGCATGCTATAACTTAGGGCGCCAGTGCTTCATTTATTTATGCTCAGGGTCTACGCCTGGCTTTGTATGAAGGGTTACATGCCTTGCCGGCAAAGCTTGTACAAAAGGTGGCTTGTCGGGAGGCCCGACAAGCCGCGCCTTACGGGTAAAACTTGCGAAGATGCTCGATGTTTCAGGAATTGCTCACTGGGTTAGCATCTTCGGTCTCCAGGCGGACTGCACCGGGCCTGGTGACTCACATTACCCGATAAGGGCCTTCCCACTTTGGCGTCAACTTGTTGGAATTCTTGGCCTACTGAACGCGCCGAAGAACAAGGTCGCCTTCCTCAATGCTTCGGGCATGAACCCTGCGGCTATGGTAGCGGCGCAAGGCTTGCTGGTAGCGTGCTGCTCTCATAGCCGCCCGAAGACGATCTTCCTCAAGGAGCGTCGTGTCATCTTGGCGCAACTTCTTTTGCTCAAGCTCATCATAAGCGAGCAATCGAGGTGACCCGTATATGAGTTCCATGGGGAGAACTGCTTCTGTTGGGGAACGTAGTAATTTCAAAAAAATTCCTACGCACACGCAAGATCATGGTGATGCATAGCAACGAGAGGGGAGAGTGTTGTCCACGTACCCTCGTAGACCGAAAGAGGAAGCGTTATAACAACGCGGTTGATGAGTCGTACGTCTTCACGGCCCGACCGATCAAGCACCGAAACTACGGCACCTCCGAGTTCTAGCACATGTTCAGCTCGATGACGTTCCCCGGACTCCGATCCAGCAAAGTGTCGGGGAAGAGTTCCGTCAGCACGACAACATGGTAACGGTGATGATGTTCTACTGACGCAGGGCTTCGCCTAAGCAGCGCTACGATATGACCGAGGTGGAATATGGTGGAAGGGGGCACCGCACACGGCTAAGAGATCTCAAGGATCAATTGTTGTGTCTATGGGGTGCCCCCTGCCCCCGTATATAAAGGAGCAAGGGGAGGAGGCGGCCGGCCAGGGAGAGGCGCGCCAAGGGGGGAGTCCTACTCCCACCGGGAGTAGGACTCCTCCTTTCCTAGTAGGAGTAGGAGAGAAGGAAGGGGAAGGGAGAAGGGAAGGAAGGAGGGGGGTGCAACCCCTCCCCCTAGTCCAATTCGGACTAGGCCTTGGGGGGGCGTGCGGCCTGCCCTAGGAAGCCCCTCTCTCTTTCCCGTATGGCCCAATAAGGCCCATATACTCCCCGGCGAATTCCCGTAACTCTCCGGTACTCCAAAAATACCCGAATCACTCGGAACCTTTCCGAACTCTGAATATAGTCGTCCAATATATCGATCTTTACGTCTCGACCATTTCGAGACTCCTCGTCATGTCCCCGATCTCATCCGGGACTCCGAACTCCTTAGGTACATCAAAACTCATAAACTCATAATATAACTGTCATCGAAACCTTCAGCGAGCGGACCCTACGGGTTCGAGAACTATGCAGACATGACTGAAACATGTTTCCGGTCAATAACCAATAGCGGAACCTGGATCTCATATTGGCTCCTACATATTCTACGAAGATCTTTATCGGTCAAACCGCATAACAAGATACGTTGTTCCCTTTGTCATCGGTATGTTACTTGCCCGAGATTTGATCGTCGGTATCCAATACCTAGTTCAATATCGTTACCGGCAAGTCTCTTTACTCGTTACGTAATGCATCGTTCCGTAACTAACTCATTAGCTACATTGCTTGTAATGCTTATAGTGATGTGCATTACCGAGAGGGCCCAGAGATACCTCTCCGACAATCGGAGTGACAAAACCTAATCTCGAAATATGCCAACTCAACATGTACCTTTGGAGACACCTGTACAACTCCTTTATAATCAACCAGTTATGTTGTGACGTTTGGTAGCACACAAAGTGTTCCTCCGGTAAACGGGAGTTGCATAATCTCATACTTATAGGAACTTGTATAAGTCATGAAGAAAGCAATAGCAATATACTAAACGATCAAGTGCTAAGCTAACGGAATGGGTCATGTCAATCACATCATTCTACTAATGATGTGATCCCGTTAATCAAATGACAACTCATGTCTATGGTTAGGAAACATAACCATCTTTGATTAATGAGCTAGTCTAGTAGAGGCATACTAGTGACAATATGTTTGTCTATGTATTCACACATGTATCATGTTTCTGGTTAATTCAATTCTAGCATGAATAATAAACATTTATCATGATATAAGGAAATAAATAATAACTTTATTATTGCCTCTAGGGCATATTTCCTTCAGCTTCTGCCCCGTATACCAGGGAAAAAGGTGTCTGGCTGGTGGCTCCATTTGGCGTCGTCCTGATCGACCAAAGAACCGCCGGCAATTCATCAATCCAGCGCCTCCCGCTCCTGTGCAGCTTGTCAAAAGTCTTTATTCTTAGGCCTCGCAACACTTCAACATTTGCCCTCTCCGCTTGGCCGTTGCTTCGTGGGTGTGCCACGGAAGCAAAACAGATCTTGCTGCCGAGGTCTTGAATGTATTGCATGAAGGTGTGGCTTGTGAACTGCGTGCCGTTGTCAGTGGTGACTCTGTTTGGCACACCAAAACGGCAGACCAGTCCCTTGAAAAACTTGACAGCTAACTGAGCAGTCACCTTTCTCACTGCTTCCACCTCCGGTCACTTTGTGAACTTGTGGATTGCAATGTACAAGTACTCAAAGCCCCCGACAGCGCGGGGGAAAGGGCCCAGTATATCGAGCCCCCAGACCGAGAATGGCCAGGAGAGAGGGATTGTTTGAAGGGCTTGAGCTGGTTGATGAAGCTTCTTTGAATGGGCCGACCGCCTCACACTTGGTTACTAGTGTCGTTGCATCTGGAGGCGATGGGCGGAAGAAACCTTGCCGGAACGCCTTTCCGGCAAGGGCCCTTGACCCTATGTGGGAGCCACATATGCCTCCGTGTATCTCTGCCAACAGCTCCAGTCCTTCCTCCTGGGGGATGCACTTCAATTTCACACTGTTCGGCCTTCTCCTGTACAGGAGATCGTCGACTAACTGGTACAGGGCGGACCGGCGGGCTACTTTTTCCGCTTCTTCGTGCTCCTCAGGAAGCTCCCCTGTTTGGAGGAATCAGGCGGTATGTTGTGCCCATGCCGGAGCCTGGGGCTCGACGGCAAGGACCAAAGGCATTTCCTCAGCCATGGGCGCGGCTCCCTCCACGGCCAGGGCTTGACGCCCTGCCGGAGCCAGTTGCCCTTTGGACGGCTCAGCGTCCGCGGCGGTACCCTTGCCGGCGGCCCCAGAAGGCTCGGTAGGAAAGTACTTGCCGGGACCTGACTCCCTCCGCCTGTTCTGCCTCGTTGATGGCTCGACGGATGGTTGAGTTAACCGGAGCAAAAAGGTACCTGGTTCCACAGGTAGCTTGAATGCAGCACGCTTTGACAGGTAATCGGCGATGTCATTCTCCATTTGGGGGACGTGCTCTGCTTGGATACCATCAAAGCGCTCCTCCAGCTTCCTCACCTCATCTACGTAAGCTTCCATCAATGGGATCTGGTAATCCTTGTTGACCTGGCTGACAACAAGCTGCGAGTCACCCCTGACGATGAGCTTCTTAACCCGAGTGCCGCCACGATCCTCGAGACCGCAAGCAGCCTTCGTACTCTGCAGTGTTGTTGGTGGACATCTCCCTAGGAAAGTGCATCTGGACCATGTACTTTAGGTGCTCTCTGGTGGGCGCGATGAGTAGTACGCCGGCACCAGCGCCTTGCAGCGAGAAAGCCCCATCAAAGTACATGATCCAGTCGCAGTCTGCCTCCTTGCCGGGGAGAGTGGTCACCTGGATTTCTTCGTCGGGCGTTGAGGTCCATTCTGCAATGAACTCCGCCAAGACTCTGCTCTGGATTGTTGAGGTACTTTCAAACTTCAAACCAAAACTTGACAACTCCAAGGCCCATTCCACAATCCTTCCGGTTGCATCTGGGTTATCAAGATTATCCGCTGCAATGGGAGGCGGTGAAAACGATTATCTCGTGGGCTTGGAAGTAATGACGCAGCTTCCTCGAGGCCATAAGGAGGCCGAAGAGCAACTTCTGCACACCGGAGTACCTCGACCTAGCTCCCTGCAAGAGGGAGCTGACAAAGTAAACCTGGTGCTGCATCATCTTTTTCTTCTGCACCACCTCACTCGACTGCGCGGGCACTGCCTTGGTGGCATCAGACTCTGCCAGGGGCCTCGCCTTGCCGGCACCAGGCCTTGCCGGGGGAATCTTTGGCCTATCATCCGCTGATTCTGCCGCCGTCACTGCCTCCTCGTCGACCTCTCTTTGTGCCACCAGTGCGGCGCTGACCACTTGATTCGTCGCCGCCAGATACAGCAGCAACGACTCTTGTGGTTTAGGCGCAACCTGTATTGGCGTGGAGGAAAGATATTTCTTTAGATCCTGCAACGCTGCCTCAGCTTCTAGGGTCCACTCCATTGGGCCTGCCTTCTTCAAGATTTTGAAGAAAGGAAGGGCACGCTCGGCGGACTTGGAGATGAATCATCTCATGGCGGTGATGCAGCCAGTGAGCCGATGCACATCCTTGATCCGCTTGGGCAGCTCAATCTGCTCAATAGCCTTGATTTTGTCTGGGTTTGCCTCGATCCCGCGCTACGACACAAAGAATCCGAGAAGCTTGCCGGACGTATGTATTTTGCAAATATTCTTACAATGCTCTGCACGGAGCTACTCTAGCTAATTGCTCCCACTTTCAATATGTATCCAGATTAAGACTTAGAGTCATTTGGATCGGTGTGAAAGCTTGCACCGATGTAACTCTTTACGACGGGCTCTTTTATCACCTCCATAATCGAGAAATATTTCCTTAGTCCTCACTAAGGATATTCTTGACCAATGTCCAGTGATCTACTCCTAGATCACTATTGTACTCCCTTGTCAAATTCAGAGCAAGGTATACAATAGGCCTAGTACATAGTATAACATACTTTATAGAACCTATGACTGAGGCATAGGGAATGACTTTCATTCTCATTTCTATTTTCTGCCGTGGTCGGGATTTGAGTCTGACTCAATTTCACACCTTTGCAACACAGGCAAGAACTCTTTCTTTGACTGTTCCATTTTTGAACTATTTCAAAATCTTGAAAAGGTATGTATTTATTGAAAAACTTATCAAGCGCCTTGATCTATCTCAATAGATCTTGATGATCAATATGTAAGCAGCTCTACTGAGGTCTTTCTTTTAAAGAACTCCTTTCAAATACTCCTTTCTAGAGAAGGAGTTTCATGATCATCATCATTAGCTTCCTCACTAATTGGTGTAGGAATCACTGGAACTGATTTCTGTGATTAACTAGTTTCCAATTCAGGAGTAGGTACAATTACCTTATCAAGTTCTACTTTCCTCCCACTCACTTCTTTCAAGAGAAACTCCTTCTCTAGAAAGGATCCATTTTAGCAACGAATATCTTGCCTTCGGATCTGTGATAGAAGGTGTACTCAACAGTTTCCTTTGGGTATTCTATGAAGACGCGCTTCTCCGATTTGGGTTCGAGCTTATCAAGTTGAAACTTTTTCACATAAGCATCGCAGCCCCAAACTTTAAGAAACGACAACTTTGGTTTCTTGCCAAACCACAGTTCACAAGACATCATCTCAACGGATTTTGATGGTGCCCTATTTAAAGTTAATGCAACTGTCTCTAACGCATAACCCCAAAATGATAGTGGTAAATCGGTAAGATACATCATAGATCGCACCATATCCAATAAAGTGCGGTTATGACGTTCGGACACACCATTATGCTGTGGTTTTCCATTTGGCGTGAGCTGTGAAACTATTCCACATTGTTTTATATGAAGGCCAAACTCGTAACTCAAATATTCTCCTCCACGATCAGATCGTAGAAACTTTATTTTATTGTTACGATGATTCTCCATTTCACTCTGAAATTCTTTAAACTTTTCAAATGTTTTAGACTTGTGCTTCATTAAGTAGATATACTCATATCTGCTCAAATTATCTGTGAAGGTCAGAAAATAACGATATCCGCCACGAGCATCAACACTCATTGGATCGCATACATTGGTATGTATTATTTCCAACAAGTCAGTAGCTCGTTCCATTGTTCCGAGAAGCGGAGTTTTAGTCATCTTGCCCAAAAGGCACGGTTCGCAAGCATCAAATGATTCATAACCAAGTGATTCCGAAAATCCATCTTTATGGAGTTTCTTCATGCGCTTTACACCGATATGACCCAAGCGGCGATTACCACAAATAAGTTGCACTATCATTATTAACTTTGCATCTTTTGGCATCAATATTATGAATATGTGTATTATTACGATCGAGATCCAACAAACTATTTTCATTGGGTGTATGACCATTGAAGGTTTTATTCATGTAAGCGAGAACAACAATTATTCTCGACTTTAAATGAATAACCATATTGCAATAAACATGATCAAATCATATTCATGCTCAGCATAAGCGTAAATAACATTTATTTAGGTTTAACACTAATCTAGAAAATATAGGGAGTGTGCGATGATGATCATATCAATCTTGGAACCAATTCCAACACACATCGTCACTTCACCATCAACTAGTCTCTGTTTATTCTGTAACTCCTGTTTTGAGTTACTAATCTTAGCAACCGAACAAGTATCAAATACCCAGGGGTTACTATAAACACTAGTAAGGTACACATCAATAACCTGTATATCAAATATACTCTTGTTCACTTTGCCATCCTTCTTATCTACTAAATATTCAGGGCATTTCCACTTCTAGTGACCATTTCCTTTGCAGTAGAAGCACTCAGTTTCAGGCTTTGGTTCAGCTTTGGGCTTCTTCGCGGGAGTGACAACTTGCTTGTCATTCTACTTGAAGTTCCCTTTCCTTCCCTTTGCCCTTTTCTTGAAACAACTAGTGGTCTTGTCAATCATCAACACTTGATGTTCTTTCTTGATTTCTACCATCACGAAGAGCTCAGGAATCGTTTTCGTCATCCCTTGCATACTATAGTTCATCACGAAGTTCTAGTAACTTGGTGATGGTGACTAGAAGAACTCATCAATCACTATCTTATCTGGAAGATTAACTCCCACTTGATTCAAGCGATTGTAGTACCCAGACAATCTGAGCACATGCTCACTAGTTGAGCGATTCTCCTCCATCTTTTAGCTATAGAACTTGTTGGAGATTTCCTATCTCTCAACTCGGGTATTTGCTTGAAATATTAACTTCAACTCCTGGAACATCTCATATGGTCCATGACGTTCAAAATGTCTTTGAAGTCCCGATTCTAAGCCGTTAAGCATGGTGCACTAAACTATCAAGTTGTCATCATATTGAGCTAGCCAAACGTTCATAACGTCTGCATCTGCTCCTGCAATAGGTCTGTCACCTAGTGATGCATTAAGGACATAATTCTTCTGTGCAGCAATGAGGATAAACCTCATATCACGGATCTAACCCGCATCATTGCTACTAACATCTTTCAACACAATTTTCTCTAGGAACATATCAAAATAAACATATGAAAGCAACAACGCAAGCTATTGATCTACAACATAATTTGCAAAAAACTACCAGGACTAAGTTCATGATAAATTTAAGTTCAATTAATCATATTACTTAAGAACTCCCACTTAGACAGACATCTCCCTAGTCATCTAAGTGATCACGTGATCCAAATCAACTAAACCATGTCCAATCATCACGTGAGATGGAGTAGTTTTCAATGGTGAACATCACTATGTTGATCATATCTACTATATGATTCACGCTCGACCTTCGGTCTCCGTGTTCCCAGGCCATATCTGTATATGCTAGGCTCGTCAAGTTTAACTTTGAGTATTCGCGTGTGCAACAGTTTTGCACCGTTGTATTTGAGCGTAGAGCCTATCACACCGATCATCACGTGGTGTCTCGGCCGAAGAACTTTCATAGCGGTGCATACTCGGGAGAACACTTCTTGATAATTAGTGAGAGATCATCTTAAAATGCCACCGTCAATCAAAGCAAAATAAGATGCATAAAGGATAAACATCACATGCAATCAATATAAGTGATATGATATGGCCATCATCATCTTGTGCTTGTGATCTCCATCTCCGAAGCACCGTCATGATCACCATCGTCACCGGCGGCGACACCTTGATCTTCATCATAGCATCATTGTCGTTTGGCCACCTATTGCTTCTCGACTATTGCTACCGCTCGGTGTTAAAGTAAAGCAATTACGGTAACTTGCATTTCATACAATAAGCGACAACCATATGGCTCTGCCGATTGCGATAACTTCGGTTACAAAACATGATCATCTCATACAATAAAATATAGCATCACGTCTTGACCATATCACATCACAACATGCCTGCGAAAACAAGTTAGGCGTCCTCTACTTTGTTGTTGCAAATTTTACGTGGCTGCTACGGGCTTAGCAAGAACCGTTCTTACCTACGCATGAAAACCACAGCGATAGTTTGTCAAGTTGGTGCTTTTTAACATTACGCAAGGACCGGGCGTAGCCACTCAGTTCAACTAAAGTTGGAGAAACAGACACCGCCAGCCACCTGTGTGCAAAACACGTCGGTAGAACCAGTCTCGCGTAAGCGTCTGGCGTAATGTCGGTCGGGCCGCTTCATCCAACAATACCGCCCGAACCAAAGTATGACATCTTTGGTAAGCAGTATGACTTGTATCGCCCACAACTTACTTGTGTTCTACTCATGCATATAACATCTAAGCATAAAACCAGGCTCGGATGCCACTGTTGGGGAACGTAGTAATTTCAAAAAAAATCCTACGCACACGCAAGATCATGGTGATGCATAGCAACGACATGGGAGAGTGTTGTCCACGTACCCTCGTAGACCGAAAGCGGAAGCGTTGTAACAATGTGGTTGATGTAGTCGTACGTCTTCACAGCCCGACCGATCAAGCACCGAAACTATGGCACCTCCGAGTTCTAGCACACGTTCAGCTCGATAACGTTCCCCGGACTCCGATCCAGCAAAGTGTCGGGGAAGAGTTCCGTCAGCACGACGGCGTGGTGACGGTGATGATGTTCTACTGACGCATGGCTTCGCCTAAGCACCACTACGATATGACCGAGGTGGAATATGGTGGAAGGGGGCACCGCACACGGCTAAGAGATCTCAAGGATCAATTGTTGTGTCTATGGGGTGCCCTTGCCCCCGTATATAAAGGAGCAAGGGGAGGAGGCGGCCGGCCAGGGAGAGGCGCGCCAAGGGGGGAGTCCTACTCCCACCGGGAGTAGGACTCCTCCTTTCCTAGTAGGAGTAGGAGAGAAGGAAGGGGAAGGGAGAAGGGAAGGAAGGAGGGGCAGCCCTCCCCTAGTCAATTCGGACTAGGCCTTGAGAAGCGGTAGCGGCCTGCCCTAGGCAACCCTCTCTCTTTCCCGTATGGCCCAATAAGGCCCATATACTCCCGGCGAATTCCGTAACTCTCGGTACTCGAAAATACCGAATCACTCGGAACCTTTCCGAAGTCTGAATATAGTCGTCAATATATCGATCTTTACGTCTCGACCATTTGAGACTCCTCGTCATGTCCCGATCTCATCCGAGACTCTGAACTCCTTGGTACATCAAAACTCATAATATAAGCATCATGAAACCTTAAGCGTGCGGACCCTACGGGTTCGAGAACTATGTAGACATGGCGAAACATGTTTCGGTCAATAACCAATAAGCGGAACCTGGATGCTCATATTGGCTCCTACATATTCTCACGAAGATCTTTATCGGTCAAACCGCATAACAAGATCGTTGTTCCCTTTGTCATCGGTATGTTACTTACGAGATTCGATCGTCGGTATCAATACCTAGTTCAATCTAGTTCTTGGCAAATCTCTTTTCTCGTTCGTAATGCATCATTCCGTAACTAACTCATTAGATACATTGCTTGCAAGGCTTATAGTGATGTCCATTACCGAGAGGGCCAGAGATACCTCTCCGACAATCGGAGTGACAAAACCTAATCTCGAAATCGCCAACTCAACATGTAACTTTGGAGACACCTGTAGAGCTCCTTTATAATCACCCGATTACGTTGTGACGTTTGGTAGCACACAAAGTGTTCCTCCGATAAGCAGGAGTTGCATAATCTCATAGTTATAGGAACTTGTATAAGTTATGAAGAAAGCAATAGCAATATACTAAACGATCAAGTGCTAAGCTAACGGAATGGGTCCTGTCAATCACATCATTCTACTAATGATGTGATCCCGTTAATCAAATGACAACTCATGTCTATGGTTAGGAAACATAACCATCTTTGATTAATGAGCTAGTCTAATAGAGGCATACTAGTGATAATATGTTTGTCTATGTATTCACACATGTATCATGTTTCCGGTTAATACAATTCTAGCATGAATAATAAACATTTATCATGATATAAGGAAATAAATAATAACTTTATTATTGTCTCAAGGGCATATTTCCTTCAGCTTCTGCCCCGTATACCAGGGCAAAAGGTTTCTGGCTGGTGGCTCGATTTGGCGTCGTCCTGATTGACCAAAGAACCGCCGGCAATTCATCAATCCAGTGCCTCCCGCTCTTGTGCAGCTTGTCAAAAGTCTTTATTCTTAGGCCTCGCAACACTTCAGCATTTGCCCTCTCCGCTTGGCCGTTGTTTCATGGGTGTGCCACGGAAGCAAAACAGACCTTGCTGCCGAGGTCTTGAATGTATTCCATGAAGGTGTGGCTTGTTAACTTCGTGCCGTTGTCAGTGATGACTCTGTTTGGCACACCAAAACGGCAGACCAGTCCCTTGAAAAACTTGACAGCTGACTGAGCAGTCACCTTTCTCACTGCTTCCACCTCCGGACACTTTGTGAACTTGTGGATTGCAACATACAAGTACTCAAAGCCCCCGACAGCGCGGGGGAAAGGGCCCAGTATATCGAGCCCCCAGACCGAGAATGGCCAGGAGAGAGGGATTGTTTGAAGGGCTTGAGCTGGTTGATGAAGCTTCTTTGAATGGAACTAACACGCCTCACACTTTGTTACTAGTGCCGTTGCATCCTGGAGGGCGGTGGGCCAGAAGAAACCTTGCCGGAACGCCTTTCCGGCAAGGGCCCTTGACCCTATGTCGGAGCCACATATGCCTCCGTGTATCTCTGCCGACAGCTCCAGTCCTTCCTCCCGGGGGATGCACTTCAATTTCACACTGTTCGGCCTTCTCCTGTACAGGACATCGTCGACTAAATGGTACAGGGCGGACAGGCGGGCTACTTTTTCCGCTTCTTCGTGCTCCTCAGGAAGCTCCCCTGTTTGGAGGAATTAGACGGTATGCTGTGCCCATGCCGGAGCCTGGGGCTCGACGGCAAGGACCAAAGGCATTTCCTCAGCCATGGGCGCGGCTCCCTCCACGGCCAGGGCTTGACGCCCTACCGGAGCCAGTTGCCCTTTGGCCAGCTCAGCATCCGCGGCGGTACCCTTGCCAGCGGCCCCAGGGGGCTCGGTAGGAAAGTACTTGCCGGGACCAGACTCCCTCCGCTTGTTCTGCCTCGTCAGATGGTTGAGTTAACCGTAGCAAAAAGGTACCTGGTTCCATAGGTAGCTTGAATGCAGCACGCTTTGACAGGTAATCGGCGATGTCATTCTCCATTCGGGGGACGTGCTCTGCTTGGATACCATCAAAGCGCTCCTCCAGCTTCCTCACCTCATCTACGTGAGCTTCCATCAATGGGATCTGGGAATCCTTGTTGACCTGGCTGACAACAAGCTGCGAGTCACCCCTGACGATGAGCTTCTTAACCCCGAGGTCTGCCGCGATCCTGAGACCGGCAAGCAGCCTTCGTACTCTGCAGTGTTGTAGGTGGACATCTCCCTAGGAAAGTGCATCTGGACCATGTACTTGAGGTGCTCTCTGGTGGGCGCAATGAGTAGTACGCCGGCACCAGCGCCTTGCAGCGAGAAAGCCCCATCAAAGTACATGATCCAGTCGCAGTCTGCCTCCTTGCCGGGGAGAGTGGTCACCTGGATTTCTTCGTCGGGCATTGAGGTCCATTCTGCAATGAACTCCGCCAAGACTCTGCTCTGGATTGTTGTGGTACTTTCAAACTTCAAACCAAAACTTGACAACTCCAAGGCCCATTCCACAATCCTTCCGGTTGCATCTGGGTTATGCAGTATCTGCTGCAATGGGAGGCGGGTGAAGACAGTGATCTCGTGGGCTTGGAAGTAATGACGCAGCTTCCTCGAGGCCATAAGGAGGCCGAAGAGCAACTTCTGCACACCGGAGTACCTTGACCTAGCTCCCTGCAAGAGGGAGCTGACAAAGTAAACTGGGTGCTGCATCATCTTCTTCTTCTGCACCACCTCACTCGACTGCGCGGGTACTGCCTTGGTGGCATCAGACTCTGCCAGGGGCCTCGCCTTGCCGGGGGAATCTTTGGCCTGTCATCCGCTGATTCTGCCGCCGTCACTGCCTCCTCGTCGACCTGCCTCTGTGCCACCAGTGCGGCATTGACCACTTGATTCGTCGCCGCCAGATACAGCAACAACGACTCTTGTGGTTTAGGCCCAACCAGTATTGGCATGGAGGAAAGATATTTCTTTAGATCCTGCAATGCCGCCTCAGCTTCTGGGGTCCACTCCATTGGGCCTGCCTTCTTCAAGATTTTGAAGAAAGGAAGGGCACGCTCGGCGGACTTGGAGATGAATCAGCTCATGGCGGTGACGCAGCCGGTGAGCCGACGCACATCCTTGATCCACTTGGGCGCCTCAATCTGCTCAATAGCCTTGATTTTGTCTGGGTTTGCCTCGATCCCGCGCTAGGACACAAACAATCCGAGAAGCTTGCCGGACGGAACACCTAAGACATACTTCTCAGGGTTCAACTTAAGGTTGATCTTGCGCAGGTTGGCAAGTGTCTCTTCCAGATCTTGCACAAGAGTTGGCCCGTCCTTGGTTTTGACCAATATGTCATCCATGTATGCCTCCATATTCCTATGGAGCTGAGGTTCAAAACCAATCTGGACCGCTCTTGCAAACATCGAGCTAGCACTCTTCAACCCGAAAGGCATCCGTAAAAAGCAATACGTACCACATGGGGTGATGAATGCTGTCTTTTCTTCATCCTCTCTTGTCATGAAGATTTGGTGATAGCCCGATGGGCGTCGAGGAACGATAACATATCACACCCGGCCGTGGAGTCAACAATCTGGTCGATGCGCGGCAACGGGAAGGGGTCCTTAGGACAAGCCTTATTGATATATGTGTAACCAATACACATCCTCCACTTCCCATTCGCCTTGCGCACCACTACTAGATTGGCCAACCACGTCGGGTGGAGCACTCCTCTCACCAAACCTGCCGCTTCCAACTTCCTGATCTCCTCTGTGATGAACACACGCCTCTCGAGCACTGCTTTCGACCTTACGCTTGACGGGCCACGCATGAGGGCAGACACCTAGGTGGTGCTCAGTCACTTCCCTGGGAACACCGGGGATGTCGGATGCTTGCCATGCAAACACGTCGACATTCGCCCGCAGGAAGGTGACGAGCACGCCTTCCTATTTGCCGTCGAGGGTGGAGCCTATGGTGAAGGCCCCTCCTGTGCCATCCTCACTGACGGACACCCTCTTGGTCTGCGGTGGCTCAGCTCTGGATCTCTGGCGCGTACTCAATGGTAGCACAACACTCCGAGGAGGTGTGCTTGCCGGAGTGGGTGCGAGAGGTCTTGCCAGGCTTCTTTTCCCTCCGGGCCTTGATGGCGGGACCGATTGCCTTGGCGGTAGCTCTGCAATCTGCTTCCCGATAGAGTTGGTCGGCGCAGATCAGCGCGTCCTTCTTGTCGGAGGGGACGGAGATGATGGTCAACGGCCCAGGCATCTTTAGCATGTTGTAGGCGTAGTGTGATGCCGCCATGAACTTGGCTAGTGCCGGGCGGCCGAGGATCCCATTGTAGGGCAAGGGGATCTCGGCCACGTCGAAGACGATCCTCTCTGTTTTGGAGTTCAACTCTCCTCCAAACGTCACGGGCAGTGTGACCTTCCCCTTTGGCTGACTCCTCCCCGGATTGACCCCTTGGAACGTGCCCGTTGCCTCGAGGTCTCCATCAGGGGTTTGTAGCCTTTTGATCACGACAGGCGAGATCAAGCTCAGGCCGGCCCCGCCGTCAACCAACATCTTGTTCACCTTGAGGTTGCGTATCATTGGTGAGACCAACAATGGCAAAAACCTGACCGCGGTTGTGCGGTCAGGGTGATCCTCGGCGTCAAAGATGAGGGGCGTGCTGGACCACTTTAGCGGCTTCTGAGCATCGAACGACGGCTCTGCTGCCGTAATCTCACGCGCCCACTGCTTGAGCTGGCGGTGAGAAGTATGCAGCGGCGCCACCATCGGCGCACATGGCCTCCGTGTATACGGAACTCTTGCTCACCGGACTCGTCGTCCTCGTCGTGATCATCGTCTTCTTGTTTCTTGTCACGGCCCCGGGCGGGCCTCTCTTGCTGTTCGTCCTTGCTGCGGCGGTCTCCTTGGCCACCACGCTTCTTGCCGGATCCCTCGGCACCATCCTGGTCTTTCTCCTTGTCCCGCCTCTCGTACTCAGCTTTTTGCTTCTCAGCAAGCAGCTCGACTTGTCAGTAGTTCTGGAGGTCATGGCCCTTGGTGCGGTGGATCTTGCGGTATTGCTTCTGGAGCTTCACGGCTTGTCGATGCCGCCAAGGCCGAGCGGTAGCGCGCACCGACAACCTCCTTGCTGGGGGCGTCTGCCTTCACCTTCTTGGCAGCGCCGGTGTCGTCAGATCCTTCAATGGCAAGCGTCCTCGTCGGTAGAGTCGGTTTCCGCACCGGCGTCTTCGCCGGGTACTTCCTTCCCTCTTCAGCCCGGGCGCACCTACCCGCCAAAACGTAGAGCTCGGCCACATCTTTAACCTTGGTCATCGCCAGCTCTTCGCCCATCTTGTGGTTGCGCATGTTCTGATGGAACGCGCTGATCACAGCGGCGGGATGAACATCGGGGATGTTGTACTGCACCCGGCTGAGTCTCTGGATGTACTTGCGCAGGGTTTCCCCTTCCTTTTGGGGAATGATATGCAGATCACTGGCCTGGCCATGAGCTTGGTGGCCTCCTGTGAAGGCGCCAATGAACTCATGGCACAGATCCGACCAAGAAGAAATGGAATCCCCGGCAAGTGCAACAACCAGGATATAACATTGGGCTTCAGTGCCAACGAGAAATAGTTGGCAAGCACCTTGTCGTCGCGAGCCCCAGCAGCCTGCATCGCGATGGTGTAGATGCTGAGGAACTCGGACGGATGGGTCTTGCCAGTGTACTTTTCGCTGACGTCGGGCTTGAACATGCGGTGGGACGGCCACTGGAACTGCCGCAGCTCACGGGTGAAGGCCGCGCAGCCCACCTCGTAAGGTAGGCCGCCGGAGCCCCCCTGTGCTGGGTGGTCCATAGCGGGTCGAGCATATTCGTGAGCTCGTTCTCGAAGAACTTGGCGCTGGTCGCGGTGGGTCCGCGGGTCGGACGATGCTATAGAGATGTTATCACAAGCATCGTCACGACGGGCAGACGCCCGTGGCGGCTGGCGAGGAGGAGGAGGAGAGTGCACCGTGGCCGCAGCTCCCCCGGTCCTCCCAGCGCCAACACGTGGTGGATCGGTGGAGCGCCGACCCGAGGGCCCTGCCGGTCGCGGATCGTCTTTGTTGGCGACGGCGACTTGGCTCCGGATGGTGGCCCTCCACTCGTCGAGCTTCTTCGCAGCAGGAGGGAAGTCGAGGAGTAGCTGCGCGCGCGCCAAAGCTTCCGCTGGCGTGGGCGGCGGTGACAACTGCATGGATCGCGGCGCGCTTCAACTTCTAACTATGTTAGAAGGAGCTTCGTTACGACCCAGCGGCTGCGTGCCATTTTCGCCAGCACTTCGGCGGGCATACTAAACCACTTCATCTCGCGGATGATGCACAGGGCTCTTCCCACGGCGGTGCCCAGGGTCACCAGCGTGGTGGCGCTGCTCAGCGCACACACCATGGGAAGAGCATGAAGTGGTCGCCGGTGTGGGCTTCTTGGAGGTCGCCGTGCCACCCGGAGGTGGCACAACGACACCCCTGGAGGGCCTCGCGCCGCCTGCGGAGGGTCCAGCTCTATCTTTGGATCTGGCGACATGCGGCCGGTCGTCTGACGCGCGAACGACACCGCTCGCCAGGCTCTGACTACCAGGACGATGCTGGTGCTCGCGGACCGCGGCCCGGGTCCTATCCGCGACCGGTCCAGTGCTCGTCTGCACCGGCACGGGCCGTTCGACTCCCAACGAGCCGATCGCCGTGGCCGTCTTCTTCTTAGGAGCCATGGCGACGAGGAACTTCTAGGCTAACTACTAGACTAGATTCTCACAATTGCGCCCCCTACCTGGTGCGCCAAAGATGTCGGGGAAATGACACCTATGGGATCACAAGAATCCCTACTACGGTTGCCGGGGCACGGGGTTGCAAGAAGAGCATGATCAATAGTCAGCACAAGGATCATTTACCCAGGTTCAGGCCGCGAGGATGCGTAAAACCCTAGTCCTGCTTTGGTGGGTGTATTTTAGAGAGTTCTTGTGTTCTCGAACTAGCTGTGGTGAGTGCGTGGTTCGAAAGAGCTGAATCCTTCTCTAGTATGCCATGGGCCTCCTTTTATAGTCAAAAGGGGCTGCCACAGTGGCATACAAGAGGTGGAAAGGCGTATAGTATTGCGAGCTTATCTCGTATTACAGGATAAGACGCATTTACTGCGTTGCTGAGGTGTCCCCTAGCTTTATCGGGGACGGGAGCGAGGCCCGTCCCGTCCGTCGCCGCTCCTCTTTGCCTCGACACGCGCCCTAGCCAACGATGCGTGCGGCGCCATGTGGGCAGGCAGACAGCTGAGGTGGCGCGGTGGTAGGGCCTTCACGAAGATCTGCATGCCGCCACGTAGGTGTCTGGTGAGTTGGCCTGGGAGCTGCATGTTGCCACGCAGGTGGCCGCCCAGCTGGTTGGGCTGGCAGCTACATGTGAACGGCAGCGGAGACTTGGTTGGTGCGGGCCTGGCAGTGGCCCTGCTGTCGTCTTTGGCGAGGGCCTCGCCTGGTGGCCCGGCAAGAGTCTTGCCGTGGCGCGCTGTCGTCCCCGGCAAGGACCTTGCCGGGGGTCTGGTGGCCTTCCTCGGCAATGATCTCGCCGAGGATCGTTGTCTTCTAATCCTCATCTGATCTCGAGTGTTCCTTGTCTTCACAAAGATCTGCATGCCACCACGGAGGTGCCTCCCGAGCCCTGGCCTGACGCGATGTTGGGGACCGTGGGCTCAAGGGTGGCTCGCTCTGTTGGTCTGGGGCGAGCTACCCCGGCAAGGGTCTTGCCGGGGCTGCTGAGCCCCCCCCCCCGGCATGGGCCTTGCCGGGGGAACCTGCTTCGTCCCTCTGCTCTTTGTGGTCCTGGCCTTGGCGTTGCTCTGGTTATCTTGGGCTTCGGTCTTACCTTGGCTCACCTCCCTTGCTCTGCTTGGTGTGGCCTTGGGCGTGGCTCTGACTGCCCATGCACAGGTAAAGGGGTACAAAGGTGCGCCCCTTCTTTTGTACACCGACAACGATTCTGGGCCGAAATTTGCATGTAGTCCACTAAAAATATCTGGGCCTAAATCAGCATAAGCTTTCATATTTTTCAGGTAGCCTATGCCCATAGTGGGCCTTTAACATGCCTAAATATAATTTGGGCCCTCAGTAATAATAGGCCATTTACATGTGTAGATATCTCGACCCCATAAAAAACGTGGGCCTTTAATAGGCCGAAAGTAAGATTGGGCCCTGATTGTGCCAAATAACCCACTAGTCTCAGCAAGCCGAAATGGTGGCCCATTTACAATGCGGATCATCCACAGGCCGAAATTCAGACGGGCCGTAAAAGTGCCGACCTACTACACATGCCTTTAACAGGCCGGAAGTTCGGTCGGGCTTGATTAGTGTCATTTTTATATGGGCCGTTAGTAGACCCTATGTGGCGTTGGGCCACATATGGCTCATGGATTTCGTCCGACGTTAACAGGCCGAAAGTCACAATAGGCTAAAAGTGGCCCAAATCTGTAGCGGGCCTCTAACAGGCCGAATGTCAGACATGGCCGAATATGACCCATATCCTTCACGGTCGTTTATGAGCCGAAAGTTTCGATGGCCTATAAATGGGCCCAAATGAAGCAGGACCTTTAATAGGCCGGAAACACACCGGGCCGTAATTCGGCCCAAATTCTTAGCGGACTGTTAACGGGCCAGAAGTGACCATGGGCCGCGATGATAACAAGTTTAGGACAGGCCGTTGACGGGTCGATTTGACACTAGCCGTACGGGCCTTAATTGAAAATGTTGGGCCTTTAGCTGGGCCGACCCATTATGGTCTGCAAAATCTTGTGGGCCTTTAGCTGGGCCGGCCCATTATGGCCCGCTAAATCTTGTGGGCCTTTAGCTGGGCTGGCCCATTATGGCCCGCTAAATCTTTGGGGCCTTTAGTTGGGCCGGCCCATTTAATCTTTATGGGCCACTTTTGGGCCGGTCCACGTGGCAACATATCATAGGCGCATCTCGCCCATTGGATGTGCCAACGTGGAGCTGACACGTGGTTCCGTCTTCCAATGAGAATTTTACACGTGGAAAATCGTCATTGGTCGTGCCTGTTAGCGGGTTATCGGATCCAAAACCGGACCCGATAGCTCGCGTCCCGTTACGGTGTATGCCACGTGTCGGTCACCCTTGACGAAAGCACTTCTATGACGCGCGATTTATCGTCATGAAAGTGGACACTTCGGTGATGATAATTTTGGTAATGTCATGGAACACTTCTACGACAGCACATGCATGACTATCTTGATTCTGTCATAAATTTGTCATGGATGTACATGCATGACAGAAAACATGACCTACTGTGACAAACACGTATCATCACGGAAGTGTCTTTTTTTGTAGTGATATTTGTGGCACTGCCGTTTAGGTCATATTGGTGTAAAGCGCATGAAGAAACTCCATGTTGACGGGCTTTTGGAATCATTTGATTATGAATCACTTGATGCTTGCGAACCATGCCTCATGGGTAAGATGACTAAGACTTCGGAACAATGGAGCAAGCAATAGACTTGTTGGAAATAATACATACTGATGTATGCGGTCCGATGAGTGTTGAGGCTCGCGGCAGGTGTCGTGGAATTGTCACGGCAGATGTCCTAGTGTGAGGACTTAGTCGTGACGCCAACGCATCTGTGTGGTAGGTTGAGAGGGGTTGATCGGAATCGAGAGACGCAACACAAGACAAGGGTTTAGACAGTTTCGGACCTCGGGAAACATCATCCGGTAACAACCCTACATGCTGTTTGTGGCTAGGTCTCATTATCATCATGAGGGAGTCGCTGTAAACCGGCTCTCTTAGTTCTGTGTAACCTTAACGATTATTTAGCCTCTCCTCTTGGGGTGCCCCGCCCCTCCTTATATAAGTTGAAGGGGCAGGTTACATGTAGAGTCCAACTCGGATTAGGACTTAACCTATTCTGACGTCTCACCATGGGCTTCTCATTACGGGCTTCTCACCATGGGCTTCTTAACGTATTGGGCTTCTTAACTCCAGGCGACTCATTTTCATGGCTAAGTACTTGCCGGGTCATAACTGTCTGCCGGCTTACAATCTGGCTTACAATCTGCCGGCTTACAATCTAGCTTATAACTGTCCGCAGGCTTACAAACTGTCGGGTCACCAATGAAACACCAAGTCCTAGCCGGGTCATATCTCCGGCCGGCTCATACCGCGGGGTATATCCCCGACATTAGCCCCTGGTTTAATTTGGATTTATCCATGTTAAACAGATCCCAATCATCTTTAATTTCTTGTTACTTCCTTCTTCTAGAAAACCCGGTTCAATAAACCAGCTTCATAATCAATTTGCCGACGTTGGTTTCTCACAGAGAATAATTCACTTGACTCAGCTCCCAATGCTTAACAAAAATATTTTTCTTAAAAATACTCATCTAATCTTCAGTCGGTTTGAAGATGTAAAACTTGCTGGTTTATCATTGCCAAAGCTGCCGACTTGTAAATATTGAAGGCACCGGGTCATAATTGTTGCTAACCATCAAGCTTGAAAATATACCTCCCTTATATGCATATCACTTGTAGCCCCCAAGTCTTAAGAAGGGAGCATAGTAACAGCTTAAGACTTGCTTCAATATAAATGTTTGCAACCTTGAAGAAATCCAAGTTGTTCATCTCCATCACCAGTCAAAACTGAATATTCCACATATATAGCCCCCAAGTGCCGGGTTGTCATGCTTGCAGCAACCTGGGACTTGTAATTGCCCTATACTCATGAAAACTTCAACTAGTGCAGCCCCCAAGGGCCGGCTCAGTAAGATAATACTGAGCTGGGACTTTATATATACTTCATTTGAAAATAACATCATATGATGTAGCCTCCATCGTGGGGCTTGAACCCACGTTCACAAGGTTAAGATCTTTGTACTCTACCAACTGAGCAATAAACCTTTCAATATAATGGATTAAGGCTTGTGTACCTTAAATTTTTGACAAGAGCAATCGGTAGACCCCAAGGGCTGGCTCATTATGATGTGATGAGTCGGGTCTTCAATAAGTTGAGCAAAAAATGACTTTGCATTAGCCCCCAAGTGCCATGGTGCATGCTGGCAGTGACATGGGACTTGCATATTTTATGTAATCTCAACTTGAATAATGTAGCCCCAAGTGCCGGGTTGTAAGCCTGCAGCGACTCGGGACTATTCCTTCCATTGTAGAATAAGTCATATCCACTGATAAATAATAGCCATTGCGCTAAAGCGACTTTGAAAACCTTAATCATAATACTGGTTATTGATAACCATAATAACCAGCCATGTTGGCTATTTAAGATTTGAATAATATAATCTGGTATGAAAACCGATTCCTGCCATATAAACCAGTATATCCATGCATATATGATGCATGCAATGTATGATGCAAATATATGATGATGTATGTGTATGATAACAGAATATAAAATGTGGGCTTTTGAAGCTTGAATCTTACTTCAGTGAAACTAGCATGATAGCCATTGGAGTATCCTCGCTTTCTGTAAGCTGGCTCTCACATGACCCAATCGATGTTTTAACCTGGATAAGTTCAAATTTGACTTATCGAGAGTACACGAGGTCGGAGTAGCATCAAGCAAACAGGCAGGTTTAACCAAGTTTCAATGAAGGCGACTTACTAGCCTGGGTTCATCCTCGCTATCTATAAGCCGTGCCCTCACATGACAATCCAACATTTTAACCTTAGCAAGTTCAGGGTCTTGTTTAAAAGATTGACTATTAAGAGTTCGGTGGGTCAATCAGGATTACCAGATGGAGAAGCAGCTGACCTGTAGGCAGGATGACCCGAAAGGGTTACGTCCTCTTTGGTGAATACACCTATGTTTGGACAAGATAACCCCGTCAAGAGGGTAGTAATGCTATGTTCTCTTTGGTGAATACAACTATGTTTGAACAGGAAGCCCCCAAGTGACATATTCGGTCAAGAGGGTAGTAACGCTATGTTCTATTTGGTGAATACACCTATGTTTGAATAGGAAGCCCCCAAATGACCAATAAGATAAGCCAATAAGGCAGGATACCCATGTTTGAACCGCGCATCATGGCAGCAAATTCTCTTTGGCAACCTTTTAGTTTTTCCTTAGAACTCGAACTTGTGAGAGATGGATTCTTTTTGAACCGGATGTTAAACCGGATATTGAGAGCTTCAAAGCTTTATGAGAGAGAGATGTCTCTTGAGCCGGAATTTAAACCAGAATCTTCATTTTGAGCCGGAAATTTTCTGACGGCCTTTAAATTTTCATCAATATGGCAGCAGCCTCCGGGACCGGGTTATCTTCCCTCCACTGACCCGGAGTTCTTGACTTGCTTTAAACTGTCAGTCATTTACTGAGTCATGTCACCATAGCCCCCGAATCTCAAGGCGACTCGAGGAGTTGTCTTGAGACTCTCCATACTTGACCGTGATATGAACCGGCATATAGTTGAAGAGCGGATTGCGGATATATGTTGAATCTCGATGAGTTATAAATGACCCTGTCCATTGACCCATCCGGTGTAAGCAAGGGCCATAGCTTGATGGTCTCCTTTGTAATGGTGAATTCTGCATAAGAAATTGCACAAACGAGAGTAGTTGTTCTCGAAGAAAATAAGAATATATCAATAGAAACTTGACAGGATGGATTGCACCCGATATGTTTTATCAAGTGCCAACTATAGGGTTGTAGAAACGATGATAGAGGTGGCAGATTAAAGCGCGGCATTGGGCGGCTCAGAAAGGACCCTCCGGGTCATTATTGACCCCATTTTTTTTAAAGAGGCCTGAGGCCGATCTTTTTATCCATCGGGTCATACTCCTCCTCATTTTCTTTATTCCAGCCGACTCGCTCCATCATCTATTTCTCTTGTCCCGCTGTTGTTTTGTCTTCACATGCATGTGTAGCAGACTAAAAAAACAGCAAACGCAGACCACGACCTCGGGACCGATTCTGGTGCCAATTAGGCACGACTTTAACAGTGATGGCACTCAACTGACTCCCTTTTCCTTTAATGTGTTGATTTGGAGGCTTCAGTCAGATTTCCTGTCTGTGTGAGAAACAAAACGTAGTAGTTGGCCTCGGTTAGTAAGGCAAAAGCACGCGGAGGCAGGGCCACCCAGCGAAGGCAGCTCAACGACGACGCGAGGCTTGGTGAAGGGCAGTGGGCAACGGGCGGTTTTGCGGAGCCGGCGGACGCGAGGCTAGGCATCCGAGGTGGCTTGTGGCGCAGCCGTGACCGCAATAGCGGCGACCCAGCGATGCGGTTGATGAGGTGCCGGCTTTGCTGCGGTACTTGAGGCATAGTGATCACCAGCACCAGCGGCAGCCCGGCGGCCATGTCAGAGGGGCACCAGCGACTTGAAGCAGACGACGGTTTGACGCTGCTATATTTGACGCAGCGGCAACCTACAGAGGAGGCGAAGCAAGCCCGCGGCAGCTTGGACAGGCGCAAAGCGGTGGCTCAACCCGCCGGCGACTTAAAGCGGTGGGTCGCGCGTAGACGGCTCAGGGATGGGACAACTCAATGGCGGACAGTGGCGCCCAAGCGGCGGTTCTGGGCAGAGGTAGAGGCAGCCTCGGCGCGAGACGGGCATGCGGCAGTGATACTGCGACGGTGGCGGTGGCTCACGCTGGTGAGCATAGCAACGATAAAGGTATCTGCTCAGCGGCTGCGATGGCAGGTTGGAGTTTGAGCAAGGCCGAGGCAGAGGCGGGTTGGAGAGATGCCAGCAAGCGGGCAACTCAGGATGTCAAGGTAGAAGTGAGGCCGCCGGGGTGACTTGCAGCAGAGGATGGAGGCGAGACGTAGCAGCGGCTCGGATGTAGAGCTTCGGACGGTCATATACGGCCGGCTCAGCGCGCGGCCGCAACCGCAGCAGCAGATAAGAGGCGGTTCGCATGGCCCCGGTGACTCAAGGAAGCAGGACTTTGAAGCGGCTTCAGCCCCGGCGGCCCGGGTCACGGCCGCAAATGAAGAATCCCACAGCGAGGCGGAGCAACGCGTGTCGTTCATGGCAGAAACAACACTCGAGGAGGCCCCTGCAGAAGGCTGAATCTGGCGGCTCAAGCGCGAGGCCGGTCGCCAAGACAGCTTGGCGCGAGTAGTTCAGATCAGCGTAGAAGCAGCAGAGTAGAGGCGCGATGTCGGCCCTGAGCGGGGGAGATGATGGATCAGCGCTGACTCAGATAGTTCGCAGGAGCGGTTTCCACAACAGCGTGATGTGAAGGCGGAGCGGCAGGTAACGGCGACTCGCAGAGGGAGTAAGCCGGCGAGGCATTAGCGAGGCCTGCTCAGCTATGGTGGCTTGCGCAGTTGGGGGAGTGAGATGAGTCTGTTACAGCGGGGCTGGCTCAGGACAGCGCGGCACAAACGGCGCTTCGGAGATGACACCGGACAAAAACCGGCGCGAAGCTGAGCCGGATTGAGACCTCGGAGGTCACTCGAATTGAAGACGGGGGAGGCCGAGCCGCTTTAGTCGTTGGTGTGCGGGTTGTTTCGACCGTGGGAGAGTAAGTGCGACCCAGGGCCGGCTCTAAGCAGAAGCGAGGGCAGCTCAGCCATGTCGACTGCACAACTCGGAGGTGACCCGGAGGTGGCTTGGGTTTGATGGAATCCAGTGATTTAGCAGGGATTGGTCCTCAGAACGACGCCGGTGCATGGCCTGGCCGGAAGCGGCTTAGCAGAAACAAAGCGAAACCTGGGAGGTATCAGAGTAAATTTGTCCGCGGTTTGTAGGCTGGTAGTCCATGGCAGAAACAGGCAGCTGAGGCGGTTCGGAGGCAGTACACGGCGGCTGGATGCGGCGTTCCAAAGCCGGTTGGCAATTTAGATTGACTGCATGTCGAGGAGGCAATTTTGAAGCGGAAGCGAGTCCACCGCAGCTTAAACCAGCGAAAAAGCCAATCCACGACTACTTTGAACAAGCGGGGAAGTAAGCCGCGGCGGTTCGGTAGGGGCAGCTCAAAGCCAACCATGGCGGATGAGCCAGCCTGCAGCGGCGGGTCACAGTGACTACCGGATCGAGACAACGGCGGCAGGGCGAGTCGAGGCCCGTGGGGAGGTGGGTCACTGCTTCAGCGGCGACTCGTGCAGTGTGCATCTTGCAACAGATCCAGGTCAGCCTGGCGCAGCGATGGTGGCGATTTGAGGCGGCCGAGAATCACGGCGGTTTGGAGACGGTGACTCGGCGAGGCGCAATGGCTGTTTAGCATGGTAAATCTGGCATCGTGCCCATTGACTTTTTTGTTTTTCGGGTCATAGGCATCTTTGGAAAATTCACGTCTGCTTCTGTCTTCTTTCTCGATGGTTTCCTTGACTTTTTTCCTTTATGAAGCAATCTTGACCCGCCGGCAGCCATCAGATTGTAATCTTACTTTTCTGAAACTTTAAATCTCTTAGACTATGAATCTAGACCGATGAACTCGAAGCTGATGCAGATTCTTTTCAATCGGCCTTTCTTCATCCAGAATTTATAAACTTCTCGATCCCTGTGAAAGATCCCTCCAAGAACTCAACACCATCGTGCACGGGCCCCACGGTGGGCGCCAACTGTTGTGGAATTGTCACGGCAGATGTCCTAGTGTGAGGACTTAGTCGTGAGGCCAATGCATCTATGTGGTAGCTTGAGAGGGGTTGATCGGAATCGAGAGACACAACACAAGACAAGGGTTTAGACAGCTTCGGGCCCCGGGAAACATCATCCGGTAACAACCCTACATGATGTTTGTGGCTAGGTCTCATTATCATCACGAGGGAGTCGCCATAAACCGGCTCTCCTAGTTCTGTCTAACATTAACGATTATTCAGCCTCTCCTCTTGGGGTGCCCCGCCCCTCCTTATATAAGTTGAAGGGGCAGGTTACATGTAGAGTCCAACTCGGATTAGGACTTAACCTATTCTGATGTCTCACCATGGGCTTCTCACCATGGGCTTCTTAACGGCTTGGGCTTATTAACTCCAGGCGACTCATTTTCATGGCTAAGTACTTGCCGGGTCATAACTGTCTATGACTTACAATCTGCCGGCTTACAATCTGGCTTACAATCTACCGGCTTACAATTTGGCCTACAATCTTCCGGCTTACAATATGCTAGCCTACAATCTAGCTTATAACTGTCCGCCGGCTTACAAACTGCCGGGTCACCAATGAAACACCAAGTCCTAGCCGGGTCATATCTTCGGCCGGGTCATTCCACGGGGTATATCCCTGACAACAGGTATCGTTATTTTCTAACCTTCACAAATGATTTGAGCAGATATGGGTATATCTACTTTATGAAACATAAAGTCTGAAACATTTAAAAAGTTCAAAGAATTTCAGAGTGAAGTGGAAAATCATCATAACAAGAAAATAAAGTTTCTACGATCTGATCGTGGAGGCGAATATTTGAGTTACGAGTTTGGTCTTCATTTGAAACAATGTGAAATAGTTTCGCAACTCACGCCACCTGGAACACCACAGCGTGATGGTGTGTCCGAACGTCGTAACCGTAGTTTATTAGATATGGTGCGATCTATGATGTCTCTTACCTATTTACCACTATTGTTTTGGGGTTATGCATTAGAGACAGCTGCATTCACATTAAATAGGGCACCATCTAAATCCGTTGAGACGACACCATATGAACTGTTTTACAATCTGGCTTACAATCTGCTAGCTTACAATCTGCCGGCTTACAATCTGGCTTATAACTGTCCGCCGGCTTACAAACTGCCGGGTCACCAATGACACACCATGTCCTAGCTGGGTCATATCTCCGGCCGGGTCATATCGCGGGGTATATCCCCGACAACAGGTATCGTTATTTTCTAACCCTCACAGATGATTTGAGCAGATAAGGGTATATCTACTCGATGAAACATAAAGTCTGAAACATTTGAAAAGTTCAAAGAATTTCAAAGTGAAGTGGAAAATCATCATAACAAGAAAATAAAGTTTCTACGATCCGATCATGGAGGCGAATATTTGAGTTACGCGTTTGGTCTTCATTTCAAACAATGTGAAGTAGTTTCACAAATCACGCCACCTGGAACACCACAGCGTAATGGTGTGTCCGAACGTTGTAACCGTACTTTATTAGATATGGTGCGATCTATGATGTCTCTTACTGATTTACCACTATTGTTTTGGGGTTATGCATTAAAGACAACTGCATTCACGTTAAATAGGGCACCATCTAAACCCGTTGAGACGACACCGTATGAACTATGGTTTGGCATGAAACCTAAGTTGTCGTTTCTTAAAGTTTGGGGTTGTGATGCTTATGTGAAAAACTTCAGCCTGATAAGCTCGAACCCAAATCGGAGAAGTGAATCTTCATAGGATACCCAAAAGAAACTGTTGGGTACACCTTCTATCACAGATCCGAAGGCAAGATCTTTGTTTCTAAGAATGGATACTTTCTAGAGAAGGAGTTTCTCTCGAAAGAAGTGAGTGGGAGGAAAGTAGAACTTGATGAGGTAATTGTACCTTCTCCCGAATTGGAAAGTAGGTCATCACAGAAATCAGTTCTAGTGATTCCTACACCAAATAGTGGGGAAGTTAATGATGATGATCATGAAACTTAGGATCAAGTTACTACAGAACTTCGTAGGTCAACCAAGAGCATGATCCGCACCTGAGTGGTACGGTAATACTGTACTGGAAGTCATGTTACTAGACCATGATGAACTTACGAACTATGAGGAAGCGATGATGAGACCAGATTCCACGAAATGTCTTGAGGCCATAAAATCTGAGATGGGATCCATGTATGAAAACAAAGTGTGGACTTTGATGGATTTTCCCGATGATCGGCAAACCATAGAAAATAAATGGATCTTCAAGAGTAAGACGGACGCTGATAGTAGTGTTACTATCTACAAAGCTCGAATTGTCACAAAAAGGTTTTAGACAAGTTCAAGGTGTTGACTACGATGAGATTTTCTCACTCGTATCGATGCTTAAGTCTGTTCGAATCATGTTAGCAATTGTCGCATTTTATGAAATCTGGCAAATGGATATCAAAACTACATTCCTTAATGGATTTATTAAAGATGAGTTGTATATGATGCAACCAGAAGGTTTTGTCAATCCTAAAGGTGCTAACAAAATGTGCAAGCTCCAGCGATCCATCTATGGACTGGTGCAAGCATCTCGGAGTTGGAGTATACTCTTTGATGAGTTGATCAAAGCATATAGTTTTATACTGACTTGCGGCGAAGCCTGTATTTACAAAAAGGTGAGTGGGAGCACTGCAGCCTTTCTGATAAGTATATGTGAATGACATATTGTTGATAGGAAATGATGTAGAATTTTCTGGAAAGCATAAAGGAGTATTTGAAAGGAGTATTTTCAAAATAAATACCTCGGTGAAGCTGCTTACATATTGGGCATCAAGATCTATAGAGATATATCAAGATGCTTGATAAGATTTTCAATGAGTACATACCTTGACAAGATTTTGAAATAGTTCAAAACGGAACAGTCAAAGAAAGAGTTCTTGCCTGTGTTGCAAAGGTGTGAAGTTGAGCAAAGACTCAAAACCCGACCACCGCAGAAAATAGATAGAGAATGGAAGTCATTCCCTATGTCTCAGCCATATGTTCTATAAAGTATGCCATGCTATGTGCCAGACCTATTGTATACCTTGCTATGAGTTTGGCAATGGAGTACAATAGCGATCTAGGAGTAGATCACTGGACAACGGTAAAATTATCCTTAGAGGACTAAGGAAATATTTCTCGGTTATGGAGATGACAAAGAGTTCGTCGTAAAGAGTTACGTCGATGCAAGTTTTTACACCAATCCAGATGACTCTGCATCTCAATTTGGATACATATCGAAAGTGGGAGCAATTAGCTAGAGTAGCTCCATGCAGAGCATTGTTGAAACGCCCCCGATGCGGCTATATCTCCCACGTGTCGAGGCACGACTTAGAGGCATAACCGCATTGAAAGCAATGTCGCAAGTGAGGTAATCTTCACACAACCCATGTAATAAATAAGGGAAAGAGATACATAGTTGGCTTACATCGCCACTTCACACAAGACATAGATAAACATCCATCATTGAGTACACTCAAGGTCCGACTACGGAACCAAAATAAAAGAAGATACCCCAAATGCTACACAGATCCCCGAATCGTCCCAACTGGGCACCACTACTGATCATCTGGAAAAGACACATAGTAACGACCACGTTCCTCGTCGAACTCCCACGTGAGCTCGGTTGAGTCACCTGCACTGGCCTCATCGGAACCTGCAATCTGTGTTTGGAAGTATCACATGAGTCACGGGGACTCAGCAATCTCACACCCGCGAGATCAAGACTATTTAAGCTAATAGGAAGGACAGAGTAGAAAAGTGGAGCTGCTGCAAGCGACTAGCATGTATGGTGGCTACATCGCAAAAGAGAGCGAGGAGAGAAGCAAAGCACGGACGTGAAACTAGTAGTGATCAAGAAGTGATCCTGAACTACTTACGTCAGACATAACTCCAACACCGTGTTCACTTCCCGGACTCCGCCGAGAAGAGACCATCACGGTTACACACGCGGTTGATGTGTATTTTATTTGAGGTCAACTTTGGGTTTTCTACAACCGGACATTAACAAATTCCCATCTGCCTCATAACCATGGGCACGGCTTTGAAAGATATTACCTGCAGGGTGTCCCAACTTAGCCCATTATAAGCTCTCACGGTCAACGAAGGATATTCCTTCTACCGAGAAGACCCGATCAATCTCGAATCCCGGACTACAAGACATTTCGACAGCAATAAAACAAGACCAGCAAAGCCGCCCGATTGTGCCGACAAATCCCGATAGGAGCTGCACATATCTCGTTCTCGAGGCACATCCGGATGAGACATCCTCTGAGTAAAACCAAGCCTCGAGTTTCCCGTGGTGGCCCATGATCTACTCGTTTGGGCCAGCACTCGAAGGAGCACTGGTCGGGGGTTAAAATAAAGATGACCCTCGGGCTCGCGAAAACCGGGGAAAAGGCTTAGGTGGCAAATGGTAAAACCAAAGTTGGGCCTTGCTGGACGAGTCTTATTCAAAGCAACTGTCAAGGGGTCCCATAAATCACCCAACCGTGTAAGGCATAAAATCAAGGAACATAACACGGTATGGCGGAAACTAGGGTGGCAAGAGTGGAACAAAACACCGGGCATAAGGCCGAGCCTTCCACCCTTTACCAAGTATATAGATGTATTAAAATTATAGCAGATATATATATTGTGATATCCCCAACAAGTAAACATGTTCCAACAAGGAACAACATCTCCATGTTCAACAAGGAACAAACTTCAGCTTCACCGCAACTAGCAACGCTATAAGAGGGCTGAGCAAAGCGGTAACATAGCCAATCAACGGTTTGCTAGGAAAAGGATGGTTAGGGCTGGCATGGCAATATGGGTGGCATGATATAGCAAGTGGTAGGCATCGCAGCATAGGCATAGCAAAAGAGCGAGCAACTAGCATAGCAAAGATAGAAGTGATTTCGAGGGTATGGTCATCTTGCCTGCAATGTTCTCAGAGTAGTCGAAAGCTTGATCCTCGTAAGCGTTCTCAACAGGTTCCTCGTTCACGTACTCGTCTCCCGGCTCTACCCAAAGCAACAACACAAACAAAGGAACCACAATAAATCACGGTGCAATGCACAATCAACATGATGCAAAACATGACATGATATGCGGGATGCGATATGCAATGCTTATGTGCGCTCCGGAAGGTAAATGATGAACCAGGCATCAACTTGGCAAACCAAGTATGCCACTGGAAAGATGAGATGATTTCGGTTGAAATCTATATAAAGATCACCAGAATCGGATGCACGGTTTGCAAATGACAAGCAAAACAAGAATGGCGCAAAACTGCCATTAACAGCATGATGCCACTTCGCAAGCAACAATTAATTAAGCTACTGCACCCAAACGTAACAACAAAGCACATGGCAGTGAGCTACACATGATTCTCGACAAAAGATGAGCACTGAGCTACGGCTAGTTCACATCATAACAGGTTCAAACAAGCATGGCAAAAGTGCACAAAATATCAGGCTGGACATGGTAAAAACAGCATCAGGTTACAATGTTCAGAGCAGCAAAACTACATGCTACAGGACCTTAAAATAGCAAAACATGGCATGGCATGAATCTACTCAAAGCCTAGAACAAAAGTCCCTTACTGACCATAAGCCAAAAAGGACTAGAAAATATAGTAACACCCATGTCAATATTGAAAGTCTTGTTAACAGATTCAGCAACTTGACATGTCAAAAACTGATAACGAGTAGGCATGTTTACAAGCTCAATGCACTCACTACAGAGCCTTATATGATAAACTAAGCATACATACATCAAGAAGACATGGCATAGAAGACATACATGGCAAGAACACTAACATAGCATATATGGATCAACCACAACAAGCTAGGCAAAATTGAATAACATGTATACAATCTGCCAGGAAACATTTGATAGCAAAAGTAGAGCTCGATTGACTCAAGCTATGGCATCCCATAATTGCAAACAAAGGCATGGATGGATAGAGCAAGACATGTTTTACAAAACACCCTTACTGAAGTATCTCAAAATATGCATAGATCTCTTGGTATCATCAAGTTAACATGGCATCAAAATCAGCTAAAACAGGGCTGAAATCAGCAACATTAGGACACCTACTTTGCATGCTTGTTCTAGTCACCACATAGATCACAAAAATACATGGCATACACCCCTGGAAAGATAGCATGGCATATTTCAAAACACATGTAGGACTCAACTTCATAGGGTGCACACATTAATCATGGCAAAAATAACAAAAGTGCAAGTTCTGTTAAGAAACAGAAACTATCACCACGTAACACTCTTCCAACAGCATTTCGGGCATCAAGATGAGCTCAAATGAAAATGATGCAATGAGATGAAATGATCTACTCTTCGAGACGAACATTTTAACATATTATACGCGCAAAATGGATCTACAGATGCAAAGATATACCACTTTGAAAATTGCACAAAATAATACTAGATGCAAATGACTTAGGAAAAAAAAAGGGAGGGGGAGAAGAGAGTCAACGGGCTCGGCCCGAGGCGGATCGGGCGAATCGGCGGCGATCGGATCGAATCGGCATGGGCGGCGGCTCTGCTGAGGCGCCGCGAGGGGAGCCGAGGCGGTGGAGGTCGCCGTGAGGCGGCGGCGGCCGTCGGCCGAGGCCGGCCGGGCGGCCAGGCCGGGCGGCGAGGCGGCTGGCGGCCAAGGCAAGGCGGCGCTGGGAGCCGCGGCGGTGGCGGGAGGCGGCGCCTGGGCGGGAGGCGGGCGCCGGGCGGCGGCGGCGGGCCAAGGCTCGCCTGGCCCCTTCCGGCCCGAGGGCGGCGGCGGGGGGCGCCAGGTGGCGACGTGGCGCCCATGATTGGCCGGGCGGCGGGCGGAGGACGCGTCCGCTCGCCGGGACGTGTCCGCGCGCGCGAGGCAAAATTTGCTAGGGTTTCGGGGAGATGATCCAGTTTGGGAGGTTTGCTTAAATAGGCATAGAGGAGCTAGGAGAGTCCAAATGAGGTGTAGTTTTCGCCCACACGATCATGATCGAACGACGGAGAGCATGGAGGTGACTTAGATGGGTTATTGGGCTGTTTTGAAGGGTGTTGGGCTGCAACTTAAAAGAGGCCTTTGAAGGTCACGGTTAACTGTTGGAGTACCAAACGAGCTCCAAATGACCAAACTTGACCGGTGGTCTACGGTGGTATACCAAGGCCACTAGACAAACCTCGGTCCATTCGAGAAGGTTTAGTACCCGCTTTGCACGGAAAAAGCGTAAAAGGACCGCCGGGGAGATAGGAGTGCCGGATTGCAAAAGCGGACAACGGAAAAATGCTCGGAATCATGAGACGAACACGTATGCAAATGCGATGCACATGATGACATAATATAAAATGCATGACATAGACAAAATGCAAAAGGAAAAAACCCAACCACGGAGGGAATATCATATAACAATGCGAAAATGGCAAGAGTTGGAGTTACAAATATGGAAAGTTACTTAGGGGTGTTACAACACTCCACCACTACAAGAGGATCTCGTCCGAGATCTAGGACTGAAAGAACTCGGATATTCGAACGGAGGTGATCCTCGCGCCCCGGGTAGCTTCTCGGCCGGAATGGTGTGACCACTTCACTTTCAGGAATTTGATTGACTTGTTGCGAGTCTTGCGCTCGGTTTCTTCAAGAATAGCAACGGGGTGCTCATGATAAGAGAGATCTTCTTGAAGGTCAATCTCTTCGAAGTTGATAGTGCGTTCAGGAGTCTTGAAGCACTTGCGAAGCTGTGACACGTGAAACACATCGTGCACGTTTGCAAAGTTGGATGGAAGCTCAAGTTGATAGGCGAGATCGCCTCTTTTCCCAATGATCTTGAAAGGACCCACGTATCTAGGGGCAAGCTTCCCTTTGATACCGGGCGGCGAGTGCCTTTCATTGGAGAGACGCGAGGTAGACATGGTCTCCGATTTCAAAAGCCACATCACGGTGCTTATCATCATAATAGCTCTTCCGCGCGATTATGCGGCTTTGAGATTCTCACGAATGACTTGGCACATTTCTTACGCTTCGTGATCAAGTCATTGCCAAGAAGTTAGCGTTCACTGTCTCGCACCAATTGAGAGGAGTACAACACTTTCGCCATAGAGAATTTCGAATGGGGCCTTGCCCGAACTCGCTTGGAAGCTGTTGTTGTAGGAGAACTCGGCATAAGGAAGACAATCTTCCCACTTCATACCGAAGGAAATGACACAAGCCCTGAGCATATCTTCAAGGATTTGATTAACTCGCTCGACTTGGCCACTTGTTTGAGGATGGAAAGCTGTGCTGAACCGAATGTTGGTGCCCATGGCCTTCGAAAAGAATCCCAAACTTGGAGGTAAAGATGCTGCCACGGTCTCAAGAGATCACTTGAGGAATGCCGTGCAAGGAGACAATCTCGAGGTGTATAGCTCGCCAACCGAGCTGCTGTGATGGATTCTTTGATAGGAAGAAAATGAGCCACTTTAGTAAGCTTGTCAATGACAACGAAGATAGCATCATTTCCACGCTTGGACTTAGGAAAGCCAGATCACGAAGTCCATTTCAATATGATCAAACTTCCATTCAGGAATAGCAAGAGGTTGGAGGAGACCAGCTGGTCTTTGGTGTTCCTTTCACTCTTCTCGCAGACATCACACTCATTCACGAATTGAGCAATTTCTCGCTTCATTCGAGTCCACCAATATGACTGCTTGAGGTCATGGTACATCTTCGCACTTCCGGGATGAATGGATAGAAGCGAATTGTGAGCCTCGTTCATAATGACTTTTCGCAGATCACCCTTAGGAACCACAATCCGGTCCTCAAAGAACAGAGTGTCTTTGTCATCAACGTGGAAGCACTTGTACTTGAAATGCCCTTGTCGATACCACGTTCCACCTTTTTCACCATGGTATCCAAAGTTGAGCCTCACAAATCTGATCTTCCAAAGTAGGAGAGACTATGAGGTTGGCAAGAAAGCCTTGAGGAACAACTTGAAGATTCAGCTTGGGAAAGCTTCACGAGATCCGGTGAAAGGGCTTGAGGATTAGACTGCTGCGATAAGCTTTCCTGCTCAAAGCATCTGCAATGACATTGGCTTTGCCGGAGTATATTCAATACTTGGGTTGTACTCTTGAATCATTTCACCCATCGAGTCTGC
Organism: Aegilops longissima; assembly: GCA_021605205.1. Lineage (NCBI taxonomy): Eukaryota > Viridiplantae > Streptophyta > Magnoliopsida > Poales > Poaceae > Aegilops > Aegilops longissima. The sequence continues at coordinate 390,589,675 of CM038678.1, read as the reverse complement.
CTCGAGGTTGAGGTTGGGCTGAGTGAAGATGTACTTGAGACTCTTGTGATCGGTGAAAATGTCCACTTTCCTTCCCAACAAGAGATGTCTCCACGTAATCAAAGCATGGACAACTGCCGCCAATTCAAGATCGTGAGTGGGGTAGTTCTTCTCGTTGGGCTTCAATCAAGCGAGAGGTATAAGCCACAACTCTCTTCTCTTGCATTAACACAGCACCGAGACCTTGAAGAGAAGCATCACAGAAAACTTCAAATGGCTTGGATTCATCGGAGGAGTCATAACAGAGCTGTGACGAGTTTCTCTTTGAGGGTATTGAAAGCAACGTCACACTCGGGAGACCGACATACTTCACATGCTTCGGAGAAGGTTGGAAAGAGGCTTTGCAATCTTGGAGAAGTTCTCAACGAATCTTGACAATAGCTTGCAAGACCAAGAAAATCTGCGGAGCTGCTTGACATTCGAGGAGGTTCCCAATTCACAATTGCGGACACCTTCTCGGGATCAACAGCGATGCCCTTAGCGAGATGATATGACCAAGATAAAGCACTTCATCAAGCCAAAATTCACATTTGGAGAACTTAGCATAGAATTGATACTCTCGAGCTTGTCTAGCACCAATCGCAAATGTTTGGCATGATCCTTCTTATTCTTGGAGAAGACCAAAATATCATCAAGATAGACCAAGACGAATTCATTGGTGTAGGGGTTGAATATGAAGTTCATCATCCGAGAGAATGTCGGAGGAGCATTGACAAGGCGAAAGACATGACAAGATATTCATAAGAACCAAAGCTTGTTCTCGAATCTGTCTTGGGAATATCTTGTTCACGAATGCGAATCGATGATACCCCATAAGAAGGTCAAGCTTGGAGAACACTGTAGCACCTTTGAGTTGCTCGAAAAGCTCATTGATGTTGGGAAGTGGATACTTGTTCTTGATTGTCTTCTTATTCAATGGACGGTAATCGACGCAAAGTCGGTCCGTGCCATCCTTCTTCCGGACAAAAGAACACCACAACCCCAAGGAGATGAACTCGGTCCGATCAAACCCAGACGCTCTTGTTCATCGAGCTGCTTCTTCAATTCCTTCAGCTCATCAGTCCAAGCTTGTATGGACGCTTGCAAGCGGGTTCAATGCGGGCTCAAGATCGATAACGAACTCAAGCGGCGATGAGGAGGCATACCGGAAGCTCTTCCGGAAAGACATCTTGGTACTCTAAACGATCGGAATCGAGAGATAGCATTCAGTTCGCCCTTCTCATTGAGAGAAAACAACCGAATGGTTTCATCACGAAGCGGCATAGATGATCACATCATTAGAAGAATGAGTCAATTGAATTTCCCAGCAGCACAATCAAGCTGAGCTTTGTGCTGAGAAAGCCATCCATTCCGAGAATAAGATCAATATCCGAGTCACCAAGAACAATTGGTTTAGAAAGAAATCTATAATCGCCCATCTTGATAGAGACATTAGGAGCAACCAAACTAGAATTCATAAGCCTTCCGGGAGAAACAACTTGCATAACTTTGGAGAGAATCTCTGTGTCAACATTGTGCTTCGATGCAAAAGGATATGACATGAAAGAATGCGATGCACCAAGATCAAATAAGACTTTTGCAGGAATATCATTAACTGAGAGATTACCCATTATCACATCAGAAGATTCCTCTGCTTGAGCTGCATTCATCATATTGACCTTGGCATACTTTGGATTATGCTTGACCACTGCATTGCTTGAAGATTTCACAGGAGGAGGAGGCGGAAGACGCCTCTGGTTGAAGCACTTGTTCGCATAGTGACCCTTCTGCTGACACTTGTTGCAAGTGACCTCAGAGAGCGGACGGTGGTAAGGAGCACTTGACCTTGGAGCTTGAGAATTAGACTTGTCTTGATAGCTTGGGTTGGGTGGGTGGGAAGATCCACGGCCACCTGAGTTCTTCTATTGGTAAGGCCGACGGACGGAGGAGGGGCAGGTAAAACTTCTGCTGCTTAGCTGCCACTTGAGAGGAAGAAGAGGACTGAATGCATCCTGATTCTCTTCTTAGAGGCCTCACATTTGAGCTGGGCAGCTTCTTGCTTGAGTGCCATGTTGTAGAAATCATCATACTTATCTGGCTCAAACAGCACAAGAGGTAATTGCAGATCTTCTCTCGCACCACCTCTGAATTGATAGATCATACTCTTCTCATCGTGCACGTCTTGCGTAGCAAAACGAAGCGAAGCTTCGAACTGGATATTGTATTGATAGACAGACATGTTGCCTTGCTTGAGATTGCGGAACTCCTCACGCTTGCTCTCAACAACACTTTTGAATGTGATGAGCTCAAAATCACGGCGGAACTCATCCTGTAATGACACGACCTCCTCTGGAATCTTTGTATTGCTGGTACCACTCAGCAGCTTGATCCTTGAGTTGAAACGATGCAAACTTGACAAAATCCTCAGGTCTGACATTGCTACAGTCAAAGTGCTTGCAGATGTCCACTAACCAATCGTCGTCGTCGTGGCCTCAACACAGAAACTGAAAGATTTCGGCTGATTAGCGAGGAACTGACTGAGAGTAGCAAAGTGTGGCTGATTGTTGCCTTGACTTTGATTGACTTGATTGCCTTGCCCCTGAGTACGTTCTTGCAAGAGCTGCAAAATCATCGAGCATTGGCATTGGTGGCTGCCATGATAGCTTGCCGTGCCTCCGGAGGCGGAGGTGGAGGTGGAGGTGGAGGATTCGATCGATCCCCATCATTGCGATCCGGATTCGCGTTGGCGGAGCCATCCTGAAGAGGGTGACATCCGTTAGTCCTTTGATAGACAAATAGATAAGTGAATCAACGGATAGAAATTGCAACATATAGTCTTCACAATAAACATTCAACAAGAATGAACGAATGAATTCCAAAGTTAATCATCACACGTCCATTAAGGTGAGAAGCCACTTAGATAAAGATATGGAAACAACATCCGCTTAGAAACAAATCGAATATCACCACTGAAAACAAAAGATTGGCTTCTAGAATGAGCGGAACAAACACATGATAGAGATTTACGCCCAAAGTGTTAGTGGTGGGGCCCACACGGACACGACGTATAGCGGACGTCACGAATGACAAACAAGACGTCCCGAATCAGCATAGCCAAGGATTCTTTAAGGCGTCTCGCGACCACTCAGTAATCGACCGTGAATGGGCGGACCACTAGACGTTGAACCCCAATCTCAAATCATACATCCGCCGGAAAGAATATCCTGTAAGCTACTAGAATTCCCACCTATAAACTCCCAAACTTTCTGGTTATGCAATCTGGTGTTGGGGATACAGGGACACAAAATATATCACCCAAACTAACAATACCTAGATCCATTGTATCCATCCGTCAACACATAACCAAGAAATCCTCGGAAATCGTGTACCTCGACCTTGAAAAACATCCGTTATGCAAGTCATGGCAATACTCCCTTTTCGCCTCGATCTTTGGCTATCGGGGTTATCTCACCAACAACTGCACAAAAGAGATTTCGATGTCGGCAAAACTCGTATTCCGAATCGCAACGATAAAATTGTGGCGACAACACCTCGGAGCTCAACTCCCGGGACACCGCCACAACCCCTAAATGTCGAGGCACCAAGAACAATGTTCTCGTCACAAAACCATCGAACGATTCCAAGATACCCACGTGATCCTAAAAATTTTTTAGTGAAATTTGAGAAGAGAAGAGTCAAAACTCTACGTCGGGATACCTCACCAGAGCGACGAAGGACTGGGAAGTAAAAAGAATCCTACTCTCGATATATATAATCCTAAGACTCAAAACATTTTCCATTCTAGACTCAACAACGCCAACAAACAATCAAGTAGGGGCTCCTAAGTCGGGAAGGCTCGATACCAACTTGAACGCCCGATGCGGCTATATCTCCCACGTCGAGGCACGACTTAGAGGCATAACCGCATTGAAAGCAATGTCGCAAGTGAGGTAATCTTCACACAACCCATGTAATAAATAAGGAAAGAGATACATAGTTGGCTTACGATGCCACTTCACACAAGACATAGATAAACATCCATCATTCAGAGTACACTCAAGGTCCGACTACGGAACCAAAATAAAATAAGATACCCCAAATGCTACACAGATCCCCGAATCGTCCCAACTGGGCACCACTACTGATCATCTGGAAAAGACACATAGTAACGACCACGTTCCTCGTCGAACTCCCACGTGAGCTCGGTTGAGTCACCTGCACTGGCCTCATCGGAACCTGCAACTGTGTTTGGAAGTATCTGTGAGTCACGGGGACTCAGCAATCTCACACCCGCGAGATCAAGACTATTTAAGCTAATAGGAAGGACAGAGTAGAAAAGTGGAGCTGCTGCAAGCGACTAGCATGTATGGTGGCTACATCGCAAAAGAGAGCGAGGAGAGAAGCAAAGCACGGACGTGAAACTAGTAGTGATCAAGAAGTGATCCTGAACTACTTACGTCAGACATAACTCCAACACGTGTTCACTTCCGGACTCCGCGAGAAGAGACCATCACGGTTACACACGTGGTTGATGTGTATTTTATTTGAGGTCAACTTTGGGTTTTCTACAACCGGACATTAACAAATTCCCATCTGCCTCATAACCGCGGGCACGGCTTTCGAAATATATTACCCTGCAGGGGTGTCCCAACTTAGCCCATTATAAGCTCTCACGGTCAACGAAGGATATTCCTTCTACCGAGAAGACCCGATCAATCTCGGAATCCCGGACTACAAGACATTTCGACAGCAATAAAACAAGACCAGCAAAGCCGCCCGATTGTGCCGACAAATCCCGATAGGAGCTGCACATATCTCGTTCTCGGGCACATCCGGATGAGACATCCTCGAGTAAAACCAAGCCTCGAGTTTCCCGTGGTGGCCCCGCAGTCTACTACTCGTTTGGGCCAGCACTCGAAGGAGCACCGTCCGGGGGTTAAAATAAAGATGACCCTCGGGCTCGCGAAACCCGGGGAAAAGGCTTAGGTGGCAAATGGTAAAACCAAAGTTGGGCCTTGCTGGACGAGTCTTATTCAAAGCGAACTGTCAAGGGGTCCCATAAATCACCCAACCGTAAGGAACGCAAAATCAAGGAACATAACACCGGTATGACGGAAACTAGGGTGGCAAGAGTGGAACAAAACACCAGGCATAAGGCCGAGCCTTCCACCCTTTACCAAGTATATAGATGTATTAAAATTATAGCAGATATATATATTGTGATATCCCCAACAAGTAAACATGTTCCAACAAGGAACAACATCTCCATGTTCCAACAAGGAACAAACTTCAGCTTCACCTGCAACTAGCAACGCTATAAGAGGGCTGAGCAAAGCGGTAACATAGCCAATCAACGGTTTGCTAGGAAAAGGATGGTTAGGGGCTGGCATGGCAATATGGGTGGCATGATATAGCAAGTGGTAGGCATCGCGGCATAGGCATAGCAAAAGAGCGAGCAACTAGCATAGCAAAGATAGAAGTGATTTCGAGGGTATGGTCATCTTGCCTGCAATGTTCTCAGAGTAGTCGAAAGCTTGATCCTCGTAAGCGTTCTCAACAGGTTCCTCGTTCACGTACTCGTCTCCCGGCTCTACCCAAAGCAACAACACAAACAAAGGAACCACAATAAATCACGGTGCAATGCACAATCAACATGATGCAAAACATGACATGATATGCGGGATGCGATATGCAATGCTTATGTGCGCTCCGGAAGGTAAATGATGAACCAGGCATCAACTTGGCAAACCAAGTATGCCACTGGAAAGATGAGATGATTTCGGTTGAAATCGATATAAAGATCACCGGAATCGGATGCACGGTTTGCAAATGACAAGCAAAACAAGAATGGCGCAAAACTGCTATTAACAGCATGATGCCACTTAGCAAGCAACAATTAATTAAGCTACTGCACCCAAACGTAACAACAAAGCACATGGAAGTGAGCTACACATGATGCTCGACAAAAGATGAGCACTGAGCTACGGCTAGTTCACATCATAACAGGTTCAAACAAGCATGACAAAAGTGCACAAAATATCAGGCTGGACATGGCAAAAACAGCATCAGGTTACAATGTTCAGAGCAGCAAAACTACATGCTACAGGACCTTAAAATAGCAAAACATGGCATGGCATGAATCTACTCAAAGCCTAGAACAAAAGTCCCTTACTGACCATAAGCCAAAAAGGACTAGAAAATATAGTAACACCCATGTCAATATTGAAAGTCTTGTTAACAGATTCAGCAACTTTGACATGTCAAAAACTGATAACGAGTAGGCATGTTTACAAGCTCAATGCACTCACTACAGAGCCTTATATGATAAACTAAGCATACATACATCAAGAAGACATGGCATAGAAGACATACATGGCAAGAACACTAACATAGCATATATGGATCAACCACAACAAGCTAGGCAAAATTGAATAACATGTATACAATCTGCCAGGAAACATTTGATAGCAAAAGTAGAGCTCGATTGACTCAAGCTATGGCATCCCATAATTGCAAACAAAGGCATGGATGGATAGAGCAAGACATGTTTTACAAAACACCCTTACTGAAGTATCTCAAAATATGCATAGATCTCTTGGTATCATCAAGTTAACATGGCATCAAAATCAGCTAAAACAGGGCTGAAATCAGCAACATTAGGACACCTACTTTGCATGCTTGTGCTAGTCACCACATAGATCACAAAAATACATGGCATACACCCCTGGAAAGATAGCATGACATATTTCAAAACACATTTAGGACTCAACTTCATAGGGTGCACACATTAATCATGGCAAAAATAACAAAAGTGCAAGTTCTGTTAAGAAACAGAAACTATCACCACGTAGCACTCTTCCAACAGCATTTCGGGCATCAAGATGAGCTCAAATGAAAATGATGCAATGATATGAAATGATCTACTCTTCGAGACGAACATTTTAACATATTATACGCGCAAAATGGATCTACGGATGCAAAGATATACCACTTTGAAAATTGCACAAAATAATACTAGATGCAAATGACTTAGGAAAAAAAAGGGAGGGGGAGAAGAGAGTCAACGGGCTCTCGGCCCGAGGCCGGATCGGGCCGAATCGGCGGCGACCGGATCGAATCGGCCGCGGGCGGCGGCTGCGCGGGGAGGCGCTGGGCGAGGGGAGCCGAGGCGGCAGAGGTCGCCGGCGAGGTGGCGGTCGCCGGGGCCGGGCCGCCGCGATGCTGGCCGGCATGGAGGCGGGCGGGCGGCGGCAAGGCGGGCCTTCAGGAGCTGCGCCGTGGCGGAGGCGGTGGCGCTTCCGGAGGCGGGCGCCGGGCGGCAGCCGGGCTCATGGCTCGGCCCTTCTCTGGCCCATGGCCCCTCTGGCCCCATGGGCCGGGCGAGAGGGCGGCGGTGGGGCGCCAGGTGGCAACGTGGCGCCCGCGATTGGCGGCGGCGGGCGAGCGGACGTGTCCGCTCGCCGGGACGTGTCCGGCGCGCGAGAGCAAAATTTGCTAGGGTTTCGGGGAGATGATCCGGATTTCGGGGGAGGTTTGCTTAAATAGGCATAGAGGGAGCTAGGAGAGTCCAAATGAGGTGTAGTTTTTGCCCACACGATCGTGATCGAACGACGGAGAGCATGGAGGTGACTTAGATGGGTTATTGGGCTGTTTTGAAGGGGTGTTGGGCTGCAACTTAAAAGAGGCCTTTGCGAAGGTGCGGTTAACCGTTGGAGTACCAAACGAGCTCCAAATGACCCGAAACTTGACCGGTGGTCTACGGGTGGTATACCAAGGCCACTAGACAAACCTCAGTCCATTCCGAGAAGGTTTAGTACCCTTTGCGGAAAAACGTAAAAGGACCGCCGGGGGAGATAGGAGTGCCGGATTGCAAAACGGACAACGGGAAAAATGCTCGGAATCATGAGACGAACACGTATGCAAATGCGATGCACATGATGACATAATATAAAATGCATGACATAGACAAAATGCAAAAAGGAAAAAAACCCAACCACGGAGGGAATATCATATAACAATGCCGAAAATGGCAAGAGTTGGAGTTACAAATATGGAAAGTTACTTCCGGGGTGTTACAATTGTAGACATATAAATTTGCAAAATACTTACGGATCTGAATGTGGCAGACCCGTAGACTAAAACTTCTCTCACAAGCAAAACATGATCACACCTTATTACTCTTGGGTGTTAATCACGTAAGCGATGTGAACTAGATTATTGACTCTAGTAAACCCTATGGGTGTTAATCACATAAAGATGTGAACTATTGGTGTTAAATCACATGACGATGTAAACTAGATTATTGACTCTAGTGCAAGTGGGAGACTGAAGGAAATATGCCCTAGAGGCAATAATAAAGTTTTTATTTATATTTCCTTATATCATGATAAATGTTTTTTATTCATGCTAGAATTGTATTAACTGGAAACTTAGTACATGTGTGAATACATAGACAAAATAGAGTGTCCCTAGTATGCCTCTACTTGACTAGCTCGTTAATCAAAGATGGTTATGTTTCCTAACCATAGACATGTGTTGTCATTTGATGAACGGGATCACATCATTAGAGAATTATGTGATGGAAAAGACCCGTCAGTTAGCTTAGCATAATGACCGTTTAGTTTTATTGCTATTGCTTTCATCATGACTTATACATGTTCCTCTGACTATGAGATTATGCAACTACCGAATACCGGAGGAACACCTTGTGTGCTATCAAATGTCACAACGTAAATGGGTGATTATAAAGATGCTCTACAGATGTCTCCAAAGGTGTTTTGTTGGGTTGGCATAGATCGAGATTAGGATTTGTCACTCCGTGTATCGGAGAGGTATCTCTGGCCCCTCTCAGTAATGCACATCACTATAAGCCTTTCAAGCAATGTGACTAATGAGTTAGTCACAGGATGATGCATTATGGAATGAGTAAAGAGACTTGCCGATAACGAGATTGAACTAGGTATGATGATACCGATGATCGAATCTCGGGCAAGTAACATACCAATGACAAAGGGAATAACATATGTTGTTATGCGGTTAGACCGATAAAGATCTTCATAAAATATGTAGGAACCAACATGAGCATCCAAGTTCCACTATTTTTTATTGACCGCAGATGTGTCTCGGTCATGTCTACATAGTTCTCGAACCCGTAGGGTTCGCACGCTTAACGTCCGATGGCGATTTGTATTATGAGTTATGTGATTTGATGACCGAAGTTTGTTTGGAGTCCCGGATGAGATCAAGGACATGACGAGGAGTCTCGAAATGGTCGAGAGGTAAAGATTGATATATTGGAAGGTAGTATTCGGACATCGGAAGGGTTCTGGAGTGTATCGGGTACATGCTAGAGTACCGGAGAGGTTACCGGAACCCCCCGGGGAAAGATATGGGCCTTATGGGCCATAGGAGGGAGACTAACCAGCCCACAAGGGGCTGGTGCGCCCCCCACAATGGAGGAGGCCGAATTGGACTTGGGAAGGGGGCGCCACCCCCCTTTCCTTCTCCAACTCCATGTCCTTCCCCTTTTCCCCCTCCGGTAGAAGGAAAAAAAGGGTGGGGTTGAATCCTACTTGGACTGGTGTGACGCCCTCGATTCAATCGTATACTAATCATACACGCAAAGGTGTACGATCAAGATCAAGGACTCACGGGAAGATATCACAACACAACTCTAGACACAAATAAAATAATACAAGCTTTATATTACAAGCCATGGGCCTCGAGGGCTCGAATACATAAGCTCGAATACACAAGTGTCAACGGAAGCAACAATATCTGAGTACAGACATAAGTTGAACAGGGATGCCTTAAGAACGCTTGCACAAAAGCAACATGATCGAAGAGGCAAGGCCTCCTGCCTGGGAGCCTCCTAACTACTCCTAGTCGGCGGCGGCCTCCACGTAGTAGTAAGCATCGGCGGTGGCATGTGGCTCCTGGGCTCCGACATCTGGTTGCATCAACCGGAAAGAAGAAGAAAGGGGGAAAAGGGGGAGCAAAGCAACCGTGAGTGCTCATCCAAAGTACTCGCAAGCAAGGAACTACACTACATATGCATCGGTATATATGAAATGGGCTGTATATGTGGACTGAACTGCAGAAATGCCAGAATAGAGGGGAGAACCTAGTCCTATCGAAGACTAGCATCTTCTAGAAACCACCATCTTGCAGCAACAGGAGGGAGTAGAGTAGCATAAATTAAAGTAGTAGTAGTGTTATCAACATCGACATGATATCCTTTCTCGACTCCCTGTGAGAAAGCAATCCCAGAGCCATACTATCCAGTTCCCATCTCCATTTCTCATCTCAGGTATCCAGTTCTAGTTGTATCGATCGGGATACAACTCCAAGTGTCTGTTACTGTAGGACAGGCTATCGATAGATGTTTTGTTCCCTGCAGGGGTGCACCAACTTACCCACCACACTCGATTAACTCCGGCCGGACACACTTTCCTAGGTCATTCCCGGCCTCGGCTAAACAATACGCCACAACCCGACCTAGGCTTAGTAGAGAGGTCAACACGCCGGACTAAACCTATGCCCCCAGGGGTCATGGGCCATCGCCCCGAGAACTCCTACACGTTGCGTACGCGGCCGGTGAGCATACCTAGCTACGTCCTTCAAAAAGACAGGTGCTTACGCAGTCCAACCCGGAGCGCGTCGCTCAGTCGCTGATGTCTATTAAGCTTCGGCTAATGCATATGACGCAGAATGCCCATACTATGCCCACGTGATGGTTAGTGCTATCAGGCCAGAGGCCCCTCGGATCAAATATCCAAATCGTAGTGGATTAGGAACGCGCGGTAACAAGCAGAGACTCATGAAAGATGTGACCCCGTCGCCCCGTCTCGAGGACTTGCGGCAAGGGCTAAGAATGCCCGGCCATGCCTCATAATTATCTTGCGGGCACCCTCCAGGTCAACCCGACTCCTCATCACTCGCAAATATGCTCGCACAGGTACCCCTCAGGGTTGACCCGTCTTTAGTAACATGGTTCAGTGTAAAGTCATAGTAACCATAGTAATGTGCGGTGCCGGGGCCTGGTCTTCGATCTCGTTGATCGGGTCTTCTGATAATCCAGCGGGGCAGTCGGGACAAAGTGGGGGTCTCTGATGGGTCTCTACCCAACCTATACTAAGTAGTTTAGGATAAGCAGGTAGGTAACAATAAGCAGGTTACAAAAGCAGGTTATGCATCAGAATAGGAGCAATCAATTGCAGTAGCAAAATCTAATGCAAGCATGAGAGAATGGAATGGGTAATATCGGGATGATCAAAAGGGGGGCTTGCCTGGAAGCTCTGCTGTAAAGGAAGAAGGGTCGTCGGAGACGTAATCGATCACAGGGGCATCATCGGTCGCGGGGTCTACCGGAGAGAAGAGGGGGAATAAATAGTAAATACAGAGCAAATGGAGGCAACACTAAGCATGACAAGACAAAAAGCAGAACTAGGGGTGTTCTAACATAGTGCTGCACGGTATAGGTGAAGGGGGAAAACAACCGGGAAGGTATTCCCGGTTCCAGACCTGTGTCAGGGAGATGACCGAGGGGGAAAGTTCCATGTTCAGATAGTTGTATGCATCTGACAGGTAAACGGACCATGTATTCGGATTCGTCTCGTCGTTCTGAGAAACTTTCATGTAGAAAAACATTTTCATCTGATTTACGGTTTATTTTCTATTAATTTCCGAAGTTTAAACAATATTCTGAAATCTTTGGAGTTTTAGTTCAAAAATCACAGTGGAAAACACTAGATGCACCCGTTGTAGTGCACCCACAGTGCACCACTGAGGCAGACATGTGGGGTCAGATGGCCCAGTTGACCGAGTCAACAAAGACTGGTCAACAGAGTGAATAGTGCGTGCGGGTCCCACATGTCAGTGTCCTAATAATTTCTAAATTGATTTTGTTTAAGTAAATAAGGTGGGACCTACATGTCATATACACCTAAACTAATTAAGCACCAACCCTATCCTATTCCTAATCTAACAGGGTCGGCTCCAGTGCCTGGGCACGCACGCACCAAGGGGAGCGACGGCGGCCCCGGTGCCAGGAGGCGGGCATGGGCGACCGGCAAGCGGGCGGCGCCAGTGCCGGGCAGAGGCGAGGCGCAGCTAGTCTTGTGGCGAGGCGGAGCGGTGCGCACAAGACGACTAGGCGAGCCGCGGGCGGGGTGAGCAGCGGACGGCGTGGGCAGGGAGGCCGAGCGCGTGGAGCGCGGTGGCGCAGCAGGAGGCGAGTCACGGCAGCGCTAGGCAGCAGCGGCAACGGTAGAAGCAGCAAGCAGCAGCGGCAAGCAGTAGCAAGAGGCGAGCAGCGCGGGCAAGCAACGACAATGGAGCAGCGGCAACAACAGCAAAAAGCAGCAACAACAAAGCATCACTAGAAAACAGCGGCTAGGCATCAGCAGGCTACGGTGGTGACTACGACGAGGGCTACGGTTACAGATCGAAGGGGAAAAGCAGGGGAATCGGTCGAGGGCCTCACTGCGAAGCTCGTGGGCGTGTTCGAGGAGGCCGGGGCGGTTCGGTGGTGGAGGACCTGACGACAACGACCGGCGGCAGAGGTTGAAGAACGCGGTCGATTTAGTCGAGGTGGGTGCTCCGAGCTCGAGTTGATCCGCATAGGGGAAGCAGGGGAGGCAGGTGGTGCTCCTGGTGCAAGCTCGACCGAAGGGGACGCCGACGGCCGCGGAAATGATGAGGCGGCGACGACGGCAACAACTTCGATGCAATGCATCTGGAGAGGGAATGTGCGAGGGGAAGAACAGATGCTAGGGTTTCGGGAGGGTGCGCTGGCGACATCTTAACCAAGGGGGGGAACTGCGGGACGGACGACGCATGTGCATTGGTGACTTGAACGAGCACTCTGCCTCCAGCGCGATGGGGATGAACAGGAGGTTGAAGGAGACTAGATGTGAGCTGGACTGCACTGCTCATTGGGCCGTTTAAGCACACAGTTCTGGTTTTTCCTTTAGTTCCTATCTCTAAGTTTTCTGATTTAGTTATTGTTTTGTAATTTTATATTGTACCAAATGATTTTTGTTGAATGGGAGACTTGTCACTAAAATACTTGGCTATACTATGGAGTTTCCCACAAGGTTTTGGTGGTTGTTTCAAATCCATCCAATTAATGTTTGAATTTAAATGCTCCACATAAGTGCTAGTGGGCCACTTCATCATTTATTAGGGAATTATTGGTGAGTAAATGATGTTGGTTTTAACATGACAAAGATCAGGGGGATTTATACTAAAATGCGAACATTTTAGTATTATAGTTTGGAGAAACAATATTTTGACTTGTCTTTTAGTTTGATTTTGAGGTCGGTTTGGGACATAGTGATGATTAGCAAAATTTAATTATGATGACGTGGCACCATTAACAGGAGTTTACTGTAGCATGATTCTCGGGGTGTTACAAATCTCCTCCACTACAAGAAATCTCGTCCCGAGATTTAAGAGGTGGAGTATGGGGGAAAGAGTTGGTTATGGAATTCTAATGAATCTTCTCGGTCTTGAATGCTCTTCTCGAAGAGGTTTATCCCTTTCGTTGATGTCTTCATTTCTCTACATCGATGTATCATGATGATGTTGTCGTTCTTCCTTCCGGATCTTCACCATACTTATGAAGGGACAAGGGTTAACTTTGGAAGAACGGGCCTCTACAAGGTCGCTTATCTGGTAGATAACATCAGAGAAGGTGGCGAAAAGTAACTCTCGAATAGAAACTTAAGAAAATGTCGAGAGCAAAGTAAGAAGGTACCACAAGTACTTTCGAACAGGCAGGCAATCGTTTGATGCGTAAACAAAAGGCGAAAGGGGTTCAGAGCAACGAAATAAATATCGCATTTGATACCCGAGTAGATCATCTCTGAAGGTGGCTCGTGATTTACATACGAAGCCAGTGTGAAGAATAACTTTGGCAACAAGGGTGTACACGAGAGTCAGGTTTCAATCCAGTGGAACTGTGGGTTATGGGCCCACCATGTGGGTTAAAGGTAGAAATAGTGGTGACATCTTGCACGGTCATGATAGCCAGGCAGGTCAAAACATAGCCTATCAGTTATGTTGGCAACAACGTCTGTACCAAGGGCGAGGGACGAAGAGAACCATTTTCCTGCTTGTTTAAATGAGGCGGGCCAATAGGCAAAGTTCTCGTCCATCGGTGGTTACCGAAATGTCATCAACTATAGTAACAAGGTCTTGCTGACGGAGTTGTACACCGAGGTGCTTACTTAAGCAGAGAATTATTTATGCTTATATCATATAGATCACAAGAAGGTTAAATAACCCAATGGAATGGAAAATGAACTTATCAGATTAATCAGATCAATGGAAAGGAAATGTGTTTACACACAAGAATTGGGAGTATATCCTTCCCAAGGGGAAGTGGAGCAGGATATACATGATATGACAACAAGTTCAAAAGCATTTAGATAAAGGGGGCGAGGGAAGAATCATGATATTACCCATACAACAGTGTTTGGATAATAGATCAAGAAACATTCGACAATGTGCTTCCAATATTCTTGTTGATAGTCGAAATACCTCAGTCATGCTTTGAGGTAGCATTAACATGGTGTTCCAAGTAGGGGTTGGAGTTGAAGATCACAAGAAATACTCAAGGAACAATTGCAGGAATAGCAAGGAGTCCAAGGTATAACCAAGACATGATCAAACATGTGTTGGAAAGAAGACAAGGGGGTTGTCGATGATAACTCAAATCATCAAAGGTTAAGGATGGTATTTCTCACCATGAATTCAATTGATATGCTAGAAGAGCTCAGAATGCTGATGAGCACGACACAATTGTCGAGAAATTTCAGGAAGATGTAATCGATCGGCGATGACATCAAGTCAAAGGAATGATGAAGCGAAAATTTATTGGAACCACGGGTACGACACAAACTCAAAAGCAAGAATGTTGTTCAAGGCGAAATGGTATGATGAGGAAGACCGACATAAGCTTAGCTCGTCATCGAAAATTCTTTCTGGGAAGAAGGACCGCGTAGCACGGTTAAAATTAGCTCGATAATGATATAGCTGATCAGGCTACGAATGATGTGATGGAGTATCATTCCAATGAGAATTCACAAGAGGTAGTGCAATGACACAATATCCTCGAGATAACAGGGGGAAATACTCGAGGTAGCTCAAAATAGAGGTTGGATGGATGAAATGATCTGCAGAAAACAAGTATTTTAACTTGTCCGGGAAATGGAATCAAGGAGAAAATATGGTCGGAACCACGATTGCAAAGAATCAATTTACAGATGCAAGATGAGCTTATACCAAGGGAACATTTGATTATAAGAGAAGCTTCCATGATAATATCTACAGCATGTCTATGGGCATGAACACAAAGTTCAAGGTCGACTCCCACTTCTTCAATGTATAACCTCTCATTTACTTCTCACTTTTGACGAAGTTGTAGTGTAGAAATTTTTTATCTGGCGTAACACCAGTAGAGTATGACCCATAGAAATTTCCGGGTTCACACAAATTAGGGAAAGCATTAGTTCAACCCGTCGGGGCATCTTAGGAACATTTGCAAAAACTTCAGAGGTAATTAACTCAAGCTCGGAAGCAGAGCAGGGTTGAAAAAGCAGAGAATACAATTTACCAAAGGCGATATGTATCAAGGGAAGAGCGCACAAAATTTTGAATATGAAGGAAACTGCCGGATAATAATCCAACAAAGGATTCAGCGGTCCTTAATGGATCTGATGTGAGTATCAGTACTCAATCAGAAGAAGGAAAGAATGCAAAGGCATTGGATTATAGAAACACCTGGATAATTCGACGCTTAATGCAAAGAAATTATGATTTCCAAATTAGAAGATCAGAAGCAGACACTCTGGTCAAAAGACAAGTAAGTTGAATAGATATAGATCGACAATCAATTAAGGATTGGTTTGCCGAGAACCAGCTCATGTACGGAGTGACGTCTGAGCCGGAAAGATCATTTAAAAGGATTAACTGATGATTGCGCGTATTCACTCACATGTTGACTCAATAGGAACAAAATGACAGTGTCAAAGGATACTAATGAATATTGCTAGACAAATGAGAAGCATCCATAATGTAAGCAGACAAGTAATTGTCGATCAATAGGCTGCAGAGGATTTTGAAAGATCTGATAGCATTTTCAGGTATTGTGGAAATCATATAAACAACTGGGGACGAACGAACCCCGGTTAAGTGAATTATCCGCAATGCGAAAAGAAAGTGCAAAGCAAAAGGCACAAAGGATTCTCGGAACAATGGAGAGTACTAGGGGTATCTTGTAATAACAGGAGCAACTTGGGATGCAGGTACAAGCGGCAAGGATGTTATTCACGGGGATTAACGGTGGTCAGGAACTGCAAGGCAGTTGGCACAGTGTCTCGAGAAACATCGAGGAGTATCTGCAGAATATGAAGGCGAAGCAAGCGATCATCGATAATGTCGGGGCTCTCCGGGAGGAAGTGGGTACGAGGGCCTAATGTCAGAGTTAGTAAAATGTTTATCCCGAATAGACGAGAGATCAGAGTCCCAGAGTATAGACGAGGAATAAAAGATCCTAATACCACCCAATGGCAATGTGGGCCCGAAAGCCACACAGCCAAGTTAGTAAAACCATTTTGGATGAGTAGACTCAACTTCGGCCAAGGAGTTGGAAAGGGGGCTACCTAGAGGAAGTCGGCTCTGATAACAACTTATCACGCCCTCGATTCAATCATACACTAATCATACACGCAAAGGTGTACGATCAAGATCAAGGACTCACGGGAAGATATCACAACACAACTCTAGACACAAATAAAATAATACAAGCTTTATATTACAAGCCATGGGCCTCGAGGGCTCGAATACATCAGCTCGAATACACAAGTGTCAGCGGAAGCAACAATATCTGACTACAGACATAAGTTGAACAGGGATGCCTTAAGAAGGCTAGCA
Organism: Aegilops longissima; assembly: GCA_021605205.1. Classification (NCBI taxonomy): domain Eukaryota; kingdom Viridiplantae; phylum Streptophyta; class Magnoliopsida; order Poales; family Poaceae; genus Aegilops; species Aegilops longissima. The sequence continues at coordinate 390,572,719 of CM038678.1, read as the reverse complement.
CAAAAGCAACACGATCGAAGAGGCAAGACCTCCTTCCTGGGAGCCTCCTAACTACTCCTAGTCGGCGGCGGCCTCCACTTGGTAGTAAGCATCGGCGGTGGCATCTGGCTCCTGGGCTCCGACATCTGGTTGCATCAACCGGAAAGAAGAAGAAAGGGGGAAAAGGGGGAGCAAAGCAACCGTGAGTACTCATCCAAAGTACTCACAAGCAAGGAACTACGCTACATATGCATCGGTATCAATGAAATGGGTTGTATATGTGGACTGAACTGCAGAAATGCCAGAATAGAGGGGAGAACCTAGTCCTATCGAAAACTAGCATCTTCTGGAAACCACCATCTTGCAGCAATAGGAGGGAGTAGAGTAGCATAAAGTAAAGTAGTAGTAGTGTTATCAACATCGGCCAGAGATCCTTGCTCGACTCCCTGCGAGAAAGCAATCCCAGAGCCATACTATCCAGTTCTCATCTGCATTTCTCATCTCAGGTATCCAGTTCTAGTTGAATCGATCGGGATACAACTCCAAGTGTCCGTTACCGTAGGACATGCTATCCATAGATGCTTTCTTCCCTGCAGGGGTGCACCAACTTACCCACCATGCTCGATTAACTCCGGCCGGACACACTTTCCTGGGTCATGCCCGGCCTCGGCTAAACAATACGCCGCAACCCGACCTAGGCTTAATAGAGAGGTCAACACGCCGGACTAAAACTATGCCCCCAGGGGTCATGGGCCATCGCCCCAGGAACTCCTGCACGTTGCGTACGCGGCTGGTGAGCAGACCTAGCTACCACCTTCAAATAGGCAGGTGCTTATGCAGTCCAACCCGGCGCACGACGCTCAGTCGCTGACATCTATTAAGCTTCGGCTGATGCATACGACGCAGAACGCCCATACTATGCCCACGTGAAGGTTAGCTCTATCAGGCAAGAGGCCCCTCGGATCAAATATCCAAATCATAGTGGATTAGGAACGCGCGGTAACAAGCAAAGACTCACGAAAGATGTGACCCTGTCGCCCCGTCTCGAGGACTTGCGGCAAGGGCTAAGAATGCCCGGCTACGCCTCGTAATTATCTCGCGGGCACCCTATAGGTCAATCCGACTCCTCGTCACTCGCAAATATGCTCGCGCGGGTACCCCTCAGGGCCAACCCGTCTTTAGTAACATGGTTCAGTGTAAAGTCATAGTAACCATAGTAATGTGCGGTGCCGGGGCTAGGTCTTCGATCCCGTTGATCGGGTCTTCTGATAATCCAGCGGGGCAGTCGGGACAAAGTGGGGGTCTCTGATGGGTCTCTACCCAAACTATACTAAGTAGTTTAGGATAAGCAGGTAGGTAACAATAAGCAGGTTACAAAAGCAGGCTATGCATCAGAATAAGAGCAATCAATTACAGTAGTAAAATCTAATGCAAGCATGAGAGAATGGAATGGGCAATATCGGGATGATCAAAAGGGGGGCTTGCCTGGAAGCTCTGCTATAAAGGAAGAAGGGTCGTCGGAGACGTAGTCAATCACAGGGGCATCATCGGTCTCGGGGTCTACCGGAGAGAAGAGGGGGAAGAAACAGTAAATACAGAGCAAACAGAGGCAACACTAAACATGACATGACGAAAAGCAGAACTAGGGGTGTTCTAATGTAGTGCTGCACGGTATAGGTGAAGGGGGAAAACAACCGGGAAGGTATTCCCGGTTCCGGACCTGTGTCAGGCAGATGACCGGAGGGGGAAAGTTCCATGTTCAGATAGTTAGATGCATCTGACAGGTAAATGGACCATGTATTCGGATTCGTCTCGTCGTTCTGAGCAACTTTCATGTAGAAAACATTTTCATCTGAGTTACAGTTTATTTTCTATTAATTTCTGAAGTTTAAACAATTTTCTGAAATCTCTGGATTTAGTTTTAATTCAAAAATCACAGTGGAAAACACTAGATGCACCCGGTGCAGTGCACCCACAGTGCACCACCAAGGCTGACATGTGGGGTTAGATGGCCCAGTTGACCGAGTCAACAAAGACTGGTCAACAGAGTGAATAGTGCGTGCGGGTCCCACATGTCAGTGTCCTAATAATTTTTAAACTGATTTTGTTTAAGTAAAATAAGGTGGGATCTACCTGTCATATACACCTAAACTAATTAAGCACCAACCCTATCCTATTTCTAATCTAACGGGGTCGGCTCAAGTGCGTGGGCACACATGCACCAGTGTAGCGACCCGACCTCAGACGGTCAAGCCTCTGTGTTTTTGTGCCATCCACGGATCAAGTATCTTTGCACACACAAGACATCAATGTATATATCAAAGTGCAATCACATGTATAAATAACGTAAAACTGATATATACCTCATAAGTCACAATGAAACAAATAGTCGGTGTGGAGTCCCATCAACGCCATCGGCAAAGTTGAGTGTAGACCGTAACCACTGCACTGTACTCTTACTCGTCGGAAGAAAATATATGCAACATGATACGTTGCAGCCGTGTAGGTCAATTACATTGAATGTACCGCAAGATCACAACATGAGAAAACAGATGATAAAACTATACTATATGCAATATGGCTTTGTGGCTCTGTGTCTGAGTTTTGTTTTGCATAAAAGCTGGTTTTATTTTCCCTACATCAAAAGAATAACTGGAGTCTGTACTATGGAGTGTTCTATCATGACATGGTTCTGCCAACCGATGCCTCATAGCCCAAATTCATCATAAGTTGCCCACAATTAAGTTATCAGTCTGGTGTTGAGAGTTCCGAGATAGATCCAAGTCCAGATGCTCAAATTGTCCGTAACCGGGGACACGGCTAATCGATTAGGTTTTAACCCTCTGCAGAGGTTTGTACACTTTACCCGCAACATTCGATCCCTCTCTTTACGTTCTCGCACTTCAGGGTGTTTGAGAACAAGATGACCAAACATGGTCTTCGAAGAGTTCCTCGACCACCGTCCGGTGCTCATCCAATCCTACCGTAGTTCTACATCTGCTAGCACCGTCCCAGCCAGAGTCACAACTAAGGTCAACCAAGGCAGAGCCCATAGTGACTTGCGGTTGCACAGTAAGCTTCGGGCATGAAGTATTCTTCCGTCTCTTTGAGTCTGGTGAAGCTTTCCGCAAGATGTCATGGCGCTTCTCCATGCATCCCGCCAACCACCGGTTTTCTCCAGGTGCCCACAACCATCCTTCACCCAAGAGTGTGTATTGAATTCTTGTCTCGAGTCTTGAAGTCTTGAGGCCTTGAAAATGCAGTCCTTGCAGATGCCATCATGGAGTTGTCGTCCTTGACGAGAGTCCTCCTTCTTCACACCACTCGAGCACTCATACCAACCCGTCTACTATAGCGTAGCATTAAAATAAATAGCGTCCGGGCTTGGTAACAGGGTGATGGGTTCCTACCTCATGCATACTACTCAACTACAAGAATTCAGTATCACTACTGGAGGGATTTTTGCGAAGATGACACTAGATGCAATAAAACACATAGGTATGAAAAACATGGTCAAAGTGAACTTGCCTGGTAATACTTGATGAAGATAACAGCGCTGTCAGAAAATGACTTGGTAGAACTAATCGTCACTCCGTTGAAAATCTATATAGTCAAACATAGCATTCATATAAGCAAACATCCTAGCAAACAGTTTTAACACTCATAATAACAATTAAAACAAAAAAAACTCAATAATAAAACTCCAACAAAGTCCAAAGAAGCTTCAAATAAAACTAGAAAGAAAAACTACTAACGAAAATCTATGACTTTGCTACAAGCATCTAACATAGTTTTGCCCTAAGTAAAAAAAACTTAACAACAATTAAAACACTAAACTAATAATTTAACAGAAAATAAAAAGTAAAACAACTAAGTTAACAGAAAGTATTTTTTCATAAAATTTTATTTGCAAAAAGAAACAAATAAAAAGCTTTTATAAAACTCTAACTATGACCTATAGAAGGTTTCATACAAAACTAAGGAAAATAAATTTTTAAAATAAAATAAAATTTTCTCCTTTTTCTAACAGAACACAACTAATTTTGTCAAAAGTGACAAAAAGAAATAATTTAAAACTAATAAAAACAATAAAGAAAAAGCTAAAACAGAACTAATAATAAAACAGTACTGTTTTGCTAAAAACCTAATTTAAATTAACCTAAAAATAAAATACTAAATACTACTAGATAAACAAAGGTCCTAGAGACCAGGAGCAAAAAGAATCGGTCAAAATAATATTCCTAACTCAAAATAGCTCAAATCTAGTGATTTGAGAAAATTCATACAAACACAAATTTAAACTGCTCAAATGTGAAATAAAATTGAACTAACATAAACTTCAGCAATTTTGTGACACATAGCAATTGGAATCACTCAAAAATACTAAAACTCTAAAAGATATGAATTTTCTAAGATTGCTATTTTCTGAAAAAATGAATTACAGGATTTCGTGGATCTCACGGAGTAGTCGTCGGAGTTGGGGAAGAAGATCGGATCCGATGTTGCAGTTGCTCCTAGAGGAAAGGAGATCACGGGACGGTGGAGAGGAGATCATATAAACCTCGGGAGAGGTCGAGGCGGGCGGCGGCACTTGGCGGCGGTGGTGGTGCTGCTGCTTCGCTGCTTGCTGAAGAGGAGAGGAGAGGAGAGGTGTTGGTTTGATGTGTTGGAGGGGGTGCTTGGGTATTTATATTGGGGAGGGATGGCTTTGCTTGGGGTAGGGCAAGAAATAGACTAGGATTAGGAAACAAAGAGGAAAAGATCTAGAAACAAATCGGAATAAATCGGAATAACGAAGGATCAAATCCTACTAGGATTTGTAAAAGAATAGGAAACCTGGCTCCTGGCCCCTAGGTGTGTGTCGTGCGATGGCCTTGGCGGTGGCTGGTCGGCGGCTTGGGCCTTTGGCCCAAGGCGCTGCATATTTTTTTAACAAAATTTCACAGAACTAAAACAAAAACGAAATAATTAAAACTTTTATATAGGCATATAATATATCAAAATTTACAGAAAAATATTTCCTACAAGATGAACATTATTCTAATGTCAAATAAAATCCACACAAATTTTAATAATTCACACAGTGCTACTGGTCCAATAAAATCCAATAAAAATCATTTTAAAATACCAAGATGACTTCAAATTAATTTCTCTCCAATTTTCTGATGTAGGGAATCATGTTACCCTATTTTCCATATATTTTGTTTTTGGAGAAAATAATTTGAATAAAACTCAAATAACTCCAAATTGGAAATAAATTCAAAAGAACTTTGAATTTAATTCTTTTAAAACTCCCAACTCATATTTCATATGTTTTGAGGAAGTCATTTTATCTTCGCCGTGAAAATCATTGAGTTGCATAAAGTTTCAGAATTGGAAAATATTTTCAATACCCTTGTCATTTAAATAAATGGAAGAAGTCATGTCATCTTCTCTCCGGGTTTTGGTGATGAAAAGAATTTGAATTCCGGAGATCATAAAAGAAAAATGAAAGTTTGGGAAAGTCCTTTAATTCCTCTCATTTAACCTTCAAAAGTTTTGAATTTCACTCAATTTCACTCAATCATTCGACAACAATCAAACAAACAATCAAAACTATTTATTTAATATAACATTCCAAAATTTAGAATTTTGGGATGTTACAAATCTACACATTTAAAATGAATCTAGTCCCGAGATTCAAGAGGCTAACAAGAAATAGGTTAGGGTTTGGGGTCTTCTCAAAATCCATCGATCGTCTCCGGGTCTCGGTGCTACCACCCTTAGAAGCATTGTTACGGTTCCATCAAAACTCAGATATTCCATCCTTATTGCTGACAGTGTCGGTCTTCTCGAGATATTAAGGATAATTCCTTCTCTGGGCTCTTCCGGTAGTGGAATAACCTTTTCCTCAATTCTTTTGTCTTTTACTCTTGGTAAGGTTATTCCGAGACTGGGTCTTCATAGTGACGGTCCGGCGCCAATTCTAAACAAATATCGGTACCTCATGGTGGTCAACGATTTATGGTTTCCCTACGAAAACGGGTGCAGGTTGAACCTCACCGTATAACCTACGGTTGGCAACAACTGCCGTGTACAAGGGAAAAAATACCTATACCTTTCTAAGGTTTAAACAAGGTTTTGATCGTCGTCTCTCTACTATAGGTAAGTCACTCAGATTTTACCATCCCATATAGCAAAGCGAATAATAAGAGTAAGTCGGTATGGTGATCAATCCATCCCGCACCCAAATCATTACCTTGTACATGGTTTTGCGAATCTCGCATTCTAACACTCGGTCATCCTCGCAAGCGTTGCAGAATTTCTCTTCTCAACGAACTTAGTTCGGATAATTCCATTGATTCTGCAAGCTGAACAAAACATCTATCGTTTCTTCACAACTCTCGGGTTTTTGCGTAACCTCCTACGAAACGTATGCTGATTGAATCACCGATTCTTCCAAATTTCTTCCTTCATCAAGGTTACATCTGTTCCTTTTCAAAATCCTGGGCCTGTGGGTTATGGCCCACTTCAACACTAGTGCAGCTTTAACTCATCCTTGGAGTAACTCTCTTGTTCCATATTACACCTCCTTTAAATCCAGTAGTACTCTGTTTCTTCATACCATCATATCAAAAGGAAAACTCCAACTTTTTTTTTCCTTCAAACTACAGTCCATGGAATATATATTTTCTTATCCATTAGTCTAGTCTTCTTCACAGGGTACTACCACCCTAAAAATGAAATTCACTAATCCATCCATAGACCATATTTCTCATATCCTCGAAAATGGTCAAAATCTTTGTTCACAGAGTAACAACTCCTACAATTAAACATATGAAAACATGTCACCTTAACTTTATTGATTTCATGAATCCATTACAAACTCTGAGCACCCATTACATAAATCAACTTATTGTACTCATAAAAATGAAATTGCTTTCTATTACTCTTGTTTCCAATATCAAAATTCCAACTACTCAACTCCAGCTTCCTTCTTGTAGGAACATTTAGTAGCATAATGTCCTGCTTCCTTGCAATGAAAACACATAACTTTCGATAAGTCTTTGGGCTTCTTTGTGATTATGTAGGCTCCTTGGGTTATAGGCTTCTTTTCTGGACATTTACTAGCGTAATGACCTAAATCCTTGCACCTGTAACAAGTGATGTGACTCAGGTCCTTCTCTGCAGAAATTGTGTTGTTTTGGGGTTGCCTTCTTTTTCTCTTCCTGGATTTCTCTGTAATGATCAGAGCTTCTATTTCCCGAGGGTCAAACTTCACTTCTGCTGTCGGGAAATATCTGAGATATTCTTCTCTTTCCTTGGTACAATACTGGGAAAAATGTCCTTCTTCTCCACATGAATAGCAAGCGTTGGAGTAGAATCTGATTAGGCCTTCTCCATCGGGGTCTTCAACATCTTCCTTCATCTCAGGTTCTTCTAGACCTTCCTTGAGGGCTTCTTTCATTCCTTCTTCCTGCTTCTGAATAGTTTGTTGCACCGTGGGGTAAATGTGACATTCTTGCGGGTAGTGGGTGGTTCCTTCACACAAGAAACAAGTAACTTGCCTAGTTGGGCATTCCTCACCGGGTATTTCTCCTCACAATGAGGGCATCCATCCTTGTGTTCCTCCTGGTGTGTCCTATTTCTCCGCAAATCTTGCAGCACAAGGTTTATTTCTTGGTGTATCATGGTGCTTCCGGATGAGGCGTGATCTCAACAGGTCTTCTTGAATTCCACCCAAGTTCTTGCTCCATTAAATCCTTGTATGGCTTGATGCATTTTCCACCAGGTTGCAGCACTTCCTTCAAAGTCTTGAAGAGCGTCGATACTTCATTCTTTCTTGAAACCAAATTGCTCCCAAGTGATTCTCCATGTTCGAATCCATAGCTCGCCTCCGGCTGGGTTTTCGGTCCGAGAATACCGGTCCAACTTCATTCATCATCTAATGGGTCCAAAAGTTTTGGGATGAGATATGAGAGAGGTGGGGAGGATATACACACAATACAAACAATAGTTTTGAAGAAACAAGTTTTACTTTGTGGCTGTCGGAAAACATCAAACAAATGACAGCTCACAAATCGCGCATCTAACGTGGGTGTATAACAGGTTTGGTCTTCTAAAGGTCAAATAATTCTTGGATTCTTCAAATTCTTCGGTCTTGAGTCTTCAATTGTTGCAGCTTCAACTCTTCTAATGCATGGTGAAATCCTTGTTACTTTGAAGAGGTCATCACTGTCCGATATCTTTCTTGGAGCGGCTTGATTGATCCTACATGTGGTCAAAAGGAAAAGGGTATATTCTAACTATTTGAGGTGAGAGGGTCTATTTGATAAAATCAGAAAAGATGAGGAGTAAGAGTCTTTTTGAAAATAAAGTTTTGAGATATGCTGTCCAAGGGGCTTTCCGATTTCTAGGGTCACGTCCTACAGTCAACATGTGCTCGATACCATATCTCAGAAGCGACCCGACCTCAGACGGTCAAGCCTCTGTGTTTCGTGCCATCCTCGGATCAAGATCTTTGGCACACACAAGACATCAATGTATATATCAAAGTGCAATCACATGTATAAATAACGTAAAACTGATATATACCTCATAAGTCACAGTGAAACAAATAGTCGGTGTGGAGTCCCATCAACGCCATCGGCAGGTTGAGTGTAGACCGTAACCTGTGCACTGTACTCTTACTCGTCGGAAGAAAATATATGCAACATGATACGTTGCAGCCGTGTAGGTCAAGACATTGAATGTACCGCAAGATCACAACATGAGAAAACAGATGATAAAACTATACTATATGCAATATGGCTTTGTGGCTCGTGTATCCGAGTTTTGTTTTGCATAAAAGCTGGTTTTATTTTCCCTACATCAAAAGAATAAATGAGTCTGTACTATGGAGTGTTCTATCATGACATGATTCCGCCAACCGATGCCTCATAGCCCAAATTCATCATAAGTTGCCCACAATTAAGTTATCATCCGGTGTTGAGAGTTCGAGATAGATCCAAGTCCAGATGCTCAAATTGTCCGTAATCGGGACACGGCTAATCGATTAGGTTTTAACCCTCTGCAGAGGTTTGTACACTTTACCCGCAAGATTCGATCCCTCTCTTTACGTTCTCGCACTTCGTGGTGTTTGAGAACAAGATGACCAAACATGGTCTTCGAAGAGTTCCTCGACCACCGTCCGTGCTCATCCAATCCTACCGTAGTTCTACATCTGCTAGCACCGTCCCAGCCAGAGTCACAACTAAGGTCAACCAAGGCAGAGCCCATAGTGACTTGCGGTTGCAGGTAAGCTTCGGGCATGAAGTATTCTTCCGTCTCTTTGAGTCTGGGTGAAGCTTTCCAAAGATGTCATGGCGCTTCTCCATGCATCCCGCCAACCACCGGTTTTCTCCAGGTGCCCGTCAACCATCCTTCACCCAAGAGGTGTGTATTGAATTCTTGTCTCGAGTCTTGAAGTCTTGAGGCCTTGAAAATGCAGTCCTTGCAGATGCCATCATGGAGTTGTCGTCCTTGACATAGAGTCCTCCTTCTTCACACCACTCGAGCACTCATACCAACCCGTCTACTATAGCGTAGCATTAAAATAAATAACGTCCGGGCTTGGTAACAGGTGATGGGTTCCTACCTCATGCATACTACTCAACTACAAGAATTCAATATCACTCTTGGAGGGATTTTTGCGAAGATGACACTAGATACAATAAAACACATAGGTATGAAAAACATGGTCAAAGTGAACTTGCTCGGTAATACTTGATGAAGATAACAATATTTGTCGAAAAATGACTTGGTAGAACTAATCGTCACTCCGTTGAAAATCTATATAGTCAAACATAGCATTCATATAAGCAAACATCCTAGCAAACAGTTTTAACACTCATAATAACAATTAAAACAAAAAAAACTCAATAATAAAACTCCAACAAAGTCCAAAGAAGCTTCAAATAAAACTAGAAAGAAAAACTACTAACGAAAATCTATGACTTTGCTACAAGCATCTAACATAGTTTTGCCCTAAGTAAAAAAAACTTAACAACAATTAAAACACTAAACTAATAATTTAACAGAAAATAAAAAGTAAAACAACTAAGTTAACAGAAAGTATTTTTTCATAAAATTTTATTTGCAAAAAGAAACAAATAAAAAGCTTTTATAAAACTCTAACTATGGCCTATAGAAGGTTTCATACAAAACTAAGGAAAATAAATTTTTAAAATAAAATAAAATTTTCTCCTGTTTTCTAACAGAAACACAACTAATTTTGTCAAAAGTGACAAAAAGAAATAATTTAAAACTAATAAAAACAATAAAGAAAAAGCTAAAACAGAACTAATAATAAAACAGTACTGTTTTGCTAAAAACCTAATTTAAATTAACCTAGAAATAAAATACTAAATACTACTGGATAAACAAAGGTCCTAGAGACCAGGAGCAAAAAGAATCGGTCAAAATAATATTCCTAACTCAAAATAGCTCAAATCTAGTGATTTGAGAAAATTCATACAAACACAAATTTAAACTGCTCAAATGTGAAATAAAATTGAACTAACATAAACTTCAGCAAATTTGTGACACATAGCAATTGGAATCACTCAAAAATACTAAAAACTCTAAAAGATATGAATTTTCTAAGATTGCTATTTTCTGAAATAAAAATGAATTACGGGATTTCGTGGATCTCACCGGAGTAGTCGTCGGAGTTGGGGAAGAAGATCGGATCCGATGTTGCGGTTGCTCCTAGAGGAAAGGAGATCACGGGACGGTGGAGAGGAGATCATATAAACCTCAGGAGAGGTCGAGGGCGCGGCGGCGGCACTTGGCGGCGGCGGTGGTGCTGCACTGCTGCTGCTGCGAAGAGGAGAGGAGAGGAGAGGTGTTGGTTTGATGTGTTGGAGGGGGTGCTTGGGTATTTATATTGGGGAGGGGATGGCTTTGCTTGGGGTACGGGACAAGAAATAGACTAGGATTAGGAAACAAAGAGGGAAAAGATCTAGAAACAAATCGGAATAAATCGGAATAACGAAACGGGATCAAATCCTACTAGGATTTGTAAAAGAATAGAAAACCTGGGCTCCCTGGCCCCCTAGGTGTGTGCGTGCGATGGCCTTGGCCTTGGCCTTGGCCGGTGGCTGGTCGGCGGCTTGGCCTTTGGCCCAAGGCGCTGCATATTTTTTTAAACAAAATTTCACAGAACTAAAACAAAAACAAAATAATTAAAACTTTTATATAGGCATATAATATATCAAAATTTGCAGAAAAATATTTCCTACAAGATGAACATTATTCTAATGTCAAATAAAATCCACACAAATTTTAATAATTCACACAGTGCTACTGGTCCAATAAAATCCAATAAAAATCATTTTAAAATACCAAGATGACTTCAAATTAATTTCTCTCAATTTTCTGATGTAGGGAATCATGTTACCCTATTTTCCATATATTTTGTTTTTGGAGAAAATAATTTGAATAAAACTCAAATAACTCCAAATTGGAAATAAATTCAAAAGAACTTTGAATTTAATTCTTTTAAAACTCCCAACTCATATTTCATATGTTTTGAAGAAGTCATTTTATCTTCGCCGTGAAAATCATTGAGTTGCATAAAGTTTCAGAATTGGAAAATATTTTCAATACCCTTGTCATTTAAATAAATGGAAGAAGTCATGTCATCTTCTCTCCGGGTTTGGTGATGAAAAGAATTTGAATTCCGGAGATCATAAAAGAAAAATGAAAGTTTGGGAAAGTCCTTTAATTCCTCTCATTTAACCTTCAAAAGTTTTGAATTTCACTCAATTTCACTCAATCATTCAGACAACAATCAAACAAACAATCAAAACTATTTATTTAATATAACATTCCAAAATTTAGAATTTTGGGATGTTACAAATCTACACATTTAAAATGAATCTCGTCCCGAGATTCAAGAGGCTAACAAGAAATAGGTTAGGGTTTGGGGTCTTCTCAAAATCCATCGATCGTCTCCGGGTCTCGGGTGCTACCACCCTTAGAAGCATTATTACGGTTCCATCAAAACTCAGATACTCCATCCTTATTCTTGATGATGTCGGTCTTCTCGAGATATTATGGATAATTCCTTCTCTGGGCTCTTCCGGTAGTGGAATAACCTTTTCCTCAATTCTTTTGTCTTTTACTCTTGGTAAGGTTATTCCGAGACGGGTCTTCATAGTGACGGTCCGGCGCCAATTCTAAACAAATATCGGTACCTCATGGTGGTCAACGATTTATGGTTTCCCTAGAAAACGGTGCAGGTTGAACCTCACCGTATAACCTACGGTTGGCAACAACTGCCGTGTACAAGGGAAAAATACCTATACCTTTCTAAGGTTTAAACAAGGTTTTGATCGTCGTCTCTCTACTATAGGTAAGTCACTCAGATTTTACCATCCCATATAGCAAAGCGAATAATAAGAGTAAGTCGGTATGGTGATCAATCCATCCCTTTTAAATCATTACCTTGTACATGGTTTTGCGAATCTCGCATTCTAACACTCGGTCATCCTCACAAGCGTTGCAGAATTTCTCTTCTCAACGAACTTAGTTCGGATAATTCCATTGATTTTGCAAGCTGAACAAAACATCTATCGTTTCTTCACAACTCTCGGGTTTTGCGTAACCTCCTACGAAGCGTATCTTGATTGAATCACCGATTCTTCCAAATTTCTTCCTTCATCAAGGTTACATCTGTTCCTTTTCAAAATCCTGGGCCTGTGGGTTATGGCCCACTTCAACACTAGTGCAGCTTTAACTCATCCTTGGAGTAACTCTCTTGTTCCATATTACACCTCCTTTAAATCCAAGAGTACTGCTTTCTTCATACCATCATATCAAAAGCAAAACTCCAACTTTTTTTTTCCTTCAAACTACAGTCCATGGAATATATATTTTCTTATCCATTAGTCTAGTCTTCTTCACAGGGTACTACCACCCTAAAAATGAAATTCACAAATCCATCCATAGACCATATTTCTCATATCCTCGAAAATGGTCAAAATCTTTGTTCACAGAGTAACAACTCCTACAATTAAACATATGAAAACATGTCACCTTAACTTTATTGATTTCATGAATCCATTACAAACTCTGAGCACCCATTACATAACTCAACTTATTGTACTCATAAAAATGAAATTGCTTTCTATTACTCTTGTTTCCAATATCAAAATTCCAACTACTCAACTCCAGCTTCCTTCTTGTAGGAACATTTAGTAGCATAATGTCCTGCTTCCTTGCAATGAAAACACATAACTTTCGATAAGTCTTTGGGCTTCTTTGTGATTATGTAGGCTCCTTGGGTTATAGGCTTCTTTTCTGGACATTTACTAGCGTAATGACCTAAATCCTTGCACCTGTAACAAGTGATGTGACTCAGGTCCTTCTCTGCAGAAATTGTGTTGTTCTGGGGTTGCCTTCTTTTTCTCTTCCTGGATTTCTCCGTAATGATCAGAGCTTCTATTTCCCGAGGGTCAAACTTCACTTCTGCTGTCGGGAAATCTCTGAGATATTCTTCTCTTTCCTTGGTACAATACTGGGAAAAATGTCCTTCTTCTCCACATGAATAGCAAGCGTTGGAGTAGAATCTGATTAGGCCTTCTCCATCGGGGTCTTCAACATCTTCCTTCATCTCAGGTTCTTCTAGACCTTCCTTGAGGGCTTCTTTCATTCCTTCTTCCTGCTTCTGAATAGTTTGTTGCACCGTGGGGTAAATGTGACACTGCGTCGGGTAGTGGGTGGTTCCTTCACACAAGAAACAAGTAACTTGCCTAGTTGGGCATTCCTCAGCTGGGTATTTCTCCTCACAATGAGGGCATCCATCCTTGTGTTCCTCCTGGGTGTGTCCTATTTCTCCGCAAATCTTGCAGGCACAAGGTTTATTTCTTGGTGTATCATGGTGCTTCCGGATGAGACGTGATCTCAACAGGGTCTTCTTGAATTCCTCCCAAGTTCTAGCTCCATTAAATCCTTGTATGGCTTGATGCATTTTCCACCAGGTTGCAGCACTTCCTTCAAAGTACTGAAGAGCGTACGATACTTCATTCTTCCTTGAAACCAAATTGCTCCCGAAGTGATTCTCCATGTTCTGAATCCATAGCTCTGCCTCCGGCTGGGTTTTCGGTCCAGAGAATACCGGTCCAACTTCATTCATCATCTAATGGGTCCAAAAGTTTTGGGATGAGATATGAGAGAGGTGGGGAGGGATATACACACAATACAAACAATAGTTTTTGAAGAAACAAGTTTTACTTTGTGGCTGTCGGAAAACATCAAACAAATGACAGCTCACAAATCGCCGCATCTAACGTAGGTGTATAACAAGGGTTTGGTCTTCTAAAGGTCAAATAATTCTTTGGATTCTTCAAATTCTTCTGGTCTTCGGAGTCTTCAATTGTTGCAGCTTCAACTCTTCTAATGCATGGTGAAATCCTTGTTACTTTGAAGAGGTCATCAGCTGTCCGATATCTTTCTTGGAGCGGCTTCAGTTGATCCTACATGTGGTCAAAAGGGAAAAGGGGTATATTCTAACTATTTGAGGTGAGAGGGTCTATTTGATAAAATCAGAAAAGATGAGGAGTAAGAGTCTTTTTGAAAATAAAGTTTTGAGATATGCTGTCCAAGGGGCTTTCCGATTTCTAGGGTCACGTCCTACAGTCAACATGTGCTCTGATACCATATCTGTAGCGACCCGACCTCGACGGTCAAGCCTCGTGTTTCATGCCATCCTGGATCAGTATCTTTGGCACACACAGTACATCAATGTATATATCAAAGTGCAATCACATGTATAAATAACGTAAAACTGATATATACCTCATAAGTCACAGTGAAACAAATAGTCGGTGTGGAGTCCCATCAACGCCATCGGCAGGTTGAGTGTAGACCGTAACCTGCACGTACTCTTACTCGTCGGAAGAAAATATATGCAACATGATACGTTGCAGCCGTGTAGGTCAGTTACATTGAATGTACCGCAAGATCACAACATGAGAAAACAGATGATAAAACTATACTATATGCAATATGGCTTTGTGGCTCGTGTCTGAGTTTTGTTTTGCATAAAAGCTGGTTTTATTTTCCCTACATCAAAAGAATAAATGAGTCTGTACTATGGAGTGTTCTATCATGACATGGTTCCGCCAACCGATGCCTCATAGCCCAAATTCATCATAAGTTGCCCACAATTAAGTTATCATCCGGTGTTGAGAGTTCGAGATAGATCCAAGTCCAGATGCTCAAATTGTCCGTAATCGGGACACGGCTAATCGATTAGGTTTTAACCCTCTGCGAAGTTTGTACACTTTACCCGCAACATTCGATCCCTCTCTTTACGTTCTCGCACTTCGTGGTGTTTGAGAACAAGATGACCAAACATGGTCTTCGAAGAGTTCCTCGACCACCGTCCGGTGCTCATCCAATCCTACCGTAGTTCTACATCTGCTAGCACCGTCCCAGCCAGAGTCACAACTAAGGTCAACCAAGGCGAGCCCATAGTGATTTGCGGTTGCACAGTAAGCTTCGGGCATGAAGTATTCTTCCGTCTCTTTGAGTCTGGGTGAAGCTTTCCGCAAGATGTCATGGCGCTTCTCCATGCATCCCGCCAACCACCGGTTTTCTCCAGGTGCCCACAACCATCCTTCACCCAAGAGTGTGTATTGAATTCTTGTCTCGAGTCTTGAAGTCTTGAGGCCTTGAAAATGCAGTCCTTGCAGATGCCATCATGGAGTTGTCGTCCTTGACATAGAGTCCTCCTTCTTCACACCACTCTCGAGCACTCATACCAACCCCGTCTACTATAGCGTAGCATTAAAATAAATAGCGTCCGGGCTTGGTAACAGGTGATGGGTTCCTACCTCATGCATACTACTCAACTACAAGAATTCAGTATCACTACTGGAGGGATTTTTGCGAAGATGACACTAGATGCAATAAAACACATAGGTATGAAAAACATGGTCAAAGTGAACTTGCTGGTAATACTTGATGAAGATAACAATATTTGTCGGAAAATGACTTGGTAGAACTAATCGTCACTCCGTTGAAAATCTATATAGTCAAACATAGCATTCATATAAGCAAACATCCTAGCAAACAGTTTTAACACTCATAATAACAATTAAAACAAAAAAACTCAATAATAAAACTCCAACAAAGTCCAAAGAAGCTTCAAATAAAACTAGAAAGAAAAACTACTAACGAAAATCTATGACTTTGCTACAAGCATCTAACATAGTTTTGCCCTAAGTAAAAAAAACTTAACAACAATTAAAACACTAAACTAATAATTTAACAGAAAATAAAAAGTAAAACAACTAAGTTAACAGAAAGTATTTTTTCATAAAATTTTATTTGCAAAAGAAACAAATAAAAAGCTTTTATAAAACTCTAACTATGGCCTATAGAAGGTTTCATACAAAACTAAGGAAAATAAATTTTTAAAATAAAAATAAAATTTTCTCCTGTTTTCTAACAGAAACACAACTAATTTTGTCAAAAGTGACAAAAAGAAATAATTTAAAACTAATAAAACAATAAAGAAAAAGCTAAAACAGAACTAATAATAAAACAGTACTGTTTTGCTAAAAACCTAATTTAAATTAACCTAGAAATAAAATACTAAATACTACTGGATAAACAAAGGTCCTAGAGACCAGGAGCAAAAAGAATCGGTCAAAATAATATTCCTAACTCAAAATAGCTCAAATCTAGTGATTTGAGAAAATTCATCAAACACAAATTTAAACTGCTCAAATGTGAAATAAAATTGAACTAACATAAACTTCAGCAAATTTGTGACACATAGCAATTGGAATCACTCAAAAATACTAAAAACTCTAAAAGATATGAATTTTCTAAGATTGCTATTTTCTGAAAAAAATGAATTACGGGATTTCGTGGATCTCACCGGAGTAGTCGTCGGAGTTGGGGAAGAAGATCGGATCCGATGTTGCGGTTGCTCCTAGAGGAAAGGAGATCACGGGGCGGTGGAGAGGAGATCATATAAACCTCAGGAGAGGTCGAGGGCGCGGCGGCGGCACTTGGCGGCGGCGGTGGTGCTGCACTGCTGCTGTGAAGAGGAGAGGAGAGGAGAGGTGTTGGTTTGACGTGTTGGAGGGGGGTGCTTGGGTATTTATATTGGGGAGGGAGGGCTTTGCTTGGGGTAGGGGACAAGAAATAGACTAGGATTAGGAAACAAAGAGGGAAAAGATCTAGAAACAAATCGAATAAGCGGAATAACAAGCGGGATCAAATCCTACTAGGATTGGTAAAGAATAGGAAACCTGGCTCCTGGCCCCTAGGTGTGTGCGTCGCGATGGCCTTGGCCTTGGCCTTGGCCGGTGGCTGGTCGGCGACTTGGGCCTTTGGCCCAAGCGCTGCATATTTTTTTTAACAAAATTTCACAGAACTAAAACAAAAACAAAATAATTAAAACTTTTATATAGGCATATAATATATCAAAATTTGCAGAAAATATTTCCTACAAGATGAACATTATTCTAATGTGAAATAAAATCCACACAAATTTTAATAATTCACACAGTGCTACTGGTCCAATAAAATCCAATAAAAATCATTTTAAAATACCAAAATGACTTCAAATTAATTTCTCTCAATTTTCTGATGTAGGGAATCATGTTACCCTATTTTCTATATATTTTGTTTTGGAGAAAATAATTTGAATAAAACTCAAATAACTCCAAAATGGAAATAAATTCAAAAGAACTTTGAATTTAATTCTTTTAAAACTCCCAACTCATATTTCATATGTTTTGAAGAAGTCATTTTATCTTCGCTCGTGAAAATCATTGAGTTGCATAAAGTTTCAGAATTGGAAAATATTTTCAATACCCTTGTCATTTAAATAAATGGAAGAAGTCATGTCATCTTCTCTCCGGGTTTTGATGATGAAAAGAATTTGAATTCGGAGATCATAAAAGAAAAATGAAAGTTTGGGAAAGTCCTTTAATTCCTCTCATTTAACCTTCAAAAGTTTCAATTTCACTCAATTTCACTCAATCATTCAGACAACAATCAAACAAACAATCAAAACTATTTATTTAATATAACATTCCAAAATTTAGAATTTTGGGATGTTACAACCAAGGGGAGCGACGGCTGCCCCGGTGCCAGGAGGCGGGCATGGGCGGCCGGCAAGCCAGCGGCGCACGGCGCCGGGCGAGAGGCGAGGCGCAGCGAGAGGCGGAGATGCGGTGTGCAGCGCCCGATGAGGCGAGCCATGGCGGGTGAGCAGCGACGGCGGCAGGGCAGAGGCGGCCGCGCCATGAGCGCTATGGCGCAGCAGGAGGCGAGTCGCGGCAGCGCTACACTACAAAAAAAAAAACACTTCTGTGATGATATGTGTTTGTCACAGTAGGTCGCATTTTATGTCATGCATGTACATCCATGACAAATTTATGACAGAATCAAGATAGTCATACCTGTGCTGTCGTAGAAGTGTTCCATGACAATGCCAAAATTAGCATCACGGAAGTGTCCACTTCCATGACGATAAATCGCGCGTCATAGAATTGCTTTCGTCAAGGGTGACCGACATGTGGCATCCACCGTAACGGAACGTCGTTAAGCTATCGGGTCGGGTTTTGGATCCGATAACCCATTAACAGCCCCAACCAATGGGAAATTTCCACGTGTAAAATTCTTATTGGCCAGACGAAACACGTGTCAGCTTGTCAGTGGGTCAGATAGGCGCCTATGATATGTCGACATGTGGCACGGCCCAACAGTGGCCCATTTAGCTTACAAAGCCGACCCGTTTGACTTGGTAAAAAGTTAACGGGCTGGCCCATGAAAAGTCTGTTAACGGTCTCTTTGCAAATAGCCCATTTTACGGCCCGTTAACTCACGGCCCGTTAGGCCCTAAAGGAAATCGGCCCAACAACGTCATGTGGGCCGTCGAATATAACACCATCCCATTTCACTTTCGGCCCATGTATGGTCCACGTCGTCTTTCGGCCCATATGAGGCCTTTGTATCTTTCGGCCCTTTACAGGCCCACGGTGACTCTAGCCCATAATGAACAGTAATTTTCTTTATACCCGTTAACGGCCCGTGATTTACATGGGCCGTTTCCAGCCCGTGTTAGCTTTCGGCCTATTGATGGCCAATACGTTCTTGGGCTCCTTTTCAGCCCTCGTTTACTTCCGGCCCGTTACTGGCATGTTCCACTAATGGGCCAAATTCGGCCCATGGCAAGAGTCGGCCTGTTACTGGCCTGTTCCCCTAATGGGCCAAATTCGACCCATGGCAAGAGTCGGCCCGTTACTGGCCTGTTACCCTAATGGGCCAAATTCGTTCCATGGCAAGAGTCGGCCCGTTTCTGGCGTGTTAACCCGTTGCGCCGTTTCCAGCCCGTCCTATATTCTGGCCCATTAACGACCCGTTATGCATGTGATGGAATTAAGCCTTTGCTGTCCTACGGCCTGTTAACGGCATGTTACCGTGCTGGGCCGATACCAATTACGCCCGATTACGGCCCATGTAGTCCCATTTATCCGACGGCCCGAGGCCCACCGATTACAGGCCCATTTATCGACGACCCGTAGGAGACCCATGGATCCTACGGCCCGTATATGGCCCATGGTAGTTGCGGCCACTAGCAAACAAGGGAAAAAGAAGACTAGGAAATAAATAAGGCCGAAACAAAGGCTAGGCTATTAAGGCGATTGCACAGATTACATCCACTCGGCATCAAAGATCGCCACCAGTGCAAATATAGGGAACACCCTACACTATACAAAAATGGCTTGCTGTTTTCTTCAGCCGGTGGCTGCACGTTAAGAATAATTTTGTATCGCACCAAAACAAATGACAACTATATAACAAAAGGAAGGTTGGCATAAAACTTAACAGTCTAGCAGATAAATGCACCACCAGAAGTTCAGAAGCTCAGTTCATTTGACCGGACTGTTACGTTTTCATGTTGTATTGTCCGAAGGAGCACCATAACCCTCGCCTTCATTTACCCTAGGCTCTTGAACAACATAGCAAATGTCTGATAGTCTGGTTTCAAAACCATGCATATCTTGACGACATTGAGCAATGTTTCTCCTTGTTTCACAAAGGGTCTCTGTTAGGGAATGGACTTGTGTCTGGAGCGCAGATACAACATTGCTTTGAGCTCATATCTTGATCATGAGGCAGTTTGGACGATATTACCTTAACAACCAACCCAGTATTACGCAGGAACGTGCTTTTGGCACTGTTAGTGGACAGGTACTGACCCACTGCAGCAAGAGCTGACATTGCGGTTATAGTTGCCTCGCCACCTTCAGAAGGTGGTGGTTCCACCATTTTTTCCACAGCTCGCTGAAAAGTTGAGGTTTTACATTAGTAGTACCAGAACAGAAGATATTAAGGAGGCAGCAAAACCTAACAAAATAGCTTTGGTTATACAGAACTTATTCTGGTGAACCCATGTAAAATATTATTTGTATTTTATTGCAAAGTACATAATAAAACCAGGTTCCAAACATATGAACATGTACCATCGCTAATGTATTGTCTATTTCTTCACATTGTATTGAGGGCTAAGGATAAAGAGACGAAGTTTACAATATGGTAAGCATAGTATGACATCATTCATATCACAAAACAATTGAGAACAGACAAACAGGCAACTGTAACATTGTGTGGGCAAGTCCAGCACGGATCTAGATTACGTGTCAACATCAAAGGAACATCACTCCTCTCTTTTAAACCTTGTAAGGTGCAATGATACGCTAAGACAATTGTGTATAAAACTAAAAAGAGTAATAGACATTGGTTGCAAACCATGCAGTTCAAGGCACAAGTCAGAGTAAGTAGTAGTTAAAAGGCATGAGGATTAAGGACTTACAACAACGACTTTGACTGGTGTAGTCATGCCCTTCTTCTTGCTGGTGTGACAGTCCTTGAAGATTTCCACATCATTTGGTTCAGGTACTTTTTGGTCCTTGCTGGCTTTCCTCTGCATTTGGAACAAGTCAATATAGATCTAATAATATGGTACATCGAAAAGAGTGAAACAACAGCTAATTACAAGAGCCTCGCGATGTGCAATATAGCTACGAGATCACGTAAATGCATTAGAATTTCACTTTAAACGGTTGGCCTTGTTCTTTGAACAGTTCACCTACAAGAAGATAGATTTGTGTGGCACATGCGTAAATAGGACTTCAACATGTGATGTGATGACATATATATAATGTACCTGATACTTCGGATCAGACCAGTGTTTAACGAGGCCTCTCCAGTCTTCATCAGATATATTTTCCACTAGAGATGTTTGGGCAAGTTCACTGTTAGCCTTGCCTTCAAACCTCAAGTTATACCGATACTGTCACAGAGCAGACTTGAAAACATGGGTGCAATCTTGTCTGGTTGCATCATCTTGGCTATCCAACTTGAACCTCATCTGTTGAAAATTATGGGAGTCTCATTATCAGCAACCTAGAAAGTATTGGACAGAGCAAGACGATATTACTAGTTTCCATACATAACCGTACTTACAGATAAATGGTCGAGGAAGGTGTTGAACTGGGTTTCGTCTTTGTCATTCCTGTATCGAATCCATGTTGGGAGGATACATACATGACACCTAACAGCAACCGCTGCCTCTGATACTAACTTGGCTGACTCTGTAGCATCACGTGGCCTTTTTAAACCTGCCTCAAAACGGATCTCCATTCTTCCTCCTCTAGATTTAGTTAACCTATCGAGCATTATACCTGATGTTTGTTTCCTCTTGCGCCTAGGTGCTAGTCCAACAACAAACATAGGAAGTGTTAGTGTACATCAAACTGTGAGACTACATATAAAGAAGCATGCAACTGTAACTTGACTCCAGCAACTACCTTCTTGCTGTTGAAGCTCACAAGGTTCATCTGATATTGCCAACTCATCTTGTGTCAAGAGTTCTTGGGAAGTAGTGTCAGGTGGCAAAGGAGCTTGGGAACATGCTGCTAGCTCGATTGACCTTACGAGTACGTCGTGCAGCTGGTAGTACTGTGGTAGGTGTTGCAAGAACTAGGGCTGTCTCTGCTTGTTTGGTGGCAGCTATTTGTTTTTGTTTGGCTTTTTTTGCAACTCGTGTAGCATGGGATGTCGTGTTTGTAGAGTTTTCCGCTGGACTTTGACCTTCTATTGCACCATCAGTACCAGCAGAATCTGCAGGATTCATCCGCTTCTCATTCCCTGCCATTCTGTGTTTCTTCCTCTTTCTTTGTGTCATGTTAAGTCAAGCCGACAAGAAAAACGAATAACAATTTAGTTCTTCAGAACAAATTGATGCGTGATGCAGATGAACTGAACTTTGATGTTAGACAACCACATGATAGGAGGATGTAATATGTATGAAAAACATGACAGAAGAGATAACCAGAACTATGATGTGTAAACTAAGAAGAAGACATTTCACCAAATTAGAAGCAATGCAATGGAAGGCAGACACCATATGAAAGATGCTAGAAATATCGCTCTGCCAAGTTAACAGTGTCTCATCATAAATGGCATTTAAACAACTGTGAAGCAGTACAAGAAATAAATCATATGCAAGATGCAAACAACATCACACTACCATGTTAGAGGTCTCTCGTCATTAGTGCCATTGCATATTCACAGCTTATGATGTGTAAACTAAGGAGAAGGCATTTCAACAAATTAGAAGCAATGAAAGCTAGACACCATATGAAAGATGCAACGAATATCACTCTACCAAGTTAAAACTGTCTCGTCATAAGTGCCATTTCAACAAATTACTAGTACAAGCTAGAAAAGAATGTGAGATGTAACCTATATCACACTCCGAAGTCAAACGTGTCTTATGATAAGTGATTGTTGCAGATTACACAAAGTAGTAATTTGATGTAAGAACATGGTTTGATAGACAGATATTGTATGTTATAGAAACAGGAACATGTGTCTTATTCAAGTATAATGTGTAAAGTAAGCAGATGGAATTCAACAAAATTAGAAGCAATACAAGCTAGACATCACACATAACATGCAACCACATATAACAGTGCCAAGTTAGAGGGAGCACCGGTGATGCTGCACTAGGGGAGACGTGCTCATCATAAACACAACTTTGTTGAGTGTCTATGCATGTGTTGTCTTGGAAATCATCATGGGGGTGTGGAGAAGTAGAAACTGTAGAGGCCCTCCGTTTGGAAGGAGCACCTTTATCCGCTGCCTTGCTAACTTCCTTCCGCTTTATTGATTTTGAATTGTCAAGTAAAACCGACAAGAAAAAGCAATAAAATTCCTTCTTCAGAACTCATTCATGCATGATACTGACAATCACTACTTTGATGTAAGGCAAACACATGATACCAGGATGGAATATGTACGAAAAACAGGACGACATGGCATGTTCACAACTGTTTGTGTAAACTAAGCAGAAACCATTCCAGCAAATAAGAAGCAATGCAAGCTAGACACCACATGAAAGATGCAACCAATATGACTCTACCAAGTTAAAAGCGTCCCATCATAAATGGAATTTCAACAAATTAGAAGCAGCGCATGCTATAAATCATATGAAAGATGCAACTAATATCGCACTGCATATACTAAAGGTGTCTCGTCATGTTGATTGATGCGGGATACAAAAAAACAATAGTTTTATGTAAGGACATGCTTAATAGACAGATGTACTATGTACTAAATACAGGAAGGCATGTCACATTAACAGGTATAATGTATAAGCTAAGCAGACTAGCACATGCAGTTTAACCAGATTGGAAGAATTACAATCTAGACACCATATGCAACATGCAACCACATATCACGCTGCCAAGTCAGAGAAAGCACCTGCGATGCTAGTGTAGGGGAAATGTTGTAATCAACTACAGAGCTACGTTCACTATCTTCATCTAGCATTTCTGTTTCTTGAGAATCATGTCGGGAGGCTGACGTTGTGATGACCCACAAGTATAGGGGATCTATCATAGTCCTTTCGATAAGTAAGAGTGTCGAACCCAACGAGGAGCAGAAGGAAATGATAAGCGGTTTTCAGCAAGGTATTCTCTGCAAGTACTGAAATAAGTGGTAACAGATAGTTTTGTGATAAGATAAATTGTAACGAGCAACAAGTAACAAAAGTAAATAAAGTGCAGCAAGGTGGCCCAATCCTTTTTGTAGCAAAGGACAAGCCTGGACAAACTCTTATAATAGGAAAAGCGCTCCCGAGGACACATGGGAATATCGTCAAGCTAGTTTTCATCACGTTCACATGATTCGCGTTCGGTACTTTGATAATTTGATATGTGGGTGTACCGGTGCTTGAGTGCTGTTCTTACTTGAACAAGAATCCCACTTATGATTAACCTCTATTGCAAGCATCTGCAACTACAACAAAAGTATTAAGGTAAACCTAACCATAGCATGAAACATATGGATCCAGAACAGCCCCTTACGAAGCAACGCATAATCTAGGGTTTAAGCTTCTGTCACTCTAGCAACCCATCATCTACTTATTACTTCCCAATGCCTTCCTCTAGGCCCAAATAATGGTGAAGTGTTATGTAGTCGACGTTCACATAACACCACTAGAGGCTAGACAACATACATCTCATCAAAATATCGGACGAATACCAAATTCACATGACTACTAATAGCAAGACTTCTTCCGTGTCCTCAGGAACACACGTAACTACTCACAAAGCATATTCATGTTCATAATCGAGGGTAATAATATGCATAAAGGATCTGAACATATGATCTTCCACCAAGTAAACCAACTAGCATCAACTACAAGGAGTAATCAACACTACTAGCAACCTACTAGCACCAATCCCGGACTTGGAGACAAGAATTGGATACAAGAGATGAACTAGGGTTTGGAGATGAGATTGTGCTGGTGAACATGTTGATGGAGATTGCCCTCTCCCGATGAGAGGAGCGTTGGTGATGATGATGGCGATGATTTCCCCCTCCCGGAGGGAATTGTCCCCGGCGGAATAGCTCCGAGTCCTAGATTGGTTCCGCCAAGGTTCCGCCTCGTGGCGGCGGAGTCTCATCCCAAAAGGTTGTCTATGATTTTTTTCTCATTGAAAGACTTCATATAGGAGAAGATGGGCATCGGAGAGCCACCAGGGGGCCCACGAGATAGGGGCGCGCCCGAGGCGCCCCACCCTCGTGAGCAGGGGTGTGGGCCTGGCCTTCATCTTTAGCGATGATTTTCTTTATTTATTTTAAGACATTCCGTGGAGTTTCAGGACTTTTGGAGTTGCATGAATAGGTCGCCAATATTTGCTCCTTTTCCACCCGAATTCCATTTGCGGCATTCTCCCTCTTCATGTAAACCTTGTAAAATAAGAGAAATAGCCATAAGTATTGTGACATAACGTGAATAACAGCCCATAAATGCGATAAATATCGATATAAAAGCATGATGCAAAATGGACGTATCAACTCCCCCAAGCTTAGACCTCGCTTGTCCTCAAGCGAAAAGCCGATAACAATAAATATGTCCTCATGTTTAGAGGTAGAGGCGTCGATAAAAATAAAATATGGACATGAAGGCATCATGATTATTCTCATAACAACAACATATATAGAAATGTCATATGATTACTTATGTTCAAGTGATGATCTTTTCACAATGCAAAAGTATGAATCAGAAACTTTATTGGGCACCAGCAAAATATAACCTCAGTCATTGAAGCAATTGCAATTTATCATAACATCGGAAAGAGTCTATGTCAGAGCTTAAAAGCAAGTCCGCATACTCAACTATCACTTAGTCCTTCATAATTGCTAGCACTCACGCAATACTTGTGGTTACGGAGTTTTAATCGGACACAGAGAAAGATAGGGGCTTATAATTTTGCCCCACAACCTTTTACCTCAAGGGTAATGTCAACAATAATAATTCATGCTCCCCTACGTCCAATTAGATATATATATATATATATATATATATATATATATATATATATATATATATATATATATATATATATATATATATCATGTTCTTTCAACATCTTGGGCTTGCCAAAGGATAAAATGAAAAGGAAAGGTGAAGATCACCGTGACTCTTGCATAAGGTAGAAGATAATGATAAAAGATAGGCCCTTCGCAGAGGGAAGCAGAGGTTGCCATGCACTTTTATGGTTGGATGCACAAAATCTAAATGCAAAAGAACATCACTTTATATTGCCCCTTGTATGTGGAACTTTATTATGCAGTCCGTTGCTTTTATTATTTCCACAACAAGTTCGGACAAAGCTTATTTCTCTGCACTAGTAAGTCATGCATATTTAGAGAGCAATTTTTATTGCTTGCACCGATGACAACTTACTTGAAGGATCTTACTCAATCCATAGGTAGATATGGTGGACTCTCATGGCTAAACTGGTTTAAGGGTATTTGGAAGCACAAGTAGTATCTCTACTTGGTGCTGAGAATTTGGCTAGCATGAGGGGGAAAGGCAAGCTCAACATGTTAGAGGATCCATGACAACATAATTTATCTCAGATACAAGAAAACATAACTCATTATGTTGTCTTCCTTGTCCAACATCAACTCTTTAGCATGTCATATTTTAATGAGTGCTCCCAATCATAGAAGATGTCAATGATAATATATCTATATGTGAAACCTCTCTCTCCTTATTACTTCCTATTAATTGCAACGATGACCAAAGCTATATTTGCCAACTCCCAACAACTTTTAATCATCATACTCTTTCTATGTGAAGTCATTACTTTCAATAAGATCAATATGAACTCTTTGTTTCTTTTTATTCTTTTCTTTTATTCACCCAAGATCATGGCAAAGTAATCAAGCCCTTGACTCAACACTAATCTTTATTATATATATAGCTCACAGACTCGACTACATAGAGGGATCATAAAGCAAAACTTCAAAACTAGATCATGCCATGACTTTATTCTACTAAATCAAGATACTACTAATAGGATCGAACTAAGAAAAACGGTAAAGATAGAAGTTGTGATGGTGATACAATACCGGGGCACCTCCCCCAAGCTTGGCAGTTGCCAAGGGGAGTGCCCATACCCATGTGATTATGTCTACTTCTTGGTCGGTGAAGGTGGAGGTGTCATTGACTTAGTTGATGGCATAAACTTCTCCCTTAATTTGCGCTTGAGGACAGCATTTTGATCCCTCAGATCATCCATCTCCCACTCCAGGGTTAATATCTTCTTGCATAGGTCCTGCTTATTTTCCTGCAAGAGACGAAAAGGGATAAACTCGAACTTTGGTTTCTTTACCCTATCAGGGAGACTTGACTTTTTGAACTCCACATGCATGTCCCCAGGTTGAGGTAATAGGACTTCGTCTTCATCTGAGCTCGTCTCCTCCTTCCCCTTGGGTTCATAGTCCTCTTCTTCCTCCGTAGTCGAACCATCGTGCTCAACGTCTCCATAGACCTTATGATTTGCTAGGTAATCATCCACATAGCTTTCTCCTTCCGAATCCTGGGACGACATGTTGATCTAATCTGCAGCAGCAACACTTGAAACAAGAACAGAGGATAATTGCATGATACGGGAGTCAAAACCTTCGGGAGAATATATAATGAATTTTTACCGACAAAAATACGTATCGTGCAAGAAAACGGAGTCCGGAGGGCACACGAGGTGCTCACGAGGTAGGGGGCGCGCCCAGGGGGGTAGGGCACGCCCTCCACCCTCGTGAAGGCCTCGTGTCCTTCCCGGACTTCCACTTATTTTTCTATTTTTCTAAATATTCCAAAACAGAAAATATTGCCTTAAAATTGTTTTGGAGTCGGTTTACTTACTTGTACCACATACCTATTCCTTTTGAGTCTCAAACGATCCGAAAGTGCTCCTTATGTATTCCTCCGGGGTTACGGTTTCAATAATATTGGTTTCAACATTTATGGGATTACCTGAGATATAACGTTTGATTCTTTGACCGTTTACCACCTTCGGATTTGTGCCTTCAAAGTTGTTGATTTTGTTGGCACCGAAATGATAGACCTCCTCGATAACGTAGGGACCTTCCCATTTAGAGAGAAGTTTCCTGCAAAAAATCTTAAACGAGAGTTGTATAGCAATACATAATCACCTACATTAAACTCACGCTTTTGTATCCTTTTGTCATTCCATCTTTTAACTTTTTCTTTAAATAACTTGGCATTTTCATAGGCTTGGGTTCTCCATTCATCAAGTGAGCTAATGTCAAATAGCCTCTTCTCACCGACAAGTTTGAAATCATAGTTGAGCTCTTTAATAGCCCAACATGCTTTTTCATAAACCATTTTATACGGAGACATACCCATAGGATTCTTATATGCAGTTCTATAGGCCCATAATGCATCATCAAGTTTCTTGGACCAATTCTTTCTAGACCTATTAACAGTCTTTTGCAAAATTAATTTGAGCTCTCTATTACTCAATTCTACTTGACCACTAGACTGCGGGTGATAAGGAGATGCAATTCTATGATTAACGTCATATTTAGCAAGCATTTTACAGAAGGCACCATGAATACAGTGTGAACCACCATCAGTCATTAAATATCTAGGGACTCCAAACCTCGAAAAAATAACTTCCTTAAGCATTTTAATAGAGGTGTTATGATCAGCACTACTAGTTGGAATAGCTTCTACCCACTTAGTAACGTAATCAACAGCAACTAAAATATGTGTATATCCATTAGAGGCAGGAAAAGGTCCCATATAATCAAAGCCCCAAACATCAAATGGTTCAATAACAAGTGAATAATTCATAGGCATTTCTTAACGTCTACTAATATTACCAATTCTTTGACATTCATCACAAGACAAAACAAACTTACGGGCATCCTTGAAGAGAGTAGGCCAATAAAAAACCAGATTGCAATACCTTATGTGCAGTTCTATCTCCAGCGTGGTGTCCTCCATAAGCTTCGGAGTGACACTTGCGTAGGATCTGTTCCTGTTCATGCTCAGGTACACAACGTCTAATAACACCATCTACCCCTTCTTTATAAAGATGTGGATCATCCCAAAACTAATGTCGCAAATCATAAAAGAACTTTTTCTTTTGTTGGTATGTGAAGCTAGGTGGTATAAATTTAGCAACAATATAATTAGCATAATCAGCATACCATGGAGTGCTACGAGAAGTGCTTATGACATTTAATGGTTCATCAGGAAAGCTATCATCAATAGGTAGTGGGTCATCAAGAACATTCTCTAACCTAGATAAGTTATGCGCAGCGGGTTCTCAGCTCCTTTTCTATCAACAATATGCAAATCAAATTCTTGCAGCAAGAGAACCCATCTAATAAGTCTAGGTTTAGCATCTTTCTTTTCCATAAGATATTTAATAGCAGCATGATCGGTGTGAATAGTTACTTTAGAATCAACAATATAGGGCCTGAATTTATCACAAGCAAATACAACTGCTAAAAGTTCCTTTTTGATAGTAGCATAATTCCTTTGAGCATTGTCTAGAGTCTTACTAGCATAATGGATAACATTTAACTTCTTATCAACTCTTTGCCCTAGAACAGCACCTACAGCATAATCACTAGCATCACACATAATTTCAAAGGGTAAATTCCAATCAGGTGGCTGAACAACGGGTGCACAGACTAATGCTTTCTTGAGTATTTCAAATGCTTCTACACAATCATCATCAAAGACAAATGGTACATCTTTTTGTAATAAATTAGTCAGAGGCCGAGAAATTTTTGAGAAGTCCTTAATGAACCTCCTATAAAACCCGGCGTGACCAAGGAAACTTCTTATACCTTTGATGTCCTTGGGACATGGCATCTTTTCAATAGCATCAACCTTGGCTTTATCAACTTCAATACCTCTTTAGAAACTTTGTGCCCCAAGACAATACCTTCATTAACCATAAAGTGGCACTTTTCCCAATTCAAGACAAGATTAGTTTCTTCACATCTCTGCAAAACTCGATCAAGATTGCTCAAGCAATCATCAAAAGAGGATCCATAGACGTGTAACATCCCAAAATTTTAAATTTTGGAATGTTATAAACAAATAGGTAGTTTTGATTGATTGTTTGATTGATTGACTGAAAGTGAGTGAGTTTGAAACTTTTTTAAAGTTAAATGAGAGGGAATAAAAGGACTTTCCCAAACTTTCATTTTTGCTTTTATGATCTTCGGGAATTCAAGTTCTTTTCATCACAAAACCCTGGAGAGAAGATGACATCTTCCATTTATTTAAATGACAAGGGGTGTTGAAAATATTTGAATTTCATTTGGAAAATATTTCCAATTCTGAAACTTTATGCAACTCAATGATTTTCACGAGCGAAGATAAAATGACTTCTTCAAATTATATGAAATATGAGTTGGGAGTTTTAAAATAATTAAATTCAAAGTTCCTCTGAATTTATTTGCAATTTGGAGTTATTTGAGTTTTATTCAAATTATTTTCTCCAAAAATAAAATAAATGGAAAATAGAGTAACATGATTCCCTACATCAGAAAATTGGAGAGAAATTAATTTGAAATCATTTTGGTATTTTAAAATGATTTTTATTGGATTTATTGGACCAGTAGCACTGTTTGTTTTATTTGAATTTGTGTGTATTTTATTTGAAGCTAAAATAATGTCCATGTTGTAGGATATCTTTTTCTGAAAATTTTGATATATTATATGCCTATATAAATTTTTTATTTCTTTGGTTTTATTATTTTGTTTTGTTTGTGTCTAAAAAAAATGTTTAAAAAAGGGTTCCTGTCACCGACCGGGCTGCCCAGCCCTTGAGCCGTGTGGCCTGAGCCTCGCCACCGCCGTCCTGAGCTCTCCCTTGCAGCCGCCGCCGCCCTTGAGTCCCACGGACTCGCGTCCACCTTGCCCCTCCTCCAAGCCAGCGCCTCCCTCCTCCTATAAATCCGGCGCCGGACCCTCTCTCTCTCGTTCGTTCGCCGTGCCTGCCGCATCTCGCCGAGCCGCCGAGCCCAGCCGCCGCCGCCCGCCTCCGTTTAGTTGCTGTGGGAGCCACCGCCGACGCCGCCAATCTCCTCCCCTCGCCGCCGCCTCCCGACCACTCCGCCGCCTTCCTCGTCGCCCGGAGCCACCACCCCGACCGGAGCTGAGACGCCGCCGCCCTCCCGCGTCGCCGGAGTTCGCCGCCGCCGCCGCGGTAACCGCCGCCCCTCCCCGTCCGTCCGATCTGGATCTAAGGGTCCAGATCCTTTTGTTTTTTTTTCTAAAACGTTTTTTTTCTTATTCGGTGAACGTTCGTTAGTTAGGGTTTGCACCGAATGGTTTTTCCGTTCGTTAGCGAACGTTAAACTTTAGCCTTTTTTCTTTTTGTTATTTTCGGTCAGGGACCCATCCGTGAATATTTCTTTTACAAATTAGTCCCTAATCTTCAAACGCTCATAACTTTTTACTCGTAAGTCGGAATTCAACGAAACCAACGCCCACTTCTTCGTTACGATCCCCTCTATCCAGTAAAACAACTCAAACATATTTTTGAAAGTTTAAAATTTGAATTAGGTCAGATTTAAATTCAAACTTCGTTCGATCATAACTTGAGTTTCGTAACTCCGATTTAGTTGATTCTTTTTGCAAATCGAAGCTCTTGACCTAGACTTTCTGATAAGGCCAAATACACATGGTTTTGGTACTGTTAGAAATTGTTTTATGTTGCAAGAGTGATTTGCTTGGTTTTGATGTTTTCCGAATCGTACTCTTCCTTCTTTCCGATCTTTTGAGTGATTGCTTATGTGTGGTTACTATTGCTTGCTTACGATAGATTGACCGGAGTGTGACGAGTAGACCTATCAAGAGTTTTGAGTGCGAATCATCTTCATCAACATTGCAGGCAAGTAACACTTTGATCATATTTCTTTTCATACCCAGTTTTTATGCATTAGTTTCAACCCTCAAACATTGCATGGTTAGGATGTCATTAATTTGTCGGTTGGGAAGTAGATGATGAGGTAGGAACCTATTGCCCTGTTACTATCAAACCCTTGGGAGTTACTTCTACGTGTTGCTTATATTGCTATGCTATGCTCGTAGACGTGGTTTGGGTTTGAGAGATATTCACGACAGATGTGAGATTGTTAATTAATGGTTTACTTTA
Source organism: Aegilops longissima (assembly GCA_021605205.1). NCBI lineage: Eukaryota > Viridiplantae > Streptophyta > Magnoliopsida > Poales > Poaceae > Aegilops > Aegilops longissima. The sequence goes on along the minus strand of CM038678.1, from coordinate 390,540,683 downwards.
AGGTGGCAACTTAAATACACATCTGGGTGGATTGAGGCACCTGGGGAACCTAGTGTTGTCTGTTTTATTTTTGGAAATCCCGGGGTACCCGTGTGATCTTCCTATGGACCGCCACCCAGGCTCAAAGGGAACTGAGATTATTCATGCTAGAAACTTCCGTGTGCAGCCACAAGCTATTATGGGCTCTAGCATAGTTGAGTAAGTTACGTGAAGCTTTCGAAGAGGTAGATCAGCAAGTAGTGGGTTTTATAGGTTTGGTATGATCTATCCGTAGTAGAGAGTTAATGTTTCTGAAAGACTGTGTCTCGGTCATCCGTTTCTCAAACACCATGTAGTGCGAGAAACCAACGGAGGCGATCGAGTCTTGTGGGAAAAGTGCGCAAACCTCTGCAGAGTGTACAATCTAATCATGGTTAGCCGTGTCCCCGGTTATGGACAATTCTGAGTATCTAGTACTTGAGTTTTCACATGTATCTCATCACTCTAAATTAATATTGTTGGGTTGTTTAATACCTTAATTGGGATTGAGTTGGGGTTATACCTTCTCAATGATGTTTCAACCACCATGATAGTTAAAATAAAATTTATTCCTTTGATGTAGGGAAAAATTGACTTTTTCGCAAAACTGTAACCATAGAGCTTTCCACCAGCCATATATGCATGTAGTATAGCTTATTCTTTCATTACTCTCTATGTGTTACATTGCGGCATATTCCATGTCTTGACCCGTTTTGGGCTGCAACTTTTCATGTTGCGTAGACTTTTAGAACGACAGTAAAGTGATACGTTAGGGTTACGATTTCCTATACTCAACTTTGCCGTTGGTGTTGATGGGAATCCACAACCTTGTTGCTTCCGCTATATATTTGGATTTCGGTAATAGTATTTACGTTACTTTATACATGTGATTTACCTCTGTTATAAATCCTTCGAGTATTGTGTGTGTCAGCATACCGATCCAGGGATGACATGAAAGCACAGAGACTTGATCCATTCGGGTCGGGTCGCTACAAGACGGAAAATTGGTCCATGAAAACCACACAAATCTTTTCACAAAAATCAGAGAATATAGCCATCATGCATCTTTGAAAGGTAGCAGGTGCATTACATAAACCAAAAGGCATACGTCTATAAGCAAAAGTACCAAAAGGGCATGTAAAAGTAGTCTTTGATTGATCTTTAGCCGACACAGGTATTTGAGAGAAACCAGAATAACCATCTAGAAAGCAATAATGTGTATGTTTGCATAATCTTTCTAGCATTTGATCAATAAAAGGTAAGGGGTAATGATCTTTCTTAGTAGCTTTATTTAATTTGAAGAAATCAATTACCATCCTATAACCTGTGATAATTCTTTGCGGAATCAATTCATCTTTATCATTAGGGACAACAGTAATACCTACCTTCTTAGGGACACAATGGACATGACTTACCCACTGACTATCAGCAACGGGATAAATTATACCTGCCTCCAGAAGCTTGAGTATTTCCTTTCGTACCACTTCTTTCATTTTAGGATTCAAACATCGTTGAGGATCACGAACTGGTTTGGCATCCGCTTCCAAATTTATTTTATGTTGAAATAGAGTGGACTAATGCCCTTAAGATCATCAAGAGTATATCCAATAGCGGCACGGTGCTTCTTCAGAGTTTTCAATAATCTTTCTTCTTCATGCTCTGAAAGGTTAGCACTAATAATAACAGGATATATTTTCTTTCCATCAAGATAAGCATATTTAAGATTATCAGGCAACGGTTTATGCTCAAACACGGGATCACCCTTGGGTGGAGGAGGATCCCTAAGTTTCAACAGTAAATTATGTTGCGAGAATAGGTTCCTGTTTAAAGAATACTTCATCTATTTCCCTTCTTTCATTCATGAACATCTCATTTTCATGGTCTAGCAAATAGTGTTCCATACGATCACTAGGAGGTACGGCAATAGAAGCAAGACCAATAATTTCATCCTTACTAGGAAATTCTTCCTCACGATGTTGTTTACTAAATTTAGAGAAATTAAACTCATGAACCATATCATCCAAGCCAATAGTAACAACATTCTTTTTGCAATCTATCTTAGCATTAACAATATTCAAGAAGGGTCTACCAAATATAATGGGACAAAAGTTATCTTGTGGAGAACCAAGAACAAGAAAATCAGCGGGATATTTGGTTTTTCCACACAAGACTTCAACATCTCTAACAATTCCCACTGGTGAAATAGTATCTCTATTGGCAAGCTTAATTGTGACATCAATTTCATCCAACTCAATAGGTGCAATATCATGCAGAATTTCTTTGTATAATTCAATGGGTATTGCACTAGCACTAGCGCTCATATCACATAAGTAAGATAACAATGATCTCCTATTTTAACATAAATAACAAGCACGCCTACCACAGGTCTATGTTTATCTTTAGCACAGGGTTTAGCAATTCTAGAAGTTTCACCACAGAATTGAATAACATGCCCATCAATATTATCAGACAAGAGATCTTTAACAATAGCAATATTAGGTTCTACTTTAACTTGCTCAGGAGGTGTATAAGTTCTAATATTTCTTTTATGAACAAAAGTTGAAGCTTTAGCATGATCCATTACTCTAACAGGGAAAGGTGGTTTCTCAACATAAGAGGTAGGAACAATAGGATCATTATAAGTGACAGTCTTTTCTTCAACTTTAATAGGTGCAGCTACTTTTACTTCTATGGGAGGATGATATTTAAACCACTTCTACTTAGGGAGATCAACATAAGTAGCAAAAGATTCACAGAAAGAAGCTACTATCTCAGAGTCAAGTCCATATTTAGTGCTAAACTTACGGAAAATATCGGTATCCATAAAAGATTTAACACAATCAAACTTAGGTGTCATACCTGACTCCTTACCTTCGTCGAGGTCCCAATCTTCAGAGTTGCGTCTAATTCTATCAAGTAAATTCCATATGAATTCAATAGCCTTCATCATAAAAGAGCCAGCACAAGAAGTATCGAGCATGGTGCGATTGTTATCAGAAAGCCGAGCATAAAAATTCTGAAGAATTGTCACTTTTGAGAGCTCATGATTGGGGCATGAATATAACATTGATTTAAGCCTCCCCCAAGCTTGAGCGATACTTTCTCCTTCGCGAGGCCAAAAATTATATATATAATTGCGATCACGATGAACATGATGCATAGGGTAATACTTTTGATGAAATTCCAATTTCAATCTTTTATAGTTCCATGATCTCGTATCATCACATAGCCTATACCATGTCAATGCGTCTTCCTTCAAAGATAAAGGGAATACCTTCTTCTTAACAACATCATCGGGTATACCTGCAAGCTTAAATAATCCACAAACTTCATCCACATAGAGTAGATGTTCATCAGGATTCTTTGTTCCATCTCCTGTAAAAGTATTAGCCACCAGTTTTTCCATCATACCCGAAGGAACTTCAAAAGGGGTTTCATTTTCAATAGGTTCAGTAGGTTGAGGAGCAGCTCTTTGCTCTATAGGACGGGGTGAAGATACCCCGAACAAGCCCCTCAGAGAATTACTTTCCATAGTAACAAGTGACAGAAAATTTCAGCACACTATATAAATTTTTCCTTACCAAATTCCACTTACCAAAGGCGCTACACTCCCCGGCAACGGCGCCAGAAAAGAGTCTTGATGACCCACAAGGATAGGGGATCTATCGTAGTCCTTTCGATAAGTAAGAGTGTCGAACCCAACAAGGAGCAGAATGAAATGATAAGCGGTTTTCAGCAAGGTATTCTCTGCAAGTACTGAAATAAGTGGTAACAGATAGTTTTGTGATAAAATAAATTGTAACGAGCAACAAGTAACAAAAGTAAATAAAGTGCAGCAAGGTGGCCCAATCCTTTTTGTAGCAAAGGACAAGCCTGGAGAAACTCTTATAATAGGAAAAGCGCTCCCGAGGACACATGGGAATATCGTCAAGCTAGTTTTCATCACGTTCATATGATTCGCGTTCGGTACTTTGATAATTTGCTATGTGGGTGGACCGGTGCTTGGGTGCTTTTCTTACTTGAACAAGCATCCCACTTATGATTAACCTCTATTGCAAGCATCTGCAACTACAACAAAAGTATTAAGGTAAACCCAACCATAGCATGAAACATATGGATCCAAAACAGCCCCTTACGAAGCAACGCATAAACTAGGGTTTAAGCTTCTGTCACTCTAGCAACCCATTATCTACTTATTACTTACCAATGCCTTCCTCTAGGCCCAAATAATGGTGAAGTGTTATGTAGTCGACGTTCACATAACACCACTAGAGGCTAGACAACATACATCTCATCAAAATATCGAACGAATACCAAATTCACATGACTACTAATAGCAAGACTTCTCCCGTGTCCTGAGGAACAAACGTAACTACTCACAAAGAATATTAATGTTCATAATCAGAGGGGTAATAATATGCATAAAGGATCTGAACATATGATCTTCCACCAAGTAAACCAACTAGCATCAACTACAAGGAGTAATCAACACTACTAGCAACCTACTAGCACCAATCCTGGACTTGGAGACAAGAATTGGATACAAGAGATGAACTAGGGTTTGGAGATGAGATGGTGCTGGTGAAGATGTTGATGGAGATTGCCCTCTCCCAATGAGAGGAGCGTTGGTGATGATGATGGCGATGATTTCCCCCTCCCGGAGGGAAGTGTCCCCGGTAGAACAGCTCCGCCGGAGCCCTAGATAGGTTCCGCCAAGGTTCCGCCTCGTGGCGGCAGAGTCTCGTCCCGAAAGGTTGTCTATGATTTTTTTTCAGCATCGAAAGACTTCATATAGGAGAAGATGGGTATCGGAGAGCCACCAGGGGGCCCACGAGGTAGAGGGCGCATACAGGGGCGCCCCTCCCTCGTGAGCAGGGTGTGGCTCCCCTGGCCTTCATCTTTGGCGACGATTTTTCTTTATTTATTTTAAGACATTCCGTGGAGTTTCAGGACTTTTGGAGTTGCATAGAATAGGTCTCCAATATTTGCTCCTTTTCCAGCCTGAATTCCAAATGCTGCATTCTCCTCTTCATGTAAACCTTGTAAAATAAGAGAATAGCCATAAGTATTGTGACATAACGTGAATAACAGCCCATAATGCAATAAATATCGATATAAAAGCATGATGCAAAATGGACGTATCACGCTGCATTCTTTAAGTGAGGAGTAGTCCCCTTGCCTGCCTGCCTCGTCATAAGTGATTGATGAGGGATACACAAGAACATTAGTTTGATGTAAGAACATGGGTAATACACAGATGTACTAGTATGTACCAAAAACTGAAAGGAATGTCATATTCAAAGGTATAATGTGTAAGCTAAGCAGATGCAATTTAACCAAATTGGAAGCAATACAAGCTAGACATCCGACTGGAGTGGTGAGCATGATCATCTAGGACCTGAGAGCCTGGTGGGAGGTGGGCTGCTTCGCCACCATCGCAACTTTTTAGTTGGCTTCCAGGTGATGCTTATCTTTGTTGGGCTTGTCAATGGCTCGGCCAGTGCCCTGACTAGCTATTTGTCTTCTGGTGCTCACGGGATGGTGGTTCATGTAAATAAAATATCTTTCCTTATCTTACCGACTTCGGCCTTTCGAATACAAGCTAGACACCATATGGAACATGCAACCACATATGACACCGCAAAGTTAAAGCAAGCACCTGGGATGGTGGTTCATTGCGAGCGAGGTCATCAACTCCAGAGCTACGTTTACCGTCTCCATCTGCTGACACTGCACCCTTTATAGCGTTGTAACGTGTCTTGCCTACCAGCGTACAAAGCTGGAGCGACTTCTCGCTTTTATTTTATGCTTCTCTCATGGCATCAGAGTCTGAAATACCCTTGCATAAAAACACAATAGTGAGAGTAAGGGTGAAGTGTGTGCAGAACTAGTGCACTGTAAAAGTAGCAGATAGCAGGTGGCTGAAAAATAAATGACAGGAGACATATGATAGCTCTACAACATTGCATGGAAAACAAAATTAGATTCTACTTCGTATGATTTTGTAATATATGAGCACAGGAAATGCAGGTACTCCTCCAGCACACCACCATATTTGGTCATATATAAGATAACAGTCGACTGAAAATAAATAGGTCGATCGATTTTTTAATGAACCGTCGATCTATAAGGAACGGGTAGATGGCCTTCGTCTACCTCCCTTGATCCTTGTTGACGATCTTTCTCGAACCGCCAGCGACCACCGTCCCAGACCCCTGCCTCCCCCGTCCTGCTCTCCCATCGACCTCACACCACCGCCGTGCTTGGCAGCGCCCCCAGGCCATCCCTTTAATCTCGGCCGACCTCCAGATCGGGCGCCAGTAGCTCTAGGCCACACACACCCTAAGATAAACACCAAGGCGCTGCTTCCCCGGTGTAATAGGCGTACTAGCGCCTGTTACGCCGGGGAATGCTTCCGTTAATTGGGAATCAACTGGCCAGAAATTGAAATTCAGGGGGGCGACGAACCTCTAGCTAAGGTGAAATAGTATATGAGGAGAAACCTTGTGCATCACGAGTTACTAGGAACATCTAGTATCAAGAAGAAGCAGTCAACTAGTGTCTTCTGTGGGATGAATACCGTGCAAGCAGAGACGTAAGATTTGCACGAATAAGGGAAGAGGAGTACCTTTTTCGGTTGCCGGTGTGGTCACCTCCACATGTCACGCCGATTTTCTTGTTTTTACCGGGGAAACCGATGTTCTCTCCACATGTCGTGCCGATTTTCTTCGTTTTACCGGGGAAACCGATGTTCTGGAGGGTGCAGGCTTTGGCGAACCCATGGCCAAATTGTTGACTATGTTGCCGTGGCCGTATGTCGGCGGAGGGGAAGCAGATCCGAGGCGGCGGGCGTGGCGAACAGCTCGGTCAAGGTGGAGGGTGGCGAGTTGGAGCGGCAGCGGTGGCGCAGGACGGCGTGGTTGAACTGGCTCTGCACAGACGGCTCGGCCTCGGCTTCCACTACTAGCCGTGGAGGGTGTTGGGGTTGAGGTTGCGGTGGGCGGCACGCGTCGGGTATCGGCTCGGCGTGATGGAGGAGTCTGACGGTTGATGGGTGGGATGGGGTGGCGAACGGAGGACACCGGGTTTCAAGGGCTGGTGGAGAGGTAGTTTTGGCGCCCACAGAGTACTGAATGGGGAACCGGATGGGTGGGGGAACCTTGTTTGATGCAGGGACGCGCTTGTTTTTGGCTTTTTGAGCAGAAGATGGGGCGCGATTGTTTGAAATTTGGGAAAGTACAAACTTTGCCCCCTCTTAAATTTTGAACCTATTATGGTCGGGGTAGGATGGTAATCCTGTGTCCCAAATAGTGGGCGGGAGCGATTTCGCTCATGCGCATGTGTGCTTAGGCGGCCATTGTGTATGAATGTTTTTCGATGCGGTTGCGTGGCGTCTAGATGAAGCTACAAACCTACCCGGTTTAGACCTTTGGACGTCGGGCGGTAGGTTTCACGGGTCGAGTTATTAGAAAAGTAATTTCCTTGTACTACCAAACATTGGTCTCACGCGGTTTCAAAGTAGTAGAGGCTCTTTTACGCTTCGTTCAAATTTTGAAACACAAGCATTCACGTTTAGAGTACTCTTGAATTATGAGGATTGACCTAAATAGACAACGTTATATTTGACCTTGTATGTTTGAAAACCTCATTAAATTATCCGCTTATTTTTGAAATTTTGACACTTGAAAATCCTATAACTACGATTATTTTGGAATGGAGGAGCTAAATTTGAATCTATTTTGTACACGACTACATATGCTATTATGTACAAAAACAGAGCAAAGATTGGTGCCCCCATAATTTAGGTATGGTTTACAAATGCCATGATATGAAATTCAAATAATTGAATGGACTTCATGTTGAATTCGATTTTTTTAAACCACCTTAAGTTGAATTCAAATGTATGCTAGTTCATAATGTCCAGTGTAACTTTCGTATGTATAATGTGCTTTACACACACAACATGAACTATACTCACGTTTATATTCGATTGCTAAAGCGATGCATTGTCTGGAGTTCAAAATACTAACTATGTGGATCAATTGTGTCGAATAATAACATAGACATGCTCAAATTCGATAGAATCTAGATGTCTGATGGATCAATGACCGCTCCTTATGCGAATTGCAAATATCATGATCCCATCCTAATATTTGGAAACAATTTATATTTTTAATCAATGTGTAGAGCTGTCTTTTACGTGTAGTTTCACTCTCCATTGGTGGTCTCTCACACATGCTCACACACTCTCTCTCGAGGTGTCTTTCTCGCACACATGCTCTAGATATAACCCTCCCTCCCTCTCGTAACCATTTACAACTATTTTCACTAACCTTTTTCACAAGCACTCTTCCTCTCGCAAACATACACACGCACAATCCTCATCGACCCTTTCTATATACATGGACCTGCCTACATGTCTCATGTACGCACATTATCTTCCTTTGTCTCTCACGCATTGTCTCACACCTCTCTTCCTAATCGACGAGTATGATTCTAGCAGAGCATTCTGTAGGATTCCCCTTAAAGTTAGGTTGGATGAATAGTAATATCGTAGATAAAGGGTTACCTTAGTCCGAGAACCTAGGGTTACAAATCCTAGCCGGCTTTGTCGGTGGACACAGAGTCCTTCACAATTCTGCTATCTTTGTATTGTACGACTAGTCATCCATGGGTCTTCCTAAATGCGTCACGGGCCGACCAATGTGGCGCAGATCGAACCGAACGAAGGGCCTCACCTCGACCCACGGACCTCACGCGGTGACACACACTCTGCCCCACGTCTCATTATCTTCTCACACCCACACATACCAACACAAACACCACACACATAGAAAATTTCCCCTGGTGCCTCTATTCCCCCCCTTGCATATACACACTCAAGGGAATGGAATCTCTTGTCGTGACATCATATTCGTCTCCCTCTCTCTCTCTCTCTCTAGACCACTCTCATTTCTTGTGCTATCTCTCCCACGCCCCCCCGTCGGCCCCTCTATCCATGCCTCTCTCGAATACGTAATGCACACACATACCTCTCTAGGCCCCGCCAAATGCATCTACTACACATTCACACATGTTACATCTCGCACCCCATTGATCTAAAAAGCCCTCTCTTCACGTTTATTTCGCATACAACATTCCTTTTGAATAAAGTGTGGCCAAAAAATTATTTTAGAGTTTCTACATATATACAACGTTACAAAGTTATATGGAGGAGTACGAACGCTAATTTGCATTGTATGGTGCCCACATGATATTTATTCCGCACTGTGAATTTGTATATTTTTATACTATATACAAAGTTAGTCATAATAAAGAGAAACGAAGAGCATCTCTCTCTCCATCGCATACCCCCCTGTACGCCCCTTTCACGTATGCACACAAAACTATCTCCAGGTCCTCTAAAAGTAAGCCCCCAGAAAATTCGCGCATGTTTCATCTTTCTCTCGCGATAATGCAATGATGATCATTGTATTTGAAGCGAAAGCATGATACGTACATTGGACTTCAGAATCCACTCATTACGGTCACCACTTACGTTTAGTGGTTCTTATACTGTCACGGGCTCACCGTACAATTCTGTATTTGCTCATAACATGACTAGTTGACCAGTTAAACGCTCCACGTGGCACCTCTAGTGTTGCATCACATTATCTCACTACCGTCGTGCCCACCTGTCGACTTGTATCTACTCTACATCTACACTCTTATAAAATACATAAAATACACTCTTATAAAAAACAGAGTTGGTGATGATGGTGTGCCTGCCATCCTGCAATATAGGCCGTCCGATTTATATCTGACGGATAGGAAAGAAACTATGGCAATTTTGCAAAAAGGTACCCACACACCTCTGCACATTTGCAAATAAGGCCTTCCCTCGTTCATCCTTTTCTCTCACAAGATAAACAAGTCATACAAATGCATCTTGATGTTACGTGCAACGCACGTGCATCTTGCTAGTAAGAATGAAAACAAACGACAAAAAAATATTTGGACGGTGGTTCGAAGTCATGACCGCGGGCATAGCGGACAAGGTGGCCTTGTATTGGTATGCTGAGCTGTCTGTTTTAACACACAGGAGCTGGTGTGGTGATTATACACACCCGCACGCATGCACACGAACTGCATCCACGCAACACTCACACAAACACATGCACCCACGCACGCACGCAACACTCACACATACACATCAGCCACGCATGCACGCAACACTCACACACATGCACGCAACACTCACACGCACACACGCACGCATGCATGCACACACCAGTACACCACACGACCAACACACACTCTCACGCTCAAGTGCTCAACCTACACATGCATGCGCACACATCAGCTCACAGCAGACACATACACAACGGTGATTCCCTTTGCAGGTTGGAGCCTTGTCGCGCTGCGTAAATTTGTGTTTATCGACCTTTTGCCTATGCAAACTAACAGTGGGACCCACAAGGAACATGGTCAATTTAACTAGTCAACATGGCGCCACGCAGACTATTTGGCGGTCAGCAGAGTGCAATCCGATGCTGAGCTGTGAGCAAGTGACCGTATAATCACCGCAAAACGTATATAGTGACCGTAATCAGCTTATTCGAAGTTCGGTGACCGTATTCGCTTTTCTCTATGTAGGCCCTCAAAACTACATCTCTACGTTCTCGCATGTTACATCTAACAACTATGCAATACAACACTACTACTACACTCTAACACAATAAATCATATGTTTTTTAGTTTTACTAGATATCATATTGTTACTTATAATTATTCAGCTTGCATACATTAAAATTGCCTTTGAAATGTATGGCGAGATCATCTACAGCAAGGGAAAAATCCGCCCTTTCTGTTAATCGGGTTTGTATCAATGGATCATGCGAAACAACAAAAATATAGTACTATACAGTACAAGTGACAGTTCACTGGTCCGTCGTGTCATCTACTCCTCCGTCGTAAGAGTGGAGCGCTCGCTTTCATAAATCTTCTAGTCCCTTTCGCCGACATGTGGGACATCAAGCTACCGGGTCCATGTGCCATACCGAATACAAGATCTGAGCAGCCGGGTGAAACACCCAGTCATGGCGCCGGCGTAGTAATGAGCAATGAGGCGTCAAATCACAAAGCTGCACCTTTCCCCCAGTTAAGTTGGAGGGACGAAGCAACCATCATTTCACTCGTTGCTGAATCCGCTTTTCCCTCATCTTCTTCAACTTAACCACGTGTTGCTTCTGCCGTTGTCCTGCCTCATGTGGGAAGCGGATCGGCTTGGTAAAGCACTGACACGTGGGACCGCATGTTAGCAAACCACCAGGACAACGTCCTCTGAAAATAAGAAGCCTAATCCTAGACTTACAAAGGGCTACGTAGCTGCTATGTATACTTTCCATCTAATCTATATATGCCCCCCTGATTTTCAGGTGGGGTGGGCCTAATCCTCTCCTTTAATCCAATCAAATAGTCCCACATCACATCAGTTCATAACTTTACGTAAACCATTACGTGGATGCAGCATTGATCAAATAAGAAACCTCCCCCACCATCCGCGCGGCAAAATCACCTCCTATTTACTAATCTCGATTCTATAATTTTTTAGATCAATATAATTGAGATTTGTATAGATAGCACATAGGAGCAAAACCAAGTGGTACGGTTAAGGGCATCCACAATGTGTAGCCAAATGTGAAAATAGCTTTTGGCATCATGGGAACCATTGTGGACGGTGTTGCCAAAGCCAAAAAGATGGAACCGAAGCTCCCTGATTGATTGATTGAAGGAATAGAAAAATGCAACGTCTCTCCTCTTTCTCCCATGCTTGGACGCATGTAGTACAGTATAGAGCACAGAGTCTACTCCCCTGTCCCTTCTATCACAAATCACAAAGCAGTGAGGCGTCAAATCACAAAATCACGGACGAAGCAACCATCATTTCACTCTTCCCTGACTCCGCTTCTCCATCGTCTTCTTTGAGAAGCCATCTCACTGCACTAGTACTCCTAGTAGTACTAGTAAAGGACTTCCTGGATGCAAATAAGGCGGTTGTCTCGGCTTGCAGGTGGCACTTGCGAACGACTTACCGTGGTCTCCCTCAATGGTGTTCTCCATCGAACGCACTTCGTCAAACCACCAAAAAAAGATATCATCGACGTCGCCGCAATGGGGAAGGAAGTCAAATATAGTTACTACCTCCATTTTTTGTACACAAGGCCAGTATTATCAAAATTACAATTTGCAATGGGCCACTAACACTAATCGAGGCAAAATTGATGGGGTTAGCAACCAAGGACATTAATATCCCCTGCATGCATGCGGAAGTGAGAAGATTGGTTTGCATGGCGCTGCATTAATCAAGCGATGAGGAGTGAGATGGTTAGCTCTTTGGTCTTTGGAGAGAAAAATATGCATTAATTGACACGTGAAACGAGGATTTGTATCGATTAAATCCCGTGAAGGAAAAGCCCGCCTTTATTTTTTAACACTAGTACTCCTAGTACGTACGTACTTATCCTGTTTGGGTCTAGGCCTTGCATTGCCAAACTTCGCCAAACATTTTGCCAAGCTTGCCTAAAGTTTTCAAAATGAGAAGGAGGTACACTTGCGCTTGGTATCGTCAGCGCGTCGCACCGCACCCTCACACGATCGCTCCTGCACGCCGCGGTCGCACCGCACCCTCACACAGTCGCTCCTGCACGCCACAAACCCAACCAAGGGAACGCACCCTCACTGACACGTGCTATCGCATGTGAACAAACCAAACTCAGCCATCCTATCGCTAACACATAATTTTCGTTCATAGAGTGTGTTTATCCAACCGCATGTTGGGGAGTATCCGTACGGCCCATGCGGTGGTTTGTTGGGGAAGAAGAAGAGGTGAGGAAGAAGGAAAGAAGGGTTAGGAGATGTAGGATATTCATCCAACTGCCTGAAATGGTATACTGACCCAAGTCAGGCGACTTGCATAACAAATATATGTTTTTACACAGCAAAAGATCCATGAAAATAACAACATAAAGAAAAACTATCACTGCTCGCGGAAAGAGACGGCCTCGTCGTCTTTGGCTGCCGGCGCGAACCAGCCGTCGCTGCCGATGTGTGTCACGCACCGTGGTTGTGCTTGGCCTCCAGCTACTCGTTCAAGCGGAGCGTGCGAGTGCTCTGCACAAACGAGAGCACAACCCGGTTCAAGTCGAGGACGTCCGGTTCCGCCTGCAGGAGGGCCTTGATGGCAGCGGCATCCGCGCGCTCCGCGTCGAGTCGAGCCTCTGCCGCCCGGTTCAAGTCCAGGACGTCCGATTCCGCCTGCAGGAGGGTGTCGATGAGAGCGGCATCCGCGCGCTCTGCGTCGAGTCAAGCCTCTGTCGCTCGGTTCAAGAACAGGACGTCCGGTTCCGCCTGCAGGAGGGCCTCGATGGCAGCGGCATCCGCGCGCTCCGCCTCAAGTTGAGTCTCCGCCGCCCGGTTCACATCCACGACATCCGGTTCCGCCTGCAGGAAAGCCTCAATGGCAGCGGCATGCGCGTGCTCAGCGTCGAGTTGAGCCTCGCCTCCGGTCCTCCTTTAGTATCGCCATGTTGAGCCGCTGGTCCGCTTTGCACCATGGGGACTTCGGGCGCCGCACGAAGTCGGCGTCCATCGTCTCATACCCATCGGGGGCCTTTTGCGCGACCTCCGCCATGAACATTGGATCGGCTTCCTCCTCGTAGCTTGGCTCCGAGAACTCGGGATTGGCCCGCCGCCAGCGAGCTTGGGAGCAGAGTGCAGGCGCCGACCGCCGCCAGCGATTTTTGCGCGGCGCTCCGGCGTCAGCATCTTGTAGTAAGTGACCTTGCGATGCACCATGGCTTTCCGGCGAACTAGGGGACGCTTTATGCGGGCTAGGGGATCGAAAGGTGGGGGAATGGGCTGGAGATTTGGTGTTTTTTTAGGGCAGTGGCTGGCGTAGGCCGAGCAGCGAAGGTTTTGGTGTGAATAGTGGTTCCGGTGACGCCCGGTCAATCGGTTTTGACTATACATCGCTCTTGTCGCGTTCGCGTTGCAGCCCGGCACGCTGGACCCTCACATCGCTCACCGAATGGAACACGCTTTGTCTTGCGTTTTCGCTCACTTGTGGGACCGCAGTTGAGAGCAAACTGACGTCCCTCCCCCTCCCCCGCCCGCGTCATTTATTATACCACCACTCCCTCCGTTTTATGTGGAGTAAATAAAAATAGAGGTATACTACGGATGAGGATCCCCGACGTGGCGAACCCATTGAGTAAGCGGCATGCGGGGCCTAGCAAGCATGGGGTCCGCCAAGAAGTGACCGAAAGGGAGGTAAGGCAGGATACCTCGTCGGAGGTCCACTTCCACTATACTACTTTGACCAAATATTAGAGTAATAATATATGACATGCAACTTACACAAATGTTAGAGTAATAATATATGACATGCAACTTACACAAAGCATACAGGGTCTAATCGTTTTTGAGGCTAACTTTGACCAAATGTTAGAGTAATAATATATGACATGCAACTTACACAAAGCATACAATCAAATTCAGTATGTGAAAGGAGTTTCCAATGATATAATTTTCACATTATACATCTCATGTACTATTAATCTTGTCAATAGTAAAATTGGAAACCATCTCGAGTACAAATCTAGAGTACGTATGAATCTAACAATATTGATTGGGCGTTGTTGAATGTTGATACCTTTTTTATCAAAGTAGAGATACTTTGACTACACATAAAACTTATATGTAAACTAGAAAGGATAGGAGGAGTATATTATGCGTTCAAAAGCGAAGCGAACATTGAATACCCTTTATATATGATTTGCTGATGCTATGATCACCGGTTCAAAATTTTGAATCTGCCTTAGGTATCACGTGCCCCCACTCGTTCCCTCACGATTTCATCCCGGGGTCCGGAGATCTATTGAAAGAGGACTAGGGTGGGTACAAGCGAATGATACTCGGCGGAATGTTCAAATGAGGCATGCGGGAGGATGGACTCGACTGGAGGGCGACATGATCGATGGAGAAGAGGATTGGAGAGGAATGAGAAATAAGCAAACGCCACATGCTTATACTTGAACGGCTCAAATAAACAATAAGTTGTCTCGCTTGGCCTACATAGTGAAAGGCCTAATGCGCAACACGGAGCACTGACGCTCGAATATGGCCGGGAAAATAGGGAAACCGACATGTGGGGCACACCCGTCAGGACGGCGTAGCGCAGACTAGTCCAATGGAGGAGCTGGCCAATGACCTCTTCGCCACCGACAACCGTTCATGTGGGTCGTTGGGGCCAACAATGGGGCGCAGCTCCAGCACCGCCTCTGGACACGGCGACCGCGGTGAGCGACACGCTCATATCGTCGCTAGACATGGTCGGTTTCGATTAATGCGAGGGTGGCGTTAGTGCTGTGGCACGACCAACGGTATGTTTGGTTTGTGCCCAAGGTTGCCCCATCAAAGCATTGGGTAGGCAAAATTTTGGTTGAGGTATTGGTTGCCCATGATTTGGCCGACATTGGCAAGAAAAATGAACTAGAGTTGGCTAGAGTTCATTGGCATGCCAAAGAAATGGCAACCATCCAAACAAAGACCAATCTTTGGGTCATGACCAAAATTTTGGTTGAGATATTGGTTGCCCATGATTTGGCCGACATTGGCAAGAAAAATGAACTAGAGTTGGCTAGAGTTCATTGGCATGCCAAAAAATGGCTGTAAGTGCATCTAGTGCCACCCCTAGTTGGTTTTGGAGTATTGACGACAAACCTGGTTGAGGGACTAACGTGTTTGTGAGAATTGCAGGATAACACATATAGTAGTCCCTCATTGATTCGGTTTACCTACCGGAGACGACCCCTAAAATGTATGAAGACATTGAAGATAATGGTGGTATATGAAGATATTCACATTGAAGACTATGACATGAGAAGACATTGTCTGAAGACTATGGAGCACGAAGACTTAGTTGTTTTGTTGTTTCCTTTTCTTCTTTGTTGAGTCATAGGAACCACCGTACTGTTAAGTGGGGTCCAAGTGAACAAAGTCAGAGTGACTGAAGTGAAGCTCAACCAAAATTCTATGTCTTCGAGCGAAGACAATGAGAGCAACTCTTATCCAGAGATGGATGAGCCAGCTTTGCTTGTAGCCCAAGGAAAGTTGTCGTGTGTGTTTGAAATCTGACCGTTGGAACACGTGTCAGTTCCTTAGTGACCCCGGGTCATTTCGAACAAATCAGGTCGGGTTTCCTAGTGGCTATAAATAGCCTACCCCCTACACCATAAATTGGTTGACTGCTCAGAGTTAGTGCACGGCTTTTGTCGTTTGAGAGCAACCCACCGCTGAAGCTTTTGAGAGAGAGAAATCCTTGCGAGGACAAAGCCCAAACACCCAGAGCCAAAGAGTGTTAGGCATCACTGAAGTCTTTCTGTCTGCGTGACCTGAAGACTTGTTACACTTGAGGTCTGTGAATCCTCCAGCCGGTTAGGCGTCGCGTTCTGAGCATCCAAGAGTCATTGTGGATCGCCGGTGAACGAAGTCTGTGAAGGTTTGGAAGTCTACCATGAAGACTCACCAGAGTAATTGGGCGAGGACTGGGTGTCCTTAGCTCAAGGGGAATAAGGTGAAGACGCGGTCTTCTGAGTTGAATCTCAGCCTCCCCAACCAGACGTACAGTTGTCGCAGCAACTGGAACTGGTCCAAGAAATCCTGTGACCTCAACAAGTGACCGGTTCTATCCTCTTCCTCTCTTTACTTAGAGTTTGTCTTCGTGAAGTCATTGCCTGTTTGCTTTACCTATTTTTCTTCACTGTTGACTACTATCATTGTTTGGCTTCATACCATCTTCCATTCTGATCCTTTCTACCTAGCTACTATTAGTCTTCGTGCTTTCACTTCATTGCATACTTGACTATGGCTTGCTTAGTGTAGTTTACCTTCCGCTGCATATCAATAGGGTCATTTCTATTGTTTGTCTTCGAAACTTCCATGTTTTGAAGACTTTCATAAAAATCGCCTATTCACACCCCCTCTAGTCGATACTAGCACTTTCAATTGGTATCAGAGCCAGGTACTCTCTTGTTCTGTGTGATTCAGTTTAACCACCTGGAGTTTTAGCTATGTCGACTGCAGGGATAATCAAAGTCTCCGCTGCTTGCCCCGTCTTCGATGGAACTGAATATCCCTCTCGGAAGAATAAGATCGATGCATCTTGAAGCCGATGATGTCGACCTACGGTATGTCGTCAAGAATGGCGTTCCCAAAACTAGTGAAGGTGTCACCCCGCTGATGTCAAGAAGTTCATTCAACTGGATTCAACCGCCAAGAACATCATCTGTGGTCATCGACCAAAGGACAAGATGGCCGTGTGAGTGCTCTGAAACGTCGAAGCTAGTGCAGGGCTGGCTCTCCAAGGTCATCGAAGGCGTCTCAACCCAGAGAGATCAAAGGATCAGTGTTCTTCGCAACCTCTTCCACCATTTCAAGAGAAACGACAATGAAAATGTCTAGCTCACGTTTGATCGCCTCACTGACATCACAAATAAGATTCGTGCTCTCGGCGCTACTGAGATTACCAAGCATGAAATCATCAAGACACTACTGAGATCACTTGACAGCTCCTTTGACACCCTTGCCCTCATGATACAAGAACGCCCTGACTTCAAGACACTCGATCCGTCTGATAAACTTGAGAGGCTCAACACACATGAGTTCCAGCTATCTCAGAAAAGAGATATCTATGGTCCCAACTACAGCCGAACTCGCGCTTTGAAGGCAAAAGTTGTTTCCTCATCTGAAGAAGAATCTGACTGCAGTTCTGATGATCCTGAAGACATTGGAAAGGAAGTTGCTATGCTTGTGAAGAAGTTCCAGAAGTTCACTAAGAAGAAGGTCTTCAGAAAGTCTTCACAATCCAGCTCAAGAAATGATGAAGCTTCCACTCATGACTACAAGAAGAGAACATGTCACAAGTGCAAGAAACCTGGACACTATATCTCTTAGTGTCCATAGTGGGACAATGATAAGAAGAAGAAGAAGAGCAAGGAATATGATTCTGATGACAAGAAGAAGAAGAAATCTTCAAAGTCTTCTTCCAAGTTCTCATCCAAGTCTTCATCTCATAAGAAGAGCTCATCTGGTAAGGCTCGTGCTTTTGTTGGCAAGGAGATGGATTTAGAGGAGGAGTCTGCTTCTGAGGAGGCGGAGGTGGAGTCTGAGGAGCAGTCCAACCCCGGCGTTGCAAGTCTGGCTCTAGCCACAGCCTACGTTGCCAAGTCCATCTTCAACACTAAAGACAATGATTCCCTCACCAACGTTGAAGCTAATGACAAGGACGACTCTGCTCCCACCTACTGCTTCATGGCACGTGGTTCCAAGGTAAAATCACGCGATGCTTACTTTCAAACATCAAGTGAAGATGACTTTGATTGTGAATCCAAACCCAGCTACGAAACACTTACTAAAATCGCAACTGAACAACAAAAAGCTATCGAACATATTCAAAAACCGTTAGACAAAAGCGATGACCTGTTGGACGCGGAAATGACCCGTTCACCGTCGTTAGTTGAAGACATAAAAAATCTTCATGCTAAGTACCAAGAACATGAAAGTCGTCATGAAACGCTCTCAACCAGTCATGAAAAGCTGTCCTATGATTATCTTCAAAGGAAGCAAGAGCTTGAGAAATTGAGAGCGGCTCATGAAGATCTTCAAAAAGAGAATGAGTCACTTCGCGCTCAACAGATCAGTCCCACTCAGGATGGATTTGAACCACCATGTCTAAAATGCCTTGAGCGTGACAACGCTACCTCTGTTGCTGAATGTTCTACTGCTGCTACCGTTGCATTGTCTTCAACTGTTGATGTGGTAACTAACCCCTCTGCTGAGGATACCACTACTATTGCTGATGAAAATGCTAGGTTGAAGACATTGCTTGAAACAGGGATGTACAAAAGTCTGAAAGGGCATCAAACACTATCGATGTCCTCAAAAGCAGATTCTGAACCGAAACCCAAGGAAAGAGGGTGTTGAGTTCGAGAGGAAAATGAATGTTGATGGTTCCTACTGGAAGCCCGAGCAGTACCCCAAAACCACTTGGGTTGCTGCAAAGGGACCTTCAGTGGGCCCATCCACCTTATCTGGCTTTACCTGTGCTAACCCCATTATCATTGATGAATCCTTTGATGCAAACTATAAACTGTTTAAGAATCGGAATGGTGAAGTGTTTGCCAGGTATATTGGAACTAACTGCAGGAATGGACCACCTATGAAGAAGATCTGGGTTCCCAAAAGCTGTCTTGAGAATCTTCCAGTGAATGTTATCATGACACCACCTGGGAAGAAGACAAACCCCAGGCCTAAGGCTTCATATGGTCCAAAGGCTTCATACAGACAGAGGACTCACCTGAGTCACCCTAACGCCAATGTTTTGCAGGGAAACCATACTCAGACTTATGAATA
Source organism: Aegilops longissima (assembly GCA_021605205.1). NCBI lineage: Eukaryota > Viridiplantae > Streptophyta > Magnoliopsida > Poales > Poaceae > Aegilops > Aegilops longissima. The sequence continues at coordinate 390,521,213 of CM038678.1, read as the reverse complement.
TGAGCGTGTGTCTTCAAACCGCTATGTTCATAGAACTAAGAACTTTTCTGCTTATTCATATGAGTATCATTCATCTCCTGCAAGGCTATTTGCTAGGGCTCCAAAGCCGAAGTTCTCAGATGCCGCACTTAGACTCATTGCTTCTAAGCCACCCCTGAAGATGTGGGTGGTTAAGAAGAATTAACCTTGTTTTGCAGGGAAAGGTCTCCGGCCGTAAATCAAAGGCGTCTGATGCTATTGCTGGGGACCTAAAACATCTTGTAGGGCGCAAGATCAAATTCCCAAATGGTCTTACTATGGTATGACACCTCATGCTTCAGAATGGATTATGGATAGCGGGTGCACTAATCATATGACTGTTGATCAAAGTCTTCTCATGGACTCAACCTTACATCCATCTGACAAGAGTCACATCATGTTTGCTGACACTGGTAAAAGCAAGGTATTGGGTCTAGGTAGAGTTGCCATGTCAAAGGATCAGCACATGGATAAAGTGATGCTTGTTGAATCCCTTGGTTTCAACTTAATGTCTGTCTCAATGCTTTTTGACTTGAACATGATTGTGATATTTGGAAAATATCATTGCCTTGTACTTATGGAATATGACAAGTCTCTAGTCTTCGAAGGGTACCGGAAAGATGATCTATACATGGTAGATTTCTCAGCAGGGCCACAGCTTGTCGTATGTCTTCTTGCAAAAGCTTCAGAGTGCTGGCTCTGGCATCGGGGGCTAGGGCATGCTGGCATGAGAAACTTACACACTCCCGCAAAGAATAAGCATGCCATAGTCATCAAGGGCGTCAAGTTCAAGAAGGATCATTTGTGCGGTGCCTGCAAAGCTGGAAAGATGACTAGGGCCAAGCATCCCTCGAAGACAATCATGACAACATGTCAACCCTTCGAGCTGCTACACATGGACTTATTTGGCCCTACTCACTACTCTACCTTCACAACAACTGCTTGTCTCTATGGCTTCATCATTGTTGATCATTATTCAAGATATACATGGGTGCACATAATTCTCTACAAGACTGAAGTGCAGGATGTCTTCAGACGCTTCGCCAATCGCGCCATGAACAACTATGGCGTCAAGATCAAGCATATCAGAAGTGACAAAGGCACTAAGTTCAAGAACACCAGACTTGATCTTTATCTGGATACAATGGGAATCACTCATGAGTTCTCAGCTCCGTACACACCTCAGCAGAATGGCATCGTGGAGCGCAAGAACAGAACCCTCATTGAGATGGCTCGAACGATGCTCGATAAATACAAGACACCAAGAAAATTCTGGCCTGAAGCTATTGATACTGCATGCCATGTTATCAACCATGTTTATATTCACAAACTTCTGAAGAAAACATCCTATGAACTCCTCACTGGCAAGAAGCCAAATGTCAGTTACTTCAGAGTATTTGGTGCTAGGTGCTGGACCAAGGATCCACATCACAAATCAAAATTTGCACCGAAAGCACATGAAGGATTTATGCTCGGTTACGGAAAGGACTCGCACTCCTACAGAGTCTTCAAACTCTTTCTCTATAAAGTTGTTGAACCTGTGGATGTACAGTTCGATGAAACCAACGGCTCGCAAAGAGAGTACTTGCCAAATGTGCTAGATGAAGTTCCACCTAGTGAATTGATCAAGCTAATGGGAACTGGTGAAATCATGCCGTCTGAAGCACAGCCTGAAGAGGAACTTATCATTTCTGCACCTAATCAACCTGAAGACAATGCTCAGCCCAAAGACAATCCTCCCAATGATGACAATGATCAGCAAGAGCAAAATCTTCGTCCTGTCCATCCGCGTGTTGCAAATGAAGTACAGATTGAGAAGATAATTGACAACATCAATACGCCTGATCCACTCACTCGTTCAAGAGCAACACAAATAGCAAATTTCTGTGGGCACTTTGCATTTTTCTCAATATCTGAACCCAAGAAAGTTGCTGAAGCATTTATGGAACCTGAATGGATTCAAGCTATGCAAGAAGAGCTTCAACAGTTCAAAGCTGAACAATGTCTCGAACTGGTCAAGCGTCCGACCTCGCAAAGCACAACATAATAGGCACAAAATGGATATATCGCAACAAGCAAGATGAGCATGGTCAAGTCGTCAGAAACAAGGCTCGTCTTGTTTCTCAAGGATATACTCAAGTTGAAGGGATTGACTTCGATGAAACATTTGCTCCTGTGGCTAGGCTTGAAGCTATTCGCATACTGCTAGCCTATGCAAACCATCACAACATATTGCTATATCAAATGGATGTGAAGAGTGCATTTCTCAATGGCAAGATTGAAGAAGAAGTGTATGTTGCACAACCTCCTGGCTTTGAAGATCCAAAACATCCTGATATGGTGTACAAGCTAAACAAAGCACTATATGGCCTCAAACAAGCTCCTCACGCTTGGTATGACACGCTCAAAGACTTCCTGAAGAGCAAAGGCTTCAAACCTGGTTCCCTAGATCCCACACTCTTCACGAAGACATATGATGGTGAACTGTTTGTATGCCAAATATATGTGGATGACATTATCTTCGACTGCACCAACCAGAAATACAGTGATGAGTTTGGACACATGATGCAAGAGCAATATCAGATGTCCATGATGGGTGAGCTGAAGTTCTTCCTTGTTCTTCAAATTCGTCAGCAAAGAAATGGCATCTTCATATCTCAAGAGAAGTACCTCAAAGATTGTCTGAAAAATTCGGAATGCAAGACTGCAAATGTTATACGACGCCAATGCCAACAAAAAGTCATCTGGGTCTTGACCCCAATGGTAAAGAGTTTGATCAAAAGGTATACCGCTCCATGATTGGTTCTTTACTTTATCTATGTGCATCTAGGACAGATATTATGCTTAGTGTTTGCATGTGTGCTCGATTCCAAGCGGCACCAAAGGAATCGCATCACTTAGCTGTGAAGCGAATTCTTCGATATTTGGCTTACACCCCAACATTAGGATTATGGTATCCAAAGGGCTCAGAGTTTGATCTGGTTGGATTCTCGGATGCTGATTATCTTTGGTGACAAGGTGGATCGCAAGTCTACATCGGGCACATGTCACTTTCTCGGGGCGATCACTTGTCATTGGTCTTCAAAGAAGCGTAACTGTATCACTTCCACCGCTGAATCGAATACATTGCTGCTTTGGATCTTGCTGCGCTCGGCTTCTATGGATGAAACAAACAGTCAAGGACTATGGCATCCATCTGAAACAAGTACCACTCTCATGCGACGAAAGCGCCATCAAGATTGCCAACAACCCGATTCAGCACTCGAAGACAAAGCACATTGAAATTCGTCATCACTTTCTCAGAGATCATGTCATGAAGGAAGATATTGATATCATACACGTCAACACTGAAGAGCAGCTGGCAGATATCTTGACAAAGCCCTTGGATGAGAAAAGGTTTTGCAAGTTGAGGTGTGAGCTAAATATCTTGGAATCCTCAAATGTCCTATGATCAGGCACACATCCTAACAGTTATGCATGTTGATGACTTGGATGTGCAACACACGAAGTAAAGTATATCTTCAATAAATGAAGACTTACATTCTAAGTGTGAATACATTAACGTGGAATTTGACTTCGGAGCGCCACGATAATTGTGCGCCGTGTCTGGGTCTAATAGTTCCTATACGATGGGTAACGCCACCACCAAATTCTTCATTTTGAAGTGTTTTTCTCATGGCGTTACATTTGCTATGTCTTCACATTAGGTTTGTCTTCAATTTCAACTCGTCTTCATGATTATCTTCACTATGTTAATTTGGTTGTATTCTGATACATATATATTAGTGTTCTGTCCTCTACAGCATTCACTTATAGCTATGTCTTCTCTTTTGAATCTTTTGAACTAAGTGAATGTGATCGGACCCTAATCTCTCTATGCTTTCTACCTCAAACTCTATCTATCCAAATCATATGCATTCTGTTGAAACCGTCGAATGTCTTCTCCGCGACCTTGTCAGCAGAAGATACAGAGACAAACATTAAATCTGTTTTAAATGCTCTATTCTTATTGCCTGAAATTTGGAGAAGCCGGAACGACCATCTGACAGTCCAGGCGGGCGTGGGAACGTGGGACAACCCCAAATGTGTTGCATGTTCGCCACGTGTCCCTCAGATGTGAACCGCCACGGGCACCTGTGTAATTGCGTTGTGTCGTCCCTTTCCCTATAAATGCAAGTCCAATCGCTATCAAAATCTTTCTTCCACCTCTCCACCACGCCAAACCCTAGCGCCACTGCTAGCTCTCGACGACGCCGGCGACGAAGCGCTTAGCTGCCGCGACTTCTCCGACGCCGTCTTCACGCCGGCCGCGGACATCGTCTTCTCCGCCGCCGCCGTAAGTGTCTTCCGTCACCAAATTAGGGCACGGAAGATCTTACTGCTCGGCCTCCACTTCTTCTCCGTCTAGCAGTTCATCTTGTGGTAAATAAAAACCCTCTTTTTACCGTCTTTTTGATCCTATAGATTCATCCCTTTTTACCAAAAGTGGTTTCTTCCTCCACAAAATTGGATCTATCCTGTCTGCATCTCATACAATGCCTAGTATATTCACTTAAGCTTCACACATAGCTAGATTCCTCACTTGTACTTATTCTTGGATTCGTACAATTCTAGAACCGACTCTCAACATATAAGTGAATGTCTTCGCGCTATGAGCTCAATGTCTTCTAAACTGATTTATCTTCAAAATCTTCTGAGAATGCATATGACCTCTTCCCCTTCCCTCGCATCTCTAATGCTGTCACATGTACATGTCCGTGGGAGAATCCCTTGGTTCTCATAGTCTGCATTCATTTGCAGAATTCTTACAGCATCACATCAATTCTCCCAAAGCCAGCTCCTGTCTGACCAGCAGACGGAAGCCTTTGACTGTATTGAAGCCCTTCAGTTTAAACTTCATGGCAACAGAGAAATCTTCTAGGAAGGGTGGCAGACGGCGCCGTGGGAACACCTCAAGAGATTTGCCTCCTGACCTCTATGAGCTGTACAAGACTGATCCAGAGGAGGACTATAATCAGAGAAAAAACCCAAATCCAATGGGTTCAAAGATATTGGGCAGAATAGTGGTACAAGTACAGGTCCGTGACCCAGGAGTATGCCAAGAAGAATGCCATCAAGCGACCATGGGGAGACATTATGTACAAAAATTCCACCCAGGTCCAGAGCTGAAGCCATTGAGCAAGGCTTCTATCCTTGCATGGTCCGTGGGCCACAACCCGCTGATGCCGACCCATCGTCTTTGCTATGGTGTCGAGATGACAATCTGTTCAAGCGCAATTTTCAGTTTGCCAAGAACTCAGCAAAGGAAAACAAGAAGTCATGTGGATTAGACTTCAACCCAGGCCCCTCTGCGCCTCGTGCTGATGGCACACATGAAGCTGAACCAAATCTTGTTGGGCCCTTCTATGACCTAGAAGGTCTCATCGCCCATATCTGGGTTCAAGGGGCAGATGTGGATCGACCTGCAGATGACGCTGACTCTGATGAAGCGCCTGCACCACCGAAGCCGAAGAAGCAGAAGAAACCCAAGGCTCCGAAGCCTTCCTCTCCACCAAAAGCTTCGCGAGTGAAGCCCTTGGCCACTGCTCCTCCTGCACCAAGTGTGCAGTCTGAAGATCTCTCTCGCGTCTCCAAGACCGAGAAGAAAAAGAAGAAGCCCATGCACTCCTCCAGTCCTGCTCTGACTCCTGCTGCTGTGTTGAGAAACGAGAATGAAGCCATTGATCTATCGAGTAACGACGATCTTGCTGATGACGCTCTTGAGCAATTGATAAAGAGCAAGCAAGAAGCAAAAATCTTCAATGACTTGCCTCTCTTTGACGTGGCAGTCATCAACAACTTCATTGATGATTGGTTTGACACCCCCAATCTCAGCTTTGATGATCTGCAACTTCCAATTGGCCTCAGCGTCTCCTTTCACGGAGACATTGCTCCTGAGCTAGCTCTTTCTCAGAAGATTGTTGAGCTGAAGCACAAGATTGATTTTGAAAAAGCTCAGTTCAAGACGCATATGGCCAGGCTCAGTGTAAAGGATGTCAGAACTTCAAGGTCATGTTGCATGAGCTCAAAGAGGCGTTTCACAAGAAACGTGAAGAAGCTAAAGGTTCTCGTGAGCGCATGAAGATTCTTGCTGCCAAATGCGTTCAGGATTACAATGAAGCTGAAAAGCGTAAGGCTCTTAGGCGTCCAGGCATTGACCCCAGGATGGCTGCCAAGAAGAAGAAGCCATCTATGGACCAAAGTGAACCATCTAGGCGGGAAGAGCCTCGCATTGTCTTCCCTGCCAGCATGACAGGCGTGAAGCCTAAGGTCCCCACAGTGGCTTCAGAGCTTCAGAAGACAAGGGCAGCTGAAGCCAAGGCCAGGAAGCGCAAGACCAAGAACACCTCTGATGTTGCTCCACCCACCAAGAAGCGCAAGACCAAGAAAGATCGGGATGCTCCCACAGAGCCCCTTGTAGTCGAGCCAATCTCTGTTAATCGTCCTGATTCTGCACACCAAGAACGATGCATGATAGTTCATGAGCCTGCTTCCACAGAGGCTCCTGAAGCTGAAGATATTCCAGCTGTTGACCCCACCGCAGCTGAAGACATTGGTCACCACGACAATGTTGAAGATGATGAAGTCCTTCCTCAGATTGAGCATAATGTGGTATCATCGCCTGTTCTCACGAACAGCGAACTCATCAGCATTGGTCGTCCATTGACGCCAATTGCTCAGGATGACTCATGGGCTGATCACCCACAAGAATCCCCACGTGATGAAGATACACCAGTTACTCCCCCAACACAGGTCACCACTCCGGTGGTTGACGATGAAGACTTTGAGGCCCAACCAACTCCATTTCCACAAGCGTCGCCAGCGTTTCACAGGCTTCGTAAAGGACCAAGGCCACAAGTCAATATGTCAAGTGTTCCAGAAGAAGATGAGGGCCAATCTGTTTCACGCCAAGTGTTTCCTGAAGCCTCTCCTACTGTGAACATCCCTGAGTCTGAAGCCAAAGCGGCTGAAGATATTCCGGCTGCATCAACCGATGAAGAAGAAACAAGAGAAGAAGAAGCACGTGTTGCCACACCCCCTGCCAACCAAGTTGTTCTCGAGGAGAACGTGTCCGACCCTCCAGCTCCTGAAGTGGAGGTTACACATACTGAGGCGGCCACCAACACCACCATTGAAGCCAATGACGTTGTCATGGCAGAAGCTAATGTGGCGCCTAAAGTCAATTTTGTGCCTGAAGTGATAGCACCTGAAGCCAATGCTGCACCTGACGCAAATCAGCAGCCTGAAGTCAATGCCATTGCTCCTGTTCCGCCTCCAAGGCTACATACTATCGAGCAAGCATACAACTATGGCCAGCTCATCACTGTCAAATGGCCTCTTCTGGTTCCTCCACCTGCTGTTGGTCCTCAATTTGATTACCACGTCGAGCACAGGCCTCAAGTTCAGAAGCCAAAGCCAAGACTGCCCAGGTTTCCAGGTACTTCCACTTTGCCAGGGTCCTTCAATGCTAATGGCTTCATAGCGCACAACACCTTCTTCGACAGTGCCAAGAACCCCTACTCTAAGGCAAGGATCTCATCTGATCGGTTCTGGAGCTATCAGCAGCACAGCTATTATTCATGTGTTCTTTATGATCAAGGGCGCATCTCCCCTCATATGCGTCTTGACACTGAAGCCATTGCTGGACTGCCATGCCTTGAAGAGGCCCTCGACTGCTTTCGTGATGCGGGTTTGCTTCACTTTGTGACTGACAAGGAGCATTGGAATGAAGAACTTGTGCTTCAATTTTATGCTACCCTCCACATTCGCGGCTACAACAGGGATCCGAAGACTTGGGTCCTTGAGTGGATTATATGCAATGTCCATCATGAAGCCAAAGCCTTTGATATCATTGAGCTTACCAACCTGCCCACTCCAGGAGAGCTTTATGAACCTGGTTGTCAGCTTCACCCCAATGCATCGGAGAGTATCTTCCATAAGCCAGAGCCCAACATGAGCCAAATGTTGAGCATGATGAAGCCTCTGCCACCTGACGCTGATTATCCAAAGGAATTCTTTGTCGAAGACCTAGAGTATCTGCCTCGCACAATCTATCACATCATCAGGCGAACTCTATGGCGTGTCAAAGGACATTCATCAGCTACAAAACTTGAAGGAGCAATGAAGACTTTGGTATTTTATATCTTCAATGGCATCAACTTCAATGCTCAAGACTTCTTTATCACATAGTTGGTTGCGTCTGGCTCTGATCTTTTTGGCCTAAAGTTCTACGCTCTGTGGGTCATGCACCTTATCAAGCTACACTCAGCTGTCAACATCAGCCCTCTGCTCGCAACCATCTGATCTTTCTGCCAGAGGTTGATATGTCAGTTGAAGCCATATACCCAAAGCCTGCTAAGGAGCATGTCAGTCTTCAAAATGCTAATAACCAAAGCTTCTCGCAACCCATTGAAGGAGTCCAAGCAGTCACTCGTGTCTATCCATTGGCTGGGAATACTCGCTTACCTCACCATGCACAGACTGAAGCTACTGAAAGCACCATTGCCCAAAGGCCTCGAAAGCGCTCTGGTGTTTTGAATAACCGAGAACTTCTTGTGGCACTGCATCAGAAACAAGATAAGCATCACTTCTGGCTTAAGCGATAGATGCAAAGCCTCTTGGTGGACGTCAATTGCATTCGCAATCTTGCCACCAAGAATGCCTTTGTTACACATGAAACCTGTCGGCGGTCCTGGAAGAGTTTGACATTGCTCAGTGCTGAAGCAGATCTTCAAGACGATGGCTTCACTGAAAGATTCAAGATTGACACCACTCCCCCAAGGAATGATGTCCTACGTCGAACTCCATCCCTTGAAGACTCTGATTATTCTTCCTCCACCGCAACCGTGAATGCCAGAGTGACCGATGATGAAGATGATGCTACTTCAACTCCCATGACTTCAGTGCGACTCGACACTGGACCAAGTTCGTCTGCACCGCCAAACCCGGACGCCGACCCTGCATCTACTCCTACTCCTTCTGGGAATGCGTAGAGGCTCTATGTCTTCAAACCTTTTTGGTCCTTACTGACAAAAGGGGGAGAAGCATATGAGTTGATAGTCTTCAAGCGGGTCCATATGGGCGGTTGCTTTATATTTTTGCCTAGTGTTTACAACTCTCGCTTTTGATACATTTGGTTCTTTGAGTTGTAACACTTAAACTTGATGGTCGCCCGCTACATTTTCTGCTATTCTGTGATGCGATTGTAAATTCCGCATGTGCGATGATAACTTCCGCACTTAGGTCATCTTGCAGACGTCCATTTTTCATTATGCATGCCATTATATTTTTTATATCAAATCATGCATGATGAATTGTCATCATAAGTTGAAGAGGATCTCCACAAGTACAACCTGCCATGTGCATTTGTATTCCAAAAGCAAATTACTCATATGCACATCTTCAGGGGGAGCCTTTTGCTACTTATGAAGACAATACCTTTATCCTTTACAAATTCACGTACTTTTATCCTCGTTGAAAACTTCAACTAGTTTGTCATCAATCACCAAAAAGGGGGAGATTGTAAGTGCATCTAGTGCCACCCCTAGTTGGTTTTGGAGTATTGATGACAAACCTGGTTGAGGGACTAATGTGTTTGTGAGAATTGCGGATAACACGGTAGTAGTCCCTCATTGATTCGGTTTACCTACGGAGCGACCCTAAAATGTATGAAGACATTGAAGACAATGGTGGTATATGAAGATATTCACATTGAAGACTATGACATGAGAAGACATTGACTGAAGACTATGGAGCGCGAAGACTTAGTTGTTTTGTTGTTTCCTTTTCTTCTTTGTTGAGTCATAGGAACCACTGTACTGTTAAGTGGGGTCCAAGTGAACAAAGTCAGAGTGATTGAAGTGATGCTCAACCAAAATTCTATGTCTTCAAGCAAAGATAATGAGAGCAAATCTTATCCAGAGCTGGATGTGTCAGCTTTGCTTGTAGCCCAAGTAAAGTTGCCGTGTGTGTTTGAAATCTGACCGTTGGAACACGTGTCAGTTCCTTAGTGACCCCGGGTCATTTTGGACAAATCAGGTCGGGTTGCCTAGTGGCTATAAATAGCCTACCCCCTACACCATAAATTGGTTGGCTGCTTAGAGTTAGTGCACGGCTTTTGTCGTTTGAGAGCAACCCACCTCTGAAGCTTTTGAGAGAGAGAAATCCTTGCGAGGACAAAGCCCAAACACCCAGAGCCAAAGAGTGTTAGGCGTCACTGAAGTCTTTCTGTGTGCGTGACCTGAAGACTTGTTACACTTGAGGACCGTGAATCCTCCAGCCGGATAGGCGTAGCGTTCTGAGCATCCAAGAGTCACTGTGGATTGCCGGTGAACGAAGTCTATGAAGGTTTGGAAGTCTACCTTGAAGACTTACCAGAGTAATTGGGCGAGGACTGGGTGTCCTTAGCTCAAGGGGAATAAGGTGAAGATGCGGTCTTGTGAGTTGAATCTCAGCCTCCCCAACCAGACGTACAATTGTCACAGCAACTGGAACTGGTCCAACAAATCCTGTGACCTCAACAAGTGACTGGTTCTATCCTCTTCCTCTCTTTACTTAGAGTTTGTCTTCGTGAAGTCATTGCCTATTTGCTTTACCTATTTGTCTTCACTGTTGACTACTATCGTTGTTTGGCTTCATATCATTTTCCATTCTGATCCTTTCTACCTAGCTGCTATTAGTCTTTATGCTTTCACTTCATTGCATACTTGACTATGGCTTGCTTAGTGTAGTTTACCTTCCGCTGCATATCAATAGGGTCATTTCTATTGTTTGTCTTCGAAACTTCCATGTTTTGAAGACTTTCATAAAAATCGCCTATTCACCCCCCCCCTCTAGTCGATACTAGCACTTTCAATGGCAACCATCCAAACAAAGACCAATCTTTGGGTCATGACCAAAATTTTGGTAAGGTGCACTTTGGCCACAAACCAAACACACCCCAACATCCGGCTCGTCGAGGATGCATGGGGCGCCGCAACGCGTCCGCGGAGTGGTGTAGCGCGACCAACTGCATCCTTTGGACCTGAGACCATGCCGGGTCGTCTTGATTTTTCAATGACATGCCTCGATCGCATGTGAGCAAAGGGCATTTCCAATGTTGCCACGACCGCAGCTGACTACCCTGGCACACCAAAAACCCTCGTCCCTCACGCCGTCGCGTGGTGCGTTCCTAGCCGGCGCCAGCTGCCGCATTCATGTCGTCCGTCCATATGCCGTCGTTAAGAGGCTCGGTGCCCGAGGAACCAACTCCGGCGACATAATGACGCACCAGGACGCTTGGCCTCACCGGAATGCGCTACTTAAAGCGGCAACGCCCAGCTAACCTCCACACCATAGCGCATCATCCTCCTACCTGGAACCACATTCGCCATGACCGCAAGCGCGAACGCTCTGCGGGAGAGCTTGTCTTCGGGGATGGAGCTCGAGGTCGCCGCCCTCGCTCAAGTCCACGCTGGCGGCCGACGATGGGAGCACCGTCAGCCACACGTCCTACTTGCCGTCGTCCAACGTTCGACACTGCCGAGGTCGGGGACACCTCCGAGGATGAGTAGGGCATGGGAGGCGCCAGAGCATGGTGTGCCAACTGGCCGGTCCGTGTCCCGTGTTCTACTTTTCCTCGCCGGAGACCGCACCTTCACTTCACGGGTCTTGAACCCCGCTCCAGTACATGGAGATCACAGATGGAGGACATCGGTCGCCGCCGTAGAATAGGTTTAGGGTCGGGTTTCTTTTATTTTTTTTGTCCTATAAAAGTTCGAAATGTAATGAAAATCTGCCGTTTTTGCATTAATCTTGGTCAGTGTATATGAACTTTAACAATAATATACATATTGTAGGAGTACTAGCAAGATGCCCGTGCGTTGCACGGAAGATCAAGATCTTGTGGGAGAAAAGGATGAACGAGGGAAAGCCTTATCTGCAAATGTGGAGAGGAGTGCGGGTAAATTGTCATAGTTTCCTTCCTATCCGTTAGATATAGATCGGATGACCTATATTGCAGGATATCGCGCGGGAAAAGACCCGGCCGCGCCGTTTTAGTCGGGATTACCGGATTACTACTAGTAGTATCGATGGATCGCGCGAAGCAACAAATTTTTTTAAGGGGGCGAAGCACCTAGTTTAAAAGGAAAAAAGGTGGTACACTCACAGCACTCCTGTCGCGGTCGCATTGCACCCCACACACGTTCGGTCCTGCACACGGCTCACGCATAAGCGGGCGCGCTTCAGCTTGCCTCTTCAGCGACACGTGGGACTGCACTTGGAGAAACCGACCATGCGCCAAACTCCACCCGCCCACCGCGCGAAAATCCTCCCTCCCCCACCCAAAAATTCCCCCCAAATCCGATTCTACCGCCCTTTGGCCAACTAGCCAATAATATTCCCCAAACCCCTCCCCTGTCCTCCTCCACTCCATTCGCTCCGCCAAAGCCGCCCTCCTGCCATGCCGACACGTCGGCGCCGCGGTTTACGATCCTCTCGCTCCACATGCGCTCTCGTGGTGCCGTCCTCTAGCCGCGCCGCCACCTCGTACATTCTTATGGGCGCCTGACGGCGATCAGCGCCGCCACCGGGGCGGCGTTCGTGTGGAGACGCACGGCGGTCATCTTCTCCCATCATGTCGCGCATTCTAGACCGAGGCCCCTTTCATGTCGGTGTAGCGCTGAATGTTAGCCGATAGATCTTTGTTAATCTCCTTGTTTGCGAAGTAGTTTCTTGTCAATATGCTCGCTTAAGAAGCTTCCTTGCCTATTCGCACTCAATCTGCTTAGCTGAGATGGCATGCCAAGGCCGATTAGTTGCTAAAATATCCTGCCATATATTTATTGTGGCGTGGGTTGCCATGGTCTAGTAGCCAATCTGTTAGGTGAAATAGCTCTACCCGTTTTATACTCGATCTTTGTTGCTGCGATGGCCTTCGATAGTTCGACGGCTGTGTGCTCGGCCTCATTGACTGCTGAAACAGCCTGCCATAATTTGGCACTCAAATCTGTTTGCTGAATTAGCTTTACATAGAGTTCGTTACTTAGATCTGCTCGTCCAAATATCTTGCCATAGCTTTAGATATCGACCTAGGTATTTTTTTCTGGACTTCATAAAAAAGCATATATGTTTTTCATATAATATATAGTAGAAGAACTAATTTGTATGTCTAACAGATGGACAGGACTTGGATAACTTCTGCTCGAAGATTCTCCGCTGCATATGTCGAGGGGGTTGAAAACTTCATGAACTTTATCAGAGCTGAGTAAGGTGGTCCGAAATCATATGTGCTCTACCCGTGTAGCAGTTGTATGAATTCAGTTACAAGACCGCAGTCAACTGTGCAAAATCATCTACACTTGTATGGGATGTCGGTCACATATACTAGGTGGGTTCATCATGGTGAAGCTGTGAACGTCAATGTTATTGACTACGTCGAAGCAGCAGATCACCATCTTGATCTGTCTGATGCTCAGGTGGAAGAGGAGGAGGAGGTGGTGGCGGCGGAGAAAGTGAGTTTGACCAACATTGAAACAATGCTACGAAATGCTCGTGCATTCCGTGAACTTTCACCTGCAGAAGAAAAACGGTGGGCCCGCATGTTGGGAAAATGCAACGTTGTTGTCACCCCAGGAAATAAGCTGCCAGTATTCTCAGCTATGGTCACCTTTCTTCAGGTGAAGACATCTGAGCGGATGACCAACAAATCATTCGATGCGATGTTGGTTGCTTTCTGTGAATCTTTCCCAGATGCGTCTGAGCTGCCATACACCTACAGTAAAATGAAGAATTTCCTTCGTGCAGTTGGAATTGGATATGATATGATCCATGTTTGTAAGAATAATTGTGTTCTGTTTCGGAAGGATTATGCCAACTTAAGTGAATGCCCAAAATGCAAATCATCAAGATGGAAAGATGGCGATGATGTGAAGAGGATTACTCATAATGTTCTGAGACATTTTCCAATTACACCAAGATTGCAGAGGTTGTTTCATGATGCTGAAACAAGAGAGGATGTGTTGTGGCATTCTAGGAACTAGGAGTACATTGATCAGAATGTAATGAGCCATCCATCTCATGGTAGTGAGTGGAAAAGCTTCAATGATAAACACAAAGAGTTTGCTGTTGACCCGAGAAACATTAGACTTGGCTTAGCTTCGGATGGATTTAACCCATTTGGCCACAGTGCCACATATAGCATGTGGCGATGCTTGTTATCCTTACAACATGCCTCCAAATGTCGCACCAAAGAATCAAACTACATGATGGCCTTGCTCATCCCAGTCCAAAAGTCACGGAAAGGATTTTGATTTGTTCATGGAGCCTCTTGTGGAGGAACTTCAACAACTATGGAAGGTGTTCTCACTCGAGACCTATATAGCAGCCCACCAGCTGATTTCTTTCTGCGTCTTTGTTATAATTTGGTGCATCCATGATTATCGGCTTTGGGCACTATGTCGTAGCGACACATGGTTACAATGCATGTGTTATTTGTGACAGAATCATTGTCATCGCAATACTTAGCAAGATCTGTTACATTGGACACTGCCGTTTCCTTGCCAAGGACAAGCCGCATCCTAGAAAATACCGAAGACATGTGTACAATGCAAAGCATGAAAATCGTGATGCGCCAAAGAGGCTCACTGCCGATGAGTTGCAAGTGGAATTAGAGAAGGTCAGGCATATTACACCAGGAAACCATCCTGGTAATGGTAGCGGGAAAAGGAGGCGTGGCAGGTTAGAAGAGAGATTATTGTTTACCCGCAGGTCCACTTTGTGGGACTTGGAGTATTGGAAAGATTTGGATCTGCGGCATAATCTTGATGTGATGCACATCGAGAAAAATATATGTGACAGCATTATCGGCACACTTCTTAATATTGAAGGCAAGACGAAAGATACCTTAAAATCTAGGATTGATTTGACACACCTGGGTATCAGAAAGGATTTGCAGGTGCAAGATGAAGGTAAACCACGGGATATGGCACCAGTTGTGTACATCTTGGACAAGGTAAAAATAAAAGATTTCTGCGAGGTCCTGTCACATGTGAGATTCCCACATGGATTTGCTTCCAACCCTGAAAGGAGAGTCAGTGCATATGGAAACAAGGTACAAGGGTTGAAAACTCATGACTGCCACGTCCTACTTCAAAGGGTTTTACCTGTTATCCTTAGAGGATTGGGCATACGACTTATCTGAGCGCTTGCAGAGTTGGGACAATTCTTCAGGGAACTCTGCAGTAGGAATATCAGGATAGAAGCTTTGGAGCGTCTTAGAGACAAGATACCAACTATCCTATGCGACCTTGAGAATATATATCCTCCAGCCTTCTTAGATGTTGTCGGATTTCGGGTTCCGGCAGACCCTTGAGGTTCGAACACTGGGGTGCGCGTGGAGATCTCGCCCTCTACCTACCTGCACCCCGCCGCCTCACTAGGATCTAAACTACGGAAGGAACAACACAAGAGACACAAGGTTTATACTAGTTCAGGCCACCATTGTGGTGTAATACCCTACTCTAGTTTGTGGTGTGGTGGATTGCCTCTTGGGCTGATGGTGATGAACAATACAAGGAAGAACAGCCTCGCGAGGGGCTGTTCTTGGCCGGGCGATGAACTTCTTGGAGGAGTTCAGTCGCTCCCTCTCTTTCTCTCTTCCTCTCTCTCTTGATGAGATGCCTCTAGCTCTGTGTGTGGCTAGTCCTATTTATAGGCGAAGGCCCTGGGCCTCTTCCCCAAATATTGAGCGGGAAGGGCGCCAACAATTGGCCATTTTGAAGGGGAACGTCTAGTACACTTATCCTGACTAAAGTTGGTCCTCGCCTGTCAAAGGCTCTGGCAGTGACGCCTGCTTGGGCTCCACAATGACTTCCTTCCTGCCGTTGGGCTGGTCTTGGTCTTGTTTCACCAAAATGGACGCCTTTGCTTGATGCTCTCAACTGCGCTTGCTCCCTTTGCACCAAAGAGGAAGGGAGGACACTGCACGGGCTGGCGCCCGCCTGGCGCCCTTGGTCGTCATGGCTTGCGTCACGGGCACCTCGTGAGGTACCCCGCCTTGATCTCTCCGCCTCCTCGCGAGCCAGCTTGACGAGGCCGTGCATGAGGAAGCTCCACCGTCGTCCGCCTGCAGGCTTGCCCCTCGCGGGTCTTGAGCTTGTGTTGATGAAGATGGGCTGTGATGGGCCCCCTTTGAGCCACGCCGTGGGCCGCAGGCGGAGCAAGTCTGGGACCCCGTTCCTAGAACGCCGACAAGAGCCCAGGCCCAAAGCGCGCCGGGCTTGGCGGCGAGAGGCGAAGGGCAAGTCACGGCGCCACGGGCCCTAACAGCTGCGGCCTTAGGCGCCCAGCGTGGCGGTTGATTGGGCGTGGGCGTCCCACTTCCCCACGCCTCCGGCAATCGCACGAATTGACAAGTCCACCGCACGCAAAGCGGGTCATGATTACCTGCGATTGTGGAGGCCGACGGTTGGCCTCCTCTGGCTTTAAGTACGGAACGGCGCGTGCCCTTCCAGTCTATTCCCTCTTGCTTCTCCTCCTTCTTCATGGCTCCGCCGAGGAAGTTCTCGGCCGCAGAGAAGGGGAAGGCCCGCCAGGTTGAGCCTGCCTCTCCCCAGCCCAAGCGCGGTCGAGGCCGCCCACGCAAACATTCTGTGGCTCCCACGGCGACCCCCCGTGGCCGCGGAGGTGATCTCCCGCGCAGTGATGGACGGTTGGCCGCGGCGGGGAGCTTCTGACCACGCGACCCCTAGGCGCGCTTCCGCCTTCTGGAGGTGTTACCGGAGTTCGTTGTGTGGTCGGCGGAGCCGACTTGCGCCCAGCTTCAGCTTCCTTGCTTCCTCCTAGGTGAGCTCCCGGCTAGCGCCCCGGGCGGCCTCTGGCTCCAGGCAGACGGCTGCTGCAGTCGAGCTTCCTGGGCTTCGTTGGAGGTCTCCGTGGCTGGGAGCATGGCCCGACTTCGCGGTGGCGGAGACGTTTGCCAGCAGCGTGGCCGAGGCCGTCGGTGCACCCTGCACTTCAAGTTCGACGGCGATTCCACCCTTTATGTGAGGGTGTTCGGGGAGGATGGTCGCCGCGCTGGGTGCTGCCCTGAGGACGATGACCGCGGCCGGGGGCCCAGACCCAGCGATGACGGAGAGGACATCGCACGCGTGGTCGGCAGCGCTCAGGGCTCCTCGAGCTTCATCAATTCTTCTTCAGGCAGCGGCTCTTCCAGCAGCAGCCGCGATTAGCCCCCACGCTGTCGTGCCTGCTTGGAGGGTGGTAGCGGATCTGCCCGCCATCGCGCCTCGGTGAAGCGCGAGAGGGAGTCTGCCTGAGCCCCGGAGGCGACTCGAGTCTTCCCTGCGGGCTGGTGTCGGGCGAGCCGCGCCTGATTTGTTCTTCCTTTTTCTTTTTCCTGCATAGAAAGACAGTAGTGTGGGGCCCCGTGGGGCGTGTTTGGACTTTTGCCGTTAATCATCGTCTGTTTCTGCTATTTCGATATCGTGCCTTTGAGCATACGCTGCTTGCAGAGGTAGTTCCCAGCCTCAGCCATGGGGGGTGACCGACCCAGGTCCTGTGTTCGTGTCTCGGTGCCTGTGAGGCACGGACTGGAGGGGTGCTCCTGTGGTGGAACCAGGCTGGGAAACCTTGAACAATAAGGGAAGAAAACACTCGCGAGGGCACTCAGGCTGCCCCCTCGCGAGACCTTGCACGAGATAAATCGAGGTAGGAGGGTGAAAGGTCGAAGAGCCACAAATCAAAAACGACAACAGCTTCGATAAAACTTCAAATGAGAATGAACAAGCCAACTGCAGAAAGCAAATGAAAAAGCCGCGTCCGGCACCTAATCTAGTCTTCGACGTCTTCTCACCAGCGCGGAGCTAAGTGCTACCACTGGGCGTGGGAGGGAGCCCCAGGGCCTGAGGCCGGTGCTCTAGAGACTCCGGGGCGTGTACAACCCCAACTCATTATTACGTGAGAGTGTCACGGGCGGCGAGCATCACAGGCGTTGGCCTTCTTCACAGGCTCCGGGCCTTTCTTGGGGGAAGCAAGCTTCACGGGCATTAGCCCTCTTCACAGGATCTGGTCCTTTTCCAAAACGCGACAGCTCCACAGGCATTCGCCTTCTTCACAGGCTCTGGGCCTTTTCCAAAAAGATAAGCTTCACAGGCATTCACCTTCTTCACAGGCTCTGGGCCTTTTCCAAAAAGATAAGCTTGATAGGCATTCGCCTTCTTCACAGGCTCTGGGCCTTTTCCAAAAAGATAAGCTTCACAGGTATTCGCCTTCTTCACAGGCTCTGGGCCTTTTCCAAAACGCAGCAGCTTCACAGGCATTCGCCTTCTTCACAGGCTCTGGGCATTTTTAGGGGTAAAACCTCCGGAGGTGCTGGATGTTCCACGCGTTCTGGACTGGCACCCCCTCCTGAGTCTCTAAGCGCGCGGAGCCGGGCCTGGAAACATGAACAACCTTGAATGGGCCCTCCCACATGGGAGAGAGCTTATGCAGTCCCTCCCTGGAGAGAACCCGCCTGAGCACGAGGTCCCCAACCTCAAGAGTTCTGGGGCGGATGTTGCGGCAGTGGTATCGTCGCAGTGCTTGTTGGTACCTCGCCGCTTTCAAGCGCAGCTTCTCGACGCGCTCCCCCAAAGACGAGGTCCGTCCCCGCATGGCGTCCTGCTGCGCCTCGTCGAACGCCAGGACCCGTGCGGAACGACGTCTGACCTCATGAGGGAGGACCGCTTCGGCTCCATAGACCAGGAAGAACGGGGTCTCTCCAATTGGCTTGGTCGTGGTCGTGTGGATGGACCACAACACGGACTGAAGCTCGTCGTACCAACCTCTGCCGCAGGCCTCCAGTTTCTTCTTGAATGTTCTGGTTTTGAGGCCCCTCAGGACCTCTGTGTTGGCCCGCTCGGCCTGGTCGTTGCTTCGGGGGTGCACCACCGAAGCGTAGCATATCTGCGTTCCCTGTGTTAGCATAAGATGTTTTGAAGAGGTTCTTGGTGAACTGCGAACCGTTGTCGGTGATGATGCGGTTCGGCACCCGAACCGCTCACGATGCCCTTGATTTAACTTGACCGCAGAACTGCGGGGATGGTGCGGACGGCTTCCACTTCAGCCCACTTGGTGAACTTGTCCACGCCGGCGTAGAGGTAGCGATAGCCCCTGGCGCTCGAGAAGCGGGCCGAGATATCCATCCCCTGCATCGCGAATGGCCACGAGAGAGGTATAGTTTGCGGACCTCCCGCCGGTGATGGATCTGCTTGGCATGGAATTGGCAGGCTTCGCAAGCCTTCACTAGTTCGACGGCGTCGTTGAGCGCAGTAGGCCAATAGAAACCGCTCCGGAATGCCTTGCCCACGAGGGTTCGTGATGACGAGTGATGCCCATAGTCTCCACCGTGTATATCCGCCAGCAGTTCTTTCCCTTGCTCCCTGGAGATGCAGCATAGGGACACATCATTTGGTCGCTTCCGATAGAGCTCCCCATCCCTGATGCAGTACGCTGTGGCTTGCCGCGCCACACGCTCCGCTTCCTCCTCCTTCTCCGGTAGGGTCCCTTGCGTTAAGTAGCTCCGGAGCTCTATGATCCAGCACCCATCCTAAGGCTCCATCGTCAGGAGCAGGCGTGCTCCTGAGGCCGGGCCACAGACCAGTGCTCCTGAGGCAGGTGGCTGGGGGAGCTCCTCCCGAGGCTGCGCCGTGTTTGATAGTTATGCCATGGCCGAGGGCTTGAAAAGCCGCTCCTCGAAGACGCCAGGCTCCTGAGGTAACCGCCTGGATGCTCGTTTGGCGATGTCGTCGGCCTCCTGATTGGTGCCAAGGGCACATCTGCAACTCAAGCCCAGGCTGCTTCTCCATCCTGCAGACCTCCGCAAGGTAGGCTTCCGTGTGCTCATCTTTTGTCTCGTACACCTTGTTGGAGAAATTGACGAGGAGCTGCGAATCGCCCTTGATGGTAAGGGGCTTCACCCCTAGGGCAGCTGCGGCCTTCAAGCCTGCTATTAGACCTTCATACTCCGCTATGTTGTTGGAGACCTTTTCACCTTCTTTGGAAGCAGAGCTGCACAAAGTAGTAGAGCTTGTCCTAAGTGGGAGATATGAGCACCGCCCAGCCCCAGTAGCCATGCCTAGAGAACGCCCCATCAAGTACATGACCCAGCCTTACAGGGCGCTTCGCTTCGGGGAGAGGGACCGATCCTCGTCGGCCTTGAGGCCCGGGGCCTCCGTCCATTCTGCCACGAAATCCGATAATGCGGCCCCCTTGATGACTCTGGTCGTGCTGAATTCGAGCTGAAACGCTTGCAGATCAATGTTCCACTCAGCGACCCTTCCGGCTGAGTTAGGGCTCCTGAGCACCCTTTCCAAGGGGTATGCTGAGATGACCTTGACGGGGTGACCCTGAAAATAGTGATGCAGCTTGCGCGAGGCCACCAGTAGCGCGAGGAGGAGTTTCTGAGGCATGGGGTACCGTGCCCTCGCGTCCCGCAACACCGTGCTGACGAAGTACACTGGGTGCTCAACGAGGTTTGGAGCGCCAGTGCCGACGGCGCCCTCCTGAGGCGATGGAGCCTCCAGAGGCTGGTAGTCTGGGGGAGGGACCTCTTCCGTTCCCAGTGCACTCCCCTGCAGCGGCTGATCTTTCTCAGTCGTGGTAGTGGTTTCTGTGGGTCTTCCTTGTTCCTGCTTTGCCTTGACCCGGGCTGCTGCTGTGGTTTTGGTTTGACGCTCTTCCCTAACCACCACCAGAGCTGCGCTGGCAGAGTAGGGAGTGGCGGCAGGGTAGAGCACCAGGGGTTCCTGCGGGCGTGGGGCCACCATGACCGGAGGGCTGGTTAGGTACCTCTTGAGATCTTGAAACGCCTTGTCGGCCTCTTCACTCCATTCAAAGGGTCCCTTTTTCTTCATTAGCTGGAAGAAAGGCAGCGCTCGTTCCCCCAACTTGGAGATGAAGCGTTCTAGCGCAGTCACGCGCCCAGTGAGCTTCTGCATTTCCCGGAGGGTCTTTGGCGGGCTCATGTCCTCGACCGCCTTGACCTTTTCCGGGTTAGCCTCGATGCCTCGGTGGGATACGAGGAAGCCCAAGAGCTTGCCTGAGGGGACTCCAAACACACACTTCTCCGGGTTGAGCTGTAGGTTCACTGCGTTGAGGCTCGCGAAGGTTTCCTCCAGGTCTTGTATCAGGGTTCTGGCCTCCCGAGACTTCACCACAATGTCATCGACGTAAGCCTCAACAAACTTTCCCGAGCTGCGGACCCAAGGTGATGTGCATCAGCCGCTGGAAGGTCGCCCCTGCGTTGCGCAGCCCGAATGGCAAGCACGTGTAGCAGTACACCCCGCACGGGGTCAGGAAGGCCATCTTTTCCACGTCTTCTACCGCCATCTTGATCTGGTGATACCCGGAGAAGGCTTCCAAGAAGCATAACAGGTCGCACTCAGCGGTGGAATCGACGATCTGGTCGATGCGAGGGAGCAGGAACGGATCTTGCGGGCATGCCTTGTTGAGGTTGGTGAAGTCGACACATCGCTCCTTCCCTCCCTTCTTTGGCACAACGACAGGGTTGGCCAACCAATCCGGATATCGGACCTCGCGAATGACCCCAGCGGCTTATAGTTTGCGGGTCTCCCGGACGATGAAGGCTTGCTTTTCAATGGACTGCCGCCTTGCTTTCTGCTTCACGGGTCGTACGTTGGGGCACACGTGGAGGTGATGCTCGATTACGCCCCTAGGGATCCCCGCCAACTGATCAGGCTCCCAGGCGAATACCTTCTTGTTTGCGCGCAGGAACTTGATCAGGGCCTCCTCCTGCTCGGGCTCGAGGTTGGCGCCTATGGTGAAAGTGGCGTCAGTGGACCCGTCCTCGTCGACGGGTATTTGCTTGGTCTCTGCCTTATCTTGGGTGAACAACTGTTTCTTCTTGGTTGGTGCAGCCCCCTTGGGCTCAGGGGTCTCCGCGTCGGCGGGCTGTGCTGGCGCCGCCATCCTGAAGGCAAGCTTGAGCACTCGCAGCGCATCTCCGGTGTCCCCGGGCACGGTGAGGACACCATTGCTCCCGGGCATCTTCATGAGGTTGTACGCTGGGTGAGTCGCGGCCATGAATTGGGCCAGTGCTGGGTAGCCGAGGATGGCGTTGTAGGGGAGGCCGATGGGGGCGATGTCGAAATCGACCAGCTCCGTGCGGAAGTTGTCGTAGGTGCCGAAAGTTACCAGGAGCCGGATCTGTCCCAAGGAGCTGGATGACCCGCCCCCGACGCCCTAGAAGGGCCGGCTGGGCTGTAGCCGCTCCCGGGGTATGCAGAGGAGGTTGAATGCCTCAACTGAGAGCACGTTGAGGCCCGCGCCGCCATCGATGAGAGTCCTGGTGACGGCCACCTGGTAGGTGGTGGGGGTGCACAGCATGGGGAGCGCACCCGAGCAGGCTGAGTTGGAGGGGTGGTCCTCCGAGCTGAAGGTCAGACTGGCCTTGGGCGCTGGCCGGTCCGGGGGGGCTCCCTGCCACGTGGAGGCGGCACCGACCCGGCGGACGAATGGCTTGACGTGGTGACTTGAAGGCGGCGCCTGCGAGCCGCCTAGGAGGGCCGCGACGACCAGAAGCGCCCGCAAGCGTGGTGGTGGGTGAGGAAGAGGCCGCGCAGCTCTTCCCAAGAGGCCACGGAGGCTGCCGGCAGGTGGAGCAGCCATGCGCGCGGAGCGCCGGTGAGGGCCATGGGAAGCCAGTTGGCCATGACCCTGTCGTCACCTCCAGCTTCGAGGACGGCCTCCTCGTACGTCAGCAGGAAGGCCAGCGGATCGATCGCACCGTTGTAGCGCGGCGGTGTCGTCGGCTTGAACTTGTCCGGCCACCGCACCCGTTGCAAGGCCGGGGCCAGGGCTCGAGCCCCGCCCCCAGCAGCGCCGGGCGGCCGGAGCGGGCGTCAAGCTGCTCATCGCGAGGCGGGTCGCGCGGTGGCGGAAGGAAAACTCTGCACACCCTACAGGCGCACCAAATGTCGGATTTCGGGTTCCGGCAGACCCTTGAGGTTTGAACACTGGGGTGCGCGCGGAGATCTCGCCCTCTACCTACCTGCACCCCGCTGCCTCGCTAGGATCTAAACTACGGAAGGAACAACACAAGAGACACAAGGTTTATACTAGTTCGGGCCACCATTGTGGTGTAATACCCTACTCTAGTTTGTGGTGTGGTGGATTGCCTCTTGGGCTGATGGTGACGAACAATACAAGGAAGAACAGCCTCGCGAGGGGCTGTTCTTGGCCGGGCGATGAACTGCTTGGATGAGTTCAGTCGCTCCCTCTCTTTCTCTCTCCCTCTCTCTCTTGATGATATGCCTCTAGCTCTGTGTGTGGCTAGTCCTATTTATAGGCGAAGGCCCTGGGCCTCTTCCCCAAATATTGAGCGGGAAGGGCGCCAACAATTGGCCATTTTGAAGGGAAACATCTAGTACACTTATCCTGACTAAAGTTGGTCCTCGCCTGTCAAAGGCTCTGGCGGTGATGCTTGCTTGGGTTCCACAATGACTTCCTTCCTGCCGTTGGGCTGGTCTTGCTCTTGTTGCACCGAAATGGACGCCTTTGCTTGATGCTCTCGCCTGCGCTTGCTCCCTTTGCACCAAAGAGGAAGGGAGGACACTGCGCGGGCTGGCGCCCGGCTGGCGCCCTTGGTCGTCATGGCTTGCGTCACGGGCACCTCGTGAGGTACCCCGCCTTGATCTCTCCACCTCCTCGCGAGCCAGCCTGACGAGGCTGTGCCTGAGGAAGCTCCCTGTCGTCCGCCCCGCGAGGCTTGGCCCCTCGCGAGGGTCTTGAGCTTGTGTTGATGAAGATGGGCCGTGATGGGCCCCCCTTTGAGCCACGCCGCAGGCCGCAGGCAGGCATGTCTGGGGACCCCCGTTCCCAGAACGCCGATAGATGTGATGGTGCATTCGGATGTTCATCTACCTGATGAGGCACTACTTAGAGGTCTAGTACAATATGGCTGGATGTGCCCTATTTAAAGGTGGCTAGGCACTTTCAAGGGCTATGTTAGGAAGAGAGCTAGACCCGAGGGTTCCATTGGAGAGGCCTACATTGCTACAGAAGCGTTGACATTCTGCTCAAAATACATTGAAACAGCTGATCAGCTAAGCAAAGAGGTGGGTGAAGACAATCCCGGGCTCAATGTTTTCGATTATTCTGTTAGAGTTACAGGGAAGAGTCGACAAGAGGACAAACCTAAAGATTTGTACAAAATGGTTTGGTATTTGTTGAATAACTGTCCTGAGATACTACCTTATTTCAAGTAAGTGCAGTACTGCAGCTTATACATCGTAATCTACTAAACTTGCAGCACATTCTTATATATTTAGATGTTTGACGTGATCACTATGTTGTGCAGCATCTACAAAGAGGAGTTACTGCCGCAAAATCCAAGAAACATTGACAAACTGGTTATGGCAAGATTTGCGAAATGGTTCAAGAACCATGTAAGCTTTTGAAGTGCACTGTCAGTTTTTTTAATATACCGAGTACATAAGATGATCAGCTTGTCTATTTTCTAACCATAGGTTAAGAAGATGCCGGAGGATGGGCAGGCAGTTGATGATGCCCTTTACTCTAGCAATGGGTCCTGATACTTGGGTAAGACATTATGAATCTTGCGTTGTTGGAGATGTGCGCTACAACACCCTTGCACGAGAGACGAAGGCAGGAAGACACAAAATAGTGCCATCATGAGCACGGATCGTGTGACAAAGAGACAACTGAAATGTATGCTAACATAACGAGGCATTGTTCAGGTTGTAGTATATCTCGATTTCAAGGATCATCGATGTGTGGTTTTGTTGTCTTTGTCATTGGTATAACCTGTTTTCCGGGATCACAAAACCCAGAGCTGATGATTATTTCAAATCCATCAATGTCAAGGCGGCGTACCAGACCAACGAGCCTTTTATTTTGGCAAATCAAGCAACACATATATTTTTCTTGGAAGACACATTTGCACGTACCGATGACTGGAGAGTATTGCAAAGGTTTGAGCAGAGGAATTCTTTTACTGAAGTTGCACAACAAGATGATGCTTACATTGCTCCTGATGTACAAGATAACACAGATGTTCCTAATATGTTTGAGAACCATCACGTCAATGACGCCGGCGAAAAGATTGCCTATCGTGCTGTGGACATACAAGAGTTGATCAAGAAGAAGCCAACGTTCGAGGACGTTGAGGACGAAGAAGAAGATGACATCGTGGGGAATTACGATTCAGACTGATACACATGGCGAAGATGTTGACGCTGCTGCTTCAGATGATGATTACATTGCTTTTGTCGAATTTGCTTGTCAGAAGACGTTTTTTTATCTACTATGTGAAATTGTGTTTGCTATGACAACTGAAACCTGATGAACATGTTGTTTAGTATTTTGCTGTGAGAACATCACTTGTTATGTATGCTGATTTGTGTTTGGTGATTGTATGACAACTAAAACATGATGACATTGTTGTTTAGTTGTACTCATATTTGGCTGTGAAACTTGAATTTGATGACATAGTTTGCTGTTGGAATGCAATTTGCTCGACGTTTTCGAATGAGAACAAAGCTGACCCGACAGGGCCTCTACTATTTAATTATTTATATGAGCAAAAGGGGATACCCCCTGATTTCCGTTAATAGAAATCATTAGATGTTCACAACACTACACCCAGCCTGCTACACAGGTTTCATTCATTACTAGTTTCAGCAAAGTGCTCATGTCGTAGCCACTGAATACATCACGAGTGCTACGTACACTGCAAATAAAGAGACAATCATCCTACAGAGCACATCGATTTTGCCCATTATCTTCACAAGCTCTTTCATCTCCTCATTGTTTGTCAAGGCCGTTCAGCAGCTGTTGTTGGCCATGATCGGAGGAACTGCATCTTTAACCTTCTTCTGCATCTTCCTCTTCGCTCGTTCCTTGATTACTTGTCCAACAGCCCAACCTGCCGGTATTGGGATTCCTCGGCTAACCAAATAATCAGCGTAGTTGCATTCCCCCACATCAGCAACTTCCTAGAAATACAAATCACACGGATCTTACCTTTTTTGCACGAATCAAATTGGAAGATCATCAACCAAACTATTAAAAAAATCAGCAACTGAAAGCAGCAGAACAACACTTAAACATATTATTACCACATGATTCGGACATTTGTAGAAGACTCGGCCAGGTTTGCGAATTGTGGTTGAGACGCGACGGATGACTCTGCATGATTTGCAGGAGTGGCACCACACCAACGGCAGCGGGTTGCGATGAGCAATCGGCTGCGGTGCGCGTGCCGGCGGGGGTGTGATGACACCCACATGCGATGGTACGAGTGGCGACTTGGTGCATATCTGGTTGTTGCCTGCTGAAGAGCAGGTGGACGAGCGGACATGGTTGCTGCGGCTAGAGCTTCTGATGCTAGGAAGAGTAAGTAGAGAAGAGGAGAAGCGAACGTTTGATATGTCAGTTTCATTACTTGCAGAGTAGCATAGCACCATATATAGTCATAGTCTAGGTTTGGATTCGAACCAGCTACGAGAGCACGTCTTTCTTTTTTTTTAAACTCGGCAACGTCTCTTTACTGGTACACTAGCTTCTTCTGTACGCCTTCCCAAGTCTTTGATTTTCTTTCCCTTTTTTTGCAAGGAAGGAAGGAGGACAAAATTGAGAGTTCCTGGGACTCGAACCCAAGACCTCTCGGTTCAAAACCAAGGATGCTAGTCACTTATGTGGCGAACGTTCCCTGTGAGGAGGACGGCAGACGAACGCATTTTCCTCGCAGTTTTCTTCCTATATAAAAAAAGTATGCTACTTGGTGTCCGCTTTGTCACATCCCTAGCCTTACCCTGCACTAGGCTAGCACTTGTCTGTTGCATCATGTTTAAATTCTTTTGAAACTTGAAATGGGGATTGCCTAAACCCTAGCATCAAAGGAATTCACTAGGTTCAACTAAAATATTTTCAGTGAATCCAAATGGCTTTTAAAAAAAGTTCATCATTTCTGGAAAATGCTATAAACCATAACCAGAGGTGTTGCACATTTTTCCATGACATATTTGGTCACTGGATTAAATCATATATTATTTGCATTTGGGCATTTAAATGCTATAAAATATTTTCAATGCTCAAATATTCATAAACTAAAATGTTTACTGTTGGTTATGTTCTAAACAGTATCCATGATTAGTTTCATGATTTTTGGAAATGCCCTGACATTTTTAATAAATCCCAAAACAGTATCACAAAATAGAAAAACAAAAACAATTAAAAGAGAGAGTGAACCACCTGGGCCAACTTACCTAGCCTTCCAGCCCACCTGGTGGCCCAGCTGGCGGCCTAGCCCACCAGGGGCTCCCGTGTCTTCTCCTTCCTCTGCCAGAAGGATCGAGGCGCGTGGCCACCGCACGCCGGCACGCGCACGGCCACCTCCTGCCTGCTTGCCGCTGCTGGAGTCGTCCCCGAGCGCCACGCACCCACCCCGACCCCTCTCACTCTTTCACCGTGGCCCTCCTCTCCCCCTGCTCTCTCCCTCGCCTCCGCACCCCAGACCTGAACACGTCCGTCGCCGCCGCTCGCCACCACCGCGGACACCGCCATCCCGGCGACGCCCTGAGATGCCCAAGAGCACCGCCTAGTACCCCTCTTCCTCCTCGTCGAGCTGTGCAACACCGGACGCGCCCAAGCGCCCACGCCGTCGTCTTCAACCTCCCGCGCGGAGATCTCCATCGCCGCCCGCTTGCTCGGCCTCTCCCGAGCCCATCGACCAACCTGCCAACGGCTGTGAGCTCCTCGCGCCTCGCCTCTCTCCCGTCGCTGCGTTCGTCCTCTAGCCCGATCCCCAACCCGCGTCAAGAGCTACTCGCCGCCGGCCATTGCCGGCTGTGGCCAGCGTGCAAGCTCACAATGGAGCGCGTCACCGCACTCGAGAAGCCACCAGGAGCCTAACGCGCATGCTAACTCGCCCTCCCGCGCACCACAGCGCCAACCCCGCACTCACCCGAACTCCGGCGCCGCCGGGAGCTCATTTACTGCGAGCTTTGCCCGTCCCCGCTGCTGCCGTATGCCGCCCTGGATGCGGGCGAGCCCCAGCTCCCCGCGCATGCCCTCCGCTGCTCGATTGGGCGCCGGAGGAGCAATCCCGAGCCCTCTGTCGCGTTCGGCCTCGCCGGCGGCTAAACGCCGGCGGGTTGACCGCTTTGACCACCGGTGGTTTAGCCCCGGTTGACCAGGGGATTTGACCTCCCCTGGGTCTATGACATGCGGGCCCCGCCCGGCTAATTATTCTAGTTTAAGTTAAAACTTAATTAGAATGACCCAGGTTAGTACTAACTAAACTAGATTAGTTTAGCTAACCACTGACACGCGAGACCCACTGGTCAGTTTGACCTGGACCGCTATGTTGACTTGGTGATGTCATAGTGAGGCTATGCTGACGCAGTAAACATTTTCTAGAATTAAAATAAATCAGAAATGATTTATAAATTTCAAAAAATGATCTAAACTTCTAAAATTCATAGGAAATCAACCGTAACTCCAAATCAAACGAATTATATATGGAAAATTATCAGAAAAATCCAATCTATCCATCTGTACCATTTGCATGCATGTTAGAACACTTTAACCATGCTGTTCAAGTGAAACAAGATGATGCACCATTATGACAATATACATGAGCTTACATTTGAATCTTTGATTCAAATAGGTTCAAATCAACCTGTCCTAGTATGCATTAGTCAAAACACATTCATATTTACATGTTATGATCATGCATCATATTGTGCATTGCATTGATTGTGTTTTCCTTCTTTGTTGCCGGTATTCATCCCCTCTCGATAGACATGGTTCCGACGATGAGTTCGAAGACACCGATGAAGAGCTATAATATCTTCAGGAGTGCCATTCTAATACAATCCTACTCTCTCGCTCCTACTCTCTTTTACTGCATTAGGACAACAAAGAATCATCTGTTACTTGCTGCGGTAGCTGAACCCCTTTATCCTCTGCATGACCTGTCATTCCACAGTAATTAGATGAAATACACTAGCATGAGTAGGAGTTGTTTGATCCCTGTTGTGCCTACTCATTCATGCTTGTTTGTCATGCCTGCTACTGCTTAGAGTTGGGTCAGGTCTGCATCGGGAATGAATTGGAATGGTGTGTGAACATGTCCTACTGTGTGTGAGCTAAGTGTGTGAACAAGATTTGGTAAAGGTAGCGGTGAGAGGCCATGTAGGAGTACATGGTGGGTTGTCTCATTGAAGCCGCCCTCAGGAACTGAGTTCTGTGTTTGTGATCCATGAACAGTTACTACCACACATTGGGATCCTTAATTGACTCTCTCGGCTTTAACCACCCTTGTCCTTTGTCCGGGAGTTGCAAAGTAGTTTACGTGTTAAGTAGCATCTTTGGGGGCATACAAAGCACTTGACCTTAGGGGTGGGCTGTGTTGCGGTAGGCACGTGGCACGTGTACCGATTCACCCGTTTGGTGTCTCGGGAACCCTGCACACATCGTTCGGGGCGTTAGTGGAAACCTCGGCGGACTCCTGCGGATGGAACCGAATAGGCAATAAACCTGGACTAGGGACTTGAGTGTTTAGGTAGGCCGTGGCCGACACCCTCGCCATGCTTCCGCTTGGAGGTTGCCGAGATACATGACGTGTACATGGCGGTAATTGGCGAGAGCGTGTGTGAAGAAGTACACCCCTGCAGGGTTATAAATGATCTATTGAATAGCCGTGTCCATGTAAAGGACTTCAGGTTGCCTATAACAGTTCATAGACAAGTGAAAGTGGATACTCTAAAATACGCAAGATAAGCGTGAGTGCTATGGATGGCGTTCTCATAGGGAGACGGGAGCGGATCCATAGTGGTGTATTGATATGGTGAATATGTGGACTCGTGTGCGCCACCTCAAAAGAGTTACTTGCATTAGCAGTTCAGGATAGCCACCGAGTCAAAGCTGGCTTGCTCTAGTCAAACTCCACCACCCCCTTTTGTCGATAATGATGCATATGTAGTTAGTGCTGATGTAAGTCTTGTTGAGTACATTTGTACTCATGTTTGCCTATTTTATGTTTTGCAGAGAGATGTCAGTCTCGCTAGTAATTCCGTGTGGACTTCGACGTTTAGCTTGATACCTCAGCTACGATCTTGTGCCCTCGGCAGGATCTGGTAGATAGTCAGGCTTCTCAGCCTTTTTCATTTATAGTTGTCTGTACTCAGACATGTTAAGCTTCCGCTTGTGCCTTGACTTGTATGCCCTGTATGTTGGGTCATGAGACCCATGTTTGTAATATCTCGCTCCTCGGAGCCTAATGAATAAATATTTGAATCGTAGAGTTATGTTGTGATGCCATGTTGTATTTACACATATCAAGCATATTGTGTGTATGTTTGAAATGCTTGGTATGTGTGGGATACGACAATCTAGTTGTTTATCCTTGGCAGCCTCTCTGGGGAAATGTAGTCTAGTGCTTCCTTGAGCCATAGTAGTCCGCTTCTGCCGGTTCACGAGTCCTGCTAGCCCGGCACTCTTGCTCGGGACACTTGGTCGGCGGGTATGTGTTTCCTTCGTTCATGTATCATCCCTTCCGGAAATGTCACGTGGTGACATCCGTGTCCTGCCTAGCTCTGCTACAGCCGGGTTCCCGGAGTCCTGTTAGCCAGTGCTACAGCCGGATTCACACGCTTGCTGACCGACATGCTCGAAGTTGATTCATGTATGCATGTCCCCATGGGTTAGTGCCGCTTTGGGTTCACGACTAGCCATGTCGGCCCGGGTTCTCTGTCATATGGATGCTAGAGACCATCATATACGTGAGCCAAAAGGTGCAAACGGTCTCGGGCCATGGTAAGGCGACACCCGTGGGAATACCGTGCGTGAGGCCGCAAATTGATATGAGGTGTTACCGGCTAGATCGATGTGACTTGGAATCGGGGTCCTGACAGCGTTGGTATCAGAGCCTGACTGCATGTAGGATTACCAAGCCAAACCGGTCGAAGTTGTGTCTAGAAATGCTTTTATGTAAGGGAATTGATTGTGGAAGGGAACGTAAGGCTCTTTTTACTCCTTTACCTTATGCCCTTCTGATCTGAGTCATCCTCTTCTCTTCTACGGGGTTTAAGAACTAGGCTTCTCATCTATCTATCAGCATGACATGTTACTAATCCATAGACCTTTAAGATTGTTGGTTTTAAGCCCAGTTTAGTTTCTACTACTTCCGTGTGTTCATAGTTGGTCTCGGAACCTTGGTTTTGTGCTTCTGAGTGGTTATGCCACCATTTTTGCAGGATGTCTCAAATCATTTTTGAGCATTTACAGTCGTTATGCTGTCCAAGTCATCCCAGGTTTCTAAAACAATCTGAAGCATTTGCAAAATCCCTTCCTCCCATTTTGATGTTCCTTTGGGCCAGATTAACCACACTAATCGGTGAGTTGAGGTACTCTGTTGCCTCGACATATATGTTGGAAGTATTATTATGACCATAGGTGTCTTAGAGGGTCATCTAGTAATCTAGCCATGCTTTATATTCCTAGTGTGATGATTCTGGCCATTATTCTCGAAAGCATCTCATGATGCAATTTAGTTAGTAGGTATTCTATTCATGGGTTCTTGACCCAAGATTCACTCAACTTACCTCGTGTTGATAGTGTTGCTCGTACCTTTAGGATACTAGTAACCTTTGTGATAGTCTTCGAGGTCCGTGGTATATCCTTCTTCCAAATACCATGAACCAATAAGGCAGAAGTTCTTTGGATTAAAAGATCACAATCAGAGTACTCTTGAGGAGTTCTCCATTCATAATTGTGAGTCTGCCAGTTCTATCTTTCCGCATGGGTTATCCGGAAGAAATGTTGAGCTTCGCTCGACATAATAATCTATGCATCCACAACTCAGAAAATTATATGTTCCTTTGAGTTGTTCTCTTTAGTTGTATTCTGACCCTCGTCTATCAATTGATAGTCAGGACTAGTTGTGCATTCGTGTTATCGATGCCTATTATTCTTGTGGTCCGTCAAGCCATTCTATTCTGGAACGACTAGGAGAAACAAACTCCAGTACCTCATCCATATCCAGGATTGGGTCAAAACAGTTGTAATCCGCAAATCAAATGCCAATCCAGCTTTTGATTCTGTTCTACCTCGGAGTATTACCCCCTTTATGTCAGGATTGTCATGAGAATTGCACAACCTCTTATGAATTCTTGATGCAGTGATATTTCTCGCCATCATCATCCGCTCCTCGGTTCCGTGTTGTTGCAACCGGAATACCGACAAGTGAATTGTGATGTGTGAAATTAATACTTCTAGCAACCATGTTGCTTAGAAGTAAATGGACAATAGTTTCACTCTTAGCGTGTTGGTTATTGAATCATCATTCTAAGATAGACTGTGCTACCTAGTCCTTATTTCTGGTGCACTCTTCGATCAATGAGTTAGGATTGTGTCAATCCCTCGCTCCCTTGATCATATCATCTTGCCCTGAAAAGCAAGGTTGTTCTCGAGCTTAGTAACATATCGGTGGTTCGTGATATTCCGAATATCTTCTCGGAAGTATCACCAGGTTGTCCCCTGACCGTTATGTTGAGCTCGTGATCAAGATGGTTTCTTGCAAACCATCCCTTCTCCAAGAATCTGTGTTGGATACCCCTGAGCTAGTCGGTTAAGCTGAACAACAACTTGGAGAGTTGGAAGCTGAAAGCTTGTCCGACTTAGTTCATTTTAAGGGATATCCTTTTGTGTGTGTGTGTTGAAGAAAGATGATACCTTCCCCAATTGGTCCTCGTGATCAGTTGTTGGATCTGTTGTCTTGCCAAAACTTTGACTTGAGTATGGGCTATCATCAAGTCAAATCAAAACCAGCAATGTTCGTAATGTTGTCTTACTCGTGGTTGATCCCTCGAGCATACACCATTACATCTTTTGGTCTGACCAATGCTATCACTGTGTTCACATGATGGTGGAAGTCCAGTGATATGGAAATTCCGATGAGTTGTCGTAGAGCCCATCAGCAACTTTTTGTCTCCCCCATGATTCATGTTGAACATCAACCTAGTGTTGAAAACTTTGTAAGCAATGCCTTCGTGTTCCGTTCATGAAGCCTATGCTTGGATGGAAGAAGT
Source organism: Aegilops longissima (assembly GCA_021605205.1). Lineage (NCBI taxonomy): Eukaryota > Viridiplantae > Streptophyta > Magnoliopsida > Poales > Poaceae > Aegilops > Aegilops longissima. Next base: position 390,488,064 of record CM038678.1, on the reverse strand, counting down.
GACTTCCTCGAATTCATGTGCTTTAGGTGTAAGTGGCCGCCATGAATTTGAGAAAGGTTTGTTTTGTTTCCTCTAGAATTGTCCCAAGTTAGTCATGCACGTGCGAAGTGCCCTATGGTTTGATAGGTTGGCCGCCTCCACTCCATATGTGTTTCCTAGCACACCAAGCCACTGATTGATTTGCTCAAGGAAAAGGAGTGTGTTGTGCAAATTCTAGATCATGCACAAGATTCCGTTATCCTCGATGACGGTTCCCAACCAGAACTCGGTAGTATTTTTATTATAAGACTAATATGTGGTCATGCTTGTCTGGGACAGCGTGTTCACATGTTGTAGCAAAACTCGCTCATGTTTTGGAGCTTGCTATCGTAGTTCATCTCCCGAGAATCTCGCAACATCATCCCATCGGTTGTGTTGCAAACTTTCCCTTCCAGGCACGTGGATGTCTGAAATATCCCTGTACCAACCAGATCTGAATCTCAGGCAGCTATGATGGTTGGAACATCCCCATCATTTGCATTTTTGTTCCAGCTTGCACTGCCATTGTGCCAATTCCTATGGGCTGCCTTCTTAGTAACTCTTGTTCAGGATCATCCTCAAAAGTGGTCCTACCATGGGTCCCATCCATTTCCGATGATAAGCAAAAGTCATCCATTGCGTTGTCTTCAACAAGGTAGTCCACATCATCCATCCTAGTCTGAGTATGCCATTTCTTCGAGATCTTTCAAACGATCAATTATCAATTGCCTTAAGATGGTATGAAGAGTTTCAATGATCTATGGATCAAAAGTAATTCTTTTTGCCACTTAAGGGAACCAGGACAAAACTAATTGCTACTTATGGGGAAATGTAGTCTAGTGCTTCCTTGAGCCATAGTAGTCCTCTACAGCCTGGTTCACCGGAGTCCTCGCTAGCTCAAAGACTACTCGGGACACTTGATCGGCGGCATGTGTTTCACTTCGCTCTTGTGTCTGTCTTCGGGAAATGTCATGCGGTGACATCCGAGTCCTGCTTAGCTCGCTACAGCCCGGGTTCCCGAGTCCTGTTAGCCCAGTGCTACAGCCCGATTCACACGCTGCTGATCGACATGCTCGAAGTTGATTCATGTATGCCTGTCCCCATGGGTTAGTGCCACTTTGGGTTCACGACTAGCCATGTCGGCCCGGGTTCTCTGTCATATGGATGCTAGCGACACCATCATATACGTGAGCCAAAAGGCGCAAACGGTCCCGGGCCATGGTAAGGCGAAACCCGTGGGAATACCGTGCGTGAGGCTGCAAAGTGATATGAGGTGTTACCAGCTAGATCGATGTGACTTGGAATCGGGGTCCTGACACGCTTAGTCAACAAACGATTGTGCCAACCTTGACCGTTGGATTGACTTTCAACGTATGTCGCGTTTCTTCAGTCTCTTCGTCCTCGAGCCACCAAAGCCAAACCAGCGCCGGCGGGACCGCCTGCTCCCGCCTTCGACGGCTGGCTGTGATCTTCCCGGCCTCTGCTCGTTCCGCTCGGAGGCCTCACCATCGCCCTCCGCCTTGGTTCGCTGCATGGGCTCGCCTCGGTGTTGTCAACATGGTCAACAACCGAGAGGAAGAAGGAGATGATCAGACATGGTGGCGGCCAGGTTTGCCGCATAGGCCGCACCGCCCACCCTACTTCATTGCTGGCTAGGCCATTCCTCTACTCACCCACACCTCCTGTTATTTTTTCGCGACGGTAGCTGACCCGAGTTAACCTCGTGACTCCCCCATCGCAGGCAACCATTGCCGAGTCTTCCCTGCCCGTGTCGTTCCTTCCTAGGCCTCGCCCGTCCGCCCACCGCCATGGTGCTCTCGGCGCTGACCTGGTCAACTTGGCTAACGAACAATGTCCATCGGCCGTGGATATGTACGCCAAAAATAATGATTCCTCCACCTAACAGCTGGGACCCACCGAAGGGCCTCAGATTTCGCGAAAAAAACGTTCCCCCCGCTGACATGTCGGACCCACCAGCTATATCTTCGCATGCAAGGAAGTGCCTCCTTATTACGCACAAAAAAATGAATACCCCCTGCTAGTTGGGACCCACCATAGTGGGAGGATGACTTGTGGGCCAACTAAGTTGACGGGGACGGAGGGCTTTGTCAACTTAGTCAATATGAACGATTCTTGCTCCAAGGATCGTATGATGTCCATCCAACGGCCAGTAGTGCTTCTTCAACCTCCGGTCTTCTTGCTCCACCGCCTAATGCAGCGCCGATCGTGTCGCATGCTCCTGCCTCCCGTGGGGTCGGTCAGGCCGCTGAGGCCTCACCGCCTCTACTATTCCCACCGCTGGCCAGGCCCTGCGGCGACGGCAGCCTCACACCGCAGCCGAACCAGTGAACCCTCGTACTCCTCTCCGCACGGGCTTCCACTGCCGCGTCTTCCCGGGCTCCGCGTCGTCCCCTTCCTAGGCCTCGCCGTCGTCCACCGCCATGGTGTTCTCCGTGCGGCGTGGTCAACATGGTCCTGGAACAACTTCCATTGGAAGAGTACTGTACATGGAGAGGCTGACAGCTAGGTCCATGGCCATAGCCCAGTTTTTTTGTGATTTGCCAAGTAAGTCACTTTGTCAGGCCTGTTGGGCTGCAAATCTTTCGACACGAGGAGAGCTTTCATTACTCGCCGAGAAAATGGCCCATCAAGAATGAGAAATGGGTTGTACATTTTAAAACACATCAAACCGCAATTAGTTTCAAATATCTTTTTTCATTTCAAGATTTTAAATTACATTAATTTTTATGCATGGAGAATTTGTTGATTTTATATTGATATACATTTATTTTTAAAATCAGTTTGAATGTGAGTCGAAATTTCAGGATTAAAAACAGTTCGACCACACGAAATATGCAAATTTTCAGATAATTTTTAACCGTGGCCACAATATGGGCTGTAATGCTAACAAAAATAATATGGGCTCCAAAAAACCTTAAGAATTAGCAAATGGGCTGAAAATTATTAGAAATAATGGCAGATGGGTTGTATGCTGTTTTCCACAGATTTGAGGCTTTCCTAAAAAGGTTGACGACAGCAAAGGATCGTTGGATGTCCATCCAACAGCCGTCGTGCTTCTTCAATCTCTGCTCTTCCTGCTCCAAATACCAAACAAGCGCCAATGGACTGCTCGATCCCTCCTCCCTCAAGGCTGGCTGTGCTTCCTTGCAGCCTCACCACCCCACTGTATTCCCATCGCTGGCCTAGCCATCCCTCTACTCACCCACACCTGCTGTTATTCTCCGCGACGGCAGACGAGCCAAGAAACCCTCAGACAGAGTACTCCCCTCCGCGGGAAACAAGCGCCGAGTCTTCCCCGCCCGTGTCGCTCCTTCCTAGGCCTCGCCGCCGCCCATCGCCCTAGTGCTCTCGGCGCGCTCTGGTCAACATGGTCAACGCATCGACATGCATCCGGTGGAATGTACATGGAGAGGCCGACAGCTGGGTTCACGGACGCACGCAAGGAAATGCCTCCTTATTACGCATAAAATAATGATTCCTCCACCGACATCGTGGACCCACCGAAAGGGCCTCTGTATTTTCAAAAAAAAACGCTATCAGCCACGACAGCTCGGACCACTAGGTATATCTTCACACGCAAGGAAGTGTCTCCTTATTATGCGCAAAATAATTATTCCTCCACCTGACAGCTAGGACCCATCGGACGGGCCACCTTATTTCGTGAAAAAAACGTTTCCCCCTGACTGCTGGGACCCACCGGACGGGCCAGCGATTATTTTAAAAAAAACGTTCCCCATTGTCACTCGACCCACCGGAAGTGCCTCCTTATTACGCACAAAAAATGAATACTCCCTGCTAGCTGGGACCCACCATGGTGGGAGGCTGACTTAGGGCCTACTAAGTTGACTAGGACGGGGCCTTTGTCAACTTTAGTCAATATGAACGATTCTAGCTCCAAAGGACGTGACGATGTCCATCCAACGGCCGTAGTGCTTCTTCAACCTCTGGTCTTCTTGCTCCAACCGCCCAAAGCAGCGCCGTCGTGCCGCATGCTCCCGCCTCCCATGGCCGACTATGCTTTGCCCTTGGAGGCCTCACCGCCTCTACTATTCCCAGTACTGGCGGGTTCTGCGGCGACGGCAGCCTCACACCGCAGCCGAACCAGTGAACCTCGTATTCCTCTCCGCTGGCTTCCACTGCCGCGTCTTCCCGGCTCCTCGTCGTCCCCTTCCTAGGCCTCATTGCCGTCCACCACCTGGTGCTCTCGGTGTGGCGTGGTCAACGTGGTCAAGAAACGACTTCCATCGGACGTGGATCAGACGTGGAGAGGCCGACAGCTGGGTCCATGGTCAGAGCAAGGAAGTGCCTCCTTATTACGCGGAAAATAATGATTCCTCCACCTGACAGCTAGGACCCACCGGACGGGCCAATGTATTTCACGAAAAAAACGTTTCCCCTGACTGCTGGGACCCACCAGCTACATCTTCGCACGCAAGGAAGAGCGTCCGGGCAAAAAAAAACGATTCGCCCCCTTGACTGTTGGGACCCACCAGCTACACCTTCACACGCAAGGAAGTGCGTCCGGGCAAAAAAAAACAAAACAATTCACCCCCCTGACTGCTGGGACCCACCAGCTACATCTTCGCACGCAAGGAAGTGCCTGACAGTCGGGACCCACCTGGTCGAAGCGTACGTAGCGTTGTCATTCTGGTCGCGAACGTGTACGTACATATATACTGGTGGATGTAGAGGCGTGCATGTGTCGTAGTAGAGGCGCGCACGTAGCATGTACACGTACGTACAGCGGCCAGGGTGCAAGAAAGAAAATACGGCCACGTATGTGTACATACAGGCGGGGTCTCGAACGCCTACTCGCGCATACGTACGGCAAGGGCTCATTGACATGGCTGGGTCAGAACGGAGAAACATCATTGTCGTCGTGTTCATGGGGAGGCAACAGAATGCGTCGTGTTCATGGGGAGGCAACGGAATGCTCGTGCTCATCGGGAGGCAACGGAACGCATGGGAGCCAACCGGCTGGGTCGGAACGGAATGCGTGGTCGTGTTCATCGGGAGGGCTTGGACGGTACAAGCGATGGAAACGAGGCCTGGCGTACCGCACAACGGAGGAAACGGCCTTGTGTTCGACCGGCCACGTTCGAATCGGGATCCTGCTCATCGGGAGGGGTCTGACGTACCGCAAAACGGACGAAACGGACCTCCTACGGTCGAAATGAGGGTCCTATTGATCAGGAGGGGTGTGGCGTACCGCAAAACGGAGGAAACGGACTTGTGTTGGAGCGCTACGGTCGAAACGGGGGTCCTATTCATCGGGAGGGTGTGGCGCATCGCAAAACGGACTCCAGCGGATACTGCTCATCTCCACCATCGACCTCCTCCACCTCCATGGGCCCTGCTCATCCAGCCTCCACCGCGCTTCTCCACCGCCTCTTTCGTTCATCCAGCGCCACACCACGGGTCCTGCTCAACCACCCCTCCATGGGCACCCCTCCACCGCTTCACTGCTCATCCAGCCCTCCACACCACGGGGTCCTGTTCATCCACCCTCCACGGGCACCCCTCCACCGTCAACTGCTCATCCACCCTCCACCACACCACGGGTCCTGTTCATCTAGAGGCAACGCCACCGCCACCGCTCATCCAACCCCAGCCGCAACGCCACTGCTCATCCCATCGATCAGCTTCGCTTAGCGCAGAGCGGCGAATCGCCGATCGGGTTCAGTTAACAGCCATCGATCGATCGCTCGGGTTCAGTAACGCGTAGCCTGCAGTTCAATCTCTCGGGTTCAGTTAGATCCCAATGCCTCGCACACACGCGCTTACGTGTACAAGAGAAACGTGCATCGCTCGGCCCCCGACCTCCCACCGTAACCGGGAACTCCCCGAAATTTTCCTCCCCCTCGCTTCTACCACGGTTTTTTCCGTCATGGACGGCCCAAAGAATGTCATGCAGCTGCGTCTCCGGCACGCCCAGGACGAAAAGCCCATTTTCTGTCATGATTTTTTGTCATAGAAGTAGGAGCCCACCACATCTATGATGATACCGGGTTTTGTCACAATTATCATCATAGAAGTGTCATATGTATGACAAAAAAAGATCGGTTCGGCCCAAAATGTCACAGATGTGTCTTTTTTTGTAGTGCTAGGCAGTAGCAGCGGCTAGCAGTAGCAAGGGGCGAGCAGCGCGGGCAAGCAACAGCAATGGAGCAGCAGCAACAACAAAGCATCACTAGAAAACAGCGGCTAGGCATCAGCAGGCTACGGTGGCGACTACGATGAAGGCTACGGTTATAGATCGAAGGGGAAAAGCAGGGGAATCGGTCGAGGGCCTCACCACAAAGCTCGTGGGCCTGTTCGGGGAGGCCGGGGCGGTTCGGTGGTGGAGGACCTAACGGCGATGACTGGCGGCAGAGGTTGAAGAACGCGGTCGATTCGGTCGAGGTGGGTGCTCCGACCTCGAGTTGATCCGCGTAGGGGAAGCAGGGGAGGCAGGTGGAGCTCCTAGCGCAAGCTCGACCGAAGGGGACGACGAAGGCCGCGGAAATGATGAGGCGGCGACGACGGCAGCAGCTTCGACGCAGTGCATCTGGAGAGGTAATGTGCGAGGGGAAGAACAGATGCTAGTGTTTCGGGAGGGTGCGCTAGCGACATCTTAACCCAGGGGAGAACCGCGAGATGGACGACGCGTGTGCATCGGCGACTTGAACGAGCGCTCTACCTCCAGCGCGATGGGGATGAACAGGAGGTTGAAGGAGACTAGAGGTGGGCTGGGCTGCACTGTTCATTGGGCCGTTTAAGCACACAGTTCTGTTTTTTTCCTTTAATTCTTATCTCTAAGTTTTCTGCTTTAGTTATTGTTTTGTAATATTATATTGTACCAAATGATTTTTGTTGAATGAGAGACTTGTCACTAAAATACTTGGCGATACTATGGAGTTGCCGACAAGGTTTTGGTGGTTGTTTCAAATCCATCCAATTTATGTTTGAATTTAAATGCTCCACATAAGTGCTAGTGGGCCACTTCATCATTTATTAGGGAATTATTGGTGAGTAAATGATGTTGGTTTTAACATGACAAAGATCACGGGAATTTATACTAAAATGCGAACATTTTAGTATTATAGTTTGGAGAAACAATATTTTTGACTTGTCTTTTAGTTTGAATTTGAGGTCGGTTTGGGACAAAGTGATGATTAGCAAAATTTAATTATGATGATGTGGCACCATTAACAGGAGTTTACGTAGCATGATTCTCGGGGTGTTACAACTGGAGTCCTAGTAGGACTCCCCTCTCCCTGGCGCGCCCCTTGTTGGTCGGCCTCCTCCTCCCCTCCTTTATATACGGGGGCAGGGGGGCACCCCAAAGGCGCAACAGACAATCTCTTAACCATGTGCGGTGCCCCCTCCACAGTTACACACCTCGGTCATATCGTCGTAGTGCTTAGTTGAAGCCCTGCGCCGGTAACTTCATCATCACCGTCTCCACGCCGTCGTGCTGACAGAACTCTCCCTCAGCCTCAACTGGATCAAGAGTTCGAGGGACGTCGTCGAGCTGAACATGTGCTGAACGCGGAGGTGTCGTATGTTCGTTGCTTGGATCGGTTGGATCGCGAAGACGTTCGACTACATCAACCGCATTACTAAACGCTTCCGCTTTCGGTCTACGAGGGTACGTGGACTCACTCTCCTCGGTCATTGCTATGATTCTCCTAGATAGATCTTGCATGATCGTAGGATTTTTTTTTGAAATACTACGTTCCCAATACTGGTACGACCCATCTTCAGCAACAACCGCTCATGACCCTTGCGAGGGGAAAAGCCTCGCGAGGTGGACGACACCAAGACCTCCTCGGGGGCAGCCTCGCTAGGCTGGCTCCCGAGGAGCAGAGATATCTGTGCAGGGGGCACCTCGCGAGGTTCACGTGACGTGAGCCATGACAACCAAGGCCAGGCGGACGCCAGCGGACGCAGTGTACCAGTTTCCTCTTTGGTGCTAAAGGGGCAGGCGCAGGCGCAGGCAAGGATTCCCGAGGTGTCAGGCAATGGTTTCCATATCGGTGCAATGAGACCAAGACCGACAGGACAGAGGTCACCGCGGAGCCCACGGCGGCGTCACCACCAGAGCCTTTGGCAGGCGAAGACCACCTTTTGTCAGGATAGCTTGTACTAGTTGTCTCCCTTCAAAATCGGCCGTTGTGGGATCCCTTCCCGCCTAGCATTTGGGAAGAGGACCAAGGCCTCTATAAATAGGACTATCCACCACCATAGGAAGGGGACGGATCATTGAGACCACCCTCCTACGCACCAGCTCATCGAGCTCGAGAACACCTCTCCTCAGGAGGCTGTTCTTACCTTGTACTATTCATCCTCAGCCTCCAAGGCAATCCTCATGTCTCTTGTATAAAACCTCGTGTCTCTTGTTCCTTGGGTTCATCAGGCTAGGCCTTGAGATTGTTGTTCGAGCGAGCTAGGGATAGAGAGTTCTTCGTGCGCACCCCCGTTTTCGAACCTCAAGGGTTTGCCAGAACCCGTGATCTGACATTTTGCTCGCCATGTAGGGGGTGCGCCAAAGCTTTCCCTCCGTCGATCCATGCTCCACTGCTCCGCCACACCCATGGCTGATGCTCGCCGAGCCCGTGCTGAGCGCCGGGCCGCCCTTGCTGCTAGCGTCGCTCAGACGGCGCCTGTTGGCGGACCTCCCCGCCGTTCTCCATCACTCGCCGCCAACGCTACCACCGGCCCGTCCGAAAACGGGCAGCGGGCCTCGTTGCTACACCCCTCTGTGCGGCGGGATGGACGCACAGCCATGCTGTCGCTGACTCTGGCCGGCTCGTCGTCCCATGCTTGTTGCGCGCCCACGGACACGCAGGCCGCGCTGCTCATGGCACATGAGCTCCTGCGTTATCGTCCGGTCGACGACCTCTACGAAGATTGGTTGGACCGCATCGTCGAGATCGTCAGCGCCCCTAGGGGCTCTCCTGCATCGTCCCTCTCGCTACCTCGCCCACCTCCAGCTGCAGGCGATGTGGCCCACCGAGCGCCTCCGCCACCTCCGCATCAAAACGCCGCCCTCGCACCAAGACGCGCGGCCCCGCGGCGCGACCCACCGCGCAGGGCACTCATGCACAAAGAAGGAAGCTGTCAAGAAGTCCCTCGGCCACAAGAAAACGCTCCTGCACTCCCAGCGCCACCGCTCAAGACAGCGTACCACCTGCGGCGGCGGCGCGTGGATACCAGGACCAGGCTCCGCCTCTGCGACGGGCTCCGGTGACCACAGCAGGTTGCCGTGCCTTCACTCCCGAGCTGCGTAGCGTCGTGTGGCTCGGCAAGTTCAAGCCCGACCTGCCTCCGCGCTACGACTGCACCCCCAACCCTGCTGAGTTCCTGCAGCTCTATGAGCTGAGCATCGAGGCAAGCAACAGCAACGAGAAGGTCATGGTGAACTGGTTTCCCATGGCCCTCAAGGATGGCGCACGCTCATGGCTCCTGAACCTGCCCGCGGGATCGATGTCCTCCTCGGGCAAGATGCGCGAGCATTTTGTCGCCAACTTCCAGGGCACTCGTGACCTCTCGCCAGCCGCCGGTGACCTGCGGTGCATCAAGCAGCAGCCAGGGGAGACCCTGCAGAAGTACATCCAGCGCTTCAACAGCGTTCGCCTCAAGATCCCCAATGTGACGGACGAGGCCATCATCTCAACATTCTCCGATGGCATCCACGACATCAAGATGAAGGATGAGCTCGCCGTACATGAGGACCAATGCACGACCTTGGATATGTTCAACATGCGCAACCAAGTGTGCAAGAGCTGAGGAAGGGCGCCTTTCTCTCCTTGAGCTCCCAGCTGCCGACTAGGAGGACAAGAAGGCCAAGATCAAGGATGTGAATCGCAAGGGGGCTGCCGTGCTCGCGGCAGAGCCGGAGATGAAGCACGGCCGGGACCACCCCAAGTCATCCAAGACCAACCGCCCATTCTGCGCCTTCCACAACGTTCACAGCCACAACACCAACGACTGTCAGGAGCTCAGGGCCACCCGCGATGGGCGCTTCGGTCGACGCCTCGATCGCAATGACCGGGGCTACGGCCGAGGAGGAGGACGAAGTGGAGGACGCTGCGACGACCGCGGCCCCCGCCAGGAGTGGCGCGATCGGCCTCGTGAGGACTGCTGGTAGGACCAGCCTCGCGAGGGTGCCTGGAGGGAGCAGCCTCGTGAGGGCCACCACCACCAAGAAGGAATGACGACCATCATCAGGATGAGGGGGCTGGGGGCTTCCAGGAGCCGCGCACCATGGCCTACATCTTGGGTGGCACTCAGGCCCCAACCTCTTAGCGTATCTTCAAGCAGTTGCTCGCGAGGTGAACGCAGCCCTTCCCAGGCTCGTGGCCACGTGCCCGCACAGGTGGTCCAAGTGCGCCATTACCTTCAGCTCGTCGGGCCAGCTCAAGTGCGCGGCAACTGTCGGTGCCCTCCTGATGCTCTGCTCACCCATCATCAGCAATGGCCAAGTCACCCAGACCCTCATCGATGGCGGTGCAGAACTTAATGTTCTGTCCGTCGAGACGTTCGACCGCTTCCAAGTGCCAAACGATCAGCTGCAACCTACCAAGCCCTTCTCAGGAGTGATCGACGGCTCCACCACCCCGATAGGGCAGGTCCGCCTCCCTCTCACATTCAGCCAGCGCGACAATTACTGCACCGAGCTCATCGACTTCGACGTCGCCCACATCCGCCTACCGTACAACGCCATCCTTGGGTATCCAGCTTTCGCCAAATTTATGGCAGTGACCCGTCATGGCTACAACGTCCTCAAGATGCCAGGGACCGGCGGTGCCGGAATACGGGTTCCGACAAACCCATGAGGTTCGAACATAGAGGTGCGCACGAAGAACTCTCTCTCCCTAGCTCGCTCGCACAACGATCTCAAGGCCTAGCCCGATAAACCCAAGGAACATGAGACACGAGGGTTTATAATGGTCCGGGCCACCGTTGTGATGTAATACCCTACTCCAGTGTGGTGGTGGATTGCCTTGGAGGCTGAGGATGAACAGTACAAGGTAAGAACAGCCTCCTGAGGAGAGGTGTTCTTGAGCCCGGTGAGCTGGTGCGTAGGAGGGTAGTCTCAATGATCCGTCCCCTTCCTATGGTGGTGGCTAGTCCTATTTATAGAGGCCCTGGCCCTCTTCCCGAATATTAGGTGGGAAGGCATCCCACAACGGCCAATTTTGAAGGGAGACAACTAGTACAAGCTATTCTGACAAAAGGTGGTCTTCGCCCGCCAAAGGCTCTGGTGGTGACACCGTAGTGGGCTCCATGGTGACCTCCATCCTGCCGTCCTATTGGTCCTGGTCTCGTTGCACCGTTATGGAAACCTTTGCCTGACGCCTCGGGACTAATCGCATGCGCTTGCCCCTTTAGCACCAAAGAGGAAACTGGTACACTGCGCCCGTTGGCACCCGCCTGGACTTTGTCGTCATGGCTCACATCACGTGAACCTTGCGAGGTGCCCCCTGCATAGATATCTCCGCTCCTCGGGAGCCAGCCTAGCGAGGCTGCCCCCGAGGAAGTCTTGGTGTTGTGCGCCTGCGAGGCTTGGCCCCTCGTGAGGGTCTTGAGCGGTTGTTGCTGAAGATGGGTCATACCAGCCGTTGGTGGAGCCGCGTCGTGGGTCGCTAGCAGGCAAGTCTGGGGACCCCCATTCCCAGGACGCCGACAGTAGCCCTCGGGCCCAAGGTGCGCTCGGACTTCGCTTCGAGGCGAAGCCAAAAGGCAAGTGCGGAGCGCCGCGGGCCCCAACAACCTGCGGCCTTGATTGACGCATGGCGATTGAAGCGGCGTGGGAGTCTCCACTTCCCCATGCTGCCTCGACAACCGTTCGACTTGACGAGACCCTGCTGCATGCAGAAGAAAACCATCATTACCTGCGATCGTGGAGGCCGGTGGTTAGCCTCCTTCTGGCTATAAATGAGGAGAGGGGCAGAGCCCCCGTCGCTCATCTATTTCTCCACTCTGTCTGCTTCTTCTTCTTCCCTCTCACTTCGCCACCTTGCCGCGACACCCATTGCGCTGAGGAAGAGGTTCTCAGCCGCAGAGAAGGGGAAAGCACGCTAGGAGGGACCCGGCTCGCCACCGCCCTAGAAGGGGCGCGGCTGTCCCTGCAAGCACGCGTCGATCCCCGCATGGCCCCCAGGGGGCACGGACGCACCCCCTCGAGAACCGGTGTCGTCCTTGGTGGTCGCGGTGGCGCCTCCTCCCGCGGCGGGGGCCGCTCCAGGTGGAGCAGCCCTTGCACTGAGGGAAGGTGCGCCATGGTCGCCCGGCCTCCTCGGCCGCACTTCCATTCGGCGGAGGTGCTCTTGGAGTTCGTCGTGTGGTCGGAGCAGCCGGCCGATACTTGGCTCCAGCTCCCGCGCTCCTTCGCCAGAGAGCTGCCGGCCGCAGGTCTCGACGGCCTCTGGCTGCAAGCAGACGGCTGCTGCAGCAAGGCCTCGTTGGTCGTGGTGGAGGTTTTCCCTGCAGGCAACGTGGTCCTGACCCATGGCTGGCAAACCTTTGCTCATGCGCATGTCCTGGGCAGGAGGTGCACCCTCCACTTCAAGTATGATGGCGTCGTGACCCTCTACATGAGGGTTTTTGGGGAAGATGGCCGGCGTGCAGGGTGCTGCCCCGAGGACAGCGGCGGTGACGACGAGCTGGGTCTCCACGACGGCCGCGACGATGCCGAGGGAGGGCTCGCCCTTGGCGACGGTTATGGCATGTCTGGCGGCGGCAGCTCCTTCTCCGGTGAAAGCTCCAGCAGCGGTGGATACGACCAACCGCCACGTCGCCTGGCTCGCTACGAGGACGGTGGCGGGTCATCCCGCCGCCGCGCCCCGGTGAAGCGCAAGGAAGACTACGGCTGAGTCCTGGGGGAGGCGCTGAGGGCTAGCCTTCGTGAGCTGCTGCGGGCGTGGGCGTCGCTTTTGCTTGCCCTTTCCTTTCTTCCTGTATTCCAAGAAACAAGTATGGGGCCCTATGAGGGCGTGTACTGAACCGTAATTCTTATGCCGCTCATGTTATGTTTATTGTTTCTGTGTTGTGTTGTGGCATATGTGCTTTATGTAGGCATAGAGGGATAACTTAGCTTGATACGTCTGAGGTAGTCTCCAACTCGTGAGGGCGCGCGCCTCCTGGCATCTAGTGAGGCATCCCTCCTGCCGACTCGGGAGCCGTTGACCTCGGGGGACATTGCGAAGCTGCGAAAATTCGTTAGGAAATCCTTATCCTTCCTTGCGTGAGGCCTCAAGCATGGGCTGGCTGTGGCCAAGCGCACCACGTCGCGGTACTCGTGGGGCATGGACTTAGGGAAGTGCGCCAATCACGAGCTCAACTGAGGGCGCCTCGTGAAGATCAGGGGAGCCGAAGCTCTGGAGCCGACGGGACTTTGGCGAGGTTTGCCCGTGACCGGGTTAGCCCAGCGCACGCACACACCTGCTCAGCCCCCGCGTGAGGCCCGCGAGGGAGAGCGTCGGGTAACTGCCACCCTCCTTGGCGCAAAACAAAGAGCCGAGTGAAGAAGCAACAGGGGAAGAAACTCAACCAAGCGATCGGGAAACGCCAGAACTTTAAATTCCATAAAAAGGGGTGCAAACCAAATACAGAAAGCAAATGAACACCCGTGTTCGGCACCTGGTCTAGTCTTCTCACCAGCACGGAGCTAAGTGCTGCCACTAGGACGTGGGAGGGAGCCCTCGACGCCCGAGGGAGGCACTCGGGAGACTCCATGGCGTGTACAGCCCCACTCATTATTACGTGAGAGTGTCACGAGCGGAGACCTTCACAGGCACTAGGCCTTGCTTCATGGGTAGAACTTCCGGAGGTGCTGGATGTTCTAGGTGTTCCGGATGGGGATCCCATCCTGCGTCTCCAGGCGCGTGGCGCCAGGCCTGGAGATGCGGGCCATCCTAAACGGTCCCTCCACGTGGGTGAGAGCTTGTGCAGCCCTTCCCTGGAGAACACTCGCTACAGGAAGAGATCACCCACCTCGAGCGTCCTAGAGCGGACGCTACGGCAGTGATACTGTTGCAGCGCCTGCTGGTATCTTGCCGCCAGGAGCGAGGCTTGGCGGTGGTGTTCCTCCCCCAGCACGAGGTCCATCCCCCGCATGGCGTCTTGACGCGCCTCGTCAAATGCCAGGACCCGCGCAGAGCGATGCCTAACCTCGTGAGGGAGAACCGCTTTAGCTCCGTAGACGAGGAAGAACGGGGTCTCGCCTGTTGGCTTAGTGGCGGTGGTGCGGATGGACCACAGCACGGACTGGAGCTCGTCGTGCCAGCCTCTGCTGCAGGCTTCGAGTTTCTTCTTGAAGGTCCTGGTCTTGAGGGCCCTCAAGACCTCCGCGTTGGCGCGCTCAGCTTGGCCATAGCTCCTGGGGTGCGCCAATGAGGCGTAACATATCTGTGTTCCAAGGTTAGCACAATATGTCTTGAAGAGATTGCTAGTGAACTGCGAGCCGTTGTCGGTGATGTTGCGGTTAGGGACCCCAAACCGGCTCATGAGGCCCTTGATGAACTTGACCGCAGACCCGGCTAGGATGGTGCGGACGGCTTCCACCTCCGCCCATTTGGTGAACTTGTCGATGGCAACATAGAGGTAGCGGTAGCCCCCAGACGCTCGAGGGAAGGGACCCAGGATATCCAGACCCCAGACCGCGAACGGCCAAGAGAGTGGGATAGTCTGGAGGCCCTGAGCTGGCTGATAGATTTGCTTGGCATGGAATTGACATGCCTCGCAGGATCTCACCAGTTCGGTTGCATCGCTGAGTGCCGTAGGCCAGTAGAACCCGTTGCAGAACGCCTTGCCCACTAGGGTGTGCGACGATGAGTGATGCCTGCAATCTCCGCCATGTATGACAGGTAGCAGCTCGCACCCCTGCTTCCTGGAATGCATCGCAAGGAAACATCATTTGGTCGTTTTCTGTATAGCTCACTGAGGGAGTCCCGGACTAGGGGGTGTCCGGATAGCCGGACTATCGTCACGGCCGAACTCCAAGACTATGAAGATACAAGATTGAAGACTTCGTCCCGTCTCCGAATGGGACTTTCCTTGGCGTGGAAGGCAAGCTTGGCGATACGGATATGTAGATCTCCAACCATTGTAACCGACTCTGCGTAACCCTAACCTATTCGGTGTCCATATAAACCGGAGGGTTTTATTCTGTAGGACGAACAACAATCATACCATAGGCTAGCTTCTAGGGTTTAGCCTCCTTGATCTCGTGGTAGATCTACTCTTGTACTACCCATATCATCAATATTAATCAAGCAGGAGTAGCGTATTACCTCCATCGAGAGGGCCCAACCTGGGTAAAACATCGTGTCCCTTGTCTCCGTTACCATCCGCCCCTAACGCACGCCGAGACCCCTACCCGAGATCCGCCGGTTTTGACACCGACATTGGTGCTTTCATTGAGAGTTCTTCTATGTCGCCACCGATAGTCCGATGGCTCCTTCGATCATCAAGAACGATGCGGTCCAGGGTGAGACTTTTCTCCTGGACAGATCTTCAGATTCGGGCGGCTTTTGCATCGCGGCCAATTCGCTGGCCATCCGGAGCAGATCGAAAGCTACGCCCCAGCCATCGGTCAGATTTGAAGTTTGAACTATACGGCCGATACCGGCGGAGACTTGATCTTCGACGGATTCGAGCCGCCAAGCTGCCGCCACAGCCTTGTCTCGATGGGCATGATCTAGCTCTGCAGCGAACAATGCCTGCCTCGAGGCCACACCACATCCGCCCGACCCTTAATCCGGAGCGGATTCCCGATCGAGGATGAGTGGTTGACACGGCTCGGGGCTACAATCTCTACGGCGATTGAGCCAACTCCATCCTGTCCTTGCGAAGACCTCGACCTGTGGTGCGGACTCCGAACCCTCCGCGCCCTTGCCAATCAAATCCGATTATGCCCGTTATGGAGTTCATGGCGCGGACATCTTTCAGCACTTCGCCCTTTGGCGACATTCTAAATTGCTAAAGTCTCTCTTTATCCGGAGAGCCTGGCCGGACTGCGACGGGAAGGTTGGGATCTGGACGACGAAATTCAACGCCCACCCACCACCCACTTTGTAGCCACTTGTCTATGATTTAATCGACGTGCTCGACTTGACTCAAGACGTCGACGGTATGGACGACGGCGCGGAGACGACCAAGACCCAGCGCCTACGTGGCACTTTGGAAGGCCACCTCATCATATGACATATACATGGTGGACATCCCAAAAGATGGGAACGGCGATGGAACAACGGAGGATGACCCCTCCAAGAAACAGCCGAAGCGCCGACGTCAGCGGCGCTGCTCTAAATCCCGCCACAATAAAAACGTCGATTCCGACACGGGAGATAATAACACCCCGGACAGTGCCGAAGAGAACCCCCTCCAGCAGGACTCGGCGCAGGACAAGGGAGAAGCAAGTCCGCACGACAGTGCGGCAGAAAGAGAGGTCGAGGACGATAATTATGCGCCTCCCTTCGAAGATGAGGCAAGCCTCGACGACGAATTTAATTTGTCGCGGCTGAGGATCCTACCAACAGGAGGCGTTTCAAACGCAGGCTGATAGCCACGGCAAGCAGCCTCAAGAAAAGCAGCAACAGCTTAGAGCTGACCAGATCTCCTAGGCGACGGATGGACCAAGTCCTTGCAGCGAAGAGTATGAACTCGAACGCCCCAAAAGCTACCCCAAACGCAGGTCGTTGCCTCGATCAGAGGAGGAAGCACCCAAGTCACCAGCGCACGGCATGGCAGACCGGCCACCCCGTGGCCGCGACAGAGAAGCCTCTCGGCCCTCTGCTCAAGCCACACCCCGACGCCGCTCAAAAAGTACCAAGGCACGGGAAAACGCACCGGACTTGCGAGATATATGGGAGGATAAGGCAAAACATACAAGATCGATCTATGGATCGCGTGGGCGCCCTACGACGCGGGATGATTACCGTTGCGCGGATACAAAGAAACCCGCCGGGCGAACACGAGACAAAGCTCATATGAGCTACGTCGTGATATAGCCCAATACAGAGGCGCCACACACCCACTATGCTTCACAAATGAAGTAATGGATCATCAAATCCCTGAGGGCTTCAAACCCGTAACCATCAAATCATACGATGGTACCACAGATCCTGCGGTCTGGATCGAGGACTATCTCCTCCATATCCATATGGCCCGCGGTGATGATCTACATGCCATCAAATACCTCCCACTCAAGCTTAAAGGACCAGCTCGGCATTGGCTCAATAGCTTGCCAGCAGAATCAATTGGTTGTTGGGAGGAACTGGAAGCCGCATTCCTCGGTAACTTCTAGGGCACACATTTGCGACCACCAGACGCCGATGACCTTAGCTACATAATCCAGCGGCCAGAAGAATCGGCCAGACAATTCTGGACACGGTTCCTAACAAAGAAAAATCAAATCGTTGACTGTCCAGATGCAGAGGCCCTTGCAGCCTTCAAACATAACATCCGCGACGAGTGGCTTGCCCAGCACCTAGGACAGGAAAAGCCAAAATCCATGGCAGCCCTCACAACACTCATGACCCGCTTTTGTGCGGGAGAGGACAGCTCGCTAGCTCGAAGCAACAACTTGGCCAAACATCCTGATAGTTCGGATACCAAGGACAGTAATGGTAGGTCGCGTCGCAACAAGAACAAGCGCCACATTAACGGCGATAACACTGAAGATACGGCCGTCAATGCCGGATTCAGAGGCTCTAAACCCGGTCAACGGAAGAAGCCATTCAAAAGAAATACCTGGGCCCGTCCAACTTGGACCGGATACTCGATCGCTTGTGCGGATACATGGCACCCTGAAAAACCAGCCAATCACGCCAACAGGACTGTTGGGTGTTCAAGCAAGCAGCAAGTTAAGTGCGAGCTCAATGACAAGGGGCTGCATAGCGACGACGAGGAAGAGCCCCGGCCGCCGAACAATAGAGTACAGAAGGGTTTTCCCACGCAAGTGCGGACGGTGAACATGATATACGCAACCCATATACCCAAAAGGGAGCAGAAGCGTGCACTAAGGGACGTATACGCGATGGAGCCAGTCGCCCCGAAGTTCAACCCATGGTCTTCCTGTCTGATCACCTTCGATCGAAGGGACCACCCCGCTAGCATCCGTCACGGCGGTTTCGCCGCATTGGTTCTTGACCCAATTATCGACGGATTTCACCTAACCAGAGTCCTGATGGACGGCGGCAGCAGCCTGAACCTGCTTTATCAGGATACAGTGTGCAAAATGGGCATAGACCCCTCAAGGATTAAACCTACAAAGACAACCTTTAAAGGCGTCATTCCGGGTGTAGAGACCAGTTGTATGCGGGCTCGGTTACATTCAAGTGGTCTTCGGATCCCGGATAACTTCCGGCGAAGAGTTAATCTTCGACATCGCCCCATTCCGCAGCGGTTATCATGCACGCTTTCGGACGAACCGCACGGTAAAGTTCAATGCGGTGCGCGCGCTACGCATACCTCAAGCTCAAGATGCCAGCCCTCGAGGAGTAACACGGTCAATGGAAACACCAACGCCTCCGAATGGAGGAGCACACGGCGGACCCTCGCGGGCGGAGGTACAAAGCAGCCTCACAGCAAATCTCGAGTCCGCCATTAAACATCCGGACACCGCTGCGCGCGCCGAGTAACCTACAACAAGACCGCCTCGCACGATTCAAGCACGCGCAGCAATCTGGCCCCAACCCTAGCCCTCGCGAAATTGCGGCTAGTGTTACGCGACATAATTACGCTCTGGAGATACCATGGGCATATGGGGAGGGGCAAGACCACGGCACGCCAGGAATGCGGCTGACCGCACCAGGGGCTCCCGATTGTGTCATTCTTTTCCTTTATTCCTTTTTTCCTTTTTCTTCCTTTTTCTTACTTTCAGGACTCCGTCTTACAGAAGTCCTGTCCGGCACTAGAATCGCCGAACTCATGATGCAACAGCCAGGGAAACAGTAAGCCACGTCGAAGTGTTCAGGTGGTCTCTATTACGAGCATTATACATGTTTTACATACCATCCCGCAGCTTACCCCTGGAGGGGGACATGTTAGATAGTCCCATCCCTTGCTTACCGCACTATTTGTATCGTTCTGCTTTCATTGCAGTACCTTTTTGAATAAAAAATACATAGCTTTTGCTTATTATTGCTCTACTTCCTTTATCTATACATATGTTCATTTCACAACATGTTGCAACCATACACTTTGGTACGGCCAATACACCGAGGGCTTAAGTATCCCAAAATTATGGTGTGATAAGTCCTAACACTTTCACAAGTGCGGCACCTCAACTTATAGCATTATATGAATCGGCTCCAACCATGTCTTGGGTCAATAGTTGGGTTTGCCTGCTCCCGTGTTTTGGTACCTTACGCTCGTTATATCGCTAAGGTAGCACCGGAGAACCATCGCGATTGTGCCTCAGCTTGAGCTGGGTCGAGCACCTCAAAGGAGAAAGCTAAACTGACCGTCCATGATAGGGCGAGAGCCGCTGTTCGAGAGGTTTTTTGGGTCCCTAAAGACTCATGCCGCTTAGAGCGAGGAACCGAATTGTCCGCCAAGGCGTGGATAGCGCCCGAACTCGGTCTTCCGAATACTAGGGGCTTCACGAAATTTAAAATTATAGAATTCTATGGCTAAGTGAGAGTGTTCAAGCATTATAAGTCCGGTTGACTTGTTCGCTTGTGTTGAGCACCTCCCTAGATGGACCCAAGAATGGGAACAAGAGTGCTCAAGTTTATCCCTAACACCCCAAAGACTTTCGTGGCATGGGGGTCGAAGCCAACGATTTGCCATCTCTCAAATTTGATAAACGGCCGCATGTAAGGTAATATTTTAAATTAATAAGCGTTGCTTAGCGATATGAACAAGTTTTCAGCGTGCAGGATAACAAATGCGAGTTTATTCAAAATTACATCTTTGGAGCACTCATTCGCTATTCAGGCGGGCACCTTCAGAGGCCCTCATAGTACATTTCGGGCGCAGCGATGCTCATGGCCCTTGGTGGCCCGTCTGTCACAAGCCTCTCCGCATCCAGCTTGCCCAGCAGCACTTTAGCACGGGCAAGGGCCCGACGGACACCTTCAATGCAGACGGAGCGCTTGATGACTTCAAGCCGCGGACAGCATCCACCAGCCGCAGCACCAAGCCAAGTAGCTCCCGGCATGGCCTCCAATGGCCACAGCCGCGCTATAAGGCCCTTCATGGCCTGTTCGGCGACCTTGGGAGCTCGACCAGCTGCTTCAGCTGGTCGCTCGAGGCACGGAATGTTTGGCCTCAAAGATACTGAGACTAGAACACCTTTTCGTCGAGCTCCCTCCTTGGCGCGGTAGAATGCGACAAAGATCGGACAAACTACGGGCAAATCTGCGAATGCTCCCGGAGAGCTCGGATCCGGTAAGTAATAGGTAATTCACTTTCACATGCTTGCTTTGCATAAAGAATGCCTTACCGCGCTATCTTCTTTAAGGACTCAATTTCTTGAGGGCTTTTTGGGCCTCGGCCTTAGCAGCTTTGGCACTCTCAAGAGCCGAGGCGAGCTCGGACTCTCGAATCTTCGAGTCACGCTCCAAACTCTCGTGTTTTTCCACGAGTGCTTGGAGGTCTTGCCGTACCTTGGCTAGTTGCGCCTCCCCCTTCTCTTGCTCGGTGCGTTCCGCAGCCGCTTTGTTTTCGGCCATGGACTTCGCTTCCTTCAGGGTCGCCACCTCGTTCGTGGCCTTGCAGTACCCAAGTTATTCCTGTTATTTTTTGCAACCAAAACCTTTTCTATAAGGTATTTCTTTAATAAGGTATTACTTACCTTCCTCGTCCTTGATCTGCTTCTTGGCTTGTCCGAGCTCGTTCTCGGACCGCCGAGGTTCTGCTTCAATGCATTGACCTCCAGGATCGGGGCAGAGGGTCAAGAGCAGAGCCTCGCATTCCCATATTGACATACTTATGTTAGACTCCTCATATATCTTTTTAGATCCTTAGTCCGCTTTTCTTTCCAACACCAACTAAGCATCAGAGCTACTGTCTATGCGTAATATTTTTACATATTCTAAATTTACCTCAAAGCCTGTTAGAAGGCTGGTATAGGCTTGTCATCCGCTCTTGGCGGACTGAACTCTCCGATCACCGCACTCATCACAAGGCGGTGCTCCTCCTGATGGAAGCGCTGTTAAGCGCCCAAGAGCTATCCGGTGCCTCCGGTTGGACGGAGGACACCGGTGTCTTACCCTTCTTGCGAAGGATCCGCTGGCCGGACTTCGGAACTGCTGATGGTTCCGGCATGGAGTCCGGACGAGGGTCGGTCCTAGAGCCCCTGGGGGTCTTGCCCCCCGCGCGCCTAGAGTCCGGGAGGTTGCCTTGTGGCACCTCCTGCGCCACCTCCTCTTGACCAAGCCCCTCTTGGGGCCCCACCGCGGTGTCGTCCGCAGCGTGAGGCGAGGAGGCGGTCGGAAGCGAGGTACTCTCCATTTCTGACGAGCCCAGGGACCCGCTCGATGAATCGGCGAACTCACCCTTGGGCGGGCTGCACGGTTGTTCGACATTAGAGAACACTCTGCAATAATAAAAAGCCACGGGTATCCGGACACTTACGATCTTGCCAGGGGCTTGGCCCTTGTAGGCCAATCCTCCTTGTCATCGCCGACGCAGGAGAAGTCCGGAGGAAGGGTTCTTCCTTCTTGACCCTCAGCCTCCCGGTTAGGCGGCCTTCCTTTTCTCCTCCTCCCGGGGAGGAGCTTTTCTTCTTCCTCCTCGCTCTTCGGGAGAAGATTCTGCTTGAACTGACAAACACTGGCGCTGGGAGCTCCTTCGAGTTCCGTGGCCTCCTTCTTGGTTTTCTTCTCCGCACCACATGGTGTGCGGAGCCAGCAGCCCCGCTAATCGGGCGCCCTCCGGTCTTCCGGCAAAGGAGCCGGACGGTTAATCTGTCCGGACGTCTTCAACCAGTCTGTCAAAGATTAGGGAGTTTTAGATCCCGCCTAGAGTCAATCTATGAAAAAAGAGTCCCGTAAAGGGTAAAATAACTTACCTCGCCGTCTTGACGCTGCGAGCTGTATCTGTGATATTTGTTAGCGGATGCGGGGGCTTCGGCGCCCTTGAACAGCACCTTCCAGGCGTCTTCGTACATAGTGTCGAAAAGCCGGCTCAAGGTTCGGTGTTGTGCCGGATCGAACTCCCACAAATTGAAGGCCCGTTGTTGGCGTGGGAGAATCCGCGGATGAGCATCACCGGATTACGCCGACAAGCCCGAGATTCTTGTCCATCGAGTTTCGATGCATGTTTGGAGTCCGGATAGCTTTTCCGAATTCCCCACGCCGGGCCCGCTCTTTCCATGACGAGAGCAGTGGGGGAAGCCGATCTAAATCGGGGCCGCCACCCATTCGTGGTCGCGTGGCTCGGTGATGTAGAACCACCCCGATTGCCACCCCTTTATTGTCTCCACGGCGCCTCGAGCCATGGGACTTTGGCCATCTTGCCAACCATGGCGCCTCCGCACTCCGCTTGACGGCCGCCCACTACCTTCGGCCGGACGTTGAAGATCTTCAGCCATAAGCCGAAGTGGGGCTGGATGCAGAGGAAGGCCTCGCACACGACGATAAACGCCGAGATGTTGAGGATGAAATTCGGGGCCAGGTCGTGGAAGTCCAGCCGTAGTAGAACATGAGCCCCTGACAAATGGGTGAAGTGGAAAACCTAGTCCATGGAGGAAGTGGGGAGGAACACCACCTCTCATGGGGCCTGGGGGTTGGAATGAGCTGCCCAAGATCGGGCAGCTCAGGCGCGATGTCGCGGGACAAGTATCCGCCTCCTGCAGTCTTGTGGATGTGCCCTCCGTGACGGGAGGAGGCCATCCACCGCCTCCCGCCTCCCGACATGGTTGGAGAAGGTTGAGGTGGGATGTGCGGACTTGGGCGCTGGAGCTCGAAAGTCTTGGAAATGGAGAAGCAAAGGAGGAAGAAGGCGTAGGTGAAAAGGTGGATCCTTATCCCCTCATATTGACGGATGGAGCTATGCCTCCCCCACCAGCCTGGTAAAACTCGCTTATCTCCCAAGCGCCGTAATCAATGGCGCGGATGGGTTACCCACGTCCGTATTGATGAGAATCCCGGAATAAGGGGGGCACGATCTATGCTTTGATAAGACATGCCAAGGAAACCGCCTCGCTAAACGTGCTAAGGTGGAACGGTAAAAAAACGATTCATATAAAGGCCTGGCCGTGGTGTGATGTCACGCGCGAAATACGTCAGCAGATCTGTGCAAAAATTATTCTATCTACGGTGTTATGTGGAACTTGTTTTGCAGAACCGGACACTATCCTTCTGTTCGTAACCTTCTATGAAGTATTCGGAGGAGGAACCCACCTCGCAATGCCGAAGACAATCAACGCGCCGGACTCATTGTCCTTGAAGCCTGGTTCAAGGGCTACTGAGGGAGTCCCGGACTAGGGGGTGTCCGGATAGCCGGACTATCGTCACGGCCGGACTCCAAGACTATGAAGATACAAGATTGAAGACTTCGTCCCGTGTCCGGATGGGACTTTCCTTGGCGTGGAAGGCAAGCTTGGCGACACGGATATGTAGATCTCCTACCATTGTAATCGACTCAGAACCCTAACCTACCCGTGTCTATATAAACCGGAGGGTTTTAGTCCGTGGGATCTAACAACAACCATACCATAGGCTAGCTTCTAGGGTTTAGCCTCCTTGATCTCATGGTAGATCTACTCTTGTACTACCCATATCATCAATATTAATCAAGCAGGAGTAGGGTATTACCTCCATCGAGAGGGCCCGAACCTGGGTAAAAACATCGTGTCCCTTGTCTCCTGTTACCATCTGCCTAGACGCACAGTTCGGGACCCCCTACCCGAGATCCGCCGGTTTTGACACCGACACTCACCATCCTGGATGCAATATGCTATAGCCTGTCGGGCCACGCGCTCCGCCTCCTCCTCCTTCTCTGGTAGTATTCCTTGTCCCGGGTACGCCCTGAACTCTTCAGTCCAACACCCCTCCTAAGGTTCAAGCACGAGGAGTAGGCGCGCTCCTGAGGTCGAGCCGCAGGCTGGGGCTCCTAAGGCTGGTGGCGGGGGAAGCTCCTCTCGAGGCGGCGCGGACTCCACAGCCGGAGGGGCCGCGGAAGGCTTGAAGAGCCGCTCCTCGAAGATGCCGGGTTCTTGTGGCTGACGCTTGGACGCCCTCTTGGCGATGTCATCGGCTTCCTTGTTTGTGCCGCGAGGCACATGCTGCAGCTCTAAGCCCAGAAATTGCTTCGTCATCTTGCGCACCTCCGCGAGGTATGCCTCCATGTGCTCGTCCTTTGGCTCATACACTTTGTTAGAAAAGTTGACGAGGAGCTGAGAGTCCCCCTTGATGGTGAGGCGTTTCACTCCCAAGGCTGCCGCAGCATCTAGACCAGCGATCTACCCCTCGTATTCCGTGATGTTGTTGGAGACCTTCTCGCCCCCGCGCCATGGCGTGCAAAGGCGCCGTCGAAGTACATGACCTAGCCGTCTGGTGCTTCACTTCCTAGTGAGCGAGATCGGTCCTCACTCACTTCGGGTCTTGGGACGTCGGTCCATTCCGCCACGAAGTCGGCAAGCGCGGCTCCCTTTATGACCCTGGTGGTGTTGAACTCCAGCTGGAACACCTGCAACTCGATGTTCCATTCAGCGACCCTTCCCACAGCATTGGGGCTCCGGAGTATCCTCTCCAGCGGGTACGCCAAGACGACATTGATGGGGTGGCCTTGAAAGTAGTGACACAGTTTGTGCGAGGCCACGAGGGGTGCGAGTAGAAGCTTCTGCGGCATGGGATAGCATGCCCTTGTGTCCCGTAACGCCGTGCTGACGAAGTACACTAGGTGCTCGACGAGGGTAGGAGCTTTGATGGGGTCCAAGGCCTCCGGAGCTTGGGGCACCTCCGGAGGCCTGGTGATCTCAGGAGCCTGGCTGGCTGCCCATTGAGGCCACCGCGGTCTTGAGGGCGCAGTCTAGTGGAGCCTGGTCATCTGCCAACGTCGATGTGGCTTCAGGGGCGCCATCGGCGCGGCGCACCTTCCTAACTGAAGGTAAAGCGCTGTGGGGATGGCTCTTGGCCTGATGTTTCTCGCGGATGGCCACCAGCGCTGCACTGGTGGAATGAGGCATAGCAGCTAGGTAGAGAAACAGGGACTCGAGGGGACGAGGCCCTACCATCACTGGTGGGCTAGTCAGGTACCTCTTGAGGTCTTGAAATGCTAGGTCAGCCTCCGGGGTCCACTCGAACGCGCCCTTCTTCATCAGCTTGAAGAAGGGTAGGGCGTGCTCCCCGAGCTTGGATATAAAGCGCCCCAGCGAGGTCACACAACCCGGAGCTTTTGCATTTCTCTGAGGGTCTGAGGCGGGCCCATGTCTTCTATTGCCTTGACCTTCTCCAGATTCACCTTGATCCCCCTGTGCGATACGAGGAAACCCAGCAGCTTGCCGGATGGGACGCCGAACACGCACTTCTCCAGATTGAGCCGCAGGTCCACTTGGCGCAGGCTGGCGAACATCTCCTCCAGGTCCTGAATGAGGGTCTTGGCCTCCCGAGACTTCACCACAATGTCATCGACGTAGGCCTCTGCGTTCCTCCCGAGCTGCTGGCCCAGGGCGATGTGCATCAGTCGCTCAAAGGTTGCCCCAGCATTGCGCAACCTGAACGACATGCAGGTATAGTAGTACACTCCGCACGGGGTCAAGAAGGCCGTCTTCTCTACGTCTTCCACTGCTATCTTGATCTGGTGGTAACCCGAGAAAGCATCCAAGAAACATAACAGGTCGCATTTGGCAGTGGAGTCGACGATCTGATCAATGCGCGGAAGCGGAAAGGGTTCCTGAGGACAGACCTTGTTGAGGTTGGTGAATTCGACACACATGCACTCCTTCCTGCCCTTCTTGGGCATGACAACGGGGTTCGCCAACCATTCCGAGTACCGGACCACACGGATGACACCCACCGCCTGTAGCTTTCGGGTTTCCTGGACGATGAAGGACTGCTTCTCCGTGGATTGCCGCCGCGCCTTCTGCTTCGTTGGGCGCACGTTGGGGCACACCCTCAAGTGGTGCTCGATTACTCCCCTCGGGACCCCCACCAGCGGCTTGGGCTCCCAGGCGAATACCTCCTTGTTCGCTCGCAAGAACTTCACCAGTGCCTATTCTTGGTCGAGATCGAGGTTGGCTCCTATGGTGAAGGTGGCTCCTGAGGCCCCGTCATGATCGACCGGTACTTTCTTTGTCTTGGCACGATCTTGCAAAAATAGCTGCTTCTTCTTTGTTGCTGCAGCCCCCTGGGCTCCGGACACTTCCTCGTCTGCGGGGCGAGCTGCCGCCATGGCCTTGAAGGCGAGCCTGAGGGCCGCCAGGGCCTCCTTGGTGTCCTCGGCCACTGTGAGGACACCGTTGTTCCCCGGCATCTTCATGAGGTTGTAGGCGGGATGGTTTGCTGCCATGAACTGGACCAGGGCAGGGTACCCGAGAATGGCTTTGTACGGGAGGCAGATGCGAGCGATGTCGAAGTCGATGAGCTTGGTGCGGTAGTTGTCTCGGGTGCCGAAGGTGACGGGGAGGCGGATCTGCCCCAGGGGGCTGGTGGAACCACTGCCGACCCAAAAGAAGGGCCTGGTGTGGCGGAGTCGGCCGAGCGGTACGTGGAGCAAGCTGAAGGCTTCTACGGAGAGCATGTTGAGGCCTACCCCTCCGTCGATGAGGGTCTTGGTGACTGCTGCGTTGCAGATGGTGGGTGTGCAAAGCATCGGGAGTGCGCCTGCCCGCGGTGATTGCTGGATGGTCCTCCAAGCTAAAGGTGAGGTCGGCCTAGGGCGCTACCATCCCGGGGGAGCCCCTTGCTGCACACGGGCAGCACCCATCTGGCAGACGAACTGCTTGATGTGGCGATCTGAGGCTGTCGCCCGTGAACCACCAAGGAGGGCCGCCATAGCAGGTGGTGCCTACGCCGTGAAGCCTGTGATGAAGCGGCTGCGCAGTTCCTCCCAAGAGGCCACAGAGGACCTCGGCGGGTTAAGCAGCCAGGCATGTGGCACGTGAGAAAGTGGCATGGGCAACCAGTTGGCCATGACTTGGTCGTCGCCTCCGGCTTCGAGAACGGCCTCCTCGTACACCGGCGGGAAAGCCGCTGGATCCGCCATGCCATCATATTGAGGCGGCATCTCTGTCTTGAACTTGTGCGGCCACCGCACTCGCCGCAAGGCGGGGGTGAAGGCCCGGATGCCCACGGCGCCTCCGTGCACGCCCGTCGACCCAGTCCGAGGAGTGGCACCTGCCATGGGAGCCGGTCGGAGGAACGAAGCAAGCGGGGAGGTGAAGCTTCGGCGCACCCCCTACCCGGCGCACCAAATGTCGGATTATGGGTTCCAGAAAACCCTTGAGGTTAGAACACGGGGGTGCGCACGAAGAACTCTCTCTCTCTCCCTAGCTCGCTCGCACAACGATCTCAAGTTCTAGCCCGACGAACCCAAGGAACAAGAGACACGAGGGTTTATACTGGATCGGGCCACCGTTGTGGTGTAATACCCTACTCCAGTGTGGTGGTGGATTTCCTTGGAGGCTGAGGATGAACAGTACAAGGTAAGAATAGCCTCCTGAGGAGAGGTGTTCTTGAGCTCGGCGAGCTGGTGCGTAGGAGGGTGGTCTCAATGATCCGCCCCCTTCCTATGGTGGTGGCTAGTCCTATTTATAGAGGCCCTGGTCCTCTTCCCGAATATTAGGCGGGAATGGATCCCACAATGGCCAATTTTGAAGGGAGACAACTAGTACAAGCTATCCTGACAAAAGATGGTCTTTGCCTGCCAAAGACTCTGGTGGTGACGCCGCCGTGGGCTCCGCTGTGACCTCCGTCCTGCCGTCCTGCTGGTCTTGGTCTCATTGCACCGATATGGAAACCTTTGCCTGACACCTTGGGACTCCTCACCTGCGCCTGCCCCTTTAGAACCAAAGAGGAAACTGGCACACTGCGCCCGCTGGCACCTGCCTGGCCTTGGTCATCATGGCTCATGTCGCGTGAACCTCGCGAGGTGCCCCCTGCACAGATATCTCCGCTCCTCGGGAGCCAGCCTAGCGAGGATGCCCCAGAGGAGGTCTTGGTATCGTCCGCCTCACAAGGCTTGGCCCCTCGCGAGGGTCTTGAGCGGTTGTTGCTGAAGATGGGCCGTACCAGTCCGTTGGTGGAGCTGCGTCGTGGGCCGTAGGCAGGCAAGTTTGGAAACCCCCATTCCCACGACACCAACAGGCGGCATCATCTCGGTCGCCTGTGAGGTAAAGGACGCGGTGTGCTCCCTCGAGCGCGCTTACCAAGCTGCAGCAACTGAAGACCCAGACAACGAAGGCGCCCTGTACCCTCCTGAGGCCAACCCCAAGAAGAAGAAGCAACTAATCCACCAGGGGCCTCAGGAGAGCGGCGTTTCCAGCGGCACCACCTCAGGACTTGCACCCACGAACGGGGCGCCTCCCTCCCTCGCATAGGAAGGCGCGCCCGGCGCCCTCCTCAAGCTGGGCTCGGGGGCTCTCTTCTAGAGGGCCTCAGACTTAGCCAACGTCACAAGGGAGGCGC
The DNA here is from genome assembly GCA_021605205.1 of Aegilops longissima. Classification (NCBI taxonomy): domain Eukaryota; kingdom Viridiplantae; phylum Streptophyta; class Magnoliopsida; order Poales; family Poaceae; genus Aegilops; species Aegilops longissima. Next base: position 390,459,460 of record CM038678.1, on the reverse strand, counting down.
TCGGGTACCACATGGAGGCGTGCTTCGCTGCATGTTACCCTCAAGAGGGCACAAGGCGTGGAGCGCCTAGTGCTCAAGAGTTCCTCACCAAGGTGACCCAGGAGCTTCAAGAGGCAAGGACCATACGCGGTGACCGCCGCCCACCACCCGGCGCAGCTCCCCATCCTGGTGAGGACAGCGGGCTGCGCGTCTGCGTCGACATTCCATAGCTCAACGGGGCCGCATCTCAGGGGCGTTTCTGGCCTTCTCGCGTTGGACGGTGCGAGGGTCCACCCCACATCTATGTTCGCATGCCATTCGGCTTGCCGAACGTGGCTGTCACCTTCCAGCGCCACTTGCGGAGCATTCTAGCATCTCAGGAGGCCAGGCATCACGCTGCCCTGGCAGAGGCGGCGACAGTTCTTCAGGAGCCACTCAGGCCCCCTGGGTCTCCTGAGGCTTAGGGCAATGGCGGCTCGTGAGGAGCAACTTCTTCAGCACACATCTTCAGCTACTCGGGCATCAGGTGACTCTTTCCAGTTCATTCAGTTGGGGGCGCCCCTCGGGCATCATTATCCCCAAGTCGCACGGGCCTGTCCCTGCGACGTGTACCCTTTTGCATCCTTAGCTTACTCTTTTGGGGGCGCACCTCGGGCTGCATCGTCCTCGGGACGCTTGGGTCCGTCCCAGTGGCATGTATCGTTCTTGCATCTCTCTGAACTAGCTTTCCTCCTTGCACGATTTACCTTATGATTGTCACCTGCCTGTCCGGTACTTCCATACCATGAACGTCGTGCGCCCTTGCAAGCCCACCCACGACCGCCCACGCCACCGCGGGGGCCGCGCGCCGGTTGTCTTTCTTTAGGATTCTTTGCATGAGAAGGCTAGGCACGGCGTCTATGCTCGGGTCCGTCCCTGCAGCGTCGATAAACCCAACGACTGAGCTCTGTCTGGCGGACCGGCCCCGTTCACGTCACCTCCTGGGGTCGTTGGTGTTTGGCCTCCTCATGTAATCACCTCAGGAGATTCAGCCATCGCAGGTTGCCTAACCATCTCGCAGGACCGCCACAGCTATCAAGAGTCAAGACCAGGTGCAAACCGCCTTGAGGTAGGGCCTCGTGAGTCCCGCGCTGGCTCATGAGTGCCCAGACACACCTTGTCTAGCCCTGCCATGCAAGCCACATGTTAGGGCGGGGCTGTACACGCCCCGGGGGTCCACTTAGAGGGATCCCTCACCCACGCACCAGTGGAAGCACCATGCTCCGCGCTGGCAGTCGACACGGTCGAGGAGCGGCTATTCCCGTGCAAGTGCGGAAGCGCTATGCTCTGCGCTGGTGATAAACAACTGAGGGCGGCCCCATGGTCGTGATGTCTACTACACAACCTTCTTCTTGTAGACGTTGTTGGGCCTCCAAGTGCAGAGGTTTGTAGGACAGTAGCAAATTTCCCTCAGGTGGATGACCTAAGGTTTATCAATCTGCGGGAGGCGTAGGATGAAGATGGTCTCTCTCAAGCAACCCTGCAACCAAATAAAAAAGAGTCTCTTGTGTCCCCAACACACCCAATACAATGGTAAATTGTATAGGTGCACTAGTTCGGCGAAGAGATGGTGATACAAGTGCAATATGGATGGTAGATAAAGGTATTTGCAATCTTAAAATATAAAAACAGCAAGGTAACAAGTGGTAAAAGTGAGCGTAAACGGTATTGCAATGCTAGGAAACAAGGCCTAGGGTTCATACTTTCACTAGTGCAAGTTCTCTCAGCAATAATAACATAATTGGATCATATAACTATCCCTCAACATGCAACAAAGAGTCACTCCAAAGTCACTAATAGCGGAGAACAAACAAAGAGATTATGGTAGGGTACGAAACCACCTCAAAGTTATTCTTTCCAATCAATCCATTGGGCTATTCCTATAAGTGTCACAAACAGCCCTAGAGTTCGTACTAGAATAACACCTTAAGATACAAATCAACCAAAACCCTAATGTCACCTAGATACTCCAATATCACCTCAAGTATCCGTGGGCATGATTATACGATATCCATCACACAATCTCAATTCATCTATTCAAACCAACACATAGAACCTCAAAGAGTGCCCCAAAGTTTCTACCGAAGAATCATGACGAAAACGTGTGCCAACCCCTATGCATAGGTTCCCAATGTCACGAAACCCGCAAGTTGATCACCAAAACATACATCAAGTGGATCAATAGAATAACCCATTGTCACCACGGTTATCCCATGCAAGACATACATCAACTGTTCTCAAATCTTTAAAGAATCAGTCCGATAACATAACTTCAAAGGGGAAACTCAATCCATTACAAGAGAGTAGAGGGGGAGAAGAAACATAAAATCCAACCATAATAGCAAAGCTCGCGATACATCAAGATCGTGCCAAATCAAGAACACGAGAGAGAGAGAGATCAAACACATAGCTACTGGTACATACCCTCATCCCCGAGGGTGAACTACTCCCTCCTCGTCATGGAGAGCGCCAGGATGATGAAGATGGCCACAGTGAGGGTTCCCCCCCAGGTGCGTTAACAGGTCCCGATTGGTTTTGGTGGCTCTGGAGGTTTGCGGCGGCGAACTCCCGATCTATCTTCTGTTCGGAAGTTTTACGACACGAGATATATATGGGTGCAAGGTACGCCGGTGGAGCTGAGGTCCCGACGAGGCAGGGGGGCGCGCCCCAGGGGGGTAGGCGCGCCCCCGACCCTCGTGAGCACCTCCCTCATCTTCTGACATAGGGTCCAAGTCTATCCGGTAGGTTTCCTTCCAAAAATAACTTCTCCAGCTTGATTTCGTTCGCTTTGACTCGCTTGATATTCCTTTTCTTCAAATACTGAAATAGGAAAAAAACAACAAATCTGGGCTGGGCCTCCGGTTAATAGGTTAGTCCCAAAAGTAATATAAAAGTGGAAAATAAAGCCCAATATTTCCCAAAATAGTAGATAATATAGCATGGAGCAATCAAAAATTATAGATACGTTGGAGACGTATCAGGCCGCATGAACCTCAGGGAGCCACCCAGCTCAGTGTCCAGTCTCGCCGCAACGCTTTCCCCTCGGGAGAGTCGCGCGAGGGGGCTGGGCACGGGGGCTACGCGCAGGTCACGCCTAGCGTACACCGCCCTGCCAGGTCCCTCGAACCTGGTCGTTGCACGCCCCTCCCGAGCGGGACCTCAGCGAGGATAGGTATGAAGGTCTGTTTGAGCGTCAAGGGGGACTCCTGAGCATCGCGACTCAGGAGCCTAACTGGCCACGTAGCCCCTCACCCCTTGGTCCCGTCCTGGCAATCCGGATGGCCCAACGGCGGCTGAGGTATGCGCGGGGTCGGGCCCTGCCGACATAGAACACTAAGGCCATACTTTTGCATCTCCTTCCCGCAGGCCGTTTGTGCGTCAAGGGGGACTCCTGAGCATCGCGACTCGGGAGCCTAGCTGGCCACGTAGCCCCTCACCCCTTGGTCCCGTCCTGGTGACCTAGACAGCCCAACGGCGGCTGAGGTATGCGCGGGGTCGGGCCCTGCCGACGTAGAACATCAAGCAAACGGGAAGGAAATAGCAGAATCCTAATTATTACAAGACATATTGTTCCTTAAACACCAAACAGAAGTTTTGACGCCTCCACAAGGCACGTCGCATGTCGCAGGAAAGTTCGCAGGAAAGTAAAACGGGAAGGAGCACCATCGGTCGCCGGCAAGCCCCCTCTTCTGCCTTGGGCGCTGTCGTCAGGGAGCGCCCTCCCGTCGGCAGCGTCATCGTCGCCCGTGTTTTCGGCCTTGGTCTTTGGATTGGCGGCACCTTCGGCTGGAGGCGCAGGGTCGATGGCAAGGAACTTCTTCAACAAGGCCTCCACCTGGCCCTGCACGGCTTTGGCAGCAGCTTCACAGCGCTCTTCATCCACCGGCTTGAGCAGGACACCAAGGTCGGTGTTGGTATTGCGAAGATGAAGGTGGCTGAGGACGCGCGTCAAGGCCAATGAGGGGTCGATCCCATTGATGACATCTTCAAGCGCCGCGACGAGCTGAGGGAATAGCTGGGCGGGGCCCTCATCATCAGTCACCAGCGGCTTCTCCAAGCCCCTCTCGTAAAGCTCCCGCAGCGCCTCGCAGGACCTCTCCTCAAGAGATTTGAAGGCCACACGATCCTCAGCCAGAACCTTCGCCTTGGCTTCCAGCTGGACCCTCTCCGCTTCCACCTTCTGCTCCAACTTCTCCAGGTGGTCGCTTCCACCTTCTGACCGCTTCTTCTAGAGCCTTCAGCTTCTCCTCCCGTGCCTCGTGCTGGCAAGCCGCTGTGGTGCGTTCCTTGCGCAGATTCTCCAGCTCGACCTCCACCACCCAACAGCGCTCCTTGGCGGTTTTGGCGTCCTTCAACGCTGCCTCGAGGGCGGCCGCGGCCTGGCCGAAAGCCCGCTTACCCTGGAAGCTGCCACGGCCTGGCCCAGTGCCGCCCTGACAGATGCGTCGGAGTGCAGCCACCCTGAGATCAGCTCCAGGCGCCCCGCCACCAGGCGACGGTCAGCACCTTGAAGGTCGCCCTGAAGCCGGGTCAGCACAGAAAGAGCCTTCTCAAGAGCATCGGGCGAAGCAGAAGGATTGTGCGCCAGCGGTGTGATGGGAGAAGGAGGAGACAACATCGTCGCCAAGGTCTGCGAATGGGTAGCAGCAAAAGAAGAGACTGGGGGCTCCTGAGCCTTGGGGACCTCGGCCGGCAGGCTGAGAGCGGGCGCCTCCGGAGCCAGCTTGGATATGGAGGTCGTCTCCTCCTGGGGTCGATCCTTCGGACCTCACGAGGATGACTGGCCAGGAGACGCACGGGCGCTGTCATTGCCCGCCCGCGCCAAAGGAGGTACGGCCGCGTCAGGCCAGTGGGGGCCAGAGGGTGCGGCCGCTCCCTCCCTCTCCTTCTTGGCCGCTAGCGTCGGCCTCGTGATTCGAGGGAAGAACGTCAAGGAGCAGCGGCGGAAGCAGGAGCGAAATCAGGGCAAACTAATTACTGGTCCACGGCGGTGTAGTCCCTTGGCCTCTTCAGAAGCATAGAGCCCGGAGGTTTCGCAGCCCGGGGCGCCGGCATGCGAGTCCCAGGTGAGGATGAGGCCGCAGCAGTCGGACCTGCGGTAGCACCGGTCGACGTCAAGACAGGGACACCACCTCGGGAGATCAGCGCTGACCTGCTCTTCGTCTGGACCCCGGCCGATGACTTCTTCGGGGGAGTGCCCTTGGACCTCGTGGAGACCCCAGCAGGGATCTGGGACTCCCTCACCAGATGGTCGCCAGCCTCATCATCGTCGGGAAGGGCATGGAGGAGATCCGCCACGAGAAGAGAAGTCTCTCCCTCCCCCTCTCGGGTCGCCTCCGAGTCGTGCCTCTCCTCCTCGCCGGAATCGCCAGAGGACAATAGTACCGGGGCCACCACCTCTGGGGCCTTGGAGGGCGCTGGCAGCACGAGCCCGTGCCCGTCAAAGACAAGCATGGCGGCAAGCACCTTTGCCCCATCCGGGCGGCAGTACAGGGGAAGATGGGTGTCCAGCGGATACCCCTGATCGTCTCCGACCAGAAGATGGAGGGCCTTGCCCAGATCCTCATCCGACAAGGCGTCCGGGCGCAAACGAAGGTCGACCCCCTCGCCCCCAAGCTTCCACAACCACAAGGGGCGCGAGCGTGCCTGAAGCGGGGCTATGCACTGTGCCAGGAACTCCTTCAGGAGCATGGCCCCCATCAGCTTCTCTGCCCTCGGGTCGTCAGGCTTCAGGTCGGCGGTCATGTTCTCCAGCACCTGCTTCGCCCGAGGGTCGGTGAGCTTCGCGTGAAGCCACCGGTCGTGAGGCGAAGGCATCTCCGTCGGCAACGCCAACCGAGGGTGGGCGCACTTGGCGTCCATAAGGACCCACTTGCTCCTGAAGCCCTCGGCCTTCTTCCCAGCCTTCGAGATCGCGTTGGTCCCGTTAGCCGCAACAAAGTTGGCACACCCCGAGCAATGGCCATCTTTGAGCCGGAGGTAGAAGAAGTGGCGAAGCAACGCCACGGACGACATCACCCCCACAAATGCCTCGTAATAGAAGGCGAAGATCGACAGGAGGAGGACAGAGTTGGGGTGAAGATGAAGGGCATGGAGCTTGTAGTGGCTGAGTACAGCGTAGAAGAAGTCAGAGAAAGGGGGGACCAGCCCTGCGATGATGCTATTCATGAATAAGGGATAGAAGGTACTGCTTGAGGGCTCCGGCTCGGCGGAGCCAGCCTAGAGCGTGGTCTTTCCCCCCTACATTGTTGTTGTCTGCCGTCATCAGGAGCGTGGCGGCGAGATCCTTCTCCGAGAGATTAGGCGCGCTCAAGGCCAGCTCGTACTAGGAAGGCGAGTGCGCGGCCTTCGCCTTGTCGGACTTCATTGGTTGCAGGCTCGGAGAGGGGTTTGTGCGGATCTGGAGTCTCTCGGGGCGAGAAAGAGAAAGGGGATCTGGAGCAAGACGATGGAAGGTAATGAAGGCTCTACAACACGCGCCAGCCTTTTGTCAGGTGAGAACGGTTGACGAGGAAGCGGGAGGAAGCGGAGACGCCCACGTCCCGTCAGTCGCCACGCGTCAATCAAGGCCGCAGGTTGTTGGGGCCCGCAGCGCTCCGCACTTGCCCTTTGGCTTCGCCTTGAAGCCAAGTCCGAGCGCGCCTTGGGCCCGGGGGCTACTGTCGGCGTCCTGGGAACGGGGGTACCCGGACCTGCCTGCCTGGGGCCCACGATGCGGCTCCACTAACGGCCTGGTATGGCCCATCTTCAGCAACAGCCGCTCAAGACCCTCGCGAGGGGCCAAGCCTCGCGAGGCAGATGACACCAAGACCTCCTCGGGGGCAGCCTCGCTAGGCTGGCTCCCGAGGAGCGGAGATATCTGTGCAGGGGGCACCTCGCGAGGGTCACGTGACGTGAGCCATGACGACCAAGGCCAGGCAGGCGCCAGCGGGCACAGTGTACCAGTTTCCTCTTTGGTACTAAAGGGACAGGTGCAGTCGAGGAGTCCCGAGGCGTCAGGCAAAGGTTTCCATATCGGTGCAACAAGACCAAGACCAGCCGGACGGCAGGACGGAGGTCACCGCAGAGGCCATGGCGGCGTCACCACCAGAGCCTTTGGCAGGCGAAGACCACCTTTTGTCAGGATAGCTTGTACTAGTTGTCTCCCTTCAAAATTGGCCGTTGTGGGATCCCTTCTCGTCTAACATTTGGGAAGAGGACCAAGGCCTCTATAAATAGGACTGGCCACCACCATAGGAAGGGGACGGATCATTGAGACCACCCTCCTACGCACCAGCTCGTCGAGCTCGAGAACACCTCTCCTCAGGAGGCTGTTCTTACGTTGTACTGTTCATCCTCAGCCTCCAAGGCAATCCACCACACCACACTGGAGTAGGGTATTACACCACAATGGTGGCCCAAACTAGTATAAACCCTCGTATCTCTTGTTCCTTGGGTTCGTCGGGCTAGGCCTTGAGATCATTGTGTGAGCGAGCTAGGGAGAGAGTTCTTTGTGCCCACCCGTGTGTTCGAACCTCAAGGATTTGCCGGAACCCGTAATCCGATACCGTCTGCAGTAGAAAACCCCAATAAGCAGGGTAATTAGCCTATTATTGATAATCCATGTAGTAAGCAAATTGACATTTCTTATAAAACACACCAGATATTTCATATCGGTATTACGACAACCAGGATTTCATAATCGAATTACATTAGATAGCTTCGGCACTCAGTTATGCCATTACACAACACCACCAAGTTTCACATGCAACATCGAAAACCTTTGGAAAGTAGCATCATACACGGTAAATAGACAGATGAATCTCATCTGGGAAACTGCAGAAGCGGAAGGCAAATTGAGCCTTCAGTGATGTTGAATGTCCTTGCAACTTTAGGCCACTGGCTATGGATAATTGCCCGCCCAACCTTCGTCCTCTTCAGGAAGACGTCAATATTGTACCGTGGGTGTTGAATGAATACCTTCCTCGCCTCTTGACCATGCAGGTGGTTCGAGAGGTAATCATTGGTGAACTGCTTTGAGAAGTATTGAAAACAAAAATATGCATGAATCGTTGTTATAAATTTTGAAATGGCGCAAGGAGTAAAAACAAGGTAAAAGAGTTAGTACCATCCTATAGGTGACTGATGTCTTCTTCATTGTGCAAACAAAGATCTTGCTGTTATTCATCGCAAGTTTCTTCATCCTAACAATCTTTCTGAGTTTCTTGACTTGACTCATGTTCATGGACATCTCATTTCTCCATATGCAAAATGGGTCGAACAGTGGGTCTAAGCCTTTGACAGTAGGACCTACATGTGCAAGACCAAATTTTAGAAAACCTAAATATTATAATGATTCCTGCAACTGCACAATAATGTGCTATTAGCGAAAGGACCATGTATGAGCAAACCTCGATGGTAAACCGCAGTGTCTCCCATTGTCTCCCTGCAACACACATAAGGAAGATCTTGATCAGGTCAACTGAGAGTTTCCATACTATCAATAGAATATGTATTGAGTACAACCGAATTCAATTTATTTCTCACATGCATAACAATACAAAATTGTACCCACAACAAATGAAAATCAAATTGCAGAATTGAACCAAATAGTTAAATGAACAGCAGGCCAAATGAACCAAAATAGTTAACTGAGCACGACATTGCAGAATAGAAACATGTACTAGAAGATAAGACAGTTAACAAAACAAAGAATGCTTGAGAACAGTACTACGAAATGTAGCAATTGTTGGACCAAACTGTTAACTGAACATTACATTTCAGAGGACCAAACTGTTAACTGAACATCAGATTGCACATTAACATTACAAAGGACAAATCACTAGAAGGCACTGGCGGTGGCCTCGAGAAAACACCACGAACTGTATTTTAAAGTAGACAACCACGTGGCGGTGTCGATGGTGGCCTCGAAGACGAGGTGCTCCTCCAAGATCTGGTGGTCGGCACGGATGGCAGCCATAGCGACCTCGTGCGGGCGTGCGGCTGCGATTTGCTTCTCCGCTGCCAGATGCTACTGAGCTCCATGTTATACTGCGTGTAAAATGGTTGTGGGCGGCGCTTAATTGGAGGACGGGGACAGTGATTTCAGTGGAAGGTGTCGCGCCGTCGGTCGGGGCATGTGGGACGGGGAAGGACGAGGATGGTGTGGGTGGGGTGTGGATTATATGACCATATCGACAAGGCTTCGTAGCAAGAAGAAGGGTCGGCGGCGAGGAGGCCGCGTAGCAAGAAGAAGGGTCGCTAGTGAAGAGGCGGCGCTGCAAGAAGAAGGGTCGTCGGCGAGGAGGCGGTGATGCAAGAAGAAGGGTCGCCGGCGAGGAGGCGGCGCTGCAAGAAGAAGGGTCGCCGACGAGGAGGCTGAGCTACCAGTAAGCAGTAGTGAAGGTTTGAACTTGGAAAGCAAGGAGGAACAATGGAAACGTGGCTTTTGGTGGGAGGGAGGGTGCAGGGAGATAGATATTTCCACGGTGGTAGAAAAAATTTGCTCGGTGCCGTGAGAAACTAGCGTGCAAGTGTGGTTCAAGCGCGGGCGGTGGACTGTAGACGACGAAGCTTTCTGTGTAAGCCAGACAAGACGGTGCACCAAGATATTTTATATCGCATCCCACATGATTCTTTCTAGTAAACTGTTTGTGGTTGATACGTCCATTTTGCATCATGTTTTCTTACTATTAATTATAATGTTTTTATCCATAATAATGATTTTTGGAGTAATTCTAATGCCTTTTCTCTCATAATATGCAAGGTACTCCCTCCATTCCCTTATAGATGGCCACTATCAAAAATACATGTTGCATCAATACAAGGCCACCAACAGTAATCGAGGCAAAATTAATGATGTTTCCTCGTACTAGCAACTTTTTAATACTTGCATGCATGTAGTCATAATGACACTCAGCCACTTCCTTCCCATTCATTCGTTGCATGCTTGTGGTGTATTAATGACCCGGTTAACAAAAAGAAAATTTGACTTGCAAAGGAGTCATTAAATTTTATCTTGGTACATGTAATATGAGTTTGTGGCCTTGTATAAGGGAATGGAGGGAGTATATACAAAGAGGGAGAATTCCAGCAGCTGGAAATCTGGACTTGGAAAAGCTACGTCAGGCTACCTATTCTGCACAACTCCAAAAGAGTTGAAACTTCACGGAGATTTTTTTATGGAATATTTGAGGAATATTGGAGCAAATAACTACCAGAGGGGGCCCACCAGGTGGGCGTCCAGGTGCGCCCTGGTGGTTTGTGATCACTCAGGCCCACCTTCGGTGCCCATCTTCTTGTATATAGGTCATTTTTACCTAGAAAAATAAGGAGAAGACTTTCGGGACGGAACATCGCCGTCTCGAGGCGGAACTTGGGCAGGAGCACTTTTGCTCTCCGGTGGAGCGATTCCGCTGGGGGAACTTCCCTCCCAGAGGGGGCAATCATCGTCATCATCATCACCAACAACTCTTCCATCTTGGGGAGGGAACTCTCCATCAACATATTCAACAGCACCATCTCATCTCAAACCCTAGTTCATCTCTTGCATTCAATCTTGTTACCGGAACTATAGATTGGTGCTTGTGGGTGACTAGTAGTGTTGATTACATCTTGTAGTTGATTACTATATGGTTTATTTGGTGGAAGATTATATTTTCAGATCCATTGCTATTTAATAACCCTCTGATCTTGAGCATGATTATCATTTGTGAGTAGTCACTTTTGTTCTTGAGGTCAGGACAGAAATCATGTTGCAAGTAATCATGTGAACTTCATATGTGTTCGATAATTTGATAGTATGTATGTTGTGATTCCCTTAGTGGTGTCATGTGAACGTCGACTACATGACACTTCACCATATTTGGGCCTAAGGGAATGCATTGTGGATTAGCAATTAGATCATGGGTTGCGAGAGTGACAGAAGCTTAAACCCCAGTTTATGCGCTATTCCGTGAGGGACCGATTGGATCCAAAAGTTTAATGCTATGGTTAGAATTTATTCTTAATACTTTTCTCGTAGTTGCGGATCCTTGCGGGAGGGTTAATCATAAGTAGAAGGTTTGTTCAAGTAAGAACATCACCTAAGCACCAGTCCACCCACATATCAAATTATCAAAGTACCGAACACGAATTAAACCAACATGATGAAAGTGACTAGATGAAATTCCCGTGTACCCTCAAGAACACTTTGCTTATTATAAGAGACCATTTTGGCATGTACTTTGCCTCAAAAGGATTGGGCTACCTTGCTTCATTTTTATTACTACTATCGTTACTTGCTCGTTACAAATTATCTTGCTATCAAACTACTCGGTTACTTACAATTTCAGCACCTGCAGACATTACCTTGTTGAAAACCACTTGTCATTTCCTTCTGCTCCTCATTGGGTTCGACACTCCTACTTATCGAAAAGAGCTACAATTGATCCGCTATACTTGTGGGTCATCAAGGCTATTTTCTGGCGCCGTTGCTGGGGAGTGAAGCGCCTTTGGTAAGTGGAATTTGGTAAGGAAACATTTATACAGTCTCCTAAAATTTATTGTCACTTGTTACTATGGAAAACAATCCTTTGAGGTTTATTTTTTGGGTATCTTCACCTCGACCGGAACCACAATTAGCTACCCATAAACCTACTGCACCTACTGAAAATATTGAACATGAAATTCCTTCGGGTATGATAGAACAACTGCTAGCTAATCCTTATGCAGGAGATGGAACCGAACATCCTGATATGCACTTGATATATGTAGAACAAATTTGTGGATTGTTCAAGCATCTCGGATATTGGATCACTGGCATGGTATAGGCTATGCGATGATATAGGTTTACCCGGAGATGAAGTTATGAAAAAGGTTTTACCTTTATCTTTGAAGGGAAAAGCACTGGCATGGTATATGCTATGCGATGATATTGGTTCTTGGAATTGAAATCGTTTGAAATTGGAGTTCCATCAAAAAAATTATCCTATGCATCTAGTTCATTGTGATCGGAGTTATATACAAAATTTTTGGCCTCGTGAAGGAGAAAGTATCGCTCTAGCTTGGGGGAGGCTTAAGTCAATGTTATATTCATGCCCAAATCATGAGCTCTCAAGATAAATTATTATCCAGAACTTTTATGCTCGGCTTTCTCGTAATGATCAAACCATGCTTGACACTTCTTGTGTTGGTTCTTTTTTTAAGAAGACTATTGAATTCCAGTGGGATCTTTTGGAAAGAATTAAACGCAACTCTGAAGATTGGGAACTCAATGAAGGTAAAGAGTCAGGTATTAAACTTAAGTATGATTGTGTTAAATCTTTTATGGATACCGATGCTTTTCAAAGTTGTAGCACTAAATATGGGCTTGACTCTGAGATAGTAGCTTCCTTTTGTGAATCATTTGCTACTCATGTTGATCTCCCTAAGGAGAAGTGGTTTAAATATCATCCACCTATTAAAGAAGAAACTAAAGAACTAGTACCAGTTAAAGAAGAAACTATACTTTACAATGTTGATCCAGTTGTTCCTTCTTCTTATATTGAGAAACCACCTTTCCCTGTTAGGATAAAGAAGCATGCTAAAGTTTCAACTATAATCAACAAAAGCTATATTAGAAAACCTAAACCTAATGAACAAATTAAAGTAGAACATAGTATGGCTATGGTTAAAGATCTCTTGGAAGAATACATGGATGGGCATGTTATTTACTTCTGTGAAGAAGCTGCTAGAATTGCCAAACCTGATAAAAAGGATAAACATAGACCTGTTGTTGGCATGCCCGTTATCTCAGTTAAAATAGGAGATCATTGTTATCATGGTTTATGTGACATAGGTGCTAGTGTGAGTGCTATTCCTTACACCTTATATCAAGAAATTATGAATGCCACAACACCCGCAGAGATAGAAGACATAGATGTTACTATTAAACTTGCTAATAGAGACACTATATCACCAATTGGGATTGTTAGAGATGTTGAAGTTTTGTGTGGGAAAATAAAATACCCCACTGATTTTCTTGTTCTTGGTTCCCCATAAGATGACTTTTGTCCCATTATCTTTGGTAGATCTTTCTTGAACATCGTTAATGCTAAAATAGACTGTGAGAAACAAATTGTCGGTGTTAGTTTTGGTGATGAGTCTCATGAGTTCAATTTTTCCAAGTTTAGTAGAAAGCTTCATGAAAAAGAATTGCCTAGTAAAGATGAATTAATTGGTCTTGCTTCTATTGTTGTACCACCTACTGATCCTTTAGAACGATATTTGCTAGACCATGAAAATGATTTTCACATGCATGAAAGAAATAAAATAGATAAGATTTTGTTTAAACAACGTCCTCTGCTTAAACACAATTTGCCTATTGAAACTCTAGGAGCTCCTCCTCCACCTAAAGGTGATCCAGTTTTTGAATTAAAACAATTGCCAAGCACTTTGAAATATGTTTATCTTGATGAAAAGAAGATATATCCTGTTATTATCAGTGCTTACCTTTCAGAACATGAAGAAGAAAGATTATTGAAAGTTCTATGGAAGCACCGGGCTGCTATTGGATATACTTTTGATGATTTAAAGGGCATTAGTCCTAGTCTATGTCAGCACAAAATTAATATGGAACCTGATGCTAAACCCGTTGTTGATCACCAACGTCGGTTAAATCCGAAGATGAAAGAAGTGGTAAGAACGGAAATATTAAAACTTCTGGAAGCAGGTATAATCTATCCTATAGCTGGTAGTAGATGGGTAAGTCTTGTTCATTGTGTCCCTAAGAAAGGAGGTATAACTGTTGTTCCTAATGATAAGAATGAACTCATTCCACAAAGAATTGTTACAGGCTATAGAATGGTAATTGATTTTAGAAAACTAAATAAAGCAACTAGAAAATATCATTAGCCTCTGCCTTTTATTGATCAAATGCTTGAAAGATTATCTAAGGACACACATTTTTTGCTTCCTTGACGGATATTCTGGTTTTTCACAAATATCTGTTTCTCAACCTGATCAAGAAAAGACTACTTTTACTTGTCCCTTTGGAACTTATGCTTATAGATGTATGCCTTTTGGTTTATGTAATGCACCTGCTACCTTTCAAAGATGTATGACTCTATTTCTCTGACTTTTGTGAAAAGATTGTTGAGGTTTTCATGGATGATTTCTCTGTTTATGGGATGTCTTTTGATGATTGTTTAAGCAATCTTGATCAAGTTTTGCAGAGATGTGAACAAACAAAACTTGTCTTGAATTGGGAGAAGTGACACTTTATGGTTAATGAAGGCATTGTCTTGGGTCATAAAATTTCTGAAATAGGTATTGAAGTGGACTAAGCTAAGGTTGATGCAACTGAGAAAATGCCATGTCCTAAAGATATAAAAGGTATTCGTAGTTTCTTAGGTCATGCTGGTTTCTATAGGAGATTTATCAAAGACATTTCTAAAATTTCTGGGCCTCTTACGAATCTTTTGCAAAAGGATATTCCTTTTGTCTTTGATGATGATTGTTCAGAAGCCTTTGAAACACTCAAGAAAGCCTTAATTTCTGCACCTATTGTTCAACCACCTGATTGGAACTTGCCTTTTGAAATTATGTGTGATGCTAGTGATTATGCTGTTGGTGTTGTTTTAGGACAAAGAGTTGATAAGAAACTAAATGTTATTCATTATTCTAGTAAAACTCTAGACAGTGTTCAAAGACATTATGCAACTACTGAAAAAGAATTCTTAGCAGTGGTGTTTGCTTGTGATAAGTTTTGACCTTATATTGTTGGTTCCAAAGTAATTGTTCACACAGACCATGCTGCTATTAAATATCTTATGGAAAAGAAATATGCTAAACCTAGACTTATTCGTTGGGTTCTCTTGTTACAAGAATTTGATTTACATATCATTGATAGAAAAGGAGCTGAGAACCCCGTAGCTGATAACTTGTCTAGGCTTGAAAATGTGCGTGATGACCCACTACCTATTGATGATAGTTTTCCTGATGAGCAGTTAGCTGCAATAAATGTTGCTCACAGTACTCCTTGGTATGCTGACTATGCTAATTCCATTGTTGCTAAATATTTACCACCTAGCTTTACATACCAACAAAAGAAAAAATTCTTCTATGATTTAAGACATTACTTTCGGGATGACCCACATCTTTATAAAGAAGGAGTAGATGGTATTATTAGACGTTGTGTACCTGATCATGAACAGGGACAAATCCTACGAAAATGTCACTCAGAAGCTTATGGAGGGCATTATGCTGGAGATAGAACTGCTCACAAGGTATTGCAATCTGGATTTTATTGGCCTACTCTCTTCAAGGATGCCCATAAGTTTGTCTTATCTTGTGATGAATGTCAAAGAATAGGTAATATCAGTAAGCGTCAAGAAATGCCTATGAATTGTTCACTTGCTGTTGAACCATTTGATGTTTGGGGATTTGATTGCATGGGACCTTTTCCTTCCTCTAATGGGTATACACATATTTTGGTTGTTGTTGATTATGTTACTAAATGAGTAGAAGCTATTCCAACCAGTGGTGCTGATCGCAACACCTCTATGAAAATGCTTAAGGAAGTTATTTTCCCAAGGTTTGGAGTCCCTAGATATTTAATGACTGATGGTGGTTCACATTTTATTCATGGTGCTTTTCGTAAAATTCTTGCTAACTATGATGTTAACCATAGAATTGCATCACCCTATCATCCTCAGTATAGTGGTCAAGTTGAACTTAACAATAGAGAAGTAAAATTAATTTTGCAAAAGATTGTCAATAGGTACAGGAAGAATTTGTCTAAAAAATTAGATGATGCACTTTGGGCTTATAGAACAACATATAAAAATCCTATGGGTATGTCTCCTTATAAAATGGCTTATGGAAAAGCTTTTCATCTGCCTCTTGAGTTAGAACATAAAGCATATTGGGCCATCAAAGAGCTCAATTATGATTTCAAGCTTGCTGGTGAAAAGAGGTTATTTGATATTAGCGCACTAGATGAATGGAGAACCCAAGCTTATGAAAATGCAAAATTATTCAAAGAAAAAGTTAAAAGATGGCATGACAAAAGAATCCAAAAGCGTGAGTTTAGAATGTGTTCTTTTGTACAACTCTCGTTTCCGATTCTTTGCAGGAAAACTCCTCTCAAAATGGGAAGGCCCCTATGTTAATGAGGAGGTTTATCGGTCTGGAGCCATCAAAATAAATAATTCCGAAGGTACTAACCCGAAGTTTGTCAATGGGCAACGAATAAAACATTATATCTCAGGTACGCCCATTAATGTTGAAAGTAACATTATCCAAACTTTGACACCGGAAGAACACATAAAAGAGTCCTTCCGGGACACTCCAGAATCGTGAAAATAAGGGGGTACGTGATACAGTAAGTAAACGGACTCCGAAAAATCCGCAAAAATATTTTTTATCAGTTTTGGAAATATTTAGAAAATTAGGAAATAAAGAAACTTCCAGGAAGCGTACCCTGGTGGGCACAAGACACCGTATGCGCCAAAGCTCGGCGCGCCTGTGGGTTGTGCCCACTGGACCCTCTTCGACTCCGTTTTTCTACAGTTTACTTGTCCCTCAAGATAAACAATCTATATATACTTCCCGAACCTGTTAACCACCGTATTGCGGAGAAAATCCTCTGTTTTCTTTTCCTTGATTTTGTCGGATTCGGGGTTCCGCAGACCCTTGAGAGGTTCAAACTCTGGGGTGCGTGTGAAGAACTCTCTCTTCCCAGCCTGCCCGCTCAAAGATCCCACAACCTAGCTCGACGAACCCAAGGGACAAGAGGCACAGCAATTTATCCTGGTTCAGGCCACCTTGCGGTGTAATACCCTACTCCAGCTTTGTGATGGATTGCCTCGAGGGGCTGAGGATGAACTAGTACAGTGGATGAACAGCCTCAGGAGGTGAGGTGTTCTTGAGCTCATTGAGCTCGTGATGTGGTTCAGATGGAATTCGTCCTCCTCCTCTCTATGGTGGTGACTAAGTCGTATATATAGTGGCCTTGGTCCTCTTACCAAATGTAGGAGGGAAGGGATCCTACAACGGCCAAATTTGAAGGCGAACCACTAGTACAAACTATCCTGACAAAAGTGGTCTTCACCTGCAAAGGGCTCTGGTGGTGACGCCACGGTGGGCTCTGTGATGACCTCCGTCCTGCCGTCCTGGCGGTCTTGGCCTTGTTGCACCGACATGGAAACCTTTGCTTGATCCGTTGGGACTCCGTGCCTGCTCTTGCCTCCTTAGCACCAAAGAGGAAGCTGGTACACTGCGCCCGCTGGCGCCCGCCTGGCCTTGGTCGTCATGGCTCATGTCATGTGAACCTCGCGAGGTGCACCTTGCATTGATATCTCCGCTCCTCAGGAGCCAGTCTATTGAGGCCGCCCTAAGGGAGGTCTTGGCATCGTCCGCCTCGCGAGGCTTGGCCCCTCACGAGGGTCCTGAGTTTTCACTGTTGAAGCTGGGCCGTTGACGGAGCCACGCCGTGGGCCGCAGGCAGGCAAGTCTGGGCACCCCCGTTCCCAGGACACCGACAGTATCCCCCGGGCCGAAGGCACGCTCGAACTTGGCTTCGAGGCGAAGCCAAGAGGCAAGTGCGGAGTGCTGCGGGCCCTAACCGCTTGCGGCCTTGGTTGACGCGTGGCGATCGACGGGACATGGGCGCCTCTGCTTCCCCACGCTGCCTCGGCAACCGTTCAACTTGACGAGACCCTGTTGCATGCAGGAAAAACCATCATTACGCACAATCATGGAGGCCGGCGGTTGATAACCCACAAGTATAGGGGATCGTTTGTAGCCTTCTTCGATAAATAAGAGTGTCGAACCCAACGAGGAGCTAAAGGAGAACAAATATTCCCTCAAGTTCTATCGACCACCGATACAACTCTACGCACACTTGATGTTTGCTTTACCGGAAACAAGTATGAAACTATTTGGCAAGAATAAATCTACGAGTACTTTGCGGGAATAAAACTATGAATAAATTGCAAGGTAATAAAAATGGATAGCTTTTGTCAACAAGAAAGTTATTTGTCCCTAGGCAATCGATAACAAGTACCGGTAATCATTCTTGTAATTTTATATGAGGGAGAGGCATGAGCAAACATACTTTCTCTACTTGGATCATATGCACTTATGATTGGAACTCTAGCAAGCATCCGCAACTACTAAAGGTCAGTAAGGTCGTGAAACCCAACCATAGCATTAAGTATCAAGTCCTCTTTACTCCCATACGTCATACCCCAGTTACTCGGGTTTAAGTTTCGGTCACTCTCGCAACCCACCCTAAGCGAACCATGAACATATTGCAACACTCTACAGCGAGGGCCCCTAACGTTTTCGCGAGAACGGAGGGCACCGTAGGACAACACCATAAATAAAATATACAATTATACCAACCAAGATCATGATTAACCCACGAGACAAAACGGATCTACTCAAATATCATAAGATAACCATAGATCATTGGGAAATAATATATGAAGTTGAGCACCATGTTTAAGTAGAGATTATAGCGGGGAGAAGGGGTGTTACACCACTGCATAGAGGGGGAGAGAGAGTTGGTGTTGTTTCCCCGGCGGCACTCCGACGCCACCGGGCGAGAGGGGGAGAGAGCCCCCCTCCTTCTTACTTGGCCTCCCCCTAGATGGGAGGAGAGTTCCCCCTCCGGTCCCTGGTCTCCATGGCACCGGAGGGGCGGGAGCCCCTCCGTGATAGGATCTCCCTCTCTGTTCTCTTCTGTTTCGCGCTCCCAGATCTGCCCGAAAACCGTTTCTTATATTCCCGGAGATCCGTAACTATGATTGCACTGAGATTTTAACACGATTTGTTTTCCGGATATAAGCTTCCTTGCGCCCGAAGTAGAGTCCTAACCGACGTTCGAGGAGGGCACAACCCACCACCATGCGCCAGGGGCCTCTGGCGCGCCGTGGTGTCTTGTGGGCTGTGTGGGCCTCCGTTTGCGGTGATTCCAACTCCCAAAAATCACATATATTCCAAAATAATTCTCCGTAAAAAATTTATTGCATTTGGACTTCGTTTGATATGGATTTTCAGCGATACAAAAAACATGCAAAAACAGGAACTGGCACTGGGCACTGGATCAATAGGTTAGTCCAATAAATCATATAAAAAGGTGCCAAAAATATGTGAAAGTTGCATAATATTGGCATGAAACAATCAAAAATTATTGATATGACAGAGACGTATCGGCAACCCCAAGCTTAATTCCTGCTGGTCCTCGAGTAGGTAAATGATAAAAAAATAATTTTTGATGTGGAATGCTACCTAGCATAAACTTGATCATATATCTAATCATGGCATGAATATTAAAATATAAGTGATTCAAAGCAATAGTCTATAATTTGACATAAAGACATCAATACTCAGGCATCCCAACAAACAACCATGTCTTTTAAAATATCAACGCTAAAGAAAGCTATCCCTACAAAATCATATAGTCTTGTCATGCTCTGTCTTCTTAACACAAAGTATTTATCATGCACAACCCCGATGACAAGCCGAGCAATTGGTTTATACTTTTTAACACGCTTTAGCTTTTTCAACCCTCACGCAATACATGAGCGCAAGCCATGAATATAGCACTACAGATGGAATAGAGTATGATGATAGGGGTAAATATAAAGAAGACAAAAAAATAAGAAAGTCTCACACCGACACGGCTAACCAACGGGCTATGGAGATGCCCATCAATTGATATCAACGTGAGGAGTAGGGATTGCCATGCAACGAATGCACTAAGAGCTATAAGTATATGAAAGCTCAATATGAAAACTAAGTGGGTGTGCATCTAATCCTATAATGAAAAATTCCCACTAG
This sequence comes from Aegilops longissima, assembly GCA_021605205.1. NCBI lineage: Eukaryota > Viridiplantae > Streptophyta > Magnoliopsida > Poales > Poaceae > Aegilops > Aegilops longissima. Next base: position 390,439,657 of record CM038678.1, on the reverse strand, counting down.
TATAAGAAAGTGACAACATAGGAGACTCTCCATATGAAAAACATGATGCTACTTTGAAGCACAAGTGTGGTAAAAGATACTAACAATGCCCCTTCTCTCTTTGTTTATTTATTCTTTTTCTTTTTTCTTTTTTCTTTTTTTATTTTTCTTTTTCCTTTTTCTTCTCTCTCTCTCATTGTCCGGAGTCTCATCCCGACTTGTGGGGAATCATAGTCTCCATCATCCTTTCCTCACTGGGGCACTGCTCTAAAAATGAATATGATCATCACACTTCTATTTACTTATAACTCAAAAGAAATAAAAATTACAACTCGATACCTATAACAAAATATGACTCTATATCAATGCCTTTGGCATGTACCAGGATGTGCAATGATCTAGTGTAACATGCATGAAAATTGATGAACGGTGGCTGAGCCGCAACTACTATGTCAGCTATATGATCATGCAAAACAATATGACAATGAATGCTCAAGTCATCAAACGGAAGCGGTGGAAGTTGCATGGCAATATATCTCGGAATGCCCATGGAAAAGTCATAATAGGTAGGTATGGTGGCTGTTTTTAGGAAGATATAATAAGGCTTATGTGTGATAGAGCGTATCATATCACGGGGTTTGGATGCACCAGTGAAGTTTGCACCGGCTCTCGATGTGAGAAAGGGCAATGCACGGTACCGTAGAGGCTAGCAAATTGCGAAAAGGTAAGAGTGTGTATAATCCATGGAGCCACATTAGTTATAAAGAACTCATATACTTATTGCAAAAATTTATTAGCCCTCAAAGCAAAGTACTACTACGCATGCCTCTGGGGGGTAGATTGGTAGGAAAAGACCATCACTCTTCCCCGACCGCCACAAATAAGGAAGACAATCAATAATAAATTATGCTCCAACTTCATATCATAACGAAAGACTATACGTGCATGCTTGGGGAATCACAAACCTTAACACCAATATTCTTACTAACCACAACCGTTTACTAGTACCTCCCACATATTCCATCTCTATATCGTAAAACCATTGCAAAGAATCAAACATATCATATTCAGTGATCCGTAAGTTTTATGTAGGATTTTATGACTAACCATGCAATTGACCAATTCTTGTTTACTCTTTAAATAGATATAAGTGAAGCATGAGAGTTTAATTTTTAGTTATAAAAGATCATGCTCTAATAAATATAAATGAAGCAAAAAACATTCTACAAACAACGGTTTTCTATATGAAGAGAAACAGGTAATCCAAACTTGAAATGATATAAGTGAAGCAGATGAAGCATTCTATAAAGCAATACTCAAAAGATATAAGTGAAGTGCAATGAGCATTATATAAATCAACCATGGACTATCTCATACCAGCATGGTGCATAAAATAAAAGTGAAAAATAAATGCAAAAGACACTCCAAGATTTGCACATATCACATGAACGAAACGAATCCGAAAACATACTGATACTTGTTGAAGAAAGATGGGATGCCTTTCGGGGCATCCCAAGCTTAGACACTTGAGTCTCCTTGAATATTTACATGGGGTGCCTTGGGTATTCCCAAGCTTGAGCTCTTGCCTGTCCTCCTTCTCCTCATATCGAGACCTCCTCGATCTTTGATCACCTCATCCACACAAAACTTAACCGAACTTTTAGTGCCGAGGTTAGCGAATATAGTAATGAAATCCCATCATGTACTGATGTAACATTATTGTATAATTATGAACAAACATTACCCATTGTATGCTATCACAATTCTATGGCCCCAAGTCAAGGAGGCTTCAACAAGAATTCAAACATATGCAAATAATGAAGCTATAACAGCAATGTGTGAAAACAGGACAGTCTGTAAAGATTTGAACATCCATCATATTTCTGTAACTCAAAAAATTCTGAAAAATTAGGAAAATGTAAACAATTTGTATAGTAAGATTGTGCAAAAAGTTTCAGAAACGTTTGACGTTTCAGTAAAAAATTTAAATTCACGAGCTACAGCCAAAGTTTCTGTTGCTGCACCGCACATACCAATAAGCAATCTAATCATCCTAAAGACAAACCTTGGCACATTATTTTGATAATATAATGGAATTGTACAAGAGGATAATTATTTTTGTTGAAAAGTTTCTGTAATTAAGATTCACAAAGTTTCCATGGGCATGAACAAAGTTCAAGGCATGCTCCCGCTTCCACGGTGCTCGTCTATCTCACTTTCAGTTTTCTTTTTGTGAAGTTTTAGGTTCCCCTCTATATTTTTTTGTTTTTAAAGTTTATAAAAGCACTCAACAGAAATAAATGACTCTCTAAAACTTTCAGGTTGTCTCCCTGGCAGCGCTTTCTTTAAAGCCGTTAAGGTAGGCATAAAGTGCTCAAGTAATGAATCCATCCGGATCCCAAGGTATATCAAAGCCAATTTTAATTAACAATGATTTGGCATTTAGTAGTGAGCACAAAGAAACATATATCATGCAATGACGAAGTCTAACTGTCTTCCTATACATCGGCATGTCATACAGGAACAATTCATGCACATCAAGTAAAGATAAATACATAGCATAAGTAGTTTCTTGCAACTCTATCGTGTTGGAAACATAGAGAGGCGGAGATGTAGTTCCTCTCTCATAATAATTTCAAGTAGGAGCAGCAAGCACATGCATATTATATTCATCAAAATCATCATGTGTAGCGGTAAAAGGCAACCCATCAATATAATCCTTAACAAGAGCAAATTTCTCTGATATAGTGTAGTTTGGAGAATTCAAAAAGATAATAAGACTATCATATGTGGGTGCAATAGCGACAATGTCATTCTTAATAGAAGAAACTATAGCAAGTTCATCTCCATAAGCATAATTCATATTGGCATCTTAGCCACAAGCATAACAAGCATCAAGTTCATCAAAAAGGGATATTTCAAATGAATCAACGGGATCATAGAAATTATCATGGCATTCATCCTTCGATAAGAACGAAGGGAAATTAAACAATGTATGAGTTGAAGAGTTACTCTCATTAGCAGGTTGGCACGGGTGATCAATCCGATCTTCCTCCTTTTGTTTTTCGCTCTTCTCATCATCTTTTTCATCCAATGAGCTCAAAGTTTCATCAATTCCTTCTTCCATCGACTCCTGCAAAATATTAGTCTCTTCTTGGACAGCGGAGACTTTCTCAATAAATTCATCAATATCGGAATTGTATTTATAATTATCATAGAAATATTTAAGGATGACAAAATTTTCAGGTTTATAAACATCATTATCAAAAGCTTCATACTTTTGAAACAAAGATTTAATTTCATAAGCACCCTTAAAAGCAACAAATTTTTCTATTCGTTCCACATCATAATAATCATATATACCATTAGCATAAGAAGCCAAGGTTTCATTATCATAAAATCTTCTATTATATACTTAAAACAGAAGACAAATAAGACATCACGTTAATCCACATAGATTCAATTATACTGACCATCAATTTTAGATATCAACGGCTAAGATTAAAAGATGAAAATGTTACATACAAATATTGATATGTACAACCAGTGCAACATGTCACGTACAAATATTTTGATATTGAATTTGTCGGATATAACCTGGAGTACAAGGAAAATGTAGATGTCATTCCATCCAGGAGTCAGAGGGAATCACGACTCCCACATGCATGCAATCACAAACAGAAAAAGATACCAGAAGTTATATGGAAATACAAGACGGACATGATCAAGGATTGTCAAAGAAAAAAGATGGACACGAGCAGGACTCTGCAAGCCGTCCACAACAACCCATATATACAAATCCTTCCGGGCACACACCAACACGTCCATGAAGTACAAGTCAACGATTGCAACTCCAACATGCCACCAAGAAAATCAAAGTCTACCGGTAAGAGGAAACTTGACGCCCCACAAGGATCAGCCAACAAAAACTACCACATGCCATGCAGATTGACACCAGACGAAGCCATGCCCAACCGCTTCACTTGGCGCGCGACGCGACGTTCGACAAAGGTACACCGAACTTAGTATCACCTGAATTATCAAGTTTGGTCATTACTACTCCCTCCATACCTAAATACAGGTCATTTTGGTAGGCTAAACTAGCCTACCAAAATGACTTATATTTAGGAACGGAGGAAGTATTTGCTAAACTCACTTATTATGGATAAAATCTTTGTACTTTCTTGAACAATTGACTGTTCTTTTGAAGGCAAAACACTCCTCCCAAAGCCACGCCCAACCGCTTCATGTGGCACGCAACTTGGCGTTCAAGGAAGCCACGCCAAACTTCTTCTCACCTGAATCATTAATGCTGGTCTTTATTATTTAATAAAATCACTTACTCTGTCTAAATTTTTCATACCTACGTGATCAGTTGACAACTATCTTTCTGTTCTTTTTGAAGGCAAAATACCATGGCATACAAGAAATTGAGTGATCTATCAATGCAGAGACAAAATTGGAACATTAAAGTGGAAGTAATAAGAATATGGAATTCAGTCAATCCTATAATTGATTTGCTTATTAGACTACAGAAACGAGAAACAAACTTGATGGACAAACATGTATATTAGTTATGTATTTCACTAGAAATTGTTCGAGCGCTTTGAACAAAAACTATTGATTGTTTTTACAGGGAAAAACAAGCAATGGTAAAAGCTCGAAGAATCTGATAAAAAATTTCAAGCCAAAGATCAACAAGCGATCCATTTATGCATTTGGAAATTTAAAGGTTGGGCAATCCACAAAAATATAGATCAGTGACAATTATGATTTATTTATTTTTGCAAAAAATACAAAGGTAAAGATGATGAACAGATCGCTAGAAGTTTTTCCATATTGTAACTTTGTATTTTCTGCCAAGGACATGCTGCAAGAATGGCACAAAAAGATATACAGTGCTCAGGTATGTTTATAGTTGTAATTAAGACTTCCATTTCAACTAATGAATATTTCTAACTGATATATTTATAATCTCAAATTTACATAGCACTGAAAATTTTGCCAGCAAATGTACAAGAATAGAATTATAAATTTTACAATTTCATAATCTATTCCTATTGATTACATAGAGTCAAAGAGATGTTAATCTATGTATCATTTTGATGTGACTCGGAACATATCTGCCAAGATGGTTCTCATTAAGCTACGAAAAATTAGAGCACTAAAAAATTGATAAGCCGGTCAGATAAAAAAATGAATACTATTGGTCGTGCTATCGACAAATTACAAGAGAATAATATGAACTAGGAAGGGTGTGTATCATCATTCATCAGTACTCATTTAAGCTTATTGTAACAACCAACGAAAAGAAGGGTACAACGTAAGCTTCTGCCACAAATCAATGACAAGTCACCATTTCACGTGGCTAATTTGGTATGCACAAACAGACGGTTTGAGAAAAAAGATAGAAACAAAAGTTTCCTCGGGAAGCAGCACATGGGTGAGTAGAAGGTCAATAGACGTCCCACCAAATTTAATTTCAAACAGGCACACATAAGCATCTGGCACTGGATGTAATTCTGAAACTTCAGAAATCTCAGTAAGCATACCATCCAACAGCTAGAAAAGTATTCCTGCCAAAAAATACTCCTAATTTAACTAAACACAACAATACTCATAAGTCTTAGCATTATATAATACTGTATTTTGTACCTACCAGCTAGAGCGACTTAGCTATTGCTATCAAAACCTTAGAACATATGCACACACAAATGTAATGTAAGATAATGTGCACGACTGACCACCATTTACAGATTTATGCATTTCATCATCAAATAGCATTATACTTACATTTCGTAGGAGTCCAAGACACCTAGCTGCTCGCGGACGCCCCTCACATATTGCTTCGATTTACTTATTTCGTGATGTCCATATATGTATCTGCCTCCGCCCCCATACCTCTCATACACCATAGGCGCAGTACCAACCTCTGTCATGCGCGAGTTCGTACAGAAAATCCACGACCTGTGTTCCCTCCTTTGTGAGGTCCCTCACCGCCACCTGTAGACGTCCATGTGTAAAATATGACATGCTAAAAGAATATTATAGATTGAATTGCTACTTCTCTTTAAATGGTAAATAACAGCATGCCACTGCAGAGTATTATTGACAGCCACTGCTTTCATGGATAGAGATCTTAAGAAGTGCAAAGAATGCTATCAACTACAAATAAAATTGTTTCATCGGGAGAGACAATGGATGTAACATTTGATGTGATAAGGCTCCATTTAGTTACAAAGTAAGTGCTGAATGAAAACAAAAAATATATCTCAGAACTCTGTACATATAAAAGTTTTAAAATCTTACTACAGATCTGGAAGAATAACCACTTTGTTAGACATTATTATTAGAAATCTTACAAGCCTCCATTTAATTGCTAAAGAAATGCTCAAGAGAAAATCATTAGAAGTCATCATAATGTCAACTTGAAAAAAATATCAGTTCAATTCACTAAAAAATGCAAGGTAGATCAATGGCAGGATAGAATCTGAATCCATACATTGACAAAAACAACAGTGAACCGGTGCCCCTTTTGTGAACTCCCTCGCTGCCTCCTCCGCGCTACCAACGACCAGCGTTGCCGCCGCGACCGCTAACTACCGGCCATGACGAGGTCGAGCAGCCCACCGAGTTCTCCCTCGCCCTCGACAGTGGCCGCGCCGCAGACTCGATGAGATCGACGAGGATCCGAAAACTGGAGAATCGATCCAGTCACTCACCCGGCCACCTGCGCCACCACCCAAGAGGAATTTGTAGAAAAGAAGCAAGAAGCGCAGTGGGGATACACTAGGAATTTGTTCCCTGATGACCACCATCAATATTATCCTTTGCCGACAGCAAATCTTAAGAAATGGTGTATGTACAACAGGAGCCTGTTGGGGATCGAACGAGGGTTGTCTTTATATTTATACTCCACTTATTATACTTAGAGGAAAAAATAGATTCGAATTTTCCAAAAGATGGTGCTTATCCAAAAAAATCTGATGGGCCTGTATCACAAATCGATCGGCCTTTGTAGGTTTCATACAAACAATACTATACACCTAATTTTCTGATGTTTCTAAAAAAAACCGAATTTTCTGATTCTAAAAAAACTAATTTTCTAAATTTTCACTTAAATAAATAATTTCGTAAATTCATCTAAAATTACTAAATACAAATAAAAAATATGTATGCAAACCTTTTCTTTGTGCTAAAATGTCTATACAAATCTACCCATCCAAATGCACTAATATTAGAAAATCTGATAAAATGAATATCAATCATATATTTGACCAATAATTGAGAAAAAGAATAATATTATGAATATGTCAAGTATATATATAGTTATGTACAATATACAACAAACAAAATAGAAGTTTGAGTCAATAAAATTCAAAATAGACATAAACAAATGACAAGTCGAAAATCTATCATAGATATACTACAAATAAAAATAGGTAGACAAGTTTTTTTTAATTCGTTACGATGACGGGTCATTTAGCATTGCTCTGTTAGATTATAACAATGTAGTCAAACAACATTGAAGGACAAATATATGGATAAAATGAATACATGGAAATTCAAAGAACCATATGCAAAGCTAAAGGAAATTTCACATAGGGCACAATGAATAAATTTATCAAAATCTAGCCGCGCAAATGCGCAGGTACACCCACTAGTTCACATGAAAAGGGAAGATGTGGAGACTTCATTCTAGAGCAACAAGTATAAACATATCTCAAGCATAAATCCCAAGCATACCAAAGCAACATATAAATTTGATCCCATAAAAGTTTCCCTTTTTGTGTCAACCTATAATCCCTAAAGTATTCACGTTGATCCAATGTTACTCCCATTATCATGTTGAATGGGTTTTCTCAAGATTATCAAAGTAGTTCGTAATATGTTTTACATAACGAGCATCGAGGGTTTTAGGAGGTTCCCCATCTCCATGAGTAGCAAGTACCACTAATTTTTTTGGTGTTTCGTGTTCCATATCCATAACTAAAGATAGAGAACAACTTATAACAGGAAATAAAAACTACTTAGTGATAAAGCAAACAAGCACACACGAGAATATTCACCCCACGCTATTGCTCACCGACAATGGCGCCAGAAAAATGTCTAGATAACCCACAAGTATAGGGGATCGTTTGTAGCCTTCTTCGATAAATAAGAGTGTCGAACCCAACGAGGAGCTAAAGGCAGAACAAATATTCCCTCAAGTTCTATCGACCTCCGATACAATTCTACGCACACTTGATGTTTCATTTACCGGAAAAAAGTATGAAACTATTTGGCAAGAATAAATCTACGAGTACTTTGTGGGAATAAAACTACGGATAAATTGCAAGGTAATAAAAGTGGATAGCTTTTGTCAACAAGAAAGTTATTTGTCCCTAGGCAATCGATAACAAGTACCGGTAATCATTCTTGTAATTTTATATGAGGGAGAGGCATGACCTAACATACTTTCTCTACTTGGATCATATGCACTTATGACTGGAACTCATCCGCAACTACTAAAGATCATTAAGGTCATGAAACCCAACCATAGCATTAATTATCAAGTCCTCTTTACTCCCATACGTCATACCCCAGTTACTCGGATTTAAGTTTCTGTCACTCTCGCAACCCACCATTAGCAAACCATGAACATATTGCAACACCCTACAGCGAGGGCCCCTCACGTTTGCGGGAGAACGAAGGGCACCGTAGGATAGCACCATAAATAAAATATACAATCATACCAACCAAGATCACGATTAACCCACAGGACAAAACGGATCTACTCAAACGTCATAGGATAACCATAGATCATTGGGAAATAATATATGGAGTTGAGCACCATGTTTAAGTAGAGATTACAACGGGGAGAAGGGGTGTTACACCGCTGCATAGAGGGGGAGAGAGTTGGTGTTGATGGTAGCAAGATTGTTGATGTACATCGCCGTCCCGATCGTTGCCCCGGCGGCACTCCTGCGCCACCGGGAGAGAGGGGGACAGAGCCCCCTCCTTCCTATTCTTCCTTAGCCTCCCCCCTAGATGGGAGGAGAGTTCCCCCTCTGGTCCATGGTCTCCATGGCGCCGGAGGGGCGGGAGCCCCTCCGAGATTGGATCTCCCTCCCTGTTCTCTTCTGTTTCGCGCTCCCCAGATATGGCCGAAAACCATTTCTTATATTCCCGGAGATCCGTGACTCCGATTGCGCTGAGATTTTAACACGATTTTTTTTAGATATAAACTTCCTTGCGCCCGAAGTAGAGCCCCAACCGACGTTCGAGGAGGGCACAACCCACCACCACGCGCCAGGGGCCTCTAGGGCGCCCTGATGTCCCGTGGGCTGTGTGGGCCTCCGTTTGCGGTGATTCCAACTCCCAAAAATCACATATATTCTAAAATAATTCTCCGTAAAATTTTATTGCATTTGGACTTCGTTTGATATGGATTTTCAGCGATACAAAAAACATGCAAAAAAAGGAACTGGCATTGGGCGCTGGATCAATAGGTTAGTCCAATAAATCATGTAAAAAGGTGCCAAAAATATGTGAAAGTTGTATACTATTGGCATGAAACAATCAAAATTATAGATACGACGGAGACGTATTAGCGGTTGGCCTCCTCTTGGCTATAAATGAGGAGAGGGGCGGAGCCTCCTCTACTCATCTCCTTCTCGCCGCACGCTCTCTCTTCTTCCTCTTTGCCTCGCCGCCTCGCCGCAGCTCCCATGGCGCCGATTAGGAGGTTTTCCACAGCGGAGAATGGGAAGACTCCCCACGAGGAGTAGGGGCCACTCCCGCCGAAGAAGAGGTTGAGCCGCCCTCACGACGCCGGCGGCAGGCCCGTGGTGACGCGGCCTTGGTGCGAACGACCTCCTCCCGGCTACCCGCTTCCTTTGCACGCTCAGGCGCAAGGCTCCGGAGGAGGTGGCAGCATTCCGTGCTTCGCCAGTCAAGGCAATGGTGGACAGGTTGAGGCCGCGCAGGCTGTGGCTCGCGCACCCATGCCGAAGGCTCCTCGCGCGAGTTCGTGGTGTGGGCGGCGACGCCCCCGCGCACATGGATTCAGCTCCCGCGGTTCTTCACCGAGGAGATGCTGTCGAGGGGGCCACTCAAGTTGTGTCTGCAGCACGCCGGGTGCTGTAGTCTAGCCACGGGGGCGGAGGTCGAGGTCGTTCCCCAAGGCAAGATCTTCATGACTCGAGGGTGGGGCGAGGTCGCCCGTGCTTGCCGCGCGGAAGGGGCCCTCGCCATCCACTTCGAGTACGATGGCGACTCCACGCTATTCTTCAAGGTCTTCGACAAGGAAGGCCGCCGCCTGGAGTACTGCCTTGGAGGAGGCCGCCAGGACGGCGTGGAAGCAGGCGTCGAGCCCGCCCTCAGTCCTGTTGATAGCTTCTCCAGCAGCAGCGATGACACATGGGAGTACAGCGACTCTCCTGAGCCTAGCGAGTCCCCAGAATCGAGCGACGACAGCTACGTGCCTCCGAGCTCTCACCGTGCTCGAAGCGCAGCAGCAGCATCCGCTAGGCATCGCTGATGACCTGGATGGAGTTGGCATCGGCCTCTCGTGGCCCATTGTTGATGATGGCGTCGGTGGCAACGCCCGTAGTCTGGGCTCCTTGGGGTTTTTCTTCTTTTTTTCCCTGGGAGGAATCAAGACGAACCCCGTGGGAGTGTGTAAAGAACCTGTAATGCTTTTGCTTCAATGTTTATTATTCCCATTATAAGGTTGTGGTTGCGTATCCTGCTTCGGCATTGCTCCCCCTTTTCGTTCTCGCGGTAGCTTAGTGCTCCACGCCGGCAGGTCCCAGTCCCCAGGCAAGCTTCGGCCATCGCTGGTATGCCAGGTCGCGATGCCGTGGTCAAGGCCAGGAGGTGAGCGGCCCAAGGTCCGGTAAGAGCTCCCGAGTCACGATGCTCAAGAGGCCCCCTTTGGCGTGCAAGCAGCTTCCTGAAGGACAAAAAGGATGGTGGCATTGCCGGAGCAAGGCTGTGAGAGTCACAAAATTCCAAACAGCGGCGTCATGCTAACACGAATATGTGACTTATCTTAACGAGCCTGAGGCGATTCCTTGCGCGGCGTGCGATTCACGTTTCAAAGGTGGTGCCACTATCAGATTACGGGTTCCGACAAAACCCTTGAGGTTCGAACTCCGGGGTGTGCACGAAGATCTCTCCCTCCCCCTAGCTCACTCACTCACCATGATCTCAAAGCTCAGCTCGTTTAACCCAAAGAACAAAGGACACAAGAGTTTATACTGGTTCGGGCCACCGATGTGGTGTAATACCCTACTTCAGTGTGGTGTGGTGGATTGCATTGTAGGCCGAGGATGAACAAGTACAAAGGAAGAACAACCTCCTAAGGAGAGGTGTTCTTGAGCTCGGTGAGCTTGTGCGGTCGAGGATGATCTGAATGATCCGTCCCCTCGCTAAGGTGGTAGCTAGTCCTATTTATAGAGGCCCGGGTCCTCTTCCCAAATGTTTAGGCGGGAAGGGATCCCACAATGGCCAATTTGAAGGGGGACAACTAGTACAAGCTATCCTGACAAAAGGTGGTCTTCGCCTGCCAAAGGCTCTGGTGGTTACGCCGTCATGGGCTCCGTGGTGACCTCCCTCCTGTCGTCCTTCTGGTCTTGGTCTCGTTGCACCAATATGGAAACCTTTGCCTGATGCCCCCGGACTCCTCGCCTGTGCCTGATCCTTTAGCACCAAAGAGGAAACCAGTACTCTGCACCCGCTAGCGCCCGCCTGGCCTTGGTCGTCATGGCTCACATCACGGGAACCTCACGAGGTGCCCCTCGCCTTGATCTCTCCGCTCCTCGTGAGCCAGCCTGGTGAGGCCGCCCCTGAGGAGGTATTCTGTCGTTCGCCTCGCAAGGCTTGGCCCCTCGCGAGGGTCTTGCGTGTTTGCTGGTGAAGATGGGACGTACAGGGCTAGTGGAGCCACGCCATGGGCCGCAGGCAGGCAAGTCTAGGGACCCCCGTTCCCAGAACGCCGACAGTAGCCCCCGGGCCCAAGGCATGCTCAGACTTGGCTTCGTGGCGAAGCCAAGGGGCAAGTGCGGAGCGCCACGGGCCCCAACTGCCTGCGGCCTTGATTGACGCATGGCTGAAAGTGCAACTATCCCTACGTGGTTTTGGTAATTCATAACAACATATAGCTCATTGAGCTAATGCTATTCCAAGACTATTGTTTCAGGAAAGCTCAATGAATGGCATGGCATGGATGATGAAAGTGGATCCCTCAAAATACTAAGGACAAAGGATTGGCTCAAGCTCAAAAGCTCAAGACTCTTCATTTTACATTTTAGTGATCCAAGATCACATTGAGTCTATAGGAAAAGCCAATACTATCAAGAAGGGATGAGGTGTTGCTTAATGAGCCTCTTGCTTCATGTGCTTAGTGATATGCTCCAAAACCCTCAACTACTTTCCCACATCCACAAATGACCTAAACCTAAAGCCAAAATCGGTCACACCGATTCTTTCTATCCGGCGCCACCGATTCCAAAAGTCATAGCCACTGCCACAAACCCTAAGCAAATCGGTCTTACCGATAGGGATCTTGGTCTCACCGAGATGGGGTAGCAATCTCTCTGTTTCCCTTCGTAATGTTTCGGTCTAACCGAAGTGAGCGATGGGTCCCACCAAGATTGCAATGTAAACTCTCTGTTTCCTTTTTGTAACATTTCGGTCTCACCGAAAAGAGCAAATCGGTCCCACCGAGTTTACCCGACCAACTCTCTGGAAAGCTTATTACCAAAATCGGTCCCACCGAGTTTGTGTAATCGGTCTCACCGAGATTACGTTATGCCCTAACCCTAACCGAATCGGCCTCACCGAGATGCATGTCAGTCCCACCGAAAATCACTAACGGTCACTAGGTTTACTAAATCGGTCCGACCGAGTTTAACGATTCGGTCCCACCGAGTTTGGTAAATTGTGTGTAACGGTTAGATTTTGTGTGGAGGCTATATATACCCCTCCACCTCCTCTTCATTCGTAGAGAGAGCCATCAGAACGAACCTACACTTCCAACTTACCATTTTTGAGAGAGAACCACCTACTCATGTGTTGAGGCCAAGATATTCCATTCCTACCATATGAATCTTGATCTCTAGCCTTCCCCAAGTTGCTTTCCACTCAAACCCTCTTTCCACCAGATCCAAAACCTATGAGAGAGAGTTGAGTGTTGGGGTGACTATCATTTGAAGCACAAGAGCAAGGAGTTCATCATCAACACACCATTTGTTACTTCTTGGAGAGTGGTGTCTCCTAGATTGGCTAGGTGTCACTTGGGAGCCTCTGACAAGATTGTGGAGTTGAACCAAGGTGTTTGTAAGGGCAAGGAGATCGCCTACTTCATGAAGATCTATTCTTCATTGAACCGAACCGTGAAGCTAATGCGGAAGAATTGAAGATGTTGCAATACAACGCTCAAGCATGTGACATCATCTTCAACGGATTGTGCCCCGAAGAATTCAACAAAATCAGCCGTCTTGAGAATGCAAAGGAAATTTGGGATACTTTGATTGATATGCATGAAGGTACCGAGTCCGTCAAGGAATCCAAGTTGGATGTGCTCCAAAGTCAGCTTGACAAGTTCAAAATGAAGGATGGTGAAGGTGTCGCTGAAATGTACTCTAGGCTTGCTCTTATCACAAATGAGATTGCCGGCTTAGGGAGTGAAGAGATGACCGACAAATTCATCATCAAGAAGATCCTAAGAGCATTGGATGGAAAGTATGATACCGTGTGCACTTTGGTCCAAATGATGCCAAACTACAAAGATCTCAAGCCAACGGAAGTCATTGGAAGGATTGTTGCTCATGAGATGTCACTCAAGGATAAGGAGGAACTTCACAACAAGTCAAGTGGTGCCTACAAAGCCTCAAGTGAATCCCCCACGTCATCAAGTGAGAAACCAACCTTCAATGAAGAATTGAGCTTAATGGTGAAGAACTTCAACAAATTCTACAAAAGTAGAAGCAAAGAAAGAAGCTCCAAGTCAAGGTCTTACAATGACAAGAGATCTTCTAGTCGAGAGCGTAATTTCTACAATTGTGGGAGACCCGGACACTACTCCAATGAGTGTACGACACCCTACAAAAGAAGAGAAGATTCTCCAAGAAGAGGGAGCAAAAGAGAAGAATCACCACCAAGAGAGAGGAGGAGTAGAGATGATCGTTATGAACGAAGACCCTCATGGAGAAGTAAGGATTTGGAAAGAAAGGACAAGTCATCAAGGAGCTACACAAAACGAAGACATCAAGCTCATGTTGGTGAATGGGTTTCCGACTCCGACTCCGACAATCACTCCGAGAGAAGCTATCACTCCGACTCCGAATATACTCAAGATGAAGGTGTTGCCGGTCTAGCACTTGTGTCAACCAACTCCTACGACATATTTGACTCACCAAATGAAGGTGTTGGAAGATGCTTCATGGCCAAAGGTCCTAACGTAACACACCCCGAGTATGTTGATTTTAATAGTGATGAAGATGACTTGCTTGTGGATGATGATTTACTTGTTGACAACTCTAGTGATGAATACTATGATGAAACGTCAATTAATCATGCTAATCAAACGAATGACAATGATAAGGAGAAAATTGAGCTTCTAACCAAAGAACTAAACACTCTTAAGTTGGCTCATGAAACTATCTTCGAAGATCATCGAAAACTTTTAAGGGCTCATGAGAAGTTACGCTTTGAAAAGCTCAATCTTGAGCAAGAGCATGAGTTCTTAAAGTCAATCAATGATGATCTCCGCAAGAAAAGTTCTTCTTACATTGCCAAGCGTTTACTCTTATCTACTTACATGCCTCAGGTCAAGTCTAGTAACAAGTACAAGAAAGATACTTCCTCTAGTAGTAACAATAATAATGTCAAATCCAATGTTGTTGCTTCTAGTAGTTCTCTTGATTCCACTAATGATTCTCTTAGCCAAGTTACACTTGAGCAAGAAAATAGTTTATTGAAGGAATTATAGAGAAAGGTGTTTACAAGAGCCATGCCGGAGTAAGCAATTCGAGGAAATTGTACGCAAGCAAGGAAGGCACCGAAGAATCAAGGTGTTGGTTTTGAACGAAAGTTCAATGCCAATGGAGTTGAGTGGGAAGAAGATCAATACCCCAAGACAAAGTTTGTTCCTCAACAAGAGAAGTATGATCCTACTTCCTTCAAGGGACACAAGCTCAAGATGATCTTCCACCACAAGACCACAAGAACAAAGGCAAGGACAAGCTTCAAGAAGAGATTGATACATTTGAAGAAGCACCTAAAGCCTCATTCAAGTGGGTCCCCAAGACTACGTCAAGTTCTACTTCATCAAGTACAACTACAACTCCAAGGATTCCCATCAAGATGATGTGGATCCCGAATAAGAAGAACTAGAGAGTTCTTGAGGGTGACTCCGCCAACATTCTTCACTCATATCATTTTGGCAAGAACAAGTGCAATCAACTTTCACATCTTGCACTAGTTCAAGGAGTCACAAACCCTCGTGTTGGTAAGGCAAGGGACAAGGTAACCTAATGTTTTCATGGACATCATCTTGTGTGTGCATCACTCTATGTCTATGTATATTCTTGTTTGTTCCTTGTGGGACTAACCCATGTAGGCAAGTTGAAAGTGCAAATCACTCCAAAGGATTGCTCCAAATGATCTACATCAACATTGAGCATCTACATCTTCAACACCTACATGAAGTCATCATCGACAAAACCCAAGGTTAGTTCATCCCTCTAAGGGGGGATCTCACATCTAGGGGGAGCTTAACTCTAAGAATTGAGTCAAAGCAACTCTAATGGTGTGAACACATTAATGCATTATGTAAAAGTGGTAACCCCACTTGAGCTTAAACGATGAGTATGACCTATGATCAAATGTTCTCATTTGACTCCTAAGTCAATATACTCATATATAGATGACCTAGTCATCGCCAATTGCTTGATAGTTACTAAAATTGGTTGTGCATGCTTTGCCACATATTTCAATTGCCATCTTATTGTGTGAGCATGTTGGTGCATATTTTACTCATTCAAGGACATCCACTTGTTGTTTTGTTTGTTTGGATTCTTTTCTTTGTGCCAAGTGGATGGACAAGAATGCCTAAGAACCTTCTTTAGCTATCTATGCTTTTCTCGTCTCAAACTCTATTCATGCTACATCACAAAATTTGATCAAGTCAGATTCGAACCACTCGTGTGAGGAGCACTTGAGTCCCCGATTTGTCATAGACTTAAACTTCCAAAACCTCTTAGTGATTCTCGGTCCGACCGATCCTTCCATTTCGGTCCTACCGAGATCATCAAGTTGATCTGAGTTTTCAATCTCGGTGCAACCGATTTGAACTTTTCGGTCTCACCGATTTGCAGAATCGAACACAAGTTATGCATCTCGGTGCCACCGAGTTGTTCCACTCGGTCACACCGACAGGGTCGAGCTATATATAGCCACGGATTTTTTTGAAATTTCTCCAAACCCTTCGCCCGCAAGAACAGCTCGCTCGCCATCGTGGTCTCCGGATCGTCTCCTCGTCGCCAGCAGCCTCCTGTCGCTGGTCTTCGCCGCCGCCAACGGATTTCGTCCCCGCCGTTGCCGCCGTAGCAAGTCCACCGCCAAGTTAGGGTATGGACTTAATCTTTGTGCTATCCACGTCTGATTCCTGGCACATTTATTTCATATTGATTTTTGCCACGGTTGAAACTCTTCTATCCAGCCAAAGTAGTTCATAGATTAGATGTGATTCAAATTTTTAGGTTTAGGTTTCCGCCGGAACCATCTCGGACCCACCGAGTTGAAAAACTTGGTCTCACCGATTTGGCTTATGCCATTGCACTAGTGACTCTCGGCCTGACCGAGAATTACTAATCGGTGCAACCGATTTGAGGATTCTGTGAAACCCTAGCAGTCTCGGTACCACCGAACTGAAACTCGGTCCAACCGAGATCATCAGTTTAGGTTCCAAAACTGCTTCGGTATCACCGAGTCTGAAAATCGACGGATCCGAAATGCTTTCTGTGGAAAACTAAGACTGAACTTTTGAGTCATTCTTTTGCGAAAACCTCTGCATTTTGTGATGCTCATCTTTTCTATCTCATCTACAACTCTTCACAGGGTCAGCAGTCAGCTTTTGCAGTATGTCTGATCAAAGTGACAACCAGAATAGGTCAGAGGAGTAGATAGACTTGAGTGAGGGCACTAGTCCCTCAACTTCAGATGAAGGGAGCAGAAGTACTCCTAGAAATTTGCCTAAGGCTGCAACTAGGCAAAGGAGGAAAAGAACTTCAGATTCAGAGGATGAAGATTACAAAGCTGAGGAAGATGAGGCTACTTCCAAGAAAGGTCTGCTCAAGAAGGAATATGGCTCAGCAAAGGATATAAAGCCAGGCATGAAGACTAAAAGGCCTGCAAGAAGGCAACCTATGCCCAAGGCCAGAGCATCAACTCAACTGCCTGAAAATCCTGATCCCAAAGGACCAGCTGCAGCAGAAGGGAAGAAAAGAAAGGAAAGGGTCAAGATGACCATGTCTAGAGTTATTGGGAAGCCTTCCATGATGGAAGAGGAAGATGAAATTGCTGCACCAGCTCCAAAGGCACCAAAGCTTATGGGTGATGCTATTAGATCAGGGGCTACCACATCTAAGCCCAAGGAAGCACCCAAAGCTGCCCCCAAGGCCAAGTCTGCACCAAAGAGGAATACCAGGAGTATTCCAACTGCTGAGAAGAACAAGGCCCCAGTGCCTGAGGATGATGATGAGGAAGATGAAGAAGGAAAAGTTCTAAGAAATCTCAAGCCCAAGATACCAGACCACAATGATGCCCATCCTGTGGCTGAGGACATGAGAATCAGGAAGGACTCAGGATTGAGGATATGGAGAATGGAAGATCCATATGCTTCAAGAAGAAGAACTGTTGTTGACTACAGGTTCCATACAAAGGAACAGCACGACTTCTATGAAACAATTCTGTTGGACAAGAAGCCCATAGTCTGTGACATGAGGTGGGTTGACTGGAATTTCATCAAGGAGAATGAAGAGCACTATCCTGGAGTGCAAGATAGCTTTGTTGCTTGTGGAGTTGCAGATTTTGTTGGGCAAAAGCTCACAAATTGGAATGATGAGCTTATCATGCAGTTCTACTCCACAACACATTTTTACCCAGATGGAAAAATTGTTTGGATGTCTGAAGGTACAAGGTACCAGTCAACTGTTGAAGAATGGGCAAGTTTGATCAATGCCCCCAAGGAGAATGAGGATGACCTAGACATTTATGCAAAGAAGAAGATGGGTCACAATTCAATGGCTCATATGTACAAGGAAATTCCAGACAAGGCATTAGGAACTCACAAGTTTGGATCAGTTCACTTTCTCATTGTCGGGTTGCCAACCATAAATTGGATTCGAGGCACACTTTGTTGCCCAAGTCCGTGACCACAACATGATCAGAGGGCATGCCATCAACATGTTGCATGTGTTTGATGTGCCACAGAAGTTCAAAGTCATGAGCCTAATCACTGAAACAATCAAGAGGACTGCAGTAGATCAGAAGAGGAGCTGTGGATATGCACCTCAAATTCAAGAATTGATAAACTCAAAGATGGGCACAGGAAAATATCAGTTGGATAAGGAACACTTTCCACTTTATCCAGACTTTGAGGACAATGAGGTTGTCATGAATGAAGATGATCCACAATCAGTTCAAGCTCAGGAGAAGAAGGAGAAGGCAAAGAGGGAGAAGGCTGCCAAGATACCAACTCAAGAGGAGGCATCTGAGTATTTATTGAAGAACAAGCAAGAGCAGCTCGGATACTTAATAGCATCAACCCTGATGATTGAGAAGGGATTGGCCACCCTCACTCAAAATCAGGAGAGCTTGGAGAGAATCATAGAACAAAAGTTCTATAACTTAGATGTGAAAGTAACTGAGATTCAGTCTGCAGTGGAGGAACTACAAGATGACATGCAGGAGAGGAAGGGAAAGAGTACCACCAATGTGTTTCCCAGAGTGCCCAGAGCCCAGAGGTCAGATGCAGTGCCAGTGACAGACACTAGAGCAACAACTTCAGCACCAACCACTGCCCCTACAGCCTCAGTGCCACCAGCTCCAGCATCTACATCAGCTCCAGCTCCATCTACTTCAACTGAAGCTTTCGTCCTTGGCGTTATCCGGACTCCACCACCAGAAGATCAAGCCTGAGAGTCGATCTAGCACTATGCATTTTCTATGAACTTTTTGGTAACTTGTTGCCAAAGGGGGAGAAAAATGTATAGATCATAGGCTTCGAGAGAGAGAGAGTGTTGCTTTTGTTCTCTCTTGCTTTATTTGATGGTTTTTTCAATCTTTGTTTGCTTTTGGTTGAGATACTATGCTATGTTTGTGAGACATTGATGATCATGTGTTTGATCATAAGCTACACTTATGCATGCTTGATATTATTCTATCTATCTTATGTGATCACTCACTATGCTTGGTGATGAGTGCATGTATTCATTGTTTATTATTTTGAGCGCTCCACCAAGATGTATGTGACATGGAAGAGTAATCCATGAGCCTAATTCATTGTGCATTTGCAGTCCAAAGCAAATCTAAACCTATGCAAAAATTTAGGGGGAGCTCTTGCTTATCACATACTTGTCAAAGCGACGATGTTATTTAAATTTTATTATCATTTGTCGAAGCTTTGATCTATATGTTGTCATCAATTACCAAAAAGGGGGAGATTGAAAGTGCAACTATCCCTAGGTGGTTTTGGTAATTCATAACAACATATAGCTCATTGAGCTAATGCTATTCCAAGACTATTGTTTCAGGAAAGCTCAATGAATGGCATGGCATGGATGATGAAAGTGGATCCTCAAAATACTAAGGACAAAGGATTGGCTCAAGCTCAAAAGCTCAAGACTCTTCATTTTACATTTTAGTGATCCAAGATCACATTGAGTCTATAGGAAAAGCCAATACTATCAAGAAGGGATGAGGTGTTGCTTAATGAGCCTCTTGCTTCATGTGCTTAGTGATATGCTCCAAAACCCTCAACTACTTTCCCACATCCACAAATGACCTAAACCTAAAGCCAAAATCGGTCACACCGATTCTTTCTATCCGCGCCACCGATTCCAAAAGTCATAGCCACCGCCACAAACCCTAAGCAAATCGGTCTTACCGATAGGGATCTTGGTCTCACCGAGATGGGGTTGCAATCTCTCTGCTTCCCTTCAGAACGCTTCGGTCTAACCGGTGAGCGATCGGTCCCACCGAGATTGCAATGTAAACTCTCTATTTCCTTTTGTAACATTTCGTCTCACCGAAAAGAGCAAATCGGTCCCACCGAGTTTACCTGACCAACTCTCTGGAAAGCTTATTACCAAAATCAGTCCCACCGAGTTTGTGTAATCGGTCTCACCGAGATTATGTTATGCCCTAACCCTAACCGAATCGGCCTCACCGAGATGCATGTCATCCACGAAAATCACTAACGGTCACTAGGTTTACTAAATCGGTCCGACCGAGTTTAACGATTCGGTCCCACTGAGTTTGGTAAATTGTGTGTAACGGTTAGATTTTGTGTGGAGGCTATATATACCCCTCCACCTCCTCTTCATTCGTAGAGAGAGCCATCAGAACGAACCTAAACTTCCAACTTACCATTTCTAAGAGAGAACCACCTACTCATGTGTTGAGGCCAAGATATTCCATTCCTACCATATGAATCTTGATCTCTAGCCTTCCCCAAGTTGCTTTCCACTCCAACCCTCTTTCCACCAGATCCAAAACCTATGAGAGAGAGTTGAGTGTTGGGGAGACTATCATTTGAAGCACAAGAGCAAGGAGTTCATCATCAACACACCATTTGTTACTTCTTGGAGAGTGGTGTCTCCTAGATTGGCTAGGTGTCACTTGGGAGCCTCCGACAAGATTGTGGAGTTGAACCAAGGAGTTTGTAAGGGCAAGGAGATCGCCTACTTCATGAAGATCTACCGCTAGTGAGGCAAGTCCTTCGTGGGCGACGGCCATGGTGGGATAGACAAGGTTGCTTCTTCGTGGACCCTTCATGGGTGGAGCCCTTCGTGGACTCGCGCAGCCGTTACCCTTCGTGGGTTGAAGTCTCCATCAACGTGGATGTACGATAGCACCACCTATCGGAACCACGACAAAAACATCCATGTCTCCAATTGCGTTTGAATCCTCCAAACCCGTCCCCTTACTTTCTTGCAAGTTGCATTCTTTAATTTCCGCTGCCTATATACTCTTTGCATGCTTGCTTGAATTGTGTGATGATTGCTTGACTTGTCCTAAAATAGCTAAAATCTGCCAAACTATAAAACTGGGGAAAGGTTAAGTTTTTATTGGTCAAGTAGTCTAATCACCCCCCTCTAGACATACTTCAAGGTCCTACAATGGCGACTGACGGGACGTGGGCATCTCCGCTTCCCCGCGCTGCCTCGGCAACTGCCCGACTTGACGAGTTCCTGGTGCATGCATAAAAACCATCATTACCTGTGTTCATGGGGTCGTCGGTTGGCCTTCTCCTGCTATAAATGGGGAGGGGGGCGGAGCCCCCGTCGCCCATCTCTTCCCGTTCCGCTTGCTTCTTCCTCCTTGCTTCACTACTCGCAGCGTCACCCATGGCATCGATGAAGGGGTTCTCAACCGAAGAGAAAGGGAAGGCCCGCCAGGAGGGGCCCGGCTCACCACCGCCTAAGAGGGGACGCGGTCTCCCACGCAAGCATGTCGCGACCCCCACCATGGCCCCTCGCGGCCGCGGCCGCGCCTCTTCGCGCGGCGGGAGCCGCCCAAGTCGCGGCAGCCACGTTGATGAAGGGAGGTGCGCCATGGTCGCGCGGCCTCCCCGGCCGCGCTTCCACTCGGTGGAGGTGCTGCCGGAGTTCGTCGTGTGGTCGGAGAATCCGGCCAGCACCTAGCTTCAGCTCTCGCGCTCCTTCGCCGGCAAATTGCCGGCCACGGGCAGAGGCGGACTCTGGCTGCAGGAGGATGGCTGCTGCAACAAGGCTTCGTCGGGTGCGGTGGAGGTCTCCGTCACGGGCAACGTCACCCTGGCCCGCGGTTGGCAGACATTCGCCCGCGCGCGCGGCCTGGGCAGGCGGTGCACCCTCCACTTCAAGTATGACGGCGACACGACCCTCTACGTGAGGGTATTCGAGGAAGATGGTCGCCGCTCGGATGCTGCCGTGAGGACAATGACGGCGACGAGGTGCTCGGCCTTGGCGACGGCATGACGAGGGGGAAGATGAACTCGCCCTCGGCACTGGCCGCGGTTCGTCCAGCTACGGCAGCTCCTCCTCCGGCGACGACACCAGCAGCGGCGGCTACGATTAGCTGCCACGCCGCCGTGCCCGCTTCAAGGGCGATGGCGGGTCGTCTCGTAGTCGCGCCCCAGTGTAGCGCGAGGAGGGGTCTGGCTGAGTCCATGGGGGCGCCGAGGGCCTACCCTCGCGAGCCACTACGGGTGCACGCGCCGCTTTTTTCTGGTTCTTTCCTTTCTTCCTGCATTTCCAAAAAGAAACAAGTATGGGGCCCTACAAGGGCGTGTAACGAATCGTGATTTCCGAGTCGCTATATTATGTTTATTGTTCCTATGTCGTGTTGTGGCATTCGTGCTTCATGTAGGTGCATGGGGATAACTTAGCTTGCTGCACCCGTGGTAGTTTCACGTCTCGTGGTGTGGCTTCTGGGACCTGCTGACACTTCCCAGCCGCTGGCTCAGGAGCTGTTGACCTGGGAGTCGTCGTAAGGCTGCAAAATTTGTTAGGTCATCCAGTGGGTGCTTATCCTTCTCTGCACGAGGCCTCAGCCATGGGCTAGACATGGCCTAGCACACCACGTCGCGGTACCCGTGGGGCACGGACTTAGGAGGGAGCGCCAAGAACAAGCTCAATCGAGGGTGTCTTGCGAAGATTAGGAGAGCCGGAGCTCTTTGAGCGACAGACCTTCGGCGAGGTGTGTTCGCGGTTGGGCTTGCCCAGTGCGTGCACACGCCTGTCGAGCCCCCGCGCGAGGCGCACGAGGGAGAGCGTCGGGCAACTGCCGCCCTCCCAGGCGTAAAACAAGGAACGAGCAAAAAGGTAGCAAAAGGAAAGGAAAACCCAGCCGAGCAATCGACAGAGAACACCAGAACTCCAAATTCCATAAAAAGGGGCAAACCAACTACAGAAAGCAAATGAACAGCCGCGTCCGGCACCTAGTCTAGTCTTCTCACCAGCGCGGAGCTAACTGCTGCCACTAGGACGTGGGAGGGAGCCCCCGAGGCCCGAGGGCAGCACTCCTGAGACTCCGGGGCGTGTGCAGCCCCACTCATTATTACGTGAGAGTGTCACGAGCGAAGACCTTCATAGGCATTGGGCCTTGCTTCATGATAACCCACAAGTATAGGGTATCGCAACAGTTTTCGAGGGTAGAGTATTCAACCCAAATTTATTGATTCGACACAAGGGGAGCCAAAGAATATTCTCAAGTATTAGCAGTTGAGTTGTCAATTCAACCACACCTGGATAACTTAATATATGCAGCATAGTATTTAGTAGCAAATTAGTATGGAAGTAACGGTAACGGTGGTAAAAGTAACAGTAGTAGTTTTGCAGTAATTGTAACAGTGGCAACGGAAAGGTAACGAAGCGGGAACAATATGTGAAAAGCTCGTAGGCATTGGATCAGGTATGGATAATTATGTCGGATGTGATTCCTCATGCAATAGTTATAACATAGGGTGACACAGAACTAGCTCCAGTTCATCAATGTAATGTAGGCATGTATTCCGAATATAGTCATACGTGCTTATGGAAAAGAACTTGCATGACATCTTTTGTCCTATCCTCCCGTGGCAGCGGGGTCCTATTGGAAACTAAGGGATATTAAGGCCTCCTTTTAACAGAGTACGGAACCAAAGCATTAACACTTAGTGAATACATGAACTCCTCAAACTACGGCCATCGCCGGTAAGTATCCCGATAATTGTCACTTCGGGGTTAACGGATCATAACACATAATAGGTGACTATAGACTTGCCTCCCGAGATTTTACCACGATGTCGTTGACATAGGCTTCTGCGTTCCTCCCTAGCTGCTGGCCCAGTGCGATGTGCGTCAACGGCTGGAAGGTCGCCCCTGCGTTGCGCAATCCAAACGACATTCAGGTGTAGCAGTACACTCCGCATGGGGTTAAGAAGGCCGTCTTCTCCACATCTTGTACTGCCATCTTGATTTGGTGGTAGCCCGAGAATGCGTCTACGAAACACAGTAGGTCACACTCGGTGGTGGAATCGATGATCTGGTCTATGCGCGGGAGCAGAAACGGGTCTTGGGGGCAAGCTTTGTTGAGGTTGGTGAAGTCGACGCACATGTGTTCCTTCTGCCTTTCTTGGGCACGACGACGGGGTTCGCCAGCCATTCCGGGTAGCGGACCTTGCGGATGACACCTGCTGCTTCTACCTTGCGAGTTTCTTGCACGATGAAGGACTGCTTCTCTGTGGACTGCCATCGTGCCTTCTGCTTCACTAGGCGCACATTGGGGCACGCCCTTAAGTGATGCTCGATTACCCCTCTCGGGACCCCTACTGGCTACTTGGGCGCCCAGGCGAATACATTCTTGTTCGTGCGCAGGAACTTCACCAGCGCCTGTTCTTGGTCCTGGTCGAGGTTGGCGCCTATGGTGAAGGTGGCTTCCGAGGACCCATCCTCCTCAACCGGTACCTGCTTTGTTTCGGCTCGATCCTGAGTGAACATCTACTTCTTTTTCGCTGGTGCGGCCCCTTAGCTCCGGGCGGGGGCTCGTCGGCCGGGTGTGCTGCCGCGGCGGCCTTGATGGCAATCTTGAGCGCCACCAGAGCCTCCTTGGTGTCTCCAGCTATGGTCAGGACGCCCTTACTCCCGGGCATCTTCATGAGGTTGTAGGCTGGATGAGTCGCCGCCATAAACTGAGCCAGGGCCGGGTACCCGAGGATGGCGTTGTATGGGAGGCCAATGCGGGTGATGTTGAAGTCGATGATCTCGTTGCGGTAGTTGTCGAAAGTGCTGAAGGTCACAGGTAGGTGGATCTGCCCAGGGGGCTGGTGGAGCCGCCACCGACTCCAGAGAAGGGCTTGGTGGGACGAAGCCGTTCATGCAGCACATGAAGCAAGCCGAAAGCTTCCACGGAGAGCACATTAAGGCCGGCCCCACCGTCAATGAGGGTCTTGGTGACGGCTACGTTGAAAATGGTGGGCGTGCAAAGCATTGGGAGCACACCCGAGCTGGTGGTGGTGACGGGGTGATCCCCTGAGTCAAAGATGAGGTCGGCCTTGGGCGCCGCCCAACCTGGGGGAGCTCCTTGCTACGCGGAGGCGGCGTTGATCTGGCGGAAGAACTGCTTGGGGTGACGGTCCGAGGGTGGTGCTTGTGAGCCGCCGAGGAGGGCTGCGACGGCGACGGGCGCTGGTGCCGCAAACCGTGCGACGAAGAGGCCGCGCAGCTCCTCCCAAGATGCCACTGAGGATCCTGGGAGGGTGAGCAGCCAGGCGCGAGATGCGCCAGCGAGGGCCATGGGGAACCAGTTGGCCATGACCTTGTCGTCGCCTCCAGCCTTTAGGACGGCTTCTTCGTACGCCAGCAAGAAGGTCGTCGGGTCCGCCGCGCCGTCGTAATGCGGCGGCATCTCCGGCTTGAACTTGGGCGGCCACTGTACCCGCCGCAAGGCGGGGGTAAAAGCTCCGAGCCCCCTGGCGCCGTCGTGGGCGTTCGTCGTTCCAGCCGGAAGAGCAACGCCGTCCATGAGGACAAAGCGTGGAGGCGGCGGGCGTGGATCAATGGAAGGAAAGCTTCGGCGCACCCCTACCTGGCGTGCCAAATGTCGGATTACGGGTTTTGGCAAAACCCTTGAGGTTCGAACTCTGGGGTGCGCACGGAGATCTCTCCCTCCCCCTAGATCACTCACTCACCACGATCTCAAAGCTCAGCTCGTCGAACTCAAAGAACAAGGGACACGAGAGTGTATACTGGTTCGGGCCACTGATGTGGTGTAATACCCTACTCGAGTGTGGTGTGGTGGATCGCCTTGTAGGCTGAGGATGAACAAGTACAAAGGAAGAACAACCTCCTGAGGAGAGGTATTCTTGAGCTCGGTGAGCTTGTGTGGTCGAGGATGATCTGAATGATCTGTCCCCTCGCTAAGGTGGTGGCTAGTCCTATTTATAGAGGCACGGGTCTTCTTCCCAAATGTTTAGGCGGGAAGGGATCCCACAACGACCAATTTGAAGGGGGACAACAAGTACAAGCTATCCTGACAAAAGGTGGTCTTCGCTTGCCAAAGGCTCTGGTGGTGACGCCGTCATGGGCTCCGTGGTGACCTCCATCCTGCCGTCCTGTTGGTCTTGGTCTCGTTGCACCGATATGGAAACCTTTGCCTGATGCCTCGGGACTCCTCGCCTGCACCTGCTCCTTTAGCACCAAAGAGGAAACCAGTACTATGCACCCGATGGCACTCTCCTGACGCCTGTCTGGCCTTCGTCGTCATGGCTCACGTCACGGGAACCTCACGAGGTGCCCCTCGCCTTGATCTCTTCGCTCCTCGTGAGCCAGCCACGTGTGGCCGCCCCTGAGGAGGTCTTGTGTCGTTCGCCTCGCGAGGCTTGGCCCCTCGCGAGGGTATTACGCGTTTGCTGGTTTAGATGGGCCGTACAGGGCCGCTAGTGGAGCCATGCCATGGGCCGCAGGCAGGCAAGTCTGGGGACCCCCATTCCCAGAACGCCGGTAGCCACTAGGGAGGGCTCCTGCCGACCTCCCCTTTTCTCGCTCATCTAAAAGCTCTATGTCCTCGGGTCCTGAACGTCGAGCGAGGCTCAGCCGCCGCTGGTATGCCAGGTCACGGTGCCGTGGTCAAGGCTAGTGGGTGAGGGCTGGAGAGTCAATAGGAGCTCCTAAGGCGCGATGCTCAGGAGCCCCCCCTTTAACGTGCAAGCGAATCGCATGAAAAAGGGGCAGCCGGTGGGGCCACCCGTAGCTAGGCTCTGGAGATTCCTGCAGGTTAGCTCGAGGGAAGAATATAACTCATAATCGCGTTTGCTGTCCTGCCGACACTCTTTCCGCAAGAAGATGAAGGCACCGAGGATCTGGTGAGGTGACGTGCATGGGGCGGGCCATGAGCCAGAGCTCAATCTCTCAGGTTTGTCAGCGTTGCAGGGACGGACCCGAGCACAAGCGTCGTGCCAGCACGTGTAGCCCCTGTTGCGGGATGAGCAGGAGGACGACCAGCATCGTGGGAGGCAGCGAAGGGCAACAGACAAGCAGGTGGCAACATAAATCATCTTATGGAAGGAGGCAAGCTAGTTCGGATAGATGCAAGGATGGTACATGCCGCAGGGACGGACCCATGAGGCCTGGGGATGATGCAGCCCGAGGGGCGCCCCCAACAGAGTAAATTAAAGATGCAAAGGATACATGTCGTAGTGACAGGCCCATGCTACCTGGGGATAATGCAGCCCGAGGGGTGCCCCCAATAGACTGAACCGGAAAATGTCACCTGGCACCATTGCTGGAGAGATGTTGGAGCAGTTGAAGATGCGTGTTGAGGAAGTCGCTCCTCACAAGCCACTTGGGTCCTGAACCTCGGGAGGCTTTGGAGGCTCGTGGAGAACCGTCGCCATCTCCGCCGGGACCGCCTGGTGCCTGGCCTCCTGAGCCGCCATGACGCTTCGTAGGCGACGCTAGAAGGTAACAGCCGTGCTCGGCAGGCCAAAAGGCATGCGAACATAGATGTGAGGTGGACCCTCGCACCGGACAACGCGCGAAGGCCAGAAGCGCTCCTGGGATGCGGCTCTATTGATCCCTGGGATGTTGACACGGATGCGCAGCTCATTGTCCTCGTCAGGACAAGGAGCCGCGCCAGGTGGTAGGCGGCGGTCGCCTCGCATGGCTCTCGCCTCTAGAAGCTCCTCGGTCGTCTTGGTGATGAACTCCTGAGCACCTGGCACCCCGTGCCTTGCGCCCTGGTGAGGGAAGCGTGCGATGAAGCATGCCTCCATGTGGTGCCCGAGCGCCTCCCTTGTGACGTGGGCTAAGTCAAAGGCCCTCCAGAAGAGAGCCCCCGAGCCCAGCCTGAGGAGGGCGCCGGGCGCGCCTTCCTATGCGAGGGAGGGAGGTGCCCCATCCGTGGGCGCACGTCCTGAAGTGGTGCGGCTGGAGACACCGCTCTCCTGAGACTCTTGGCGGAGCAGCTTCTTCTTCTTCTTGGGGACATCCTCAGGAGGGTAGATGGCGCCTTCGTAGTCTGGGTCTTCAATCACCGCGACCTGGTAGGCACGCTCGAGGGAGCACACCGCGTCCTTCTCTTCGCAAGCGATCGTGATGATGTTGCAATTCCCTGGCATCTTGAGGATGTTGTAGCCATGATGGGTCACCGCCATGAACTTGGCCAGGGCCAGATATCCAAAGATGGCGTTGTACGAAAGGCAGATGTGGGCGACGTCGAAGTCGATGAGCTTGGTGTAGTAGTTGTCGCACTGGCCGAAGGTGAAAGGGAGGCGGATATGCCCTATCGGGGTGGTGGAGCCATTGGTCACTCCTGAGAAGGGCTTGGTGGGTTGCAACTAATCATATAGCACTTGGAGGCGGTTGTCGGATTTCAGATTCCGGCAAAACCCTCAAGGTTCGAACACTAGGGTGCGCATGAAGATCTCTCCCTCCCCTAGCTCACACGCTCACCACGATCTCAAAGCTCGGCACGTCGAACCCGAAGAACAAGGGACACAAGGTTTATACTGGTTCGGGCCACCGATGTGGTGTAATACCCTACTCCAGTGTGGTGTGGTGGATTGCCTTGTAGGCTGAGGATGAACAAGTACAAGGGGAGAACAGCCTCCTGAGGAGAGGTGTTCTTGTGCTCGATGAGCGTGTGTGTGCGAGGATGGAATGGATCCGATCCAAAGTGAGTTGGGGCTTGATCAGTTGCCCCCCTACGGTGGTGGCTAGTCCTATTTATAAAGGCCCTGGTCCTCTTCCCAAATATTAGGCGGGAAGGGATTCAACAACGGCCAAATTTGAAGGGAGACAACCAGTACAAGTTATCCTGACTAAAGATGGTCTTCGCCTGCCAAAGGCTCTGGTGGTGACGTCGTCCTGGGCTCCATGGTGACCTCCGTCCTGACGTCCTACTGGTCTTGGTCTTGTTGCACCGATATGGAAACCTTTGCCTGATGCCTCGGGACTCCTCGCCTGCGCCTGCCTCTTTCGCACCAAAGAGGAAACGAGTACACTGCGCGCGCTGGCGCCCGCCTGGTGCCCGCCTGGCCTTGGTCGTCACGGCTTGCATCACGGGAACCTCGCGAGGTGCCCCTTGCCTTGATCTCTCCGCCCCTCGCGAGCTAGCCTGGTGAGGCCGCCCCCGAGGAGGTCTTGCATCGTCCGCCTTGCGAGGCTTGTCCCCTCGCGAGGGTCTTGAGTGTTTGCTGATGAAGATGGGTCGTATAGGGCCACTGGTGGAGCCATGTCGTGGGCCGCAGGCAGGTAAGTCTGGGGACCCCCGTTCCCACAACGTCGACAGTAGCCCCCGGGCCCAAGGCGCGCTCGGACTTGGCGTCGAGGCGAAGCCAAGGGGCAAATGCGGAGCGCCGCGGGCCCCAACAGCCTGCGGCCTCAGTTGACGCGCGACGATTGATGGGACGTGGGCATCTCCTCTTCCCCATGCTGCCTCGGCAACTGCCCGACTTGATGAGTCCCTCGTGCACACAGAGAGAACCATCATTACCTGTGATTGTGGGGGTCGCCGGTTGGCCTTCTCTTGCTATAAATGAGGAGGGGGCGGAGCCCTCGTCGCCCATCTCTTCCTGCTCCGCTCGCTTCTTCTCCCTTGCTTCATCGCTAGCAGCGACACCCATGGCGCCGATTCGACTATTCTCAGCCCCAGAGAAGGGAAAAGCCCCCCGCGACGAGCCGGGGCCGCTCCCGCCGAAGAAGAGGCTAGCCCGCCGCCGCGACGTATTCGTGAGGCCGGAAGTGTCAAGGCCTTGGTGTGAGCGGCCTCCCCCCGGG
This sequence comes from Aegilops longissima, assembly GCA_021605205.1. Classification (NCBI taxonomy): domain Eukaryota; kingdom Viridiplantae; phylum Streptophyta; class Magnoliopsida; order Poales; family Poaceae; genus Aegilops; species Aegilops longissima. Next base: position 390,409,670 of record CM038678.1, on the reverse strand, counting down.
TATCCGCTGCACTTGTATGCCCAGGCCGAGGGCTTCAGAGGAAGAGGTGGCGACCAGTGCCGTCCACGCCGCGGCCGTGGTCGCCGCGCCGTGGTGGCGCGCGCCGTCGCCCCAGGAAACCACGCCGAGGGCTCCTCGCGTGAACTCATGATGTGGGCGGTGATGCCTCCGCGCACTTGGATTCACTTCCCGCGGCTCTTCTCCGCCAAGATGCCACCGAGGGGTCCTCTCGAGCTATGGCTGCAGCACGCCGAGTGTGATGCCCCGGTGACGGGGGCGGAGGTTGAGGTCGTCTCCCCGGGCAAGATCTTCATGACTCGTAGCTGGGGTGAGGTCGCCTGAGTTTGCCGTATGGAGGTCGCCCTCGCCATCCACTTCGAGTACGACGGCACCTCCACGATGTTCTTCAAGGTCTTCGACAAGGAAGGATGCCGCTTGGAGTGTTGCCCTAGAGGGGGTCATCAGGACGGCGCTGCGGCAGGTGCCAGGCCTGCCGCTGGCCTCACCAGTAGTTCCTCCGGTAGCAGCAGTGGAGTTTGGGAGTCCAGCGACTCTCCCGAGCCCTACGAGACTCCGGAGATGAGCGACGACAGCTACGTGCCCCCGAGCTCTCGCCGTGCCCAGAGCGCGGCCGCAGCGTCCAGCCGCCGCCGTCGCTTATCTGGATGGGGTTGGCGCCGGCCTCCCGTGGCCCACGGTTGATGATGGCGTCGGCGGCGTTGGTGCGTGTACATAGGGCTCCTAGAAACCTTCCTCTTTTGTTCCCTACGAGGAATCGAGACGAACCCCGTGGGGGCGTGTAAAGGGTCTGTAATGCCTTTTGTTGATATCATCCTTATTATGAAGATTAACAAATGCACGTCCTGCTTCGGCTCGGTCTCCCCTTTCTAACTTCGCGGTAGCTTGGCGCTCTACACCAATAGGTCCTGGTCCCCAGGCAGGTTACAGCCGTCGCTGGTATGCCAGGTCGCGATGCCGTGGTCAAGGCCAAGAGGTGAGTGGCCCGAGGTCTAGTAAGAGCTCCTGAGGCACGATGCTCAAGAGGTCCCCCTTAGCATGCAAGCAGCTACCTAAAGGTAGGAAAGGGAGGCGACGTCGCCGTAACAAGGCTGCAAGAGATGGGAATCCTATGCCGCAGCGCTCGGCTGACCCGGGTGCGAAACTTATCTTAGCGGTCCAGAGTCGACTCCTATTGCAGCGCCTGACTCGTGCGTAGATGGTCCATAGTGTAGCTAGGTTAGGCCCATGCGAGCCTCCCTCTCTTTTCCACACTCTTCTGTGTGCTCTACGTCCTTGGGTCCCGGCCCTCGAGCGAGCTCCATCACCGCTGGTATGCCAGGTCGCAATGCCGTGGTCAAGGCCACAGGGTGAGGGCTGGAGAGCTAGTAAGAGCTCCTGAGTCGCGATGCTTAGGAGCCCCCCTTTTAACGCGCAAGCGAATTGCATTGGAAAAGAGGGAGCCCGCGGTACCGCCTGCTGTCGCCCTCAGGAGGTTCCTACAGGTTAGAGAGGGGAGGGATACAAATTGCAACCACGCTTGCCGGTCTGCCACTGGTCATTCCGCGAGAAGATGAAGGCACTAAGGGCCTGGTGAGAAGACGTGCGCGGGCCTGCCGCGAGCCAGAGCTTGACCGCTCAGATTTGTCAACATTGCAGGGACGGACCCGAGCACAAGCGTCGTGCCAGCATGAGTGGCCCCAGAGCGGGATGAGCAAGGGGATGACCGGTGACGCGGGCGGCCCTGGTGAGTGACAATCAAGCATGTGATGACTATAAATAACTCATGCATGGGAACCAACTAGCTTAGATAGATGCGAGAACGATACATGCCACTGGGACGGACCCGAGCGGCCTGGGGATGATGCAGGCTGAGGGGCGCCCCCAGCAGAGTAAGCTAAAGATGCAAAAGGATACATGCCGTAGGGGCAGGCCCGTGCGACCTGGGAATAGTGCAGCACGAGGGGCGCTCCCAGCTGAATAAACTTGGAAAATGTCACCTGGTTCCGTTGTCGAAGGAGTGTTGGGGTAGCCGAAGACCGTGACGAAGGAGCCGCTCCTCATGAGCCGCCGAGGCCCTGAGCCTCTGGAGGCTCTGGGGGCTCAGGCGGTTCCTTGAGGACCGTCTCCATCTCCACCAGGACTGCGTGATGCCTGGCCTCCTGAGCTGCCAGGATGCTCCATAGGTGACGCTGGAAGGCGGCTGCCATGCTCGGCAGGCCAAATGGCATGCGAACATAGCTGTGAGGTGGACCCTCGCAACACCCAGCGCGCGAAGGCCAGAAGCGCTCCTGAGACGCGGCTCTGTTGAACCCTGGGATGTCGATGCAGACGCGCAGCCCGTCGTGCTCGCCAGGATGGGGAGCTGCACCAGGTGGGCGGCGGTCGCCGCACATGGTCCTTGCTTCTTGAAGCTCCTGGGTGGCCTTGATGATGAACTCCTGAGCACCAGGTCATCCTCGCCCAATGCTCTCTTGATGGAAACGTGCCGCAAAGCATGCCTCCACGTGGTTCCCGAGCGCCTCCCTCGTGATGTTGGACAGGTCTGAGGCCCTCCAGAAGAGAGCCCTCGAGCCTCGCCCAAGGAGGGCACTAGGCACGCCTTCCTATGCGAGGGAGGGAAGCGCCCCAGGTGCGGGCGCTGATCCTGAGGCGGCACCGCTAGAGACGCCGCTCTCCTGAGGCCCTATGCGGAGTAGTTGCTTCTTCTTCTTGGGGATGGCCTCAGGAGGGTACATGGTGCCTTGGTTGTCGGGGTCTTCGATTGCTGCAGCTTGGAAGGCGCGCTCAAGGGAGCACACCGCATCTCTTTCTTCGTAGGGGAATGTGATGATTCCGCTGCTTCCTGGCATCTTGAGGACGTTGTAGCCGTGGTGGGTCACTGCCATGAACTTTGCTAATGTCGGATACCCAATGATGGCATTGTACGGCAAATGGATGTGGGCGACGCCGAAGTCGATGAGCTCGGTATGGTAATTGTCGCGCTGGCCGAAGGTGACAGGGAGACGGACCTGCCCTATCGGGGTGGTGGAGCCGTCGGTCACTCCTAAGAAAGGCTTGGTAGGCCGCAGCTGGTCGTATGGCACTTGGAGGCTGTCGAATGTCTCGACGGACAGGACGTTAAGCCCTGCGCCGCCGTCGATGAGGGTCTTGGTGACTTGGACGTTGCTGATGACAGGCGAACAAAGCATCGGGAGGGCGCCAACAGTGGCCGCGCACTTGAGCTGATTTGATGAACTGAAGGTGATGGCGCACTTGGACCACCTGAGCGGGCGCGTGGCCTCAAGCCTGGGAAGGGCCGCGTGCACTTCGGGAGAAAACTGCTTGAAGATGCGCTGGGAAGCTGGGGCCTGAGCGCCGCCCAAGATGCAAGTGATGGCGCGCGGCTCCTGGAAGCCCCCAGCCCCCTCGTCCTGATGGTGGTCATCGTTCCTTCTTGGTGGTGGCGGCAATGGAGGGAGACCAGCATTGCCCTGAGGGCGGTGCTCGCGAGGCTGGTCCCTCCATGCGCCCTCACGAGGCTGGTCCTGCCAGCGGTCCTCACGAGCCCGGTCACGCCACTCCTGGCGGGGGCTGCGATTGTCCCAACGTCCTCCACCGCGTCCTCCTCTCCCGTAGCCACGGTCGTTGCGCTCGAGGCATTGACCGAGGCATCCATCTCGAATAGCCCTGAGCTCTTGATAGTCGTTGGTGTTGTGGCTCTGTACGTTGTGGAAGGCGCATAACGGACGGCTGCTCTTGGACGACTCGGGGTGGTCCCTGCCGCGCTTCGTGTCTGGCCCGCCGCGAGCACGGCCACCCCCTTGCACTTCATGTCCTTGTCCTTGGCTTTCTTCTCCTCTGGGTCGGTAGCAGGGAGCTTGAGGAGGGAAAGGCGTTCTTCCTCAACTCTTGCGCACTTGGTCGCCATGTTGAACAACTCTAGAGTCGTGCATAGCTCCTCGTGGATGGTGAGCTCCTCCTTGATCTTGACGTCGCGAACGCCATCAGAAAATGCAGAAATGATGGCCTCGTTCATCACCTTGGGGATGTTGAGGTGAACGTTGTTGAAGTGTTGGATGTACTTTTGCAAGGTTTCTCTTGGTTGTTGCTTGATGCGGCGCAGGTCACCTGCGGCTGGAGGGCGGTCGCGCGTGCCCTGGAAGTTGGCGACAAAACGGTCGCACATCTCACCCTAGGAAGAGATCGACCCCGGGGACAAGTTCAGGAGCCACGAGCGTGCACCATCCTTGAGAGCCATGGGGAACCAGTTCGCCATGACTTTCTCGTCGTCGTTGGCCACCTCGATGCTCAGCTCGTAGAGCTACAAGAACTCCGCAGGGTGGGGGGTGCCGTCGTAGCGAGGAGGCAGGTTTGGCTTGAACTTGCCTGGCCAGACGACGCTACGCAGCTCTGGAGTGAAGGCGCGGCAGCCTGCTGTGGTCACCGAGGCCCTTTGCAGAGGTGGAGCCTGCCCTTGATGTCCGCGCACCACCACCGCACGCGGCACACGGTCTTGTCATGGTGGCGCCGGGAGCGCATGAGCGTTTTCTTGTGGCCGGGGAACTTCTTGGCAGCTTCCTTCTTCTCGCGCGGGCGCCCGACGCGGCGGGTCGCGTTGAGGGGCCGCGCATCTTGGCGCCAGGGCGCCGTCTTGGTGTGGAGGTGGCGGAGGCGCCCCGTGGGCTACGTCACCCACAGCTGGAGGTGGGCGAGGTAGCGAGAGAGACGGGGCAGGCGAGCTCCCAGTGGTGCTGACGAGCTCGGCGATGCGGTCCAGCCAGTCCTCGTAGAGGTCGTCGACTGGCCGGTAGCGCAGGAGCTCACGTGCCATGAGCATCGCGGCCCGCGCGTCCGTGGGCGCGCAACGAGCGTGAGATAATGAGTCGGCCGGAGTCAGCGATGGGGTGGCGGTGCGGCCGTCCCGCCACACAGAGGGGTGCAGCGAGGACGCTTGCTGCTCGTTTCCCGTCGGGCCAATGGCGGCGTTGGCGGCGGGTGATGGAGAACGACGGGGAGCCCCGCCGACAGGGGCCGTCTGAGCGACACGGGCGGCCAGGGCGGCCCGGCACTCGGCGCCAGCTCGGCACGCGTCTGCCATGGACGTGGTGGAGCGGTGGAGCGCGGATCAATGGAAGGAAAGCTTCAGCGCACCCCTACCTGGCGCGCCAAATGTCGGATTTCGAGTTCCGGCAAAACCCTCAAGGTTTGAACACTGGGGTGCGCACGAATATCTCTCCCTCCCCTAGCTCACACGCTCACCACAATCTCAAAGCTCGGCACGTCGAACTCGAAGAACAAGGGACACAGGGTTTATACTGGTTCGGGCCACCGATGTGGTGTAATACCCTACTCCAGTGTGGTGTGGTGGATTGCCTTGTAGGCTGAGGATGAACAAGTACAAGGGAAGAACAGCCTCCTGAGAAGAGGTGTTCTTGTGCTCGATGAGCGTGTGTGTGCGAGGATGGAATGGACCCGATCCAAAGTGAGTTGGGGCTCGATCAGTTGGCCCCCTACGGTGGTGGCTAGTCCTATTTGTAGAGGCCCTGGTCCTCTTCCCAAATATTAGGCGGGAAGGGATCCAACAACAGACAAATTTGAAGGGAGACAACTAGTACAAGTTATCCTGACTAAAGGTGGTCTTCGCCTGCCAAAGGCTCTGGTGGTGACGCCGTCCTGGGCTCCATGGTGACATCCGTCCTGCCGTCATGCTGGTCTTGGTCTTGTTGCACTGATATGGAAACCTTTGCCTGATGCCTCGGGACTCCTCACCTGCGCCTGCCTCTTTAGCACCAAAGAGGAAGCGAGCACTGTCGCTGGCTACCGCACCCGCCTTGGCCTTGTCGTCATGGCTTGGTTGTCTATGGGAACCTCACGAGGTGCCCCTTGCCTTGATCTCTCTGCCCCTCGTGTGCCAGCCTGGTGAGGCCGCCCCCGAGGAGGTCTTGCGTCGTCCGCCTCGCGAGGCTTGACCCCTCGCGAGGGTCTTGAGTGTTTGCTGATAACGATGGGCCATACAGGGCCGCTGGTGGAGCCACGCCGTGGGCCGTAGGCATGCAAGTCTGGGGACCCCCTTTCCTAGAACACCGACAGCGGTTGAACGTTTCGATGGAAAGAACATTGAGCCCCGTGTTGCCATTGATGAGGGTCTTGGTGATGAGGAAATTGCTGATGACGGGCGAGCAAAGCATCGGGAGGGCGCCGGCAGTTGCCGCGCACTTGAGCTGGTCGGACGAGCGGAACGTGATGGTGCACTTGGACCACCTGAGAGGACGCGTGGCCTCGAGCCTCGGGAGGGCCGCATTCACCTCACGAGCGAACTGCTTGAAGATGCACTGGGAGGCTGGGGCCTGAGCGCCACCCAAGATGCAAGCGATGGCGCTAGGCTCCTGGAAGCCCCCAACCCCCTCGTCTTGGTGGTGGTGGTCGTTCCTCCTTGGTGGTGGCAGCAGTGGAGGGAGGCCGGCGTTGCCCTGAGGACGGTCATCACGAGGTTGGTCTCTCCAGACGCCCTCGTGAGGCTGGCCTTGCCAGCGGTCCTCACGAGGCTGGTCGCGCCACTCCTTGCGGGGTCCGCAGTCGTCCCAGCGTCCTCCGCTTCGACCTCCTCCATGGCCGTAGCCCCGATCGTTGCATTCAGGGCATCGACCAAGGCGCCCATCGCGAATGGCCCTGAGCTCCTGACAGTCATTGGTGTTGTGGCTGTGTACGTTGTGGAAGCTGCAGAAAGGATGGCTTCCCTTGGATGACTCTGGGTGGTCACAGGCGCGCTTCATCTCTGGTTCTGCCGCGAGCACGGCAGCCCCCTTATGCTTCATGTCCTTGGCCTTGGACTTCTTGTCTTCTGGGTTGGCTGCGGGGAGTTCGAGGAGAGAGACACCCCTCCTCGGCTCTCGCACACTTGATTGACATGTTGAACATCTCCAGAGATGTACACAGGTCCTCGTGGATGGCGAGCTCCTCCTTCATCTTGACATCGCGGACGCCGTCAGAGAATGCCGAGATGATGGCTTCGTCTGAAAGTTTGGGGATCTTGTTGGCGTCCTGGGAACGGGGGTGCCAAAACTTGCCTGCCTGCGGCCCATGGCGTGACTCCGTCAGCGGCCTGGTACGGCCCAGCTCCAGCAGCAACAGGTCAAGACCCTCGCGAGGGGCCAAGCCTCGCGAGGCGGGCGACACCAAGGCCTCCTTGGGGATAGCCTCGCTAGGCTGGCTCTCGAGGAGCAAAGATATCAAGGCAAGGTGCACCTCACGAGGTTCACAGGATCGTGAGCCATGATTTGACCAAGGCAAAGGGCGCCGGGCCGGACGGTTGCAGCCCATTTCCTCTTTGGTGCTAAGGGGGCAAGCGCAGGCGCAGGGTCTCGAGGCATCAGGCAAAGGTTTCCATATTGGTGCATCAAAGCCAAGACCGCCAAGACGATAGGACGGGGTCATCGTAGAGCCCACTACAGCGTCACCACTAGAGTCTTTTGCAGGCGAAGACTACTTTCGTTAAGATAGCTTGTACTAGTTGTCTCCCTTCAAATTTGGCCGTTGTGGAATCCCTTCCCGCCTACATTTGGGAAGAGGACCAAGGCCACTATAAATAGGACTTAGCCACCACCGTAGAACGGACGGATCATTGTGACCATCCCCACACCCACCAGCTCATCGAGCTCAAGAACACCTCACTTCCCAAGGTTGTTCATCCACTGTACTAGTTCATCCTCAGATCCTCGAGGCAATCCACCACAAAGCTCGAGTAGGGTATTACACCGCACGGTGGCCCGGACCAGGATAAATCTCTGTGTCTCTCATTCTTTGGGTTCGTCGAGCTAGGCCATGGGATCGTTGAGTGGGCATACTGGGGAGAGAGCCCTTCGTGCGCACCCCAGAGTTCGAACCTCTCAAGGGTCTCATGGAGCCCTCAACTGACATTTGGCGCCTGTAGGTGCGACGAAGCTTTGCCTCTCTGTCCGCCTCTGCCGGATTTCGGGTTCCGAGACCCTTGAGGTTCAAACACTGGGGTGCCGGAGATCCAACCTTCCACCGCCTCGCACCTCGCCAATCGCCGGACCTAAACTATTAAACGGAACAGCACAAGAGACACGAGATTTATACTGGTTCGGGCCACCATTGTGGTGTAATACCCTACCCAAAGGTGTGGTGTGGTGGATTTCTCTGGGCTGATGAGGAACAATACAAGGAAGTACAGCCTCGAGGGTCTGTTCTTGGCGGGTGCGATGAACTGCTAGGTGGTGTTCATCGCCATTTAACTACATCGGGTTCCTTGATGAGGATTCGATCCTCCGCCTGGGGTGGCTACTCCTATTTATAGGCGAAGGCCCCGGGCCTCTTCCCAAATATTGAGCGGGAAGGGCGCCAACAATTGGCCTTTTGAAGGGGGAACAGCGGTACACTTATCCCGACTAAAGTTGGTCCTCGCCGCCAAAGGCTCGTGATGACGCTTTGCTTGGGCTCCACGATGACTCCTTCCAGCCTTGGGCTGGTCTTGGTCTTGTTGCATCAAAACAGATGCCTTTGCTTGATGCTCTCGCCTGTGCTTGCTCCCTTTGCACCAAAGAGGAAAGGAGGACATCATGCTGGCTGGCGCCTCGATCGCGCCTTTGGTCGCGTCATGGTTAGCTGGCCATGGGCACCTCGCGAGGTACCCCGCTTGAACTCTCCGCCTCATGAGCCACCTGACGAGGCCGTGCTCGAGGAAGCCTTGTCGTCCGCCTCACGAGGCTTGGCCTCGCGAGGGTCTTGAGCTTATGCTGATGAAGATGGGTCGGCTGGGCCTCCTTCGAGCCACGCCGCAGCCGCAGGCAGGCACCTGGGGACCCTCGCTCCTGCAACACCGACAAGAGCCCCCTGGCCCACTGCGCGCCCAACTTGGCCGAAAGCGTAAAGGCGAAAGGGCAAGTGTGAAGCGTCATGGCCCTTAATCGCTCGCGCCTTGGGCGCTGTATGGCGGTTGGGTGGATGTGGGCGGCACTGCTTCCCCACGATTCCTCGGTAACCACCCAAATTCGACAAGTCCCTGCATGCGTAGTCGGTCATGATTACCGATGATCGTGGAGGCCGACGGTTGGCCTTCGCCGGCTATAAGCACGGAACGCGCGCCGCTTCTTCCGCCTATCCTTTCTTGTCTCTCCTTCTTCTCCATGGCTCCACCAAGGAAGTTATCGCCGCAGAGAACGGGAAGGGCCGCCAGCCGAGTCTTCCTTCCACCGCTTAAGCGTGGTCGGGTCGCCTCATAGCATCCTGCGGGCCCCACGGCGTCCCCCGCAGTCCCGGGAGGCTCAGCGGGCGACGAAGCGGCTGGCTATGGTCGGCGGGCGTGCCCCGGCCGCTGGCCCCCGAGGCCGCCCCATGCTGCCGGGAGCGCTGGAGTTCATGGTGCGGGCGGAGGAGCCGCCCGGCTTCAGCCTCCCACGCTTCTCCTGGGTGAGCTCTTCACTGGCGCCTGGGTGGCCTCTAGCTCCAGCGGATGGCTGCTGCAGCCGGGCTTTGTGGGCTTCTCGAGGTCTCCGCCACGGGAACTCGTTCTCGACCATGGGCCGGCAGACGTCGTCAGCTGCTGCCGGTCTTCGCCGCCGTGCTCCCTGCATTTCAAGTATGATCGGCGACGCCACCCCACGTGAGGGTGTTCGGGAAGATGGTCGCCGCATGGGGTGCTGCCCCAAGACGACGACAATGCCGAGGACTCAGCCCCGCGTGGATGGAGAGGGCAGCGCTGGGCGGCTAGCGATGCCCGTGACTCCTCAAGCTTCACCAGCTCTTCTTCGGTGGTGATTCTTCCATCGCGTCGCCAGCCCCACGCCACTGCCCGCTTGGGGGTGGCAGCGGTCCGCTTCACGCGCCTGGTGAAGCGCGAGAGGAGTCCGCCTCGAGCTCCGAGACGGCTCGAGCCTTCCAAGAGGGCTGCACGGGCGTGCTTCACCTCCTTTTGTCCTTTTCCTTTCTTTTCTCCCGCGCAAAAGACAACAATGTGTAGCCCCGTAATGATTTAGGTTAACGCCGCAATTATTGTACCGCTTTGTTATCCCGACATCGTTCTTCGTTATACGCCCATTCACAAGTGAACTCCAGCCGTGGTCAGCTGGGCGACCGATCCAGCCCCGTGTTCAAGGTTGTTGCCCGTGAGGCATGGTCGGAGGGTGCTCTAGCTGTGACCAGGGCCAGTGAAAACATGAGCGATAGGGGTAGGAACGCTCGCAAGGGCTCCCGAGGCTTCTGCCTCGCGAGTCCCCACGCAAGAGAAATCGAGGCAGGAGGGCGAAAAAGATCGAAGAACCACGGACCAAAAGATGGCGATAGTTTCGATAAAAATTCCAAATGGGAACAACTAGTCAACTGCAGAAAGAAAATGAAAAAGCCACGTCCGGCACCTAGTCTAGTCTTTGACGTTTTCTCACCAGCGCGGAGCTAAGTGCTGCCATCATGTGGGAGGGAGCCCGGTGGCCTCGAGGCCGCACTCCTGCGACTCGGGCGGTACAGCCCCAACTTATTATTACGTGAGAGTGTCACGGCGGCGAAGCTTCACGTGCGGCCCTCTTCACGTGCTCCGGCCTTTCTTCCGGGAAGCAAGCTTCACGGGCATTGGCCCTCTTCACGGGCACTGGGCCTTTTTCGAAAAAGATGAGCTTCACATGCATTCGCCTTCTTCACAGGCACTAGGCCTTTTTAGAAAAAGATGAGCTTCACAGGCATTTGCCTTCTTCACAGGCACTAGGCCTTTTCCAAAAAGGATGAGCTTCACAGGCATTTGCCTTCTTCACAGGCACTGGGCCTTTTCCAAAAAGGATGAGCTTCACAGGCATTCGCCTTCTTCACAGGCACTGGGCCTTTTTTGAAAAAATGAGCTTCACAGCATTCGCTTTCTTCATGTGCACCGGCCTTTTCCAAAAGGATGAGCTTCACAGCATTCGCTCTTCACAGTGCACGGGCCTTTTTCAAAAATATGAGCTTCACAGTATTCGCCTTCTTCACGTGCACTGGCCTTTTTAGGGTAAACCTCCAAGGTGCCGGATGTTCCACGCTGCTCGTAGGTACTTCCTCTTGAGTCTCCAAGCGCACGGAGCCGGGCCTCGAAACATGAACAACCTTGAACGGGCCCTCCCACATGGGAGAGAGCTTATGCAATCCCTCCCAGAGAGGACCCATCGAGCACGAGGTCCCCTACCTCGAGAGTTCTGGGCGGATGTTGCGGCGGGGTATCGCTGAGTGCTCGCTGGTACCTTGCCGCCGCAGCGCAGCTTCTCGACGGTGCTCCTCCCCAAAGACGAGGGCCGCCCTTCGCATGGCGCCCCGCAACGCTTTCATCGAATGCCAGACTCGCGGATCGACGCTGACCTCGTGAGGGAGGACCGCTTCGCCCGTGAGACCAGGAAGAAGGGATCTCCATGGCTTGGTTGCGGTTGTGCGGATGGACCACAACACGACGGAAGCTCATCATACCAGCCTCGCCGCAGCCTCCGCTTTTCTTGAACGCCCCGGTCTTGAGGCCTCTTAGGACCTCTCGCTGGCCCGCCGGCCTGTCCATTGCTGCGGGTGCGCCACAAGCGTAGCATATCTCAAGGCCCCAAGGTTAGCGCAAAGACGCTTTAAAGAGGTTACCGTGAATCGCGAACCGTTGTCGGTGATGATGCGGTTCAGCACTCCGAACCGCTCACGATGCCCTTGATGAACTTGACCGCAGAACCAGCGGGATGGTGCGGACGGCCTCGACTTCGCCCACTTGGTGAATTTGTCCACGGCGACGAGAGGTAGCGATAGCCCTCGGCGCCGAGGAAAAGGGCCCAGATGTCCAGCCCCTGCATCGCGAATGGCCAAGTGAGGGGATGGTTTGCGACCTCCCGCTGGCTGGTGGATCTGCTTGGCATGGAATTGGCAAGCCTCGCAAGCCTTCACGAAGTTCAACAGCGCCATTGAGCGCAATGGGCCAATAGAAACCGCTATGAACGCTTGCCGACGAGGGCCCGTGGATTTACTTAATGGTGCCCACAATCTCCACCATGTATATCTGCCTCGCAGTTCCTTCCCTGCTCCCTAGTGATGCAACGCAGGATACGCTGCTCGGTCGCTTCCGTAGATCTCTCCATCCATGATGTTGTATGTCGGGCTTGCCGCGCCACACGCCTGCCTCCTCCTCCTCCTTCTCCCGCAAAGTTCTCATGCTAAGTAACTCTTGAGCTCCGTGATCCAGCACCCCTCTTGAGGTTCCATCGTTAGGAGCAGCCGTGTTTCGAGGCCGGGCCACAGATGGGGCCCCGAGGCGTGTGGTCGAGGGAGCTCCACCCGAGGCTGTGCTTGTGCTTGATAACGGCAAAGAGGTCTGAGGCTTGAAGAGCCGCCTCAAAGACGCCTGCCTCGGGGTAACCTCCGGAGGATCGCTTGGCGATGTCGCCGGCCTCTTGATTGGTGCCAGGGCACGGCTGCAGCTCCAACCCCCGTAACTGTTTCTCCATCCTCATGACCTCCGCGAGGTAGGCCTCCATGTGTTCATCTCTTGGCTCAGACACCTTGTTGGAGAAATTGACGAGGAGCTGCGAATCACCCTTGATGGTAAGGCGCTTCACTCCTGTGGCAGCGGCAGCCTCGCACCGCTATCGCCCCTCAGATTCTGCTATATTGTTGAGACCTTCGCCTCGGCTGGAAACAGAGCTGCACGGCATAATAGAGCTTGTCCTGAAGGGAGATATGAGCACCGCCCCAGCCCCAGCGCCCTGTCTGGAGAACACTCCGTCGAAGTACATGACCCAACCTTCTGGCGCTTCGCTCCCTGGGGAGAGGGATCGATCTCGCCGCCCCGAGGCCCAAGAGCTTCTGGCCCATTCGCCACGAAATCTGCCAGCGCGGCCCCCTTGATGACTCTGGTTGTGCTGAACTTGAGCTGGAATGCTTGCAGCTCAATGTTCCACTCGGCGACCCTCTCGGCCGAGTTGGGGCTCCTAAGCACCCTCTCCAGGGGGTATGTCGAGACAACCTTGATCGGATGACCCTGGAAGTAGTGTCGCAGCTTGCGCGAAGCCACCAACAGCGCGAGGAGGAGCTTCTGTGGCATGGGGTACCGTGCCCTCGCATCCCATAACACTGTGCTAACGAAGTACACCGGGTGCTCGACGAGGCTAGGGGCGTCGGTGCTGGTGGCGTCTTCCGGAAGCTGTGGTGCCTCCCGAGGTGACGGCGCCTCCAAAAGCTGGGTGCTTGGATGGAGGGCCTCTCCCGCCTCTTGGTGTGCTCACTGCTGACGGCTGATCTTCTTCCGCTGTGGTGCTGGCTTCTGGAGTTCCTTCTGATTCGCCTTGCCTTAGCTCGGGTGGCCGCCGTGGTCTTGGCTCGACGCCCTCCCTAATCTGCCACCAGGCTGCGCTTAGCGGAGTAGGGAGTGGCGACGAGGTAGAGTACCAAGGGCTCTGAGGCGCGGGCCACCATCACTAGAGGGCTGGTCAGTACCTCTTGAGGTCTTGAACGCTTTGTCGGCCTCTTCACCCATTCAAGGGCCCTTTTTCTTCATCACCGGAAGAAAGGCAGCGCCTGGCCCCCAATCGGGAGATGAAACGGCCCAGCCACCGTTACGCCCGTGAGCTTCTGATTTCCTAAGGGTCTTTGGTGGGCCTCATGTCCTCAATTGCTTTGACCTTTTCTGGGTTGGCCTCGATGCCTCGGTGGGACACGAGGAAACCCAGAGCTTGCCCGAGGGAACTCCAAACACACACTTCTCCGGTTGAGTCGCAGTGCTCACCGCGCTGAGGCTCGTGAAGGTTTCTTCCAGTGTCTTGTATCAAGGTCTTGGCCTCATGAGACTTCACCACGATGTCCTCGACGTAAGCCTCCACATTCTTCCCGAGCTGGGGCCCAAGGTGATGTGCATGAGCACCGGAAGGTTGCCCTCTGCTATGCAACCCGAATGGCATGCATGTATAGCAAGACACTCCACATGGGGTTAAGAAGGCCGCCTTTTTCCACGCCTTCCACCGCCATCTTGATCTGGTGATACCCGAAAAGGCGCCCAAGAAGCATAACAGGTCACACTCGGCGGTGGAATCGACGATCCGGTCGATGCGAGGGAGCGGAACGGATCCTGCGGGCATGCTTTGTTGAGGTTGGTGAAGTCGACACATGCGCCATTCCTCCCTTCTTTGGCACCACCACGGGTTGGCCAGCCAACTGGTATCGGACCTCGAAATAACCCCCGCGCTTCTAGCTTGCGGTCTCTTGGACGATGAAAGCCTGCTTTGTGGACTGCCTTCTCGCCTCGCTTCACAGACGCACGCTAGCACACATTGAGGTGGTGCTCGACACGCCTGTGGGATCCCCGCCACCGATCGGCTCCCAGCGTAACACCTTCTTGTTCGCGACGCAGAACTTGACCAGGCTTCTCCCTGCTCGGCTCGAGGTTGGCGCCTATGGTGAAGGTGGCGCTTAGGACCCGCCTCGCCGACAGTATCTGCTGGTCTCCGCCTTTGTCTTGAGTAAACAACTGCTTTTCTTGGTCGGCGCAGCCCCTTTGGGCTTGAGGGCTTCGCAGATCGGCGGGCTGCATCGCGGCCGCCATCTTGAGGGCGAGCCTGAGCGCCGCAGCAGACCTTCGTATCCCCGACACGCAGTGAGGACGCCGCGCTCCCGGCATCTTCATGAGGTTGTATCCCGGTGGGTTGCGCCATGAATTTGGCCACGCTGGATAGCCAAGGATGGCATTTTAGGGAGGCCGATGGGGGCGATGTCGGTCGACCAGTTCCGCGCGGAAGTTGTCGAGGTGCCAAGGTCACCGGAAGTCGGATTTGCCCTAAGGAGCTGGATGACCTCCTCCCACGCCCAAAAAGGCCGGGGGCTGCAGCCGCCCCGGGAATGCAGAGGAGGTTGAAGGCCTCGACCGAGAGTACGTTGAGGCCGGGCGCCGCCGCCGATGAGGGTCCCGTGACGGCAACCCGCATATGGTGGGTGTACAGAGCATGGGGAGCGCACCATCCGCCGAGTTGGCGGGTGGTCCCGAGAGTCGAAGGTCAGCCCGCCGACGGCTCCGCCCGCCCGAGGGAGCCTCGCGGAGGCGGCGCCACCGGCGGACGAATGTCTTGACATGGCGGCTGGAAGGCGGCGCCACGAGCCGCCAGAGGGCCGCGACGATCGGGAGGAACCGCGCGACGGGCGGGTGACGAGGAGGCTGCGCGGCTCTCCCGTGAGGTCGCCGAGGAGCGCAGGGACTATGCTTGCTGCCCGCTCTCGCTGGGCCGGTGGCGTGTTGACAGCGGGCGTGAGGAACGACGAGGGCGCCGCCGACGGAAGCCGCTCGGGCGATATGGGAGGCGAGGGCGGCTCGGCGCTGGCGCGAGCCCGACGAGCGCCGATATGGTTGCGTGGTCGGGAAGAACGAGGCGACGGAAGGTAGATTCCGCGCACTTTACCGGGCGCGCTAAATGTCGGATTTCGGTTCCGCACTTTGAGGTTCGAACACTGGGCGCGCGAGATCCAACCTTCCACCGCTCTCGCACTCGCCAATCGCCGGACCTAAACTACTAAACGGAACAGCACAAGAGACACGAGATTTATATCTGGTTCGGGCCACCATTGTGGTGTAATACCTTACCCAAAGGTGTGGTGTGGTGGATTGCCTCTTGGGCTGATGAGGAATAATACAAGGAAGAACAGCCTTGCGAGGGTCTGTTCTTGGCGGGTGCGATGAACTGCTAGGTGGTGTTCAAATACTCTAACCATCGGTTCCTTGATGAGGATTCGATCCTCCGCCTGGGGTGGCTACTCCTATTTATAGGCGAAGGCCCCGGCCTCTTCCCAAATATTGAGCGGGAAGGGCGCCAACAATTGGCCTTTTGAAGGGGAACAGCGGGTACACTTATCCCGACTAAAGTTGGTCCTCGCCGCCAAAGGCTCGTGATGACGCCGCTTGGGCTCCACGATGATTCTTCCAGCCGCTATTGGTCTTGGTCTTGTTGCACCAAACGGATGCCTTTGCTTGATGCTCTCGCCGCGCTTGCTCGCTTTGCACCAAAGAGGAAAGCAGGACACTCGCTGGCTGTCGCCTCGATCGCGCCTTTGGTCGCCATGGCTTATGCCATGGGCACCTCGCGAGGTACCCTGCCTTGAACTCTCCGCCCCTCATGAGCCAGCTGACGAGGCCGTGCTCGAGGAAGCTCCTTGTCGTCCGCCTGTGAGGCTTGGCCTCGCGAGGGTCTTGAGCTTGCGCTGATGAAGATGGGACGGCTGGGCCTCCTTCGAGCCACGCCGCAGGCCGCAGGCAGGCAAGTCTGGGGACCCCCGTTCCCAGAACGCCGACACACTCCGCCAGCTTCGCTCCCCCGTTTAGCTCTCATGGCGAGCGCCCTCCATCGACCGGACCAACAGGCCCGCAAGGAGGCACTGTGGGGCTCCGAGCCTTCGCCCCTGCCTTGCGGCAGGTGTGGTGGCCGCACAAGTTCAAGCCGAAGATGCCGCCTGGCTACGTTGGCGCGGCGGATCCAACAACCTTCCTCCAGGCGTACGAGGAGGCCATCCAGATGGCCGGAGGCGACGACAAGGTCATGGACAACTGGTTCCCCATGGCCCTCGCCGGCGTGTCGCTCGTCTGGCTACTCAACCTGCCGGAATCCTCTGTGGCCTCCTGGGAGGGGCTGCCCAATCTCTTCATCGCGTGCTTCGCAGCACCAGCGCCCCTCGCCGTCGCAACCCTCCTTGGTGGTTCGCAGGCGCCGCCCTCAGATCGCCATGTCAAGCAGTTTGTCCGCCAAATGGGCGTCGCCCGTGTGCAGCCGGGGGCTCCTCTAGGATGGGCGGCACCCAAGGCCGATCTCACCTTCAACTCAGGGGACCATCCGGCGACCACCGCGGGTTCGGGCGCGCTCCTGATGCTCTGGACACCCACCATCTGCAACGTAGCGGTTACGAAGACCCTCATCAACGGCGGAGCTGGCCTCAACGTGCTCCCTGTGGAAGCTTTCGGCTTGCTCCACGTGCCGCACGCCCGGCTCCATCCCACCAAGCCCTTCTCCGGGGTTGGCGATGGTTCCACCAGCCCCCTAGGGCAGATCTGCCTCCCTGTCACCTTCGGCACCCGCGACAACTGCCGCACCAAGCTTATCGACTTCGACATCACCCGCATCAGCCTTCCATATAACGCCATCCTCGGGTAACCAGCCCTGGCCAAGTTCATGGTGGCAACCCATCCTGCCTACAACCTCATGATGATGCCAGGGAGCAGCGGCGTCCTCACTGTGGCTGGAGACACCAAGGAGGCCCTGACGGCCCTCAAGCTCGCCTCTAGGGCCGTAGCGGCAGCACGCCCTGCGGACGAAGCAGCGTCTGGGGCCCAGGGGACTGCGCAAAGCAGTTATTCTCGCAAGATTGGGCTAAGACGAAGCAGGTACCGGTTGATGAGGACGGGACCTCAGGAGCCACCTTCGCCATAGGTGCCGACCTTGCCTCGGACCAAGAAGAAGCACTGGTGAACTTCCTGTGCGCGAATAAGGAGGTATTCGCCTTGGAGCCCAAGCAACTGGTGGGTGTCCCGAGGGGGGTAATCGAGAACCACCTGAGGGTGTGCCCCAATGTGTGCTCGGTGAAGCAGAAGGCGCGACGACAGTCCCTAGAGAAGCAGTCCTTCATCGTCCAGGAGACCCGCAAGCTACAAGAAGCGGGTCTCATCAGCGAGGTTCGGTACCCGGAGTGGCTGGCGAACCCAGTCGTCGTGCCCAAGAAGGGCGGGAAGGAACGCATGTGTGTCGACTTCACCAACCTCAACAAGGCCTGCCCTCAAGACCTGTTCCTGCTTCCGCGCATTGATCAGATCGTCGACTCCACCGCCGAGTGCGACCTGCTGTGCTTCCTAGATGCCTTCTCGGGCTACCACCAGATCAAGATGGCAGTACAGGATGTCGAGAAGATGGCCTTCTTGACCCCATGTGGGGTGTACTGCTACACCTGCATGCCGTTCGGGCTGCGTAACGGTGGGGCAACCTTCGAGCGACTGATGCACATAGCCCTAGGTCGGCAGCTCGGGAGGAACACCGAGGCCTACGTCAACGACGTTGTGGTGAAATCTCGGGAGGCAAGGACCCTCATCCAGGATCTAGAGGAGACCTTCGCTAGCCTGCGCAAAGTGGACCTGCGGCTCAACCCGGAGAAATGCGTGTTTGGTGCCCCCTCAGGTAAGCTGCTGGGGTTCCTTGTGTCGCACAGGGGAATCGAGGCGAACCCAGAGAAGGTTAAGGAAATAGAAGAAATGAGCCCGTTGCAGGCTCTCAAAGAAATGCAAAAGCTGGCGGGCTGCATGACCTCATTAGGGCGCTTCATCTCCAAGCCAGGGGAGCACGCCCTCCCATTCTTCGAGCTGATGAAAAAGAAGGGCCCGTTCGAGTGGACTCCGGAGGCTGACGCAGTGTTTCAAGACCTCAAGAGATACCTCACCAGCCCCCAGTGATGGTGGTGCCACGTCCTCTCGAGCCCCTGGTGCTTTACCTGGCCACCACGCCTCATTCTGCTAGCGCAGCGCTGGTGGCCATCCGGGAGGAGTGCCAGGATAAGAGCCTACCACATGACGCCACACATTCGGTCAGGATGATGCAGCACCAGGTCGGCGCCCTTGAAGACACAACAGTGCCAGCGGATGACCAGGCTCCACAAGACGGTGCTCCCGAGGCCGCGGTTGCCCCGGCAGTCGACCGAGCTCCTGAGGTCCCCCAGCCTCAGGAAGTGCCCCAGTCTCAGGAGGTCTCGTCGAGCACCCGGTATACTGATGTCTACTACGCAACCTTCTTCTTGTAGATGTTGTTCGGCCTCCAAGTGCAGAGGTTTGTAGGACAGTAGCAAATTTCCCTCAAGTGGATGACCTAAGGTTTATCAATCCGTGGAGGCGAGGATGAAGATGGTCTCTCAAGCAACCCCGCAACCAAATAACAAAGAGTCTCTTGTGTCCCCAACACACCCAATACAATGGTAAATTGTATAGGTGCACTAGTTCGGTGAAGAGATGGTGATACAAGTGCAATATGGATGGTAGATATAAGTTTTTGTAATCTGAAAAAAAAACAGCAAGGTAACTAATGATAAAAGTGAGCACAAACGGTATTGCAATGCTAGGAAACAAGGCCTAGGGTTCATACTTTCACTAGTGCAAGTTCTCTCAACAATGATAACATAACTGGATCATATAACTATCCCTCAACATGCAACAAAGAGTCACTCCAAAGTCACTAATAGCGGAGAACAAACGAAGAGATTATGGTAGGGTACGAAACCACCTCAAAGTTATTCTTTCCAATCAATCCGGTGGGCTATTCCTATAAGTGTCACAAACAGCCCTAGAGTTCGTACTAGAATAACACCTTAAGACACAAATCAACCAAAACCCTAATGGAACCTAGATACTCCAATGTCACCTCAAGTATCCGCGGGTATGATTATAATACGATATGCATCACACAATCTCAGATTCATCTATTCAACCTACACATAGAACTTCAAAGAATACCCCAAAGTTTCTACCGAAGAATCAAGACGAAAACGTGTGCCAACCCCTATGCATAGGTTCATGGGCGGAACCCGCAAGTTGATCACCAAAACATGCATCAAGTGAATCACGTGATATCCCATTGTCACCACAGATACGCATGGCAAGACATACATCAAGTGTTCTCAAATCATTAAAGACTCAATCTGATAAGATTACTTCAAAGGGAAAACTCAATCCATTACAAGAGAGTAGAGGGGGGATAAGCAACATAAGATCCAACTATAATAGCAAAGCTCGTGATACATCAAGATCCTGCCAAATCAAGAACATGAGAGAGAGAGAGATCAAACACATAGCTACTGGTACATACCCTTAGCCCCGAGGGTGAACTACTCCCTCCTCATCATGGAGAGTGCTGGGATGATGAAGATGGCCACCGGTGAGGGTTCCCCCGTCCAGCTGGGTGCCGGAACAGGGTCCCGATTGGTTTTTGGTGGCTACAGAGGCTTGCGGCGGCGGAACTCCAGATCTATTTTGTTCCCCGAAGTTTTTAGGGTCTAAGGAGATATATAGGCGGAAGAAGTACATCAGGGGAGCCACGAGGGGCGCCCTAGGGGGGTGGGCGCGCCCCCTACCTCGTGGCTCCCTCGTTTCTTTCCTGACGTGCACTCCAAGTCTATCGGGTAGCTTTCCATCCAAAAATAACTTCTCCAGAAGGTTTTATTCCGTTTCGACTCCATTTGACATTCCTTTTCTTCGAAACACTGAAACAAGGGAAAAAACAGGAACTGGCACTGGGCTCTGGGTCAATAGGTTAGTCCCAAAAATAATATAAAAGTGCATAATAAAGCCCATAAACATCCAAAACACATAATATAATAGCATGGAACAATAAAAAATTATAGATACGTTGGAGACGTATCATATACTTCATCAACACGGTATTATGAGACGCGCGGGCACGCTACCCCATGCCGCAAAAGCTTCTGCTCGCGCTCCTTGTGGCCTCATGCAAGCCGCACCACTACTTCCAAGGTCACCCCATCAAGGTCGTCTCAGCTTACCCATTAGAGAGGGTGCTCCGGAGCACCAATGCCGCAGGAAGGGTCGCCGAATGGAACATCGAACTGCAGGCATTCCAGCTGGAGTTTAGCACCACCAGGGTCATCAAAGGAGTCGCGCTCGCCGACTTCGTAGCGGAATGGACCGACGCTCCAGGGCCCGAGGCGGGAGATGACCGGTCACTTTCGCCAAGGAGCGAAGCACCGGACGGCTGGGTCATGTATTTTGATGGCGCCTTCGCGCGTCAGGGCGCGAGGGCCGGAGCCGTGCTCATCTCACCCACCCACGACAAGCTCTAGTATTCCATGAAGCTCTGCTTCCAACATGGCAAGAAGATCTCCAACAACATCGCGGAGTACGAAGGTTTGATTGCTGGCCTCAAGGCCGCAGCCGCCATAGGCGTGAAGCGCCTCACCATCAAGGGCGACTCTCAGCTCCTCGTCAACTTCTCCAACAAAGTGTATGAGCCGAAGGATGAGCATATGGAGGCATACCTGGCAGAGGTACACAAAATGGAGAAGCAATTCTTGGGCCTGGAGCTGCAGCATGTCCCTCGTGGCACGAACAAGGAAACTGACGATATCGCCAGCGGCAGGAGCCAGGAGTCTTTGAGGAGCAACTCTTCAAGCCTTCAGCAAACCCCCCCCCCCCCCGGTTGTGAAGCCAGCACCGCCTCAGGAGGAGCTCCCCCCACCACCATCCTGGGAGCCCCTGCCTGTGGTCCTCAGGAGCGTGATTGCTCCTCGCGCTCGAGCCTCAAGAGGGGTGCTGGACCGAGGAATTCAAGGCGTACCTATTGCGGGGAACCTTGCTGGAAATGGAGGATGATGCAGAGCGCGTGACCCGGCAGGCCACAGTCTACTGCATTCAGGACGGTGAGCTATACCGAAAACGACCAAACGATGTTTCCTTGCGATGCATCTCTAGGGAGCAGGGGCGCGAGCTGTTAACCGACATACATGGAGGGGACTGCGGGCATCACTCGTCATCACACACCTTGGTGGGCAAGGTGTTCCGCAGCGGATTCTACTGGCCCACGACACTCAACGATGCAACCGACTGGTGAGGTCTTGTGAAGCCTGCCAGTTCCATGCTAAACAAATCCACCAACCTACCCAGGGCCTCCAGACTATCCCGCTCTCGTGGCCGTTCGCGGTCTGGGGGCTGGACATCTTGGGACCGTTCCCTTGGGCGCCCGGGGGCTACCACTGCCTCTACGTCGCCATCGACAAGTTCACCAAGTGGACGGAGGTGGAAGCCGTCCGCACCATCCCAGCCGGCTCGGCAGTCAAGTTCAACAAGGGCCTCGTGAGCCGGTTCAGGGTCCCTAATCGCATCATCACCGACAATGGCTCGTAGTTCACTAGCAACCTTTTCAAAATGTATTGTGCTAACCTTGGAACACAGATATGCTATGCCTCAGTGGCACACCCCAAGAGCAACGGTTAGGCCGAGTGTGCCAATGCGGAGGTCCTCAGAGGCCTCAAGACAAGAACCTTCAAGAAGAAGCTTGAGACCTACGGCAGGGGCTGGCTGGACGATCTCCAGTCCGTGTTATGGTCCATCCGCACCACTGCCATCAAGCCTACGGGCGAAACTCCATTATTCCTCGTCTACGGGGCCGAAGCGGTTCTCCCACATGAGGTCAGGCATCGCTCCGCATGGGTTTTGGCGTTTTACGAGGCACGCCAGGACGCCACATGGGGGATGGATCTCGTGCTGCGGGAGGAACGCCGCCGTCAAGCCTCGCTCCGAGCGGCAAGGTACCAGCAGGCGTTGCGGCGGTACCACTACCGCAGCGTCCGCTCCAGGATGCTCGAGGTGGGTGATCTCGTCCTACATGGGGTGCTCTCCAGGGAGGGGCTGCATAAGCTCTCACCCAAGTGGGAGGGCTCGTTTAGGGTCGCCCGCGTCTCCAGGCCTGGCGCCGCGCGCCTGGAGACGCAGGACGGGATCCCCATCTAGAACGCCTGGAACATATAGCACCTCCGGAAGTTCTACCCATGAAGAAAGGCCCAGTGCCTGTGAAGGTCTCCGCTCGTGACACTCTCGCATAATAATGAGTGGGGCTGTACATGCCTCGGAGTCTCCAGAGTGCCGCCCTCCGGCCTCGGGGGCTCCCTCCCATGTCCTAGTGGCAGCACCTAGCTCCGCGCTGGTGAGAAGACTAGACTAGGTGCCAGACGCGGCTGCTCGTTTTCTTTTTGTAGCTGGTTTGCAACCTTTTTTGTGAAATTTGGAGTTCGCATGCTTTCAGTTACCTGACCGACTTCCCCTTTCGTTTGCTCTTTCGTGTTTTTGGTCCTATTTCGGGAGGAGCGGCAGTTGCCCGTCACTCCTTCTCGCGCATCTCACGCACGGGGGCTGGGCAGGTGTGTGTGCGCGATGGGCTGCGGCAAACACACTTCGCCATAGCCCCGCTCCCTCAGAGCTCCGGCTTTTCCTATTCTTGTGAGACGCCCTCGAGTATGCTCGTGATCTACGCACCCTCTTGATGTCCATGCCCCCTGAGTACTACGACGCGGTGCACTGAGCCACGAAGGGCTCGCGCCTGAGGGCTCGCGCAAGGAAGAATAAGACACCCGATAAAGCTTTCCAACAACCCCGCAGCTTGGTGACACCCCCTGAGGTCGGGGACTCCCGAGCCGATAGCAAGAAGGGCCTCACCAGGGAGCAGAACGCGCGTGCTCTCGCGAGGAGGGGAACTACCGCAAGCATATCAAGCTAAGTATCCTACCATACCCATTTGGAGATTGAGCACCGCAGCATAACATTGGAGCAATAGGCATAACATAGCAGCATAAATGCCATAGTTCACTACACGCCCCCACAGGGCCCCATGCTTGTCTTTAATTGCAGGAAGAGAGAAAAGGATAAACAAAAGCGGCACGCACAGCCACAACAGCTCATGAGGGATGGCTCCAAGGGCCCCCGGACTCAGCCGGAGCCTTCCTCGCGCTTCACCGGAGCGCAACGGGATGACCCGCCGCCGTCCTTGAAGCGAGCCCGGCGGCACGGTGATGTCTACTACACAACCTTCTTCTTGTAGACGTTGTTGGGCCTCCAAGTGCAGAGGTTTGTAGGACAGTAGCAAATTTCCCTCAAGTGGATGACCTATGGTTTATCAATCCGTGGGAGGCGTAGGATGAAGATGGTCTCTCTCAAACAACCCTGCAACCAAATAACAAAGAGTCTCTTGTGTCCCCAACACACCCAATACAATGGTAAATTGTATAGGTGCACTAGTTCGGCGAAGAGATGGTGATACAAGCGCAATATGGATGGTAGATACAGCTTTTTGTAATCTGAAAATATAAAAACAGCAAGGTAACAAGTGGTAAAAGTGATCGTAAACAGTATTGCAATTCTAGGAAACAAGGCCTAGGGTTCATACTTTCACTAGTGCAAGTTCTCTCAACAATAATAACATAATTGGATCACATAACTATCCCTCAACATGCAACAAAGAGTCACTCCAAAGTCACTAATAGCAGAGAACAAATGAAGAGATTATTGTAGGGTACGAAACCACCTCAAAGTTAATCTTTCCAATCAATCTGTTGGGCTATTCCTATAAGTGTCACAAACAGCCCTAGAGTTCGTACTAGAATAACACCTTAAGATACAAATCAACCAAAACCCTAATGTCACCTAGATACTCCAATGTCACCTCAAGTATCCATGGGTATGATTATACGATATGCATCAAACAATCTCAGATTCATCTATTCAACCAACACATAGAACCTCAAAGAGTGCCCTAAATTTTCTACCGGAGAATCACGACGAAAACGTGTGCCTACCCCTATGCATAGGTTCATGGGCGGAACCCGCAAGTTGATCACCAAAACATACATCAAGTAAATCACGTGATATCCCATTGTCACCACAGATACGCACGGCAAGACATACATCAAGTGTTCTCAAATCTTTAAAGACTCAATCCGATAAGATAACTTCAAAGGGAAAACTCAATCCATTACAAGAGAGTAGAGGGGAAGAAGAAACATAAGATCCAACTATAATAGCAAAGCTCGCGATACATCAAGATCGTGCCAAATCAAGAACACGAGAGGGAGAGATCAAACACAGAGCTACTGGTACATACCCCCAGCCGCGAGGGTGAACTACTCCCTCCTCGTCATGGAGAGCGCCAGATGATGAAGATGGTCACGGTGAGGATCCCTCCGCAGGTGCCAAACAGGGCCCCGATTGGTTTTTGGTGGCTACAGAGGCTTGCGGCGGCGGAACTCCCGATCTATTCTCGTCTTCGAAGTTTTTAGGGTACGTGGGTATATATGAGTGAAAGAAGTACGTCGGTGGACCTCCGGGGGGCCCATGAGGCAGGGGGCGCGCCCTAGGTGGACACCTTCCTTCTTTCCTGACGTGCACTCCAAGCTTTTCCGGTAGCTTTCCTTCCAAAAATAACCTCTCTAGTTGATTTCATTCCGTTTTGACTCCGTTTGATATTCCTTTTCTTCGAAACACTGAAATGGGCAAAAAACAACAATTCTGGGCTGGGCCTCCGATTAATAGGTTAGTCCAAAAAATAATATAAAAGTGGAAAATAAAGCCCAGTATTGTCCAAAATAGTAGATAATATAGCATGGAGCAACCAAAAATTATAGATACATTGGAGATGTATCAGCATCCCCAAGCTTAATTCCTGCTCGTCCTCGAGTAGGTAAATGATAAAAAAGATAATTTTTGATGTGGAATGCTACTTGGCATAATTTCAATGTAATTCTTCTTAATTGTGGTGTGAATATTCAGATCCGAAAGATTCAAGACAAAAGTTCATATTGACATAAAAATAATAATACTTCAAGCATACTAACTAAGCAATTATGTCTTCTCAAAATAACATGGCCAAAGAAAGTTATCCCTACAAAATCATATAGTCTGGCTATGCTCTATCTTCACCACACAAAGTATTTAAATCATGCACAACCCCGTTGACAAGCCAAGCAATTGTTTCATACTTTTGACATTCTCAAACTTTTTCAATCTTCACGCAATACATGGGCGTGAGCCATGGATATAGCACTATATGTGGAATAGAATGGTGGTCGTGGAGAAGACAAAAAGAGGGGAAGATAGTATCACATCAACTAGGAATATCAACGGGCTATGGAGATGCCCATCAATAGATATCAATGTGAGTGAGTAGGGATTGCCATGCAACGGATGCACTAGAGCTATAAGTATATGAAAGCTCAACAAAAGAAACTAAGTGGGTGTGCATCCAACTCGCTTGCTCATGAAGACCTAGGGCATTTTGAGGAAGCCCATCATTGGAATATACAAGCCAAGTTCTATAATTAAAAATTCCCACTAGTATATGAAAGGGACAACATAGGAGATTCTCTATCATGAGGATCATGGTGCTACTTTGAAGCACAAGTGTGGTAAAAGGATAGTAGCATTGCCCCTTCTCTCTTTTTCTCTCATTTTTTATTTTTTATTTTATTTTTATTTGGGCCTTTCTCTTTTTTTATGGCCTCTTTTCTCTCTCTCTTTTTTATTTTTTTTGTCCGGAGTCTCATCCCGACTTGTGGGGGAATCATAGTCTCCATCATCCTTTTCCTCACTGGGACAATGCTCTAATAATGATGATCATCACACCTTTATTTTCTTACAACTCATGAATTACAACTCGATACTAGAACAAAGTATGACTCTATATGAATGCCTCCGGCGGTGTACCGGGATATGCAATGAATCAAGAGTGACATGTATGAAAGAATTATAAATGGTGGTTTTGCCACAAATACGATGTCAACTACATGATCATGCTAGCAATATGACAATGATGGAGCGTGTCATAAGAAACGGAATGGTGGAAAGTTGCATGGCAATATATCTCAGAATGGCTATGGAAATGCCATGATAGGTAGGTATGGTGGCTGTTTTGAGCAAGGTATATGGTGGGTGTAAGATACCGGTGAAAAGTGTGCGGTATTAGAGAAGCTAGCAATGGCGGAAGGAAGAAGGGTGCGTATAATCCATGGACTCAACGTTAGTCATAGAGAACTCATATACTTATTGCAAAAATCTACAATTTATCAAAGCAAAGTATTACATGCATGCTCCTAGGGGGATAGATTGGTAGGAAAAGACCATCGCTCGTCCCCGACCACCACTCATAAGGAAGACAATCAATAAATAAATCATGCTCCGACTTCATCACATAACGGTTCACCATACGTGCATGCTACGGGAATCACAAACTTTAACACAAGTATTTCTAAAATTCACAACTACTCAACTAGCATGACTCTAATATCACCATCTTCATATCTCAAAACAAATATCAAGTATCAAACTTCTCATAGTATTCAACACACTCATAAGAAAGTTTTACAAATCTTGAATACCAAGCATATTAGGATTATTTAAGCAAATTACCATGCTATTTAAGACTCTCAAAATAATCTAAGTGAAGCATGAGAGATCAATAGTTTCTATAAAACAAATCCACCATCGTGCTTTAAAAGATATAAGTGAAGTACTAGAGCAAATGACAAACTACTCCGAAAGATATAAGTGAAGATCAATGAGTAGTCGAATAATTATGCAACTATGTGAAGACTATCTAACATTTAAGAATTTCAGATCTTGGTACTTTATTCAAACAGCAAGCAAAGCTAAAGAAAATAAAATGACGCTCCAAGCAAAACACATATCATGTGGTGAATAAAAATATAGCTCCAAGTAAAGTTTTTTTTTGACCAATCAAACAGTAGGAAAGGCTCCTACTGCAGATGCCATCCGGGGCATCCCCAAGCTTAGGCTATTGGTCATCCTTGAATATTACCTTGGGGTGCCTTGGTCATACCCAAGCTTAGGCTCTTGCCACTCCTTATTCCATAGTCCATCAAATCTTTACCCAAAACTTGAAAACTTCACAACACAAAACTCAACAGAAAACTCGTAAGCTCCGTTAGCGAAAGAAAACAAAACACCACTTCAAGGTACTGTAATGAACTCATTATTTATTTATATTGGTGTTAAACCTAATTTATTCCAACTCCTCTATGGTTTATAAACTCTTTTACTAGCCATAGATTCATCAAAATAAGCAAGCAACACACGGAAAACAGAATCTGTTAAAAACAGAACAGTTGTAGTAATCTGTAACTAACGCAAACTGATGGAACTCCAAAAATTCTAAAATAAATTGGTGGACCTGAGGAATTTGTCTAGTAATCATATTAAAAAAGAATCAACTAAATAGCACTCTCCAGTAAAAAGTTTTATTTAATCTCGTGAGCGCTAAAGTTTCTATTTTTTACAGCATGATCATAAAGACTTCACCCAAGTCTTCCCAAAGGTTCTACTTGGCACAAACACTAACTAAAACACAAAACCACATATAAACAGAAGCTAGATGGATTATTTATTCCTAAACAGAACTAAAAAGCAAGAAACTAAATAAAATTGGGTTGCCTCCCAACAAGCGCTATCGTTTAACGCCCCTAGCTAGGCATGACGATTTAAATGATGCTCACATAAAAGATAAGAATTGAAACATAAAGAGAGCATAATAAAGAATATGACTAGCACATTTAATTCTAACCCACTTCCTATGCATAGGGATTTTGTGAGCAAACAACTTATGGGAAAAATAATCAACTAGCATAGGAAGGCAAAACAAGCATAACTTCAGAACTTTAAGCACATAGAGAGGAAACTTGATATTATTGCAATTCCTACAAGCATATATTACTCCCTCATAATAATTTTTAGTAGTATCATTAATGAATTCAACAATATAACCAGCACCTAAAGCATTCTTTTCATGATCTACAAGCATACAAATTTTATTACTCTCCACATAAGCAAATTTCTTCTCATTCGGAATAGTAGGAGTATCATAAGAGACTTGAATACTATAAATTTTTCCACATTAAAAGAGTAATGTTCAAAAAAAGGGTAATCACAATCATGACAAGTTTTATCAATATAATCATCACTACTTTTTATAGCATAAGTTTTATCACAATAATCATCATAAGTAGCAACTTTGTTCTCATCATAATCGATTGAAACCTCTTCCGAAATAGTGGATACATCACTAAATAAAGTCATGACCTCTCCAAATCCACTTTCATAAATATTATAAGATTCAACATCCTCCAAAATAGTGGGATCATTACTTCCTAAAGTTGACACTCTTCCAAACCCACTTTCATCAATATAATCATCATAGGTAGAAGGCATGCTATCATCATAACAACTTTGCATATCGAAACTTGAGAGGCTAAAAATATCATCATTATTCAACATAGCATCCTCAAGATAGGGACAAACATTAATTGCAGCAAATATATTCTCAAATATGTCATCCTCATCAAACATAGCTTCCCCAAGTTTGGGCCTTTTCATATCATAAGCATAATCACTCTCATCATTAATAGTATGGATAGCACCAATAGTATAGCAAACATTATTATCATATTCTTCCAAGCAAGTGCCAAAAAGATTTTCAAGATCATAAGAAGTATCATTATCTTCCCAATCATAATCATCACAACAAGCAATAGGCATAACGAGATCATCATAAAGTGTATCATCTTCATTTTCACGAGGCACAACAATAATACGAGCAACTTTATTTGGGAGATATACCTTTTTACCTCTCTTCCTTTTTCTTTTCTTCTTCTTCACATCATGTGTGGGTTCAATCCTCTTTTTGGAGCTCCTTATTAATGAGATTGGTTGAATAGAAGGCTCCTCCTCGTTACCTGATTCATCATAAGAAATAATAGGAGGATATTGGGAAGTCTCTTCCCTTTCGTTAGTATTCTCTTCATCCTCTATTAGTTTTCTTTTCTTTATGTAATTGGCAATATAAGGATTTTCAATGCAATTCACCGCACAATACATTTAAATTTCTTCTAGATCAATATCGAGCAATTTCTTAAGGTTATATTCTGGAATATGCTTAGTTTGACGTTTCAATTCTTCATAACCCAAAAGCAAACTTAGTTCATTAAAATGCGCAAGGGAAATCAAGTCATCACAATTTTTTGACACGATTCGATCATGAAACAATTTGCAATTGATGTTTAAATGACCATGTTCATTGCAAAGTTCACAAGTACGGCTAAGATATCTTAAATTATCAGCACTAGCATTTATCCTTTCTTGCAACTTTTAGTTTCTAGGTACTTATGCCTCTTGCAATATCTATCTTCCCTATTTGGTGTGTACTTGCAAACCCAATGCACTCCACAAAAATTGACATGTTTATAGGAGACATTTTCATCATAACTAGTGCAATCATCATTAGTACTATGGATATTCAAGGAGTTCATACTAACAACATTGCAATCATGCTCATCATTCAAAGATTCAGTTCCAAACATTTTAATGCATTCTTCTTCTAACACTTTGGCACAATTTTCCTTTCCATCATACTCACGAAAGATATTAAAAAGATGAAGCGTATGAGGTAGACTCAATTGCATTTTTTTTAATTTTCTTTTATAAACTAAACTAGTGCTAAAACAAGAAACAAAAAGATTCGATTGCAAGATCTAAAGATATACCTTCAAGCACTCACCTCCCCAGCAACGGCGCCAGAAAAGAGCTTAGTTGACGGGATGTGAGTGCCGCTTACCTAGCCTCCCTGGCAACGGCGCCAGAAAAGAGCTTGATGTCTACTACACAACCTTCTTCTTGTAGACGTTGTTGGGCCTCCAAGTGCAGAGGTTTGTAGGACCGTAGCAAATTTCCCTCAAGTGGATGACCTAAGGTTTATCAATCCGTGGGAGGCGTAGGATGAAGATGGTCTCTCTCAAACAACCATGCAACCAAATAACAAAGAGTCTCTTGTGTCCCCAACACACCCAATACAATGGTAAATTGTATAGGTGCACTAGTTCGGCGAAGAGATGGTGATACAAGCGCAATATGGATGGTAAATATAGCTATTTGTAATCTGAAAATATAAAAACAGCAAGGTAACAAGTGGTAAAAGTGAGTGTAAACGGTATTGCAATGCTAGGAAACAAGGCCTTGGGTTCATACTTTCACTAGTGCAAGTTCTCTCAACAATAATAACATAATTGGATCACATAACTATCCCTCAACATGCAACAAAGAGTCACTCCAAAGTCACTAATAGCGGAGAATGAAGAGATTATGGTAGGGTACGAAACCACCTCAAAGTTATTCTTTCCAATCAATCCATTGGGCCATTCCTATAAGTGTCACAAACAGCCCTAGAGTTCGTACTAGAATTACACCTTAAGATACAAATCAACCAAAACCCTAGTGTCACCTAGATACTCCAATGTCACCTCAAGTATCCATGGGTATGATTATACAATATGCATCACACAATCTCAGATTCATCTATTCAACCAACACATAGAACTGTCGGCGTTCTGGGAACAGGGGTCCCCAGACTTGCCTGCCTGCGGCCTGCGGCGTGGCTCAAGTGGGGGCCCAGCGCGGCCCAGCTTCATCAGCTCAAGCTCGAGACCCTCGCGAGGGTCCAAGCCTCGTGGGGCAGACGACAGGAACCTTCCTCAGGAGCAGCCTCGTCAGGCAGGCTCGCGAGGAGGCGGAGAGATCAAGGCAGGGTACCTCACGAGGATGCCCCGTGACGCAAGCCATGACGATCGAGACCAGGCGGGCGCCAGGCGGGCGCCAGCCCGCGCAGTGTCCTCGTTTCCTCCTTGGTGCAAAGGAGGCAATCACAGGCCAAGGCATCTGGCAAAGGTTACCGCTTCGGTGCAACAAGACCAAGACCAGCAGAGCGGCAGGATGGAGGTCATCGTGGAGCCTGTGACGACGCCACCGCCGAGTCTTTGGCAGCCAAGACCAACTTTAGTCAGCATAAGTGTACTAGATGTTCCCCTTCAAACTGGCCAATTGTTGGCGCCCTTCCCGCTCATTATTTGGGAAGAGGTCCAGGGCCTCCCTCTATAAATAGGACTAGCCACCACAAAGGTAGAGGGGAGAAAAAATCAAGGAGATAGCCCTAGCAGAGAGAAAGATAGGCGACTGAATTCACCCAAGCAGTTCATGGCACCAGCTCAAGAACAGCCCCTCGCGAGGCTGTTCTTCCTTTGTATTGTCCATCATCAGCCCCCGAGGCAATCCACCACACCACACACTGGAGTAGGGTATTACACCACAACGGTGGCCCGAACCAGTATAAACCTCGTGTCTCTTGTGTCGTTCATCGTTCCTAGTTTAGATCCCTCGCAATCCATTCACGCGTGAACTGGTAGGGGAAAGATCTCCGCCGCACTCCAAAGTGTTCGAACTCAAGGGTCTGCCGAACCCGAACCGACATTTGGCGCGCCAGTAGGTGCGCCGAATTTTTATTCCGCTGGTCGCGGTGATTTTCCGTCGTGTCCATGGTCGACGCCGCCGAGCTCGCGCTGAAGCGCCGGGTTGCTCGCTTCGCCGAAGTCGCCAGATGGCTCCCGTCGGCGGACACCCCGCCGTTCCCGTCCGCCGCCGCCAACGCCGCCACCGGCCCGGCGGGGAACGAGCAGCAGACCTGTTGGGGGGAGCTGCGCGACCTCTACCCCGCCCTTCACGTCGGGCCAGCGCCCCCGGTCGTCGCAACTCTCCTGGGCGGCTCACTGGCTCCACCTTCGAGCCGCCACATCAAGCCGCTCACCCGCCAGATCGCCACCGCCTCCAAGCGCCAGGGAGCCCTGCCAGGCTGGGTGACGCCCGAGGCCGATTTGCTCTTCAACTCGGACGATCACCCCTCCAACCTGCCGGATCGGGTGCGCTCCCGATGCTATGCACCCCCACCATCTGCGAAGTGGCGGTCACCAGAACCCTCATCGATGGCGGAGCCGGCCTCAATGTGCTCTCTGTGGAGGCCTTCAGCCTCCTCCACGTGCCACCAGAGCGGCTCCAGCCCAGCAGGCCTTTTTCCGGAGTCAGAGCCGGTTCCACCGCCTCCTTGGGACAAGTTCGCCTCCCGGTGACCTTCGGCACCCGCGACAACTTCCGCACGGAGCTGATCGACTTCTACATCGCCCCCATCGGCCTCCCCTACAACACCATCCTCGGCTACCCGGCCTTGGCCCGGTTCATGGCAGCAACTCACCCGGCGTACAACCTCATGAAGATGCCCGGGAGCAGCGGCGTCCTTACCGTGTCGGGAAACACTGGAGAGGCACTGCAGGCGCTCAAGAATGTTTTCAAGGCGGCTGCAGCGGCACGGCCCACCGGGTTGACGCTCCCGAGCCCAAGGAGGCTGCGCCGTCCAAGAAGAAGCAGCTATTCACTCAAATCAAGGCGGAAACCAAGCAGGTACCAATCAGCGAGGACGGGTCCACTGACGCCACCTTCACCATAGGTGCAAACCTCGAACCCGAGCAGGAGGAGGCCTTGGTGAAGTTCCTGCACGCAAACAAGAAGGTGTTTGCATGGGGACCTGATCAGTTGGCAGGGGTCCCGAGGGGCGTGATTGAGCATCACCTCAACGTGTGCCCCAACATGCGCCCCATGAAGCAGAAGGCGAGGCAATAGTCCACAGAGAAACAAGCTTTTATCGTCCAGGAGACCTGCAAGCTAGAGGCAGCAGGGGTTATTCGCGAGGTCCGTTGCCCGGATTGGCTGGCCAAACCAGTTGTCGTGCCAAAGAAAGGGGGAAAGGAGCGTATGTGTGTCAACTTCACCAACCTCAACAAGGCCTGCCCACAGGATCCATTTCCGCTTCCTCGCATTGACCAGATCGTCGATTCCACCGCTGAGTGTGACCTGTTGTGCTTCCTGGATGCCTTCTCAGGCTATCACCAGATCAAGATGGCGGTAGAAGACGTGGAAAAAACGGCTTTCCTGACCCCATGCGGAGTGTACTGCTATACCTGCATGCCGTTTGGGTTGCGCAACGTAGGCGCGACCTTTCAGCGGCTGAAGCACATCGCCCTGGGCCGACAGCTCGGGAGGAATGCTAAGGCGTACGCCAATGACATTGTGGTGAAGTCTCGGGAGGCGAAAACCCTGATATAGGACTTGGAAGAAACCTTCGCGAGCCTCGATAAAGTGGACCTACGGCTCAACCCGGAGAAGTGCGTATTTGGAGTCCCCTCGGGCAAGCTCCTGGGTTTACTCGTGTCCCATAGGGGCATCGAGGCCAACCCGGAAAAGGTCAAGGCAGTCGAAGACATGAGCCCGCCAAAGACCCTCATAGAAATGCAGAAACTCACCGGGCGCATGACCGCGCTAGGACGTTTCATCTCCAAGCTGGGGGAATGAGCACTGCCATTCTTCAAGCTGATGAAGAAGAAGGGCCCCTTTGAATGGACTGAAGAGGCCGACAAGGCATTCCAAGAACTCAAGAGGTACCTTACCAGCCCTCCTGTGATGGTCGCGCCACGCCCACTTGAGCCCCTGGTGATCTACCTCGCCGCCACACCCTACTCTGCCAGCGCAGCCCTAGTGGCGGATCGGGAAGAGCGCCATATCAAGGCTGCATCACGCCCGGCTACGGCCCCGGCCGTGGTGGCACAAGACCAAGAAGTCCTCGCGAAGGTCACGTCCTCGGCAGATGGAGACCAGCCTTAGTAGGAAGATGCCCCTAGAGCCGAAGGGGCCGCGCCAGGCAACCAGGCGCTGGGGGCTCCATCGACCAGAGGCGCCGACCGGAGGGCACGGCCTCGCAAGACTCCTACTCGCCGAGCACCCGGTGTACTTCGTCAACACGGTGCTGCAGGATGCGAGGGCGCTGTACCCCATGCCCCAAAAACTCCTCCTCGTGCTATTGGTAGCCTCACGCAAACTGCAGCACTACTTCCAAGGTCATCCCATCAAGGTCGTGTCAGCATACCCTCTGGAGAGGGTGCTCAGGTGAAACGCCCTCGATGCGGCTATATCTCCCACGTGTCGAAGCACGACTTAGAGGCATAACCGCATTGAAAGCAATGTCGCAAGTGAGGTAATCTTCACACAACCCATGTAATACATAAGGGAAAGAGATACATAGTTGGCTTACAATCGCCACTTCACACAATACATGAGTAAAGCATTACATCATACAGATACAATCAAGGTCCGACTACGGAACCAAAATAAAACAAGACTACCCCAAATGCTACACAGATCCCCGATCGTCCCAACTGGCTCCACTATCGATCAACTGAAACAAAACAACACAATGAACAAGATCTTCATCGAGCTCCTCCTTGAGCTCGAGATCGCCACCGTGCACGGTTTCATCGGCACCGCAAACTGGTTTTGAAGTATCTGCGAGTCACGGGACTCAGCAATCTCACACCCGCGAGATCAAGACTATTTAAGCTTATGGGTAGGAGAAGGTAGTGAGATGGAGCTGCAGCAAGCGACTAGCATATCTGGTGGCTACATTCGCAAAAGAGGGCGAGAAGAGAAGCAAGGCACGGACGAACAACTATGATCAAGAAGTGATCCTGAAACTACTTACGCCAAGCATAACTCCAACACTGTTCATTTCCGGACTCACGAGAAGAGACCATCACGGTTACACACGCTGTTGGTGTATTTTAATTAAGATCAACTTCGGGTTTTCTACAACCGGACATTAACATATTCCCATCTGCCCATAACCGCGGGCACGGATTTCGAAAGATTATACCCTGCAGGGGTGTCCCAACTTAGCCCATGATAAGCTCTCGCGATCAACAAAGGATATTCCTTCTACCGGGAAGACCCGATCAGTCTCGGAATCCCGGACTACAAGACATTTTGACAGCAATAAAACAAGACCAGCAAAGCCGCCCGGATGTGCCGACAAATCCCGATAGGAGCTGCACATATCTCGTTCTCAGGGTGCACCGGATGAGCGAAGCGTACAAGAACTGACGTAACCCAAGTTGCCAAGGAATGGTCCCACACGGTGGTCTAGTTTGGACCA
This sequence comes from Aegilops longissima, assembly GCA_021605205.1. Lineage (NCBI taxonomy): Eukaryota > Viridiplantae > Streptophyta > Magnoliopsida > Poales > Poaceae > Aegilops > Aegilops longissima. The sequence goes on along the minus strand of CM038678.1, from coordinate 390,374,310 downwards.
GCACTCGGAGGAGCACTGGCCCGGGGGTTAAAATAAAGATGACCCTTGAGTCTGCAGAACCCAAGGGAAAAAGGCTTAGGTGGCAAATGGTAAAACCAAGGTTGGGCCTTGCTGGAGGAGTGTTATTCAAAGCGAACTGTCAAGGGGGTCCCATAAATCACCCAACCGCGTTAGGGACGCAAAATCCGGGAACATAATACCGATATGACGGAAACTAGGCCGGCAAGAGTGGAACAAAACACCAGTCATAGGGCCGAGCCTTCCACCCTTTACCAAGTATATAGATGCATTAATTAAATAAGATATATTGTGATATCCCAACAAGTAAACATGTTCCAACAAGGAACAACATCTCCATGTTCCAACAAGGAACAAACTTCATCTTCACCTGCAACTAACAACGCTATAAGAGGGGCTGAGCCAAGCGGTAACATAGCCAAACAACGGTTTGCTAGGAAAGGATGGTTAGAGGCTTCACATGGCAATATGGGAGGCATGATATAGCAAGTGGTAGGCATCGTAGCATAGGCATAGCAAAAGAGCGAGCATCTAGCAAGCAAAGATAGAAGTGATTTCGAGGGTATGGTCATCTTGCCTGAAATCCCGCAAGGAAGAAGAACGAGTCCATGAAGAAGACAAACGGATGAAGTCGAACAAATCCTCACAACTCCGGAACGAAACCGAAGCTAACGAGAGAAGCACCCCGGGAACAAACAAACAACATAGTAAACAACCATCACATAAACATGGCATGATGCACAACCAAGTATGATGCATGTCCGGTTTAAATAGCATGGCATGGAAATATGCACAAACAAAACTACAAGTTAAATGGAGCCCAATATGCAACCGGTTGCATATCGACGAAACACCACATCAATTATTTAGTTTACTCCCGGTTAGGAACACAACAATATTAAATGTTGTTAAACATGGCAAGAGATGAAGCATAAGTAAACTAACTATTTAGGCAAATTTAAATGAGGCCGGAAGTAACAAACAACAATTCCGGAAATCCCCATATGCATTTAGCAAATTAATGGAAACAACAAATATAAACATTTTAATGTTGTTAACATGATGCGGATGACATATACAAGTTATATGCAATTTTTATGAAAATGTTGACATCTAATATGATAGGGAGCATTTGGTCACCATGGCGGAACAAAAGGGGTGCCACGGCAACGATAACGAAAATGGCGCCACGGCAACATATCGGTTCCGGTAACTCATGGAGATACCGGTGCAAAAGGAAACGTGCGGATGCGTGTCATGCAAGGATGGTGGGGTGCTCCCGGATTCCGGGTTCCCACAGGACGGTGGCATGGCAAAAGAGGGGCATCGCAAGGACGATTCGATCACGGCGCAAAACACGAGCATCTCATACAACACACATTCATACACGGGCGGTCGTTCCGGCGGGTATCCCTTCGAAGCGTTCAAACGGGACGGTGCAATGTAGAGGAAGTAGTTGTTCTCGTGACGGTAGGGGAAGTAGGGGTACACGTTCGTCTCGGAGAGGTACTTGACGAATCCAACATCTTCGGAGCGACGGTAGTGGTTCACGGACGTCGTGGGAAGTAGTCGTTCACGGCGACGGTAGTGGAAGTAGTGGTTCACGGCGACGGTGATTGTACACACGTTGCGTAGATGTTCAGGTCGTCGGTAGAGGTACTTGGTGAAATCCACGGTGTCCGTAGTTGTACATGGCAAATCCACGCCGGTGATTGTTGGCCTTGGCGTTAACCACAACAGGGCGCCAAGCAGGACTTGGCGGTCTTGGGGTCCCTCGACGAGGAAATTGGCAACAACAAAAGGGCAGCAAGGTCTGGACGACGCCGGAAGGCGCGATGGTGGCGGCAGGCGGCTCAATCCGGACGGATCCGGCGCCAAGGTGGCGGGAGGCAACCGCGAGACTGAAGAAGCTCTTGTGCTCACAAGGAGCACGCCCCTAGTGGCTTGCGGGCTGCAGGAGGGAGGCGCGGGTCGCGAGGCCGAGGTGGAGCGGCACCAGGGGCGGCGAGGAGGAGGTCGGGCGCGGGGCCGGCAGGGGCGTCACGGAGGAGCAGGAGAAGGGGAGGCGAAGGCGCAGTGGAGGACCGGGCGCGGCGTCGGCTCGGGCATGGTGGTCGCGGGGGCGCTCGATGCAGGAGGAGAAAGGGCGGCGAGGAACGCAGGGGCCGCGGGCGAGCTCGCTCGGGGAGCTCCTCGGGCGCATCTGGTCGGAGTCGAAGCCGACGAGGCGAGGGGCGACACAAAGCATGGCGGCACGGCGGCCGGACTTGGCGCAGGGGGGGAAGGATGGCGCGGGGCTCATCTGCTGGGCTGCTCGACGGCGGAGGGAGCCCCAGTGTGGAGGTGGAGGCGCGAGGCGGGTCGGGAGGAGCGGGGCTCTGCTCCTCTCTGGCAGCGCGAGGGGAACGAGAACGAGGGCGCGGCGCGGGGTGAGAGACGAGTGGATCGAGAGGAGGGGATCGAACGATGGGGTTGCGGCGCTGAGGGAGGAGACGAGGGAGAGATGGGATCGAGCGAGGAGGCTCTCCCCTGCGCTAGGGTTAGAGGGGGCGCGGCTAGGCCTTGGGCCGGCTTAGGTAGTGGGCTGCGGCTGGCCTAGATGGATACAAGTGGCGGCTGGGCTGCAGATGGGCTTAGATGGCCTGCTAGGGCTCAAGACTCTCCCTTTCTCTTATTTTCCTTAGGAGAAAAATTATTAGAGAGAAGAAAAAAAGGAGAGGGTTCGGGAAAGAATTTATGATGGGGATAATTTTCCGGACTCACAAAAATGAGTTTGATCCAAGAAAATAGGAATGGCCAAGATTGCAAGATTTAAATTCAAACTCATTTGAATTTAATTCAAATGGGTTTGAACTAGGACTTGATAAAAGGAAGGTCCAAAAATATTGAGGATTTCGGTGGGGCTCCGGAAAATGATGAAATAATTACGACCAAGGTTGGAGAACAAGAATTGAGATAACAACGGCATGGGATATTCTGCAAGTGGGTTATGGGTAATTCCAAATAAATGGAATAATTTATAATATCTCCCTAAATATCGGGAGGGTATGTTATAAAGAGAAATCACCATGTGAATATCCCTCGATTTAAATGGATCGAAGATCCATACAATTTATTTAGTTGAGTTTTAAAAATTAAATGGCATGATGGCATGATGACGTGATGCAATGCACATGATGCAGAGATGAATGCACGAACCAAACAAAATCACACAACGAAACTCGGAAACCCTGGAAGGCATCTGAAGCTCCGGTCTTGGGGCGTCACAATACTCCACCACTACGAGAGGATCTCGTCCCGAGATCTAGGATGGCACCGGAGAAAAGCGGAAGAGGACGAGGTAAAACAAAGTTGCTTCTACGACAAACGAGTGAAACCAACGAACCTTGAGAGGTTGAGCAATTTAAAAGAAAGAGTACAACAGAGATGAACGAGATTGCAAAAAATCTATTAGAAAAGAGGAACAAGGAACATTACGGGAACTTGAAGGTTGCAAAGACATGAATCAAGAGTTTAATGGACAAGATAGAATTCGAAACCACTCCGGTTAAAACAAGATAGAGAAGGAATAAGAATGATATAATTTGGGCAGCACTCCGACTGAAAATGGAAGGAATTAGAATCATGAACTTGGCAAAATGAAAGCACCTGGATGAGACTCCGGTTAAAAGAGGAACGATAGACACAACACTCCGGTTAAATCGATAAGCAAGGAAAAGGACATGATCTTGACAAAACAAGATGATGGGTCGAAGAGAGCAACATCACAATGCCTCCGGAAGAAAAATTGAAGATAGATCATTGGAATAAAGGAATGGAGAAGAAAATGACAACTTCTACCACAAATGAGTTTGGAAAGCACCCTTAAAAAAGAAGAATAGAATGGACTTGTTGGATTATCAACAATGAAAAGAATAACCTTGTAGTGGACTTATGGAAACATCTCAACATTATGAGGTGAGCTTCTGCCACCAACGGAAACAAACAATTGGATTGATATCAACAAGGAGACGAGAAACTTATTTCACCGAGAGGACAAATGAAGAACTTGGGTCATTTATAAGCACCATAATTAGCAACAATCCTTAGGGAAAGCTTTAGGTGAAATATAGCCCAAGATAACTCCAATGAAGAGATTGATGGATTTAAAATACCTCATTCTTGACAACATGTGAATCATGAAGCATGAAGGAAAATTGTCAAGAATGACATAACACCATCTCAAGAGATAAGGTAGAAAGAATTGCACTTTGGAATGGAAGATGAAGAATGCTAGAACTCCTCAAAACAAAACATGTGTTGGGCACCATGTTTATTTTAGAGTATAGCTTGACGGATCTTAACTCCGAGAGAAAAATCTTGAAGAACAATTTAAGAATGAAAAGAATCCTTGATGAACCACCATGTAGAGCCTCCATGATGAACTCCGGTAAATAAAAGGATGATAGAAAGAAAGAGAAGTTGATAACACAAGGTGAAGCCTTGCAGTGATAAGAAGAAGCTTTGAAATGATATAACCGAGAAAACTTGGAACTCCGGAAAGAAAGATTAACAAATGAAATCAAGGAATTTTGATGATCCTCCGGAATAAGGAATTGAACTTACTCGATGAAACAAGAATAAGAATTACATTATGCTGATCCTTCACCAATTAAATTGATGGCAAGCAATGGATTTGGCATACTACTTATTCTCATTGAAAAATGATTACAGATAGAGATATAGCGCAAACTTGAGAAGGTATTGATGGAACCACCGGTGGGATTGAAACAACGAATGAATCTATATGATAACGAAGGAAGAGAACTCTTGAACGAACCACCGTAAGAATTGAAAATGAACGAAGAAGGCACAATACACCGGGAAGAATTGGAAAACGAAATGAAGATATTTGAGGGGATTTAGATACAAGTGAACGAATAGATGACGAGCTGATTGGAGAATACTTGAATGATGCACCAGTAAGATTTGGAGAACGAGAGATGAAAGCTGGAATGAATAATTCTAAGATGATGGGCTGAGAAGAATCAAACTGAAAAGACTCCTGAAATGCTCCAGGTGGGTTAAAAGAATTCTCACAATAGAAAATAATTATGAGAGGATGGCGTCAAGCTAGAACCATGAATCTTGAAGAGAATGGAGAAAGATTTAAGAGAAACTCTTCTTCAGTCTTCAAATGTTGAGAATGACGATGAGAAACACCACCATGAATTGTTGAGATACTCCAGGATGAAAATTAGAAAGGTTGAACCAACGATGAAAAGAATTTGAAAGATCTTGGAGAAAGACAAGTGACTGATGAAAATTCATTCTTACGTCAAATTTAGAAAAGAATTTTAGAAGCTCCGGGAAAATTAGAAAGAGTTAGGTAAGATCCTGGGAAAAGACCTGTGGGTTAGGGCCCACTCAAAAGAAACACCGTTGAACGATTGCTTGAAAAGAGAGATTGCACCGGTTGAATTAAATGGGTTGAATGAGATAGCATCCTCAAAAGAACTTGAGTGAATTGAGAATGGAAACTTGAATCTTCAGAGATATCTTCAACACTCCGGAACAAATGAATAGCGAGAGGTGAATGATTAATTGGTGTATCGGAATAGGAAAGCATTGTGAAAAGAGGAAAAGGGATAAGATCAACACCGAAATCTTGAATTAAATCCACCGGAGAAGAAAATTAGAACGGAACAATGATAAGGTTGAAACTTCCTTAGCGTCTTCATGAGAAATCACCGGATAAAACATTAAAGGAAAAGAATGAAGAAACTTCACTCAATAAAATGGATACTTGATTAAGAAATCTGAGTCCTTGAAGAAAAAGGGGTGGGAGGGTGGGAAAACAAAGGCAACTTGGGTCGGATGAAACAAACACCATTGAGAAAACTTAGAATTGATCTTGCAAACGTTGAAATGATCGGATCCACTTGAAGAGAAGCACGCCGGTTGGGAAAAGAATTAACATGACGACCTCGATGATCAAGAAGGATTAGTATTCACATAGCAATATGAGAACACCGTTTAGGGAAGGTATAGATTCAACATTTGACTTCGAAGCAACTCGAATACCACAAAACGGAACAAAAACAAAGGATTGGCTTGCAGAATAAGCCGGAACAAATACATATGATAGAGATTTACCCAATCCTATATCATGCATCTGTAGGAAAGATATTCTAGGAGCTACTTGAATTCCCACCTATAAACTCCCGAAACTTTCTGGTTATGCAATCTGGTGTTGGGAATACAGGGGACACAAAATATATCACCCAAACTAACAATACCTAGATCCAGCTGTATCCATCCTTCAACACATAACCAAGAATACTCCGGAAATCGTTTACCTCGACCTTCGAGAAGCATCCGTTATACGAGTCATGGAAATACTCTCGAGCTCGCCCCAGTACTGGGTTATCGAGGTTATCTCACCAACAACTGCATAAAAGAGATTTTCGATGTCGGCAAAGCTCGTATTCCAAGATCGCAACGATAAAATTGTGACGACAACACCTCGGAGCTCAACTCCCGGACACCGCCACAACCCCTAAATGTCGAGGCACCAAGAACAATGTTCTCGTCACAAAACCATCGGAACGATTCCAAGATACCCGCGTGATCCTAAAAAAAAATTTAGTGAAATTTGAGGAGAGAAAGAGTCAAAACTTCTACGTCAGGAGACCTCACCAGAGCGACGAAGGGACTGAGGAGTAAAAAGAATCCTAATCTCCGATATATATAATCCTAAGACTCAAAACATTTTTGTTCTAGACTCAACAACGCCAAAGAAACAATCAAGCAGGGGGCTCCTAAGTCGGGATGGCTCGATTACCAACTTGAACGCCTCGATGCGGCTATATCTCCCACGTGTCGGGCACGACTTAGAGGCATAACCGCATTGAAAGCAATGTCGCAAGTGAGGTAATCTTCACACAACCCATGTAATACATAAGGGAAAGAGATACATAGTTGGCTTACAATCGCCACTTCACACAATACATGAGTAAAGCATTACATCATACAGATACAATCAAGGTCCGACTACGGAACCAAAATAAAAGAAGACTACCCCAAATGCTACACAGATCCCCGATCGTCCCAACTGGGCTCCACTACTGATCAACTGAAACAAAACAACACAATGAACAAGATCTTCATCGAGCTCCTCCTTGAGCTCGGATGCGTCACCTGCACGGTTTCATCGGCACCTGCAAACTGGTTTTGGAAGTATCTGTGAGTCACGGGGACTCAGCAATCTCACACCCGCGAGATCAAGACTATTTAAGCTTATGGGTAGGAGAAGGTAGTGAGATGGAGCTGCAGCAAGCGACTAGCATATCTGGTGGCTACATTCGCAAAAGAGGGCGAGAAGAGAAGCAAGGCACGGTCGAACAACTATGATCAAGAAGTGATCCTGAAACTACTTACGTCAAGCATAACTCCAACACCGTGTTCACTTCCCGGACTCCGCCGAGAAGAGACCATCACGATTACACACGCGGTTGGTGTATTTTAATTAAGATCAACTTCGGGTTTTCTACAACCGGACATTAACAAATTCCCATCTGCCCATAACCGCGGGCACGGATTTCGAAAGATTATACCCTGCAGGGGTGTCCCAACTTAGCCCATGATAAGCTCTCGCGATCAACGAAGGATATTCCTTCTACCGGGAAGACCCGATCAGTCTCGGAATCCCGGACTACAAGACATTTCGACAGCAATAAAACAAGACCAACAAAGCCGCCCGGATGTGCCGACAAATCCCGATAGGAGCTGCACATATCTCGTTCTCCGGGCGCACCGGATGAGCGAAGCGCATAAGAACCGACGAACCCAAGTTGCCAAGGAATGGTCCCAAGACGGTGGTCTAGTTTGGACCAGCACTGGAGGAGCACCGCCCGGGGTTAAAATAAAGATGACCCTTGAGTCTGCAGAACCCAAGGGAAAAGGCTTAGGTGGCAAATGGTAAAACCAAGGTTGGGCCTTGCTGGAGGAGTGTTATTCAAAGCGAACTGTCAAGGGGTCCCATAAATCACCCAACCGCGTTAGGGACGCAAAATCCGGGAACATAATACCGATATGACGAAAACTAGGCGGCAAGAGTGGAACAAAACACTGCATAGGGTCGAGCCTTCCACCCTTTACCAAGTATATAGATGCATTAATTAAATAAGATATATTGTGATATCCCAACAAGTAAACATGTTCCAACAAGGAACAACATCTCCATGTTCCAACAAGGAACAAACTTCATCTTCACCGCAACTAACAACGCTATAAGAGGGGCTGAGCCAAGCGGTAACATAGCCAAACAACGGTTTGCTAGGAAAGGATGGTTAGAGGCTTCACATGGCAATATGGGAGGCATGATATAGCAAGTGGTAGGCATCGTAGCATAGGCATAGCAAAAGAGCGAGCATCTAGCAAGCAAAGATAGAAGTGATTTCGAGGGTATGGTCATCTTGCCTGAAATCCCGCAAGGAAGAAGAACGAGTCCATGAAGAAGACAAACGGATGAAGTCGAACAAATCCTCACAACTCCGGAACGAAACCGAAGCTAACGAGAGAAGCACCCCGGGAACAAACAAACAACATAGTAAACAACCATCACATAAACATGGCATGATGCACAACCAAGTATGATGCATGTCCGGTTTAAATAGCATGGCATGGCAATATGCACAAACAAAACTACAAGTTAAATGGAGCCCAATATGCAACCAGTTGCGTATCGACGAAACACCACATCAATTATTTAGTTTACTCCCGGTTAGGAACACAACAATATTAAATGTTGTTAAACATGGCAAGAGATGAAGCATAAGTAAACTAACTATTTAGGCAAATTTAAATGAGGCCAGAAATAACAAACAACAATTCCAGAAATCCCCATATGCATTTAGCAAATTAATGGAAACAAAAAATATAAACATTTTAATGTTGTTAACATGATGCGGATGACATATACAAGTTATATGCAATTTTTATGAAAATGTTGACATCTAATATGATAGGGAGCATTTGGTCACCATGGCGGAACAAAAGGGGTGCCACGGCAACGATAACGAAAATGGCGCCACGGCAACATATCGGTTCCGGTAACTCATGGAGATACCGATGCAAAAGGAAACGTGCGGATGCGTGTCATGCAAGGATGGTGGGGTGCTCCCGGATTCCGGGTTCCCACAGGACGGTGGCACGGCGCAAAACACGAGCATCTCATACAACACACATTCATACACGGGCGGTCGTTCCGGCGGGTATACCTTCGAAGCGTTCAAACGGGACGGTGCAATGTAGAGGAAGTAGTTGTTCTCGTGACGGTAGGGGAAGTAGGGGTACACGTTCGTCTCGGAGAGGTACTTGACGAATCCAACATCTTCGGAGCGACGGTAGTGGTTCACGGACGTCGTGGGAAGTAGTCGTTCACGGCGATGGTAGTGGAAGTAGTGGTTCACGGCGACGGTGATTGTACACACGTTGCGTAGATGTTCAGGTCGTCGGTAGAGGTACTTGGTGAAATCCACGGGTGCCGTAGTTGTACATGGCAAATCCACGCTCGGTGACTGTTGGCCTTGGCGTTAACCACAACAGGGGCGCGAAGCAGGGACTTGGCGGTCTTGGGGTCCCTCGATCGAGGAAATTGGCAACAACAAAAGGGGCAGCAAGGTCTGGACGACGCCGGAAGGCGCGATGGTGGCGGCAGGTCGCTCAATCCGGACGGATCCGGGCGCCAAGGTGGCGGGAGGCAACCGCGAGATCAAGAAGCTCCTGTGCCTCACGAGGAGCACGCCCCTAGTGGCTTGCGGGCTGCAGGAGGGAGGCGCGGGGTCGCGAGGCCGAGGTGGAGCGGCACCAGGGGCGGCGAGGAGGAGGTCGGGCGCGGGGCCGGCAGGGGCGTCATGGAGGAGCAGGAGAAGGGGAGGCGAAGGCGCAGTGGAGGATCGGGCGCGGCGTCTGCTCGGGCATGGTGGTCGCGGGGGCGCTCGATGCAAGAGGAGAAAGGGCGGCGAGGAACGCAGGGGCGCGGGCGAAGCTCGCTGGGAGCTCTCGGCGCGATCTGGTCGGAGTCGGCCGACGAGGCGAGGGGCGACAAAGCATGGCGGCACGGGCGGCCGGACTTGGCGCAGGGGGGAAGGATGGCGCTGGGCTCATGTGCTGGGCTGCTCGACGGCAGAGGAGCCCCAGTGTGGAGGTGGAGGCGCGAGGCGGTCGGGAGGAGCGGGCTCGCTCCTCTCTGCAGCGAGGGGAACGAGAACGAGGGTGCGGCGCGGGGTGAGAGACGAGTGGATCGAGAGGAGGGGATCGAACGATGGGGTTGCGGCGCTGAGGGAGGAGACGAGGGAGAGATGGGATCGAGCGAGGAGGCTCTCCCCTGCGCTAGGGTTAGAGGGGGCGCGGCTGGGCCTTGGGCCGGCTTAGGTAGTGGGCTGCGGCTGGCCTAGATGGATACAAGTGGCGGCTGGGCTGCAGATGGGCTTAGATGGCCTGCTAGGCTCAAGACTCTCTCCTTTTCTTATTTTCCTTAGCAGAAAAATTATTAGAGAGAAGAAAAAAGGAGAGGGTTCGGGAAAGAATTTACAAGATGGGGATAATTTTCCGGACTCACAAAAATGAGTTTGATCCAAGAAAATAGGAATGGCCAAGATTGTAAGATTTAAATTCAAACTCATTTGAATTTAATTCAAATGGGTTTGAACTAGGACTTGATAAAAGGAAGGTCCAAAAATATTGAGGATTTCGGTGGGGCTCCGGAAAATGATGAAATAATTACGACCAAGGTTGGAGAACAAGAATTGAGATAACAACGGCATGGGATATTTTGCAAGTGGGTTATGGGTAATTCCAAATAAATGGAATAATTTATAATATCTCCCTAAATATCGGGAGGGTATGTTATAAAGAGAAATCACCATGTGAATATCCCTCGATTTAAATGGATCGAAGATCCATACAATTTATTTAGTTGAGTTTTAAAAATTAAATGGCATGATGGCATGATGACGTGATGCAATGCACATGATGCAGAGATGAATGCACGAACCAAACAAAATCACACAACGAAACTCGGAAACCCTGGAAGGCATCTGAAGCTCCGGTCTTGGGGCGTCACATCAGGAGCCCTAACTCAGCTGGAAGAGTCGCCGAGTGGAACATCAAACTGCGAGCGTTTCAGCTAGAGTTCAGCACAACCAGAGTCATCAAGGGGGCCGCATTGGCAGATTTCATGGCAGAATGGATGGAGGCACCTGGCCTCGAGGCAGGCGAAGACCGATCGCTTTCTCCGAGGAGCGAGGCACCGGACGGCTGGGTCATGTACTTCGACGGGGCATTCTCCCGACATGGAGCGGGAGCCGGTGCAGTGCTCGTATCCCCTACTCAGGACAAGCTCTATTACGCGTGCAACTCTGTTTCCAGCATGGGGAAAAGGTCTCCAACAACATAGCAGAATATGAAGGCCTGATAGCCGGCCTGAGGGCCGCAATCGCTTTGGGGGTAAAGCGCCTCATCATCAAGGGCGATTCACAACTCCTCGTCAACTTCTCCAACAAGATACACGAGCCGAAGGACGAGCACATGGAAGCCTACCTCGCGGTGGTTCGCAGGATGGAGAAACAGTTCTGGGGACTGGAGATGCAGCATGTGCCACGCGGCACCAATCAAGAGGCGGACGACATCACCAAGAGAGCGTCCAGGCGGCTGCCTCAGGAGCCTGGCGTCTTCGAGGAGCGACTCTTCAGGCCCTCAGCGGCACCGTCACTATCAAGCGCGGCGCAACCTCGGGAGGAGCTCCCCCAGCCGCCTGCCTCGGGAGCCCCGGCCTGCGGCCCGGCCTCAGGGGCACGCCTGCTCCTGGTGTTGGAACCTCTGGAGGGGTGCTGGATCATAGAGCTCAAGAGCTACTTGATACAGGGGACCCTGCCAGAGAAGGAGGAGGAGGCGGAGCATGTGGCGCGGCAAGCCACGACCTACTACATCAGGGATGGAGAGCTTTACCGGAGGCGGCCGAATGATGTGTCCCTATGCTGCATTCCCAGAGAGCAAGGGAAGGAATTGCTGGAAGACATACACATCAGAGACTGTGGGCACCACTCGTCGTCGCGAACCCTCGTTGGCAAGGCGGCCGTAGCGGGTTCTACTGGCCCACAGTGCTCATCGACGCGGTTGAGCTGGTAAAGGCTTGCGAGGCCTGCCCATTTCATGCCAAGCAGATCCATCAGCCGGCGGGAGGTCTGCAAACTATACCCCTCTCATGGCCATTCGTAGTTTGGGGCTGGACATTCGGGCCCGCTCCTCGGGCGCCAGGGGCTATCGCTACCTCTACGCCGCCGGGACAAATTCACCAAGTGGAGTGAGGTGGAAGCTGTCCGCACCATCCCAAAGCAGCTCTGCGGTCAAGTTCATCAGGCCTCGTGAGCCGGTTTGGGGTGCCTAACCGCATCATCACCGACAACGGTTCGCAGTTCACCAAGAATCTCTTCAAAACGACAGTGCTAACCTTGAACGCAGATATGCTACGCCTCGGTGGCGCACCCTCGGAGCAACGACCAGGCCGAGCGAGCCAACGCGGAGGTCCTTAAGGGCCTCAAGATGAGGACCTTCAAGAAGAAGCTGGAGGCCTGCGGCAGGGGCTGGCATGACGAGCTCCAGTCTGTGATGTGGTCCATCCGCACGACCGCGTCCATGTCGACTAGCGAGACCCCCTTCTTCCTCGTCTACGGAGCAGAAGCCGTCCTCCCTCACGAGGTCAGGCGTCGCTCCGCACGGGTCCTGGCGTTCGACGAGGTGCAGCAGGACGACATGCGGGGGACAGATCTTGCTGGGAGAGGAACATCGTCGAGAGGCCGCGCTGCGAGCGGCAAGGTATCAACAGGCGCTGCGGCGATACCACTGCTGCAACATCCGCCCCAGGAATCTGGAGGTAGGGGACCTTGTGCTCAGACGGGTCCTCTCTAGGGAAGGGTTGCATAAGCTCTCTCCCATGTGGGAGGGCCCGTTCAAAGTTGTTCATGTTTTCAGGCCCGGCTCTGCATGCTTGGAGACTCAGGAGGGGGTGCCCATCCCAACGCTGTGGAACGCCCAACATCTCCGGAAGTTCTACCTCAAGAAAGGCCTGAGCTCTGGAAGAAGGCAAACGCTCAGAAGCTTATTTTCCCAAGAAAGGCCCGAGCTCGTGAAGAAGGCAAACGCTCAGAAGCATATTTTCCCGAGAAAGGCCCGAGCTCTGTGAAGAAGGCAAACGCCTGTGAAGCTTATTTTCCCGAGAAAGGCCCGGAGCCTGTGAAGAAGGCAAACGCCTGTGAAGCTCGTTTTCCCAAGAAAGGCCCGGAGCCTGTGAAGAAGGCAAACGCGTGTGAAGTTCCTTTCCCCGAGAAAGGCCCGGAGCCTGTGAAGAAGGCCAATGCCCGTGAAGCTCACGCCTGTGACACTCTCACGTAATAATGAGTTGGGGCTGTACACGCCCGAGTCTCGTGAGCGCCGCCTCAGCCCTGGGCTCCCTCCCATGCCTAGTGGCAGCACTTAGCTCCTACTGGTGAGAAGACGTCGAAGACTAGATTAGGTGCCGGACGCGGATTTTTCATTTGCTTTCTGCAGTTGGCTTGTTCATTCCTATTTGAAGTTTTATTGAAGTTGTTGCCGCCTTTGGCTTGTGACTCTGTCTTTTTCGCTCTCCTCCCTCGATTTCTCTCGCGCAAGTCTCGCGAGGGAGCAGCGCGGGCACCCTCGCGAGTGTTTTTCTGGCCTTATCGTTTGAGGCTTTCCTATCCGGGTCCACTACGAGAGCACCCCTCCCAGTCCGTGCCCCACGGGCATCGCGATGCGAACACAGGACCTAGGTCTGTCGCCTCCACAACCGAGGCTGGAAGCTACCCCTCCTGACTAATCCTTGCAGGACATGAAGCGTTCGACGAGGCCTCGGCCTCGGGAAGCGAAGACCACGGCAGGTCCCCCCGAGCTAAGTAATTTCTACACGCGGGCATGCGGCACAAAAGCATAGAACAGAAATAGCAGAAACAGCATGATAATCAACAGCAACAGTTCAGCACGCCCCCGCGGGGCCCAACACTACTGTCTCTTTGCGCAGGAAAAGGAGAAAAACAAAATAAGCACGACTCGCTCGACACCAACTCACGGCGAAGGCTCGTACTGCCTCCGGAGCTCAGGCAGACTCCCTCTCGCGCTTCACCGGGGCGCGACGACGGGCTGACCCGCTACCTCCCTCCATGCGGGCGCGACGGCACGGAGGCTGGTCGCGGCCACCGCTGGAGGAGATGCTGTCCGAAGGAGAGCCGCCGAAGCTTGACGAGCCCCGAGCGCCGCCGACCACGCTGCAGTCTGTCATCTTCATCCCGGTCATCGCTGGGCTGGGTCCACGTCATGGTCATCGCCTTCGGGCAGCACCCGCGCGCGACCGTCTTCTCCAACACCTCACGTAGAGGGTGGCATCGCCGTCGAACTTGAAGTGCAGGGTGCACCGCTGGCTTAGGCCACACGCTGGCAAACGCTTGCCACCGCGGTCGGCCACACTCCCGCGCGGAGACCTCCAGCGAAGCCTGTGATGCCCGGCTGCAACAACCGTCCGCCTGAAGCGAGACGCCGGGCGCCGCCGAAGTTCACCTAAAAGGAAGCGGGAAGATGGAGTTAGGTGCTGGTCGGCTCCACCGACCACATGACAAACTCTGGCAGCACCTCCACCGAGTGGAAGCGCGGCCTAGGAGGTCGCGCGGTTGCAGCGCGCCCCCCATTGACAACCTGGCGCCCATCGCCGCGCAGGAGATCGCCTCCACGGCCTCGGGAAGCCGCTACGGGAGCCACAGGATGCTTGTGAGGACGGCCTCGACCGCACTTGGCCGGGGAGAGTCAGGCCCTACCTAGTGGGCCTTTCCCTTCTCCGCGGCCGAGAACCTCTTCGACGGAGCCATGGAGAGAAAAGAGCAGCAAGAGGAGATGGACTGGAAGGGCTTGCGCCGTTCCGTACTTATAGCCGGAGGAGGCCAACCGTCGGCCTCCATGATCGCAGGTAATCATGACCCATTTCCGCATGCAGGGACTTGTCAAGTCATGCGGTTGCCGAGGCATCATGGGGAAGCGGAGACGCCCACGACCAACAAATCACCACGCGACGCCCAAGGCTGCAGGCTATTGGGGCTCGCGGCGCTTCACACTTGCCCCTTCACTTCTCTGCTAAGCCAAGTCCTGGCGCGCCTTGGGACCGGGGGCTACTGTCGGTGTTCTTGGAACAGGGGTCCCCAGACTTGCCTGCTTGTGGCCTGCGGCGTGGCTCAAGTTGGGGCCCAGCGCGGCCCAGCTTCATCAGCTCAAGCTCAAGACCCTCGCGAGGGGCCAAGATTGCTGGGCGGACGACAGAACCTTCCTCAGAGCAGCCTCGTCAAGCAGTGCTCGCGAGGAGGCGGAGAGATCAAGGCAGGGTACCTCACGAGGGTGCCCCGTGACGCAAGCCATGACGATCGAGACCAAAGGGCGCCTGGCCGAGCGCCAGCCAAGCAGGTCCTCTCGCTTCCTCTTTGGTGCAAAGGAGGCAATCACAGGCCAAGGCATCAGCAAAGGTTACCACTTCGCTGCAACAAGACCAAGACCAGGAGAGCGGCAGGATGGAGGTCATCGTGGAGCCTGTGGACGGCATCACCGCCGAGTCTTGGCAGCCAAGACCAACTTTAGTCAGATAAGTGTACTAGATGTTCCCTTCAAACGGCCAATTGTTGGCGCCCTTCCCGCTCATTATTTGGGAAGAGGCCCAGGGCCTCCCTCTATAAATAGGACTAGCCACCACAAAGGTAGAGGGGAGAAGAAAATCAAGGAGATAGCCCTAGCAGAGAGAAAGAGAGGTGACTGAACTCACCCAGCAGTTCATCGCACCAGCTCAAGAACAGCCCCTCACGAGGTTGTTCTTCCTTTGTATTGTCCATCATCAGCCCCTGAGGCAATCCACCACACCACACACTGGAGTAGGGTATTACACCACAACGGTGGCCCGAACCAGTATAAACCTCATGTCTCTTGTGTCGTTCATCGTTCCTAGTTTAAATCCCTCGCAATCCATTCACGCATGAACTGGTAGGGGAAAGATCTCCGCGCGCACCCCAGTGTTTGAACCTCAAGGGTCTGCCGGAACCCGAAATCCGACAAGAACCTCAAAGAGTGCCCTAAACTTTCTACCGGAGAATCACGACGAAAACGTGTGCCAACCCCTATGCATAGGTTCATGGGCGGAACCCGCAAGTTGATCACCAAAACATACATCAAGTGAATCACGTGATATCCCATTGTCACCACAGATATGCACGGCAAGACATACATCAAGTGTTCTCAAATCTTTAAAGACACAATCCGATAAGATAACTTCAAAGGGAAAACTCAATCCATTACAAGAGAGTAGAGGGGGAGGAGAAACATAAGATCCAACTATAATAGCAAAGCTCACGATACATCAAGATCGTGCCAAATCAAGAACACGAGAGAGAGAGAGAGAGAGAGATCAAACACATAGCTACTGGTACATACCCTCAGCCCTTAGGGGGAACTACTCCCTCCTCGTCATGGAGAGCGTCGGGATGATGAAGATGGCCACCGGTGAGGGATCCCCCCTCTGGCAGGGTGCCGGAACAGGGTCCCGATTGGTTTTTGGTGGCTACAGAGGCTTGCGGCGGCGGAACTCCCGATCTATTCTCGTCTTCGAAGTTTTTAGGGTACGTGGGTATATATGGGTGAAAGAAGTACGTCGGTGGACCTCCGAGGGGCCCACGAGGCAGGGGGCGCGCCCTCCACCCTCGTGGACACCTCCCTTCTTTCCTGACGTGCACTCCAAGCTTTTCCGGTAGCTTTCCTTCCAAAAATAACTTCTCCAGCTTGATTTCATTCCGCTTCAATTCGCTTTGATATTCCTTTTCTTCAAACACCGAAATAGGCAAAAACAGCAATTCGGGCTGGGCCTCCTGTTAATAGGTTAGTCCCAAAAATAATATAAAAGTGGATAATAAAGCCCAATATTGTCCAAAACAGTAGATAATATAGCATGGAGCAATCAAAAATTATAGATACGTTGGAGATGTATCACACGGCGGCTGGTTGTAGCCCCCGCTGCTACTGCTCTCGCTGGAGGAGGAGCCTCCACCGCTGGACGAGCTGTGGCCGTTGCCGAGGGCAAGCTCGCCTTCCGCGTCATAGTGTCCATCGTCAAGGCCATGCCCACCGTCGGCGTCGCTGTCCTCGGGGCAGCACCCTACGCGGCGACCATCTTCCCCAAACACCCTCACGTAGAGGGCCGTGACGCCATCGTATTTGAAGTGGAGGGTACACCTCCTGCTCAGGCCGCGCGCGCGGGTGAATGTCTGCCAGTCGCGGGCCAGGACCGCGTTTCCCACGGGAGAAACCTCCACCGCAGCCCACGAGGCCTTGCTGCAGCAGCCGTCGGCTTGCAGCCAGAAGCCGCAGAGACCCGTGGCCGGCAGCTCGCCGGCAAAGGAGCGCAGGAGCTGGAGCCAAATGTCGGCTGGCCTCTCGGACCACAAGACGAACTCCGGGAGCACCTCCGCCGAATGGAAGCGCGGCCGAGGAGGCCGGGCGACCACAGTGCGCTTCCCCTAGGCGTAAGGGCTGCCCCGCCTTGGGTGGCCCCCGCCGCAAGAAGAAGCACCACTGCGGCCGCCGAGGGCGATACCGGTTGTAAGTGCATCTAGTGCCACCCCTAGTTTGGTTTTGGAGTATTGACGACAAACGTGGTTGAGGGACTAATGTGTTTGTGAGAATTGCAGGATAACACAGGTAGTAGTCCCTCTTTGATTCAGTTTACCTACCGGAGATGACCCCTAAAAATGTATGAAGACATTGAAGAGAATGGTGGTACGTGAAGATATTCACATTGAAGACTATGATGAAAGAAGACATTGAGTGAAGACTATGGAGCCAAGACTTAGCAGTTTCGTTGTTTCTTTTCTTCTTTGTTGAGTCATAGGCACCACCGCGACTGTTAATCGGGGTCCAAGTGAACCAAGTCGAGTGATCAAGTGATGCTCAACTAAATCCTATGTCTTCGAGCGAAGACAATGAGAGCAAATCTTATCCATAGTCGGATAAGTCAGCTTTACTTGTAGCCCAAGTCAAGCTGTCGCAGTGTTTGAAATCACCGCCGTGACACGTGTCGGTTCCTTAGTGACCCAGGTCATTTAGGACAAATCAGGTCGGGTTGCCTAGTGGCTATAAATAGCCCACCCCCTACACCATAAATTGGTGGCTGCTCAGAGTTAGTGCACGGCTTTTGTCATTGAGAGCAACCCACCTCCGAAGAGTTTGAGAGAGAAATCCTTGTGAGGACAAATCCCAAAACACCCAGAGCCCAAAGAGTGTTTGGCATCACTGAAGTCTTTCTGTCCGCGTGATTTGAAGACTTGTTACACTTGATGACTGTGAATCCTCCAGCCAGTTAGGCATCGCGTTCTGAGCATCCAAGAGTAATTGTGGATCGCCGGTGAATGAAGTCTGTGAAGGTTTGGAAGTCTACCTTGAAGACTTACCAGAGTGATTGGGCGGGGACTGTGTGTCCTTAGCTCAAGGGGAATAAGGTGAAGAAACGGTCTTCTGAGTTCAATCTCAGCCTCCCTAACTAGACGTGCAGTTGTCGCAGCAACTGCAACTGGTCGAAGAAATCCTTGTCTTCACAACACACTGGTTCTATCTCTTACTCTCCTTACTTACAGTTTGTCTTTGTGAAGTCATTGCCTGATTGCTTTACCTGTTTGACTTCACTGTGTGACTACTTGTTCTGATTGGCTTCATACTATCTTCCATCCTGATCCTACTACCTAGCTGCTATCTGTCATCATGATTTAGCTTCATACTGTTTGACTCTTGCTAGTCTAGTGTAGTTTATCTTCCGCTGCATGGTTATAGGTCTAGTTTTTGTGTTTGCCTTTGAAACTTTCATGTTTTGAAGACTTCCATGAAAATCGCCTATTCACCTCTAGTCGATAACTAGAACTTTCACCGGTCCCCGAAGGGGTATGCCCGCACCCCTGAGGAGCCACAGAAGGACTCGCGGCGTGCTTGCAGGGGCGGCCCCGCACCCTCTTGGGCGGCGGCGAGTGGGGCCCCTCCTGGCGAGCCTTCCCCTTCTCCGCGGCCGAGAACCTCTTCGTCGATGTCATGGGAGTTGCGACAAGACGGCAAGGCTAGGAGGAAGAAGAAGGAGCAAGCGACGAGAAGTCAGAGATGAGCGAGGGGGCTCTTCCCCTCCCCTCATTTATAGCCGGAAGGAGGCCAACCCCGGCCTCCACGATCGCATGTAATGATGGTTTTCTTCCGCATGCAGCAAGGTCTCGTCAAGTCGAACGGTTGCCGAGGCAGCATGGGGAAGCGGAGGCGCCCACGTCCCATCAATCGCCACGCGTCAACCATGGCCGCAGGCGGTTGGGGCCCACGGCGCTCTGCACTTGCCCTTTGGCTTCGCCTCAAAGCCAAGTTTGAGCGCGCCTTGCGCCCGGGGGCTACTGTCGGCGTCCTGGGAACAGGGGTACCCAGACTTTCCTGCCTGCGGCCCATGGTGTGGCTCCGTCAGCGGCCTAGTATGGCCCAGTGTCGGTGTCAAACTGACGGATCTTGGGTAGGGGGTCCCGAACTATGCGGCTAAGGTCGATGGTAACAGGAGACGGGGGACACAATGTTTACCAGGTTCGGGCCCTCTCTACGGAGGTAATACCCTACTTCCTGCTTGATTGATCTTGATGAATATGAGTATTACAAGAGTTGATCTACCACGAGATCGTAATGGCTAAAACCCTAGAAGTCTAGCCTGTATGACTGTATATGTTTCCGGACTAAACCCTCTGGTTTATATAGACACCGGAGGGGACTAGGGTCGTACAAAGTCGGTTACAGGGAAAGGAATCTGGACGCCAAGCTTGCCTTCCACGCCAAGGAGAGTCCCATCCGGACACGAGAGAGAGTCTTCGTTCTTGTATCTTCACATCCCATTAGTCCGGCCCATGTCCAACAGGCCGGACGCCTGAGGACCCTTAGTCCAGACTCCTCAAGAGCCCTCGAACCAGGATTCAATGACGAGGTGTCCGGCGCGCAGATTGTCTTCGGCATTGCAAGGCGGGTTCCCCTTCCCGAACCCTCCAAGATAGTCTTCGGACACAACTACGTGTCCGGACCTGCAACACAAGTACCAGACACTCAACCGCAAAGAGTATAATATTTCACAAGTCCAATCCGCTGACAAATTTTTGTAATGTGACATCACATCTGCCCGATCATTATTTCGAACCGTTTTCGTCTGCCGTTCCATGTTTCGATGCAGAGATCATGTCCCCTTATTGTGGGATTCTCATCAATACGGGTGTGGGTAATCCAACCGTGCCGTTTGCACAACCCTTGGGAATATGCGAGTTTTAAGGTGAGTGGGGAGGCGTTTGATATTCACTGCCTTTATAAGGAGATAAGGATTCCCCTTCTTCACCCACGCCTTCTCTTTATCTGCCCTTCCATTCTCGAGCTCCAGCGCCCAAGTCTTCATCCTTTTCGCTTCCAGAAAGAACTCAACCATGTCCGGGTCTGGGGGCAAGGCAAGTGGATGGCCTCCTCCGTCAAGGAGAAGGACATCACTGAGCTTCGGGCGGCCGGGTATCTGGCGAAGGAAATCTCCCACCGTCTTCCGGCAAAGGGACAAGTCATACCCACCCCGAAGCCCAACGAGAGGGTGGTGTTCATCCCCCATTTTATCCGCGGGTTAGGGTCTCCTCTCCACCCTTTCGTCCGCGGACTTATGTTCTATTACGGGCTAGATTTCCATGATCTAGCCCCAAACTCCTTCCTCAACATCTCGGCATTCATTGTCGTGTGCGAGGCCTTCCTCCGCATTCCACCCCACTTCGGATTATGGCTCAAGATCTTCAACGTGAAGCCGAAGGTGGTGGATGGCCAACACGCGGAGAGCGGAGGAGCCATGGTGAGCAAGATGCCCAATGTCACAAGGCCCAAAGGTACATTTGTGGAGACTGTCAAGGAGTGGCAGAAGCTGTGGTTCTATATCACAGAGCCTCGCGACGCCACCTGGGCAGCAGCTCCCAATTTCAAATCCGGAGCTCCAATGCGGCTCACCTCCTGGATAGAGAAGGGCCCAAATTGGTATTCGTCAGACGAGCTGGTAGCGCTGCAAACGCGCATCCAAAGCATGGTGGATAAAAACGTCAAACTTGTCAACGTGATCCAGGTGATGCTAGTTCGCCGGATCCTTCCATGCCAAAGCCGGACTTGTTATTTATGGGAGTTCGATCCGACCAAGCACCAGACTCTGCAATAGTTCTTCGGAACTACGCATGAGGACATCTGGAAGGTGCTCTTCACGGGCAAGGAGACACCGCCGGCAACGATTGAGGACCGTGGGCATGCCATAGCCCGTCCTGCCAGCCCGGTAAGTTTTTCCTGTTTCAAGATCCATCCTCTACTTGCTTGTTTAGCGAAGATACTTAGGCTTCACCATTCATTTTTTTCAGGGCTGGACGAAGAAGGCGGAGCGGATTCAGTGTGCGGCTCCGCTACCCGACGAACCACTCATCCCTCTATTGGCGAAGATGCTGGTTCCGGTGCCCTACAAGGCGCCAGAGAAGAAGGCCAAGAAGAAGACCAAGGGGGCCAAGAGTGGCCCTCGCCGCAAGGGCGCTTCGGACAGAATGTCCGATGATAACAAGACTCCTTCCTCTGCCGCCGAAGACGACGATGAAGAGGAGGAAGAAAGTAGCTCTCTCCCTGAGGGGGGAGGAAGAAGAGGGCGGCCTCCACAAATCTGGAGGCGGAGGCGCCCAAGAGGGGGAAGGGCCTCCTCGCGTATAAATCCGCGTGGGACATCGATAGCAGCCCCGAGCGACGCCCCCGAAGCAACCCCTGGCCGCATCGTAAGTACTAAAACCCGTATATGTCCATGTATCTGGCCTCTCCTCTTCATGGTATTAATCATGCTGAAGTATGCCATTGCAGTCCGGCCCACGACACCTCCCCACGATCCTCATCAGGAGGTTCGCTGGATTCAAAGGCGATGGCCAGTGAGTCACCGCCTGCCGCTGACTCTCCCAAGGCCAAGGGCGACAATGAGGTACTGTCCCAAAGGACCTTCCCAGGCCAGGGAGAGGTGCGGGAGGCCGTCAAGGTGGCGCCGGAGGGCGAAACCTCGGTCGCCGAACACCTGGGGGAGCAGGTCCCCATGGAGACTGGCGATGGGGGCCGTATTCAGTTCGCCCCCTAGCCCAACACGGTTCCGGAGACCCATACGGTTCCGGAATCCGGCGAGCAGCCTCCTTCGAAAGAAGGAGGTGTGCCTGTCCCGCCGGTGACCTCTGTCTAGCCAGAGGCAACGGATAATCTACTGGAAGTGCTACGAGGCGCTTCCATTGTCGAGGAACACCGTATCCTTATGGGTATGGTGATTGAGAGGGTTCAGTCTGTCAAGAGCGGACTGACCAAAGCCTGCAGCAGCCTGCTGACTGGCTTTGAGGTAAGCGACACAAAAGAAAAAGTCCTAGTATAGATAGTAGCCCCTGAGACACTGTCCGGTGTTCAGAAAGAAAAGCCGGATAGAGGATCAATTAATTTTCGCAGGAAACTAACTAAATATGTCTTACGTGAATAAGCAGGCATCCTTGCTGGCCGCAACCTCTCAAGCAGCGGAGGCCTCCGGACTAAAGCTGAGTCTGGAGCGGGCCGAAGAAGAGCTCGGCCTTGTAAAAAGGCAGCTTGAGGTCAAGCAAGGTATGTTGTGACTAGCTGTTTACTCAGAAAGAATGAACGGTGTGTAATGACTATAATGTCATGGTATTTGTTGGAGCGGCGACCGAGGTCGAGGTCCTTAAAAAGGCCCTGGCTGAAGCCGACGAAAAAGCTGCCAAAGAACAAGCCGCCCGTAAGAAGCTCAAGGCCAGGCTTAATGAGGTCCAGCAAGAGCTCCAGGATGCTGTGAAAAAATGCAAGACCTTGGAGTGCGATGTTTCGGATCGAGAGACCGAACTCGCCAAGGCTCGCCAAAGCGCGGAAGAGGCCCGGGTTGAAGCCCATCGCGCCCTCCAGGAGATCCAGGAGGCCAAGAAAATCGCGGCGGGTCAGGCGTTTAGTATGCAAAGCAAGTATGTGAAGAAGAAGTATTTCTTACTAACCCGAATTCGGAGTTCTCCAGGGGCGTTTGCAGATCTACCGCGCAGTGTGTCTGACGCTGCGGAGTTCTTTCGAGCCGAAGAAGGGAGCTCAACGGAGAAGCTGTTCTGGTCGCAATATCTTGCGCCAGAACATCCAGTGCCCTTTAGCGATCAGCTAAAACAGCTGGTCGAGCTGCATAGGATGGCTGATCTAGCCATGAAGGATTTGATAATCCGGCTGTGGCCTGCCGAAGCTATACCCAACAGCTACTTCGGTCTCATGAAGCGGCTGGTAGATGTCTGCCCTCGGCTGGACGTCGTCAAGCGGTCGGCCTGCATCGAGGGCGCGCGCATGGCCTTCGCCCGCGTCAAGGTGTGGTGGGCGAAGATGGATGCCGTCAAGCTTGTGACCAAGGGGCCGCCCGAAGGCAAGGAGCACCGCACGCCTGAGCAGTATTTTGAAGATGTCCTGGAGGGATCTCGCATTGTGGTGACGCAATGTGCGCAAGACATTATCTTTGAATGAATGTATTCATGTTGTCTCCGCCTTGTATGATGAAACAAAGTTGTTATGAAATATAATGTTTGTGTTTTAAAAAAAATTACCTCTTGTGCGGCCGTGTTGTATGAAATCTGAGAGTTGGCCAGTCGTCGGCTTCTGCCCCCATATAGGTAGTACGGGGGTGTTCGGGATGGAATCTAAACACTCTTGATCCAATTTTTGGGTCCTTGAAGGAGGTGTTTAGCACAACGAACCAGGCAATCAGACTATGCGGCTTGAACACCGTCACTTAGACATAGGAGTTTGACAATAAAAAATTTAGGCGTAGCCCCTAGTATACGAACTAGGATGCTGTAAACACCTGATCGGGCAAGTACCAATCCTTCACGTAATGCGGAAAAAATCTCTAAAGATTTGAGACCTCCGAAGAGCTGACCGGCTCTCGCCGCATCATGACAGTCAGTTTTCGGCTTTCTCTACTGAGGTGCTCATCTGGGTAAACCAGGGCACAATCGCAGTAGTTCTCCCTTTACTACCTTAGCCGATATAGCAGAACATAAGGTAGCAAGCACAGGAGCCGGGCAACCCAACTATTGACCAAAGACATGATTCAGAGCCAATGCATATATAGCTAAATTTGGGGTGCCGAACTGTATTGTGAAAAGTGTTCGGACTTTGTTGCTGTAGTGCAGGGCACTATGAAGCCCCTGGCAAATGTGAAACGTACCAAAGTGTAAGGGTGCTATCTGATAAGGTTATCAATAGAAAAAGGAAAACAGAAAAGGAGCAAGGGTAATGAGCCAGGGCCGCAGAATATGGGCCGCAAACTGTTTCCGTTATAATTTGATTAATACGTCAAAGCGCATTGATACAAATAGTGCAATAAGCAACGGGCTAAGCCACAACCAAGGGAGAGCTACGTGTGGGTCCTGAAAATAGGTAGAGTGATCGTTAAAGAAACCACCTAGAAATTCCCCTATACAATTGTGCTTCTTGCCATCTTGGTGTATTTATCCTTCGAAATGACCAGTGATCAGGCCATCAGGGAAGGTCTGTGGAAAAGAAACATGAAAAGGAGAAAAAGGAAATAGTGAAAGTATATGTGTCCGGAGGCGGTCGAGCCGTATTGTGGATCATAAGCTAGTTATGCCTCCGTCTATGCCCATGGTATTTTGAGTGCGTAGTTATGTATGTGCGGTGCAAATGCCGCCACTTGATCGGGACTGGGACGGAGGCCAAATTGCTAGTCGAGCTCTTGACGAGCCAAGCTGTCCTGCAGCAGAATAGTCCGGACCCTCTTGATAGCGTCCGGGAGCTCGGCCGCCAAATTAAGGTTCTGCTTGAAAAGGCCGCTCTATACTTCTGCTGCTAAGGCCATGGTGTGCTCCTCGGTACGGAGGGAGCATTCCGTGTTTCCATTAACTGTTATGACGCCGCGTGGTCCGGGCATCTTGAGCTTGAGCTAAGCATAGTGAGGCACCGCATTGAATCGAGCGAATGCGGTTCGTCCGAGCAGTGCGTGATAGCCGCTGCGAAAAGGGACGATATCGAAAATTAGCTCTTCGCTTATGAAGTTTTCCGGAGATCCGAAGACGACCTCTAGTGTGATTGAGCCCGTACAGCGGGCTCTACACCTGGTATGACTCCTTTAAAGGTAGTCCTTGTGGGCTTGGTTCGTGATGGATTGATGCCCATTTTGCACACTGTATCCGGATAGAGTAGGTTCAGGCTGTTACCGCCGTCCATGAGGACTCGTGTAAGGTGGAATCCATCAATTATTGGGTCAAGGACCAATGCGGCTGAGCCGCCATGACGGATACTGGTCGGATGATCCCGGCAATCAAAGGTGATCGGGCATGACTAAAGGAAATATGCCCTAGAGGCAATAATAAAGTTATTATTTATTTCCTCATATCATGATAAATGTTTAATATTCATGCTAGAATTGTATAAACCGGAAACATAATACATGTGTGAATACATAGACAAAAATAGTGCCACTAGTACGCCTCTACTTGACTAGCTCGTTGATCAAAGATGGTTGAGTTCCCTAGCCATAGACATGAGTTGTCATTTGATTAACGGGATCACATCATTAGGAGAATGATGTGATTGACTTGACCCGTTCCATTAGCTTAGCACTTGATCGTTTAGTTTACTGCTATTGCTTTCTTCATGACTTATACATGTTCCTATGACTATGAGATTATGCAACTCCCGATTACCGGAGGAACACTTTGTGTGCTACCAAACGTCACAACTTAACTGGGTGATTATAAAGGTGATCTACAGGTGTCTCCGATGGTACTTGTTGAGTTGGCATAGATCGAGATTAGAATTTGTCACTCCGATTATCAGAGAGGTATCTTTGGGCCCTCTCGGTAATGCACATCACTATAAGCCTTGCAAGCAATGTGACTAATGAGTAATTGCGATATGATGCATTACAGAACGAGTAAAGAGACTTTAGGAACCAATATGAGCATCCAGGTTCCGCTATTGGTTATTGACCGGAGACGTGTCTCGGTCATGTCTACATAGTTCTCGAACCCGTAGGGTCCGCACGCTTAAAGTTCTATGACGATCAGTATTATGAGTTTATATGTTTTGATGTACCGAAGATAGTTCGGAGTCCTGGATATGATCACGGACATGACGAGGAATCTCGAAATGGTCGAGACATAAAGATTGATATAATGGAAGCCTATATTTGGACGTCGGAAGAGTTTCGGGTGAAATCGGGATTTTACCGGAGTGCCGGAGGGGTTACCGGAACCCCCCGGGGGTTAATGGGCCTAGTTCGGCCCTAGTGGAGAGAGAGAGGGGCCGTTCAGGGCAGGCCGCATGCCCCCTCCCCCTCTGGTCCGAATTGGACTAGGAAGGGGGGCGACGCCCCCCTTTCCTTCTCCTTCTCCCCCTTCCTCTCCCCCTCCTAGTAGGAGTAGGAAAGAGGAGAGTCCTACTCCTACTAGGAGGAGGACTCCTCCTCCTAGCGCGCCTTACAGGGGCCGGCCGGCCACCCCCCTTGCTCCTTTATATTCGGGGGCGCGGGTAACCCTAGGACACACAAGTTGATCTTGATCTCTCCCAACCGTGTGTGGTTCCCCCACCACCATAACCCACCTCGGTCATATCGTAGCGGTGCTTAGGCGAAGCCCTACGACGGTAGCTTCATCAACATCGTCACCATGCCGTCGTGCTGACGAAACTCTCCCTCGAGCTCTACTGGATCGTGAGTTCACAGGAAGTCACCGAGCTGAACGTGTGCTGAACGAGGACGTGCCGTACGTTCGGTACTGAGGATCGGTCGATCGTGAAGACGTACGATTACATCAACCGCGTTGTTATAACGCTTCTACTTAATAGTCTACAAGGGTACGTGGACGAAACACTCCCCTCTCGTTGCTATGCATCACCATGATCTTGTGTGTGCGTAGGATTTTTTTTAAAATTACTACGTTCCCCAACAGTGGCATCCGAACCAGGTTTATGCGTAGATGTTATATGCACGAGTAGAACACAAGTAAGTTGTGGGCGATACAAGTCATACTGCTTACCAACATGTCATACTTCGGTTCAGCGGTATTGTTGGATGAAGCGGCCCGACCGACATTACGCGTACGCAAACGCGAGACTGGTTCTACCGACGTGCTTTGCGCACAGGTGGCTGGCGGTGTCAGTTTCTCCAACTTTAGTTGAACCGAGTGTGGCTACGCCCGGTCCTTGAGAAGGTTAAAACAACACTAACTTGACGAACTATCGTTGTGGTTTTGATGCGTAGGTAAGAACGGTTCTTGCTCAGCCCGTAGCAGCCACGTAAAACTTGCAACAACAAAGTAGAGGACGGGCATGTTGTGATGTGATATGGTCAATACATGATGCTATATTTTATTGTATGAGATGATCATGTTTTGTAATAGAGTTATCGGCAACTAGCAGGAGCCATATGGTTGTCGCTTTATTGTATGCAATGCAATCGCCCTGTAATTGCTTTACTTTATCACTAAGCAGTAGCGATAGTCGTAGAAGAAATAGTTGGCGAGACGACAACGATGCTTCGATGCAAATCAAGGTGTCGCGCCAGTGAAGATGGTGATCATGACGGTGCTTTGGAGATGGAGATCAAAGACACAAGATGATGATGGCCATATCATATCACTTATATTGATTGCATGTGATGTTTATCCTTTATGCATCTTATTCAGCTTTGATTGACGATAGCATTATAAGATGATCTCTCACTAAATTTCAAGGTATAAGTATTTTCCCTGAGTATGCACCGTTGCGAAAGTTCGTCGTGCCGAGACACCACGTGATGATCGGGTGTGATAAGCTCTACGTTCAAATACAACGGGTGTAAGCCAGTTTTGCACACGTAGAATACTCGGGTTAAACTTGACAATCCTAGCATATGCAGATATGGCCTCGGAACACTGGAGACCGAAAGGTCGAATGTGAATCATATAGTAGATATGATCAACATAGTGATGTTCACCATTGAAAACTACTCCATCTCACGTGATGATCGAACATGGTTTAGTTGATTTGGATCACGTGATCATTTAGATGACTCGAGGGATGTCTATCTAAGTGGGAGTTCTTAAGTAATATGATTAATTGAACTTTAATTTATCATGAACTTAGTACCTGATAGTATTTTGCTTGTCTATGTTGTTGTAGATAGATGGCCCGTGTTGTTGTTCCGTTGAATTTCAATGCGTTCCTTGAGAAAGCAAAGTTAAAAGATGATGGTAGCAATTACACGGACTGGGTCCGTAACTTGAGGATTATCCTCATTGTTGCACAGAAGAATTACGTCCTAGAAGCACCGCTGGGTGCCAGGCTTGCTGCAGATGCAACTAACGACGTTAAGAACGTCTGGCAGAGCAAAGCTGATGACTACTCGATAGTTCAGTGTGCCATGCTTTATGGCTTAGAACCGGGACTTCAACGATGTTTTGAACGTCATGGAGCATATGAGATGTTCCAGGAGTTGAAGTTAATATTTCAAGCAAATGCCCGGATTGAGAGATATGAAGTCTCCAATAAGTTCTACAGCTGCAAGATGCAGGAGAATAGTTCTGTCAGTGAACATATACTCAAAATGTCTGGGTATAATAATCACTTGATTCAACTGGGAGTTAATCTTCCGGATGTTAGTGTCATTGACAGAATTCTTCAATCACTGCCACCAAGCTACAAGAGCTTTGTGATAAACTATAATATGCAAGGGATGGATAAGACAATTCCCGAGCTCTTCGCAATGCTAAAGGCTGTGGAGGTAGAAATCAAGAAGGAGCATCAAGTGTTAATGGTCAACAAGACCACCAGTTTCAAGAAAAAGGGTAAAGGGAAGAAGAAGGGAAACTTCAAGAAGAACAACAAAAAAGTTGTTGCTCAGGAGAAGAAACCCAAGTCTGGTCCTAAGCCTGAGACCGAGTGCTTCTACCGCAAATGATCGGTCAACGAAAGCGGAACTACCCCAAGTATTTGCGGATAAGAAGGATGGCAAGGTGAACAAAGGTATATGTGATATACATGTTATTGATGTGTACCTTACTAATGCTCGCAGTAGCACATGAGTATTTGATACTAGTTCTATTGCTAATATTTGCAACTCGAAACAGGGACTACGGATTAAGCGAAGATTGGCTAAGGACGAGGTGACGATGCGCGTGGGAAATGGTTCCAAAGTCGATGTGATCACGGTCGGCACGCTACCTCTACATCTACCTTCGGGATTAGTTTTAGACCTGAATAATTGTTATTTGGTGCCAGCATTAAGCATGAACATTATATCTGGATCTTGTTTGATGCGAGACGGTTATTCATTTAAATCAGAGAATAATGGTTGCTCTATTTATATGAGTAATATCTTTTATGGTCATGCACCCTTGAAGAGTGGTCTATTTTTATTAAATCTCGATAGTAGTGATACACATATTCATAATATTGAAGCCAAAAGATGCAGTGTTGATAATGATAGTGCAACTTATTTGTGGCACTGCCGTTTAGGTCATATTGGTGTAAAGCACAAGAAGAAACTCCATTCTGATGGACTTTTGGAATCACTTGATTATGAATCACTTGGTACTTGCAAACCATACCTCATGGGCAAGATGACTAAAACTCCGTTCTCCGGAACTATGGAGTGAGCAACAGATTTGTTGGAAATCATACATACCGATGTATGTGGTCCGATGAATATTGAGGCTCGCGGCGGCTATCGTTCTTTTCTCACCTTCACAGATGATTTGAGCATATATGGGTATATCTACTTAATGAAACATAAGTATGAAACATTTGAAAAGTTCAAAGAATTTCAGAGTGAAGTGGAAAATCATCGTAAAAAGAAAATAAAGTTTCTACAATCTGATCGTGGAGGAGAATATTTGAGTTACGAGTTTGGTCTACATTTGAAACAATCTGGAATAGTTTCTCAACTCGCGCCACCCGGAACACCACAACGAAATGGTGTGTCTGAACGTCGTAATCGTACTTTACTAGATATGGTGCGATCTATGATGTCTCTTACTGATTTACCACCATCGTTTTGAGGTTATGCTTTAGACACGGCTGCATTCACGTTAAATAGGGCACCATCAAAATCCGTTGAGACGACGCCTTATGAACTGTGGTTTGGCAAGAAACCAAAGTTATCGTTTCTTAAAGTTTGGGGCTGTGATGCTTATGTGAAAAAAGCTTCAACCTGATAAGCTCGAACCCAAATCGGAGAAATGTGTCTTCATAGGATACCCAAAGGAAACTGGTGGGTCCACCTTCTATCACAGATCGGAAGGCAAGACATTTGTTGCTAAGAATGGATCCTTTCTAAAGAAGGAGTTTTTCTCGAAAGAAGTGAGTGGGAGGAAAGTAGAACTTGATGAGGTAACTGTACCTGCTCCCTTATTGGAAAGTAGTTCATCACAGAAACCGGTTTCTGTGACACCTCAACCAATCAGTGAAGAAGCTAATGATATTGATCGTGAAACTTTAGATCAAGTTACTACCGAACCTCGTAGGTCAACCAGAGTAAGATCCGCACCAGAGTGGTACGGTAATCCTATTCTGGAGGTCATGTTACTTGACCAAGGCGAACCTACAAACTATGAAGAAGCGATGGTGAGCCCAGATTCCGCAAAATGGCTTAAGGCCATGAAATCTGAGATGGGATCCATGTATGAGAACAAAGTGTGGACTTTGCTTGACTTGCCCGATGATCAGCAAGCCATAGAGAATAAATTGATCTTCAAGAAGAAGACTGACGCTGACGGTAATGTTACTGTCTACAAAGCTCGACTTGTTGCGAAAAGTTTTCAACAAGTTCAAGAAGTTGACTACGATGAGACTTTCTCACCGCGATGCTTAAGTCTGTCCGAATCATGTTAGCAATTGCCGCATTTTATGATTATGAAATTTGGCAAATGGATGTCAAAACTGCATTCCTGAATGGATTTCTGGAAGAAGAGTTGTATATGATGCAACCGGAAGGTTTTGTCGATCCAAAGGGAGCTAACAAAGTGTGCAAGCTCCAATGATCCATTTATGGACTGGTGCAAGCCTCTCGGAGTTGGAATAAACGCTTTGATAGTGTGACCAAAGCATATGGTTTTATACAGACTTTTGGAGAAGCCTGTATTTACAAGAAAGTGAGTGGGAGCTCTGTAGCATTTCTAATATTATATGTGGATGACATATTGCTAATTGGAAATGATATAGAATTTCTGGATAGCATTAAAGGATACTTGAATAAGAGTTTTTCAATGAAAGACCTCGGTGAATCTGCTTACATATTGGGCATCAAGGTCTATCGAGATAGATCAAGATGCTTAATTGGACTTTCACAAAGCACATACCTTGACAAAGTTTTGAAAAAGTTCAAAATGTGTCAAGCAAAGAAAGGGTTCTTGCGTGTGTTACAAGGTGTGAAGTTGAGTCAGACTCAATGCTCGACCACTGTAGAAGATAGAGAGAAAATGAGAAGTGTTCCCTATGCTTAAGCCATAGGCTCTATAATGTATGCAATGTTGTGTACCAGACCTGATGTCTGCCTTGCTATTAGCTTAGCAGGGAGGTACCAAAGTAATCCAGGAATGGATCACTGGACAGCGGTCAAGTACATCCTGAAATAGTTGAAAAGGACTAAGGATATGTTTCTTGTTTAGGGACGTGACAAAGAGCTCGTCATAAATGGTTACGTCGATGCAAGCTTTGACACTGATCTGGATGATTCTAAATCGCAAACCGGATACGTGTTTACATTGAACGGTGGAGCTGTCAGTTGGTGCAGTTCTAAACAAAGCGTCATGGTGGGATCTACGTTTGAAGCGGAGTACATAGCTGCTTCGGAAGCAGCAAATGAAGGAGTCTGGATGAAGGAGTTCATATCCGATCTAGGCGTCATACCTAGTACATCGGGTCCAATGAAAATCTTTTGTGACAATACTAGGGCAATTGCTTTGGCAAAGGAATCTAGATTTCACAAGAGAACCAAGCACATCAAGAGACACTTCAATTCCATCTGGGATCAAGTCCAGGTGGGAGACATAGAGATATGCAAAATGCATACGGATCTGAATGTTGCAGACCCGTTGACTAAGCCTCTTCCACGAGCAAAACATGATCAGCACCAAGACTCCATGGGTGTTAGAATCATTACTGTATAATCTAGATTATTGACTCTAGTGCAAGTGGGAGACTGAAGGAAATATGCCCTAGAGGCAATAATAAAGTTATTATTTATTTCCTTGTATCATGATAAATTTTTATTATTCATGCTAGAATTGTATTAACCGGAAACATAATACATGTGTGAATACATAGACAAACATAGTGTCACTAGTATGCCTCCACTTGACTAGCTCGTTGGTCAAAGATGGTTGAGTTTCCTAGCCATAGACATGAGTTGTCATTTGATTAATAGGATCACATCATTAGGAGAATGATGTGATTGACTTGACCCATTCTGTTAGCTTATCACTTGACCATTTAGTTTACTACTATTGCTTTCTTCATGACTTATACATCTTCCTACGACTATGAGATTATGCAACTCCCAATTATTGGAGGAACACTTTGTGTGCTACCAAACGTCACAACATAACTGGGTGATTATAAAGGTGCTCTACAGGTGTCTCCGATGGTACTTGTTGAGTTGGCATAGATCGAGATTAGAATTTGTCACTCCGATTGTCGGAGAGGTATCTCTGGGACCTCTCGGTAATGCACATCACCATAAGCCTTGCAAGCAATGTAACTAATGAGCTAGTTGCGGGATGATGCATTACGGAACGAGTAAAGAGACTCGCCGGTAACGAGATTGAGCTAGGTATTGAGATACCGACGATCGAATCTCGGGCAAGTAATATATCGATGACAAAGGGAACAACTTATGTTGTTATGCGGTTTGACCGATAAAGATCTTCGTAGAATATGTGGGAACCAATATGAGCATCCAGGTTCCGCTATTGGTTATTGACCGGAGACGTGTCTCGTTCATGTCTACATAGTTCTCGAACCCGTAGGGTCCGCATGCTTAAAATTCTGTGACGATCGTGTAACATCCCAAATTTTCAATTTGGAATGTTATACATTAGGTCATCATGCATATCATATTTTTCTCGCATTTTCCGATCCTAGAAAATTTCACGCAACTCAAGGACCCTCGGAGAGAGTTGGAAGTTTCATTATTTTTATATTTGGGATTTCTCAAATTTTGAAAAATGGGATCATTTGGATTTATTTATTTATCTTCAAAAGTTTTTCCGATATAAAAAGTTAAAGAGAGGGAATAATATGACTTTCCCAACATTTAGGAAAAATGAAGATATTATAAATAAATCAAAAATTTGGTTTTGAGGATTTAATTGCTTTAGGCAAAATGAGCATTTTAAAAATATATGCATATTGCCCGCTTTTAAAGTTCATTTTGTTCGACTCATTTTAGGAGTCGGGAAAATTAATTTTATTAAATTCGAGTTCGCTTTGGTTTTATTTTAAAATCGTTTAGTTTTTGTTTAAAAAAATTTATGCCCCCCGGGCCAAGGCCCACCCGCCCACCAGCCGCCTGGCCCCCTCCTCTCCTCGCTGGGTGCGTCAAGACGCCGCCCGCCGCCGCCGGTCCGGCTCGGACACGAGGCCGCCGCCCCCTTGCCCCTTCCCAAGCGCGAACCCCTCCTTTATACCCCCCCTCCTTCTCCTCATCCCGCCCGCCCTCCCAAACCCGAGCCGCCCCACCTTGAAGGTCGCCACCCGCTCCACCCGCCGAGGCCGCCGCCTCCCTCCCGACCCGCGGAGCCCTCGCCGCCCGCCGACCCCCCGAGCCTCGCGAGCCTCACGAGGTAGCACCTCGCCGCCCGATCCGGTTTTTAGAAACCCGATCCGGTTTTTTTTGAAGATGTTCGGTTTTTTTAAAACCTAGATGGTTTTATTTTTTCGGTTTTCTTATTTAATGAACGCTCACCAACCGCTCGTTTCAATGAATGTGTTCGTTGGATTGGTTCTGTTAACGACGTCCGCTTATTTAATCCGTTCGTCGTTTTCTTTTAATCGGATTTAATCCGTTATTTTTTCTCGATTCGATTTCGATCCGATTTTCAAATCTGTTTATTTTCTCGCTCGCTTATCGAATCAGTGATTCAAGCGCTGGAGTTTCGTTTGAAACCGCCGTTCGACTACCCTACTTACACGGAGTTTTGCTACTGTGAAATTTTGACCTAGTTTCAGATTGCTAAACCGAGTCATTCTCTCTCGAGTTTCGACTTTCGATGCTTTATTTGATTCGATTCTTTTGCAGCCAGGGTTCTTAAGTTGAACTGTCTGGTTAGATCTTTTATTCGAGATTTCCTGTGCATTAGATGAGTACTTATTGTATGCTTGTTGTTTGTCCGTGTTAGATCACCGGAGTGCGCCGCTTGTTACTTGAATCTCTAGGTCTCATGGATCATCGCAAGGCAAGTAACACTTGATCATACCTTTTTCTACTACCCAGTTTTAGTGCATTAGATCAACCCTCAAACACTTGCATGTTTAGGATCTAATTAAATTGTGGGATGGGAAGTAGATTGAGGTAGTACCTATTACTGTTTTACTTATGAAACCTTGGGAGTTACTTCTCGCTTGCTTATTATGCCATGCTATGCTAGTAGACGTGGATTGGGTGAGTGAATATCCATGACAGATGTGAGATTGTTAATTAATGGTTTATTTAAGGTGGCAACCTAAACACACATCTGGGTGGATTGAGGCACCTGGTTTCTATCAGACTTGCTGTATTTCTTGGGACCGCCACCCGTGCTCTAAGGGATCATAAGATTTTTCAAACTGAAACTTCCGTGTGCAGCCACAAGCCAATTATGGGCTCTGGCGTAGTTGACTAAGTTGTGCGAACTCTTACGGTAGGCTAGCTGATGTAGGGGATGTAGGTTGGTACGGTCTACCCACATGTAAGGTGCTAGCGCTTCGAAGACTATGTCTCGGTCATCCGTTTCTCAAACATCATGTAGTGCGAGAACCAAGCGGAGGCGATCGAGTCTTGTGGGGAAAAGTGCGCAAACCTCTGCAGAGTGTATAAACTAATCATGATTAGCCGTGTCCCGGTTATGGACGTTTTGAGTATCCGGTAATTGAATATCATGTGAATCTCAACATGTTACTTCTAATAAATGTTATTGGGATTTGATGAGTACTTTTAATTGGGATTGAGGATGTTGTCAACCATTCTCAATGTTTAACAACCACCATGATAGTTAAATAAAATTATTCCTTTGTTGTAGGGAAAAACTAGCTTTATGCAAAAATGTAACCGTAGAGCCTTACCACCAGCCAAATATGCATGTAGTATAGACTTATTCTTTCATTGCTCTCTATGTGTTAAATTGCCAGCATATTCCATGTGTTGACCTGTTTTCGGGCTGCAACTTTCACGTTGCAGACTTTTCAGACGACGAGTAAGGTGTTAGGCCGTGGTTCTATACTCAATGATGCCGATGGAGTTGATGGACTCACTTATCTTCCAAGCCTTCCGCTGTTATTATTAGTTGGCCTTAAGCCATATTATTGTAATAAGTTCCTTTGTGGACAACGATGTAATAAGTTTGTGATTGCTACTCGCTATAAATCCTTCAAGCATCTTGTGTGGTGTCGGATTCTCGATCCAGGATGACACTCGAGCACGAGACTTGATCCATTCGGTCCGGTCGCTCACAGAGAATGGTATCGAGCACACTGCCGATGAGACACGACCACTAAGTTAAAGCCATAGATCACTACTCTCTTCCCATTTTCTAACTCCTCATCTTTTCTACTCTTTAGGATGACGGACGCCAAGATCAAGTACACCCAACCAGATGAAGGCACACCTTTCGATTTCACTTGAAGGAAGTCACCAAGTACTTGAACATTGGACTACCAGGCTTCACCGAACTTTCAATGCCACTCTGCACGAAGAGGAGCTTTGGAAGATTCAAGCTCACGTTCGGGAAGGACATTCGCCCCAATCACCAAGCCTATAGATAGTGTTTTCAGTGCACCAACTTGGAGTCTGGGAAAGAGCATGGCAGCTCACATCACCATGGGACGCATTGGAGAAGTTTATCAAGAAGACCTCAAGGACACTATCTACCAGATTTGTGGACGCCGAGATGACAAATGGGACATAGTCAGCACCAAGAAGGATAGGTCCATTACAGCTTTCATCCAAGAGCTAAATCAGCACATTCGACGCCAGGAGAACCAAATGTGAAATGATATGTTGGAGTTGCAGAATGCAAAGGGAAGGATCATCGAACTTGAAGGAGAACTAAAGACTACACGCAAGGACTACATGGACGAGATCATAGCTCTAGCAAGACACAATAACGATCTTAAGTACGAGATCGAAGAACTCAAGAAGAAGTTGGCGCTCAGGAATGAAGACCAGTATGTCGGTTGCCCAAGCGACTACATCAACATCGACGACACCGATTCGGATCCAAGTGAACCCGACTTTGAAGACGAAGCTGGAGCGGACATCATGGAGTCTTCCACCGGTTCAAATTAGTAGAAGTCCTCCACATATTAGTAGTATTCCCTCCATGTAAATATCATAGTACACTCACTTTTGCGATAGTTAGATCGTTGTAAGCTCTTTGTTTGATTGAATGAGGTGATTCTGTGTGCATTTGCTCATGTGCATTTGGGTAGTGATTCCCTTAGACCTCATTCTACTCTTAATTCTCGCCTTTTCTAAACCCATCGATGCCTCCGAGACGCGACCCGGATTCGCTTTTCCC